>NC_069412.1:57935985-57975985 GCF_026875155.1 Cherax quadricarinatus | reverse complement strand
GCTACACCACCTGGTTACTACTAACACTGGTTACTACTACACTCACCTGTTATACTACACTCACCTGGTTTACTACTACCTCCCCTGGTTACTACTACATCCCCTGGTTACTACTACACTCACCGGTTATACTACACTCACCGGTTACTGCTACACTCACCTGGTTATGCTACACTCACTGGTTATGCTCCCACTCACCTGGTTACTATACACTCACCTGGTTACTATACACTCACCGGGTTACTACTACACTCACTGGTTATTACTACACTCACCGGGGTTACTACTACACTCACCTGGTTACTACTACACTCACCTGGTTACTGCTACACTCACCTGGTTACTACTACACTCACCTGGTTACTACTACACTCACCTGGTTACTACTACCTCCCTGGTTACTCTACACTCCCCTGGTTACTGCTACACTCACCTGGTTACTAATACACTCACCTGGTTACTACTACACTCACCTGGTTATTTACTTACACTCCCCTGGTTACTACTACATTCGCCGGGTTTACCTACACTTCCCCGGGTTTTACTGCTCCCACTCACCTGGTTACTACTAAACTCACCTGGTTACTGCTACACTCACCTGGTTACTACTACACTCGCCTGGTTACTGCTACACTCACCTGGTTACTACTACACTCACCTGGTTACAGCTACATTCACCTTGTTACTACTACACTTCCCTGGTTACGGTTACACTAAACCGGGGTTACTGCTACACTCACCTGGTTACTACTACACTCACCGGGGTTACTACTACACTCACCTGGTTACCGTAACTCACCTGGTTACTACTGCACTCACCTGGTTACTGCTACACATTGGTTACTACTACACTCACCTGGTTACTAAAAACGCTCACCTGGTTTACTACTACACTACTGGTTACTGCAAACACTCCCCTGGTTACTACTACACTCAACTGGGTTAAAACAACGCTCACGGGTTTACTATTTACATCACGGGTTTATGTACATCACCTGGTTACTACTTACACTTACTTGTTTTTTTGCACTTCACTGGTTTACTATCTCACTTGTTTGTGTCGCTTCTTTCTGTACAGGTGGTCCCCACAAACCCACGTGGTCACCACAACGCCACATGGTCCCACAAGACCCAGTGGTCACACAACACCAGTGGTCACCGCACGCCACATGATCACCCAACACCCACGTGGTCCCAAATGTCCACATGGTCACACAAGAACCCACGTGGTCACCAACACCCACGTGGTCACCAAACGCCCCATGGTCACCACAACGCCCCATGGTCACACAACCCAAAATTTGGTCACCACAACACCACGTGGTCAAAACAACGCCCACATGGTCACCACAACACCCACGTGGTCACCACAACACCCACGTGGTCACCACAACACCCACGTGGTCACCACAACACCCACGTGGTCACTGCTACACTTATTTTTTGTTTATTGTTATTTACTATTCCTGTTTTGAATTGTGCAGCACAGAAGCTGAAATGACTGTGTGGTAATTACAGTGTGTGGACTGTTATTATTGTGTGGCGAGACTGTTGCTGTTTATGCTTCCGTGTGTTTGTGCTCACCTCTGTGTGCTTGAAAGGGGTCGATTCACAGCTCCTCTTCAAGGTTTTGTAAATAGTAATCATGTCAGCCCTCGTCATTCTCTCCTCTAAGGTCATCAGGCTCGGTTCCTTCAACCTCTCCTCGTAGTACATACCTCTCAGTTATCTTACTAGTTTGGTTACAAACTTTTGGACCTTTCCCAGATTCTTCATGTTGTTAATCACGTGTGGGTTCCATGCTCGGGCTGTGAACTCAGTTATTGGCTCAATATATGTCGTATATAAGGTTCTGAAGAATTTTCCATTCAAGTTCCTGAGTGCTGTTCTGAGGCTTGCTAATCTTGCATGTGATGTTGCCGTTATATGGTTTACGGGCACTTCTGGAGATATACTGGGCGTTATTTTCTCCTCCGGGTCCTTTTCATTTTCTGACATTTGCAACTTTTCTCCGCTCATACTATACTCTGTGTCTGGTTTACCCTCTCCAAAACGATTGACCTTGCATTTATTTGTATTAAACTCGAGAAACCACTTTGTTTGACCACAAATGCAGGTTGTCGATGTCTTTTTGGAGATTATCTCTGTCCTCTCCTGCTCTTATTCTTCTTATTAATTCTACATCTTGAGCAAACAGTGACACATAGGTTTCGATCCCCTCTGATAAGTTATTCATGTATTTTAGGAACAGTTTGCTTTTAACACTAATTCTTGCAGACCCTCACTGGTTACTTTCTATCCAGTTCTGATGTGTTCTTTCTCTGTATTTAACATTTAAATACAGAGAATCCCTGGAACACCATGCCTTTTAACCCTGCTTGTTCCTCTAATATCTGAATTAACCTCTGGCGTGAGACTATTAAATGCTTTTCTACAGTCCGTCAAGATCCAGTCTATACAATCATGTCTTTTTGTTTTATCTCTATGATTCTGTCGTAAAATTCCAGTAAATTCGTTAAACAAGATTTTCCGTCCCTAAATCCATGCTGTTTTTCTGTAAAGAATCTTCTTGTCTCCAGGTGTCCCAGTATTCCTTTCCTTGCTCTCATCTCCTGATTTTTTTTATAGTATTCATGTTAGAGATACCGACCTGTAATTCAGAGCCTCTCTTCTCTCCTTGTCATAAATGGGAGCCACACTTGCCTTTTTTTTCCAATTTTTGTCAGTTGTCTCAATGGCGAGATTGGTTGCATACCTTGTATCATGTTGTTTTGCTCCTCTCAGCACACCAAGATACGTTGTCTGGTTCTATTATTTTTGTTACGTCCAGCTCATTTAGTAATTTCATCAGTTCTTTTGATGTGTTGATATTCTCTAATACTTGTTGGTCTGTTCTCACTACACTGCCTTCTGGCAGCTGTCCTCTTTCTTCTGTGAAGACTTCTTTGAATTTTTTGTAAGCACTTCACATGCTTCTCTGTCATTGTTCGCGCTCCTTCCTCCTTCCTCAGCCTTATCATATGCTCCTTCACAAAAGTCTTATTTCTTATGTGGCTGTGGAGTAACTTTGAGTTTCGGCCTTTGAAACAGTATTATTTTCAGTCTTTCAGCATGCCTTCTTACCCTGCATATTCGATTCTGTCCTGCTTGCTTCTCGGTTTTCTGTTTTTAGATTTGTGTTATATTCTTTTCTCCTTCCCTTTTGGAATTTGCATTCCTGTTTAAACGTCGGGCTGCATAGTACGAATTTTTACTGTACCTTTTGGCAGAGGAAATCATTTATTACCTAATCTTTTGTACAGTTTTGCCCTCCAGTTTTCTTTACAACGGCGCTTTGAAAATTTTTCACGTCATCATAGTTCCCTGCTTTGTAGTCCCATTTTTTGTTACTTCCTCCTTTTCTCACTAGGTGCTCAAAGCTTAGTACCGTACGGTGGCCCGAGGCCTGGTGTCAAAAACTCTTGCTTCACACGCTGAGGGTCCGGGTTCGATTCCCGGCAAGGGTGGAAACATTGGGCGTGTTTCCTTACTCCGGTTGTCCATGTTCACCCATCAATAAAAATAGGTACCTGAGTGTTAGTCGACTGGTGTGGGTCGCATCCTGGGCCAAAAATGACCTAATTTGCCCTAAATGCTCTGCATAACAAGCGGCTTTCTATATAGTAGTATGTCATTGATGTCAGCTAGACTTGTATACCTCGTACATGTACTTGTATAAACAAAGATATTATATGACCTCTGGCTCCTGTTTGTTTCCCTTTATTAATTTCTGGTATGTCATATTCATTTTATGTGAGAACCAGACCTTGTCTGGCTGGTTCATCTCCTCCCCCACACTTGTTGTACCCTTCATATGTTGACTCGGTAAGTTCTTCATTACTTCTTCTGTAAGTTATTCTGATGTTCCTCCCTTGGTCTTTCATTGTTTGTAAGTGGGTTATATATCACTGCCATTATTACTTTTCTCCGGACATGACGGTACTTGTTATACAGTCCTTGAAATCTCCTGTTTTCAGGTTTTCTCATCTTAAGTGCTTCCTGACCATCAGTGCAACTCATCTTCCAACTTTGTTTACCCTTTCCTTTCTTACTATATGGTATCAATGTGGGAATGTCGCATTTGTTATTATTCATGAGAGTTTGTGTGTGTATGTGTGTGTGTGTGTGTGTGTGTGTGTGTGTGTACTCACCTAGTTGAGGTTGCAGGGGTCGAGTCCAAGCTCCTGGCCCCGCCTCTTCACTGGTCGCCATTAGGTCACTCTCCCTGAACCATGAACTTTATCGTACCTCTGCTTAAAGCTATGTATGGATCCTGCCTCCACTACATCTCTTCCCAAACTATTCCACTTCCTGACTACTCTGTGGCTGAAGAAATACTTCCTAACATCCCTGTGATTCATCTGTGTCTTCAGCTTCCAAATGTGTCCCCTTGTTGCTGTGTCCAGTCTCTGGAACATCCTGTCTTTGTCCACCTTGTCAATTCCTTCAGTATTTTGTAAGTCGTTATCATGTCCCCCTATCTCTCCTGGGCCTCCCGTGTCGTCAGGTGATTTCCCCTTTAAACCCCTCCTCGTAGGACATACCCTTAGCTCTGGGACTAGTCTTGTGGCAAACCTTTGCACTTTCTCTAGTTTTTTTTACTGCTTGGCTAGGTGTGGGTTTCCAAAATGGTGCCGCATACTCCAAAATGGGCCCAACGTACCGGTGTACAGGGTCCTGAACGACCCTTTATTTGATGTCGGAATTTCTGTTCTGAGGTTTTTTCAAGGCGCCCATATGCGCAGCAGTTATTTTGGGTTTATGTGCGCTTCAGGGGGTGTGCCTGGTGTTTACTCACCCAAGATCTTTTTCCTTGAGTGAGGTTTGTAGTCTCTGGCCCTAGACTGTACTCTGTCTGCGGTCTTCTTTGCCCTTCCCCAATCTTCATGACTTTGCACTTGGTGGGATTGAACTCCAGGAGCCAAAATTTCTGGACCAGGTCTGCAGCCTGTCCAGATCCCTTTGTGTTCTGCCTGGTCTTCGATCGAATTTAATTCTTCTCATCAACTTCACGTCATCTGCAAACAGGGACACCTCAGAGTTTATTCCTTCTGTCATGTCGTTCACAAATACCGAAACAGCACTGGTCTAGGACTGACCCTGGGACCCCCCTGGTCACAGGTGCCCACTCTGAACCTCGCCACGTCCATTACTCGTGCTGTCTTCTGACAAAATTTTCCCGATCCATTGTAGTGCCTTCCTGTTGTCCCTGCTTGGCCCTCCAGTTTTTTGCACTAATCTCTTGTGTGGTAGTGTCAAAAAGCCTTCTTGCAGTCCAAGAAAATGCAATCCACCCACCCCCCTTTTTGTCTTACTGCTGTTTTCCTTGTCATGAACTCCCGTAGGTTTGTGACACAGGATTTCCCATCCCTGAAACCATGTTGGGTGCTGTTGATGAGATCATTCCTTTCTAGGTGTTCCACCACTCTTCTCCTGACAATCTTCTCCATGGGAAATTTTCTACTATACATGTCAGTGACACTGGTCTCTAGTTTAGTGCTTCATGGGCTGTCTCTTTTTTAAAAATTGGGACTACATTTGCTGTCTTCCATGCCTCAGGCAATCTCCCTGTTTCGATAAATGTATTGAATATTGTTGTTAAGGGTACACATAGCGCCTCTGCTCCCTCTCTCAGGACCCATGGAGAGATGTTATCTGGCCCCATTGCCTTTGAGGTATCTAGCTCACTCAGAAGCCTCTTCACTTCTTTCCCCGGTTGTGTGTACCGTGTCCAGCACTGGTGATGTGCCACATCTCTCCGTCCCTCTGGAGCCCCTTCTGTCTCCTCTGTGAACACTTCTTTGAATCTCTTATTGAGTTCCTCACATACTTCATGGTCATTTCTTGTTGTCTCTCCTGCTTCCTTCCTTAGCCTGATTACCTCATCTTTGACTGTTGTTTTCCTCCTGATGTGGCTGTATAACAGCTTCGGGTCAGATTTGGCTTTCGCTGCTATGTCGTTTTCATATTGTCGTTGGGCCTCCCTTCTTATCTATGCATATTCGTTTCTGGCTCTACGACTGCTCTCCTTATTCTCCTGGGTCCTTTGCCTTCTATATTTCTTCCATTCCCCTAGCACACTTGGTTTTTGCCTCCTTGCACCTTTGGGTGAACCATGGGCTCATCCTGGCTTTTTCATTATTCCTGTTTCCCTTGGGTACAAACCTCTCTTCAGCCTCCTTGCACATTGTTGCTACATATTCCATCATCTCATTAACAGTTCTCTGTCCCACTGAACCTTTTTCAGGAAGTTCCTCATTCCTGTGTAGTCCCCTTTCCTGTTTGTTTGGTTTCATTTGTCCCGGCCTTCCTGCTTCCCCCTCCACTTGTAGCTCTACTGTGTATTCAAAGCTCAAAACCCCATGATCGCTGGCCCCAAGGGGGGCTTTCATATGTGATGTCTCAATATCTGCACTGCTCAAGGTGAATACTAAGTCCAGTCTGCTGGCTCATCCTCTCCTCTCTTCTTGTAGTGTCCCTTACGTGTTGGTACATGAAGTTTTCCAGTTTCTACCCCCATCATCTTATCCCTCCATGTATCTTGGCCCCCCTGTGGCTCCAAGTTTTCCCCAGTCGATCTCCTTGTGGTTAAAGTCGCCCATGATTTAGGAGCTTTGCCCCGCATGCATGAGCTCTTTGGCCCCTGCAGCCAGTGTGTCAACCATCGCTCTATTGCTCTCGTCATACTATGCCCCGGTCTCCTGCTGTTCTGTGGTGGGTTATACATCACTGCTATTACCACCTTGGGACCCCCAGGAGTGAAGCGTTTCCCGCTATGTAATCACTTTCTTGCTCCCCTGTCTCCTCTCTCCAGCTCATAAATTCCATCGGTGTTTGATCAGCAGTGCCACTCCTCCACCCCCCCCGTTTCCCTTTTGTCTTTCCTCAGGATCTGGTATCCGTTGGAAAGATGGCATCTGTTATCATACCTGTAAGCTAGGTTTTGTGAGAGCTATGATGTCCGGTGATTTTCTCTTTGACCTTTCGTGCCACTCCTCCCACTTGTTTGTTATTCCCTCAGCGTTTGTGTACCATACCTTCAGTTTCCTTTCCAATACTGTGGTTTGGGGACTGTGGGGGTGGGAGACCTGGGGCATACTGTGGGTTTTTTGATTGGGGGGTTTGGGGGGAAGCTGTGGGTATGGATTGTAGTTTGTGTTGGGGTGGTGTGATAGGTTGTGGGGTTCTGAGGATAGTTGTGTGTGTGCTTGCCTTGCTTCTTGTTCTGAGACCTTGCTGGTTCCATCCTTGGGTTTTCCCTTTTCCCATTTTCCTTTCGCTTTTTTTGTCCTCTCCCTCAGCTTTCTGTCTCTCTGTTTTTGTTCTGTCTCTGTCTAGGAAACACCTTCTTGTACTCTTCCGAGTTTTTCAACCTTGGTTTCTCTTGAGGATCCTGTTCCTCACTGTTTCTGTCTGGAATCAGCTTGAGCGGCCGGTTTTTCCCCTTTACGACCCCCCTACCCTTTTGAAATTTACAATCTCGTCCATGTTCTTTTCCCCCCATTTCGTGATGATTTTTCCCAAACTCCTTTTTTTTCTTTCTGCGTCTTTTAGTTGTGTGTCTTTTTCCTCTCTCTCCCAAAGCCATGGATAACATTTATTTTGCCCTTTCCTCCTCCAATTGCCTCTCCTCTGGGGGACTCTGGTTCCTGTCTGTATATGGCATTTTCTCCCTTGATTTTTCAGTCGCTCTTGGTAGCATGGTTGTGCTCAGCATTCGATTATCTCCCTTCTATTGCACCCAGTGCTCTTTCCTTTTACTCCTGACCCTTTTTTGCAGGAGATATGGGCCTTAGTAATTATATCTCCTTCTTTCCCGTTCATTCTCTGTTCATTGCTGCGTCTTCTCTGGTCACTGCCCCTGAGGGCTTGTTCAGCCTGTTTACCTCAAACTCTAGGACCTTACCCTGCTATGCAGTTTCGACTTGTGCCTCTCATTTTCGCTCCTTCTCAACCTCTTTTTCCATTTTGCAGAGAGCTCTTTCTCCATTTTTTCAGGAAAGCTTCCTAATTTCTCTCCCATTCTTGCTCCATCCTTCTCCACTGCTCCTCCATCATTCCTCCTACCAAAACCTTTGTATCTGATCCTGATTCCTACGAGTCCCAACCATTTTTTTTTTAGTAAAGGAAAGAAGAAAGAGAGATAGAAAGAGAGAGAGAGAGAAAAGAGAGAAGAGAAAAAAGAAAAGAGAGGGAAAGGTATAAGGGGAAAGAGGGGAGAGTGAAAAGGAAAAGGAGAGAGAGTGAAAGAAAAGAGGGTGAAAGGAAAAATAGGAGGAAAGAGAGGGGAAGAGAAGGAAAAAAGATGAGGGGAAAGGGGAGGGGGACCCTCCTTGGCTAGCTGCAAAAAACTGTGTCAAACTGTTTAGTGGTGACAATAAGCAGGAGGAGTGCATTTCCTACTTAAATCGCTTGACAAGAAAAGGCTGTGGGCCAGACAAGTTGAGCCCAGATTGTTAGAGATGTGCAGACCGCTAGCAGCACCTCTAATCGCATCTTTTCAGCCCCTGCCTGTACAGTGTAAATGGGGCCCTCTTTTATGGAAAGAGGCGAATGTATCCTGTTCACAAAAGAGAGCAGAGCAGAAATCAGGGACCCACAGCCAGTGTCACTCCTGTCATCACTGGTAAGTCCTTGAGACAAAATCTAAACAAATGACAGATTTTTTGATACCACTCACTACTTTGTGATCGTCAAAATGGCTTTCAGAAAGTTACTCGCTGCTGATCGTTTTAAATCTCCCACTAAGTGGCACCAGTCACTGGATGAATCCAAAGTCAGCTGTGTGGTAGCACTGGACATTGCTGGCGCTTTCGACCGGGTGTGGCACCAGGGCCTCTTAGCAAAACTTCAAGCACTGGGAATTGCAGGCTCTACGCTATGTCTCCTCAGTGACTACCTTCATGGTAGATCTCTAAGTGTAGTTCTCAATGGAACGGAATCAGCAAGACATCCTATTGGGGCAAGTGTTCCACAAGGAAGCGTGCTGGGTCCATTGTTATGGAATGTCTACTTCAACGACCTTCTTCATCTCATCCCAGAATCACATGCATATGCAGACGACTGTACACTGACATTCACTTATCCAAGAGAAGAAATGCCAGCTGCTCTAAGCTACATCAGTCACCAGCTGAGAGCTATATCAGCTTGGGGAAATAGATGGCAAGTAACATTTGCACCTGAGAAAACGCAAATGATGATCGTCTCTAGGCACCATGATGGTAATGCTGGTGCAGTAGTAAGGATGAATGGGAGGATGTTGGCACCTGGAGAAGAAGTTGATATCCTTGGGGTGAAATTTGACTCCAAACTAACCATGAAGAACCATGTTGTAAATCTTGCAAACAAGGCAGCCAGGAAGCTTACAGCACTTCGCCTGTATCTCCATCTGCTTGACAGTAGGGGTTGCAAGATCCTGTACGAGGCACAAGTACGCTCGCACCTTGAGTATGCTCCACTTTCTTGGTTTGCCTGTCCCCCCTCTCATCTGCGACTCCTTGACAGAGTAGAGAACAGAGCAAGACGTCTCATCTCTCGCCTGGACTCATCCTGGATAGATATGTCATTTCAGCAGAGCCTTCAACATAGGAGGGATGTGGGTGGCCTTACTGTTATGTACAAGGCCAATATTGTCAAAATACCACACTTGGATCCACTTCGAGGACAGCGTGAAACAAGCTTTTATGCCACAAGACGGGCAGAAAGCAGCAACTTCACTCTGGCTGTACCCTTCTCCAGAACATCACTCCATCTGAGATCATACATACCCAGGATGACTAGAGTATGGAACACATTCGTACAGCATAATGATGTCAACGAGATAAAGTCAGTTGATCAAATGAAAATACTGGCCCACAGATGGCTCCAACTTCATCCTGTTTCCTACTTGTATGTCTCATAACAATAAAAATGCTTTCAAATGAGCTGATGTAGGTAACAGCTCTTAGCTTGCCAATAAAGTTAGGAATCCTTAACCTGTAAATAGCTGTCAATAAAGCTAGGGATCCTTAACCTTGTCAAACCCTGTGTAAAAAAAAAAAAAAAAAAAAAGAGAGAGAGGAAGAGAGAAGAGAGAGGAAGAGAGAAAAAGAGGAAGAGAGAGAGGAAAAGAGAGAGGAAGAGAGAGAAAAAGAGAGAGAAAGGGAAGAGAGGAAGAGAGAGAGAGAGAGAAAGAGAGAGAGGGGAGAGGTAGAAGGAGAGAGAGGGGAGAGTGAAAAGGAAAAGGGAGAGAGAGTGAGAGAAAGAGAGGGGAGAAGGGAAAGATAGGAGGAGAGAGGGGAGAGAGAAGGGAAAAGAGAGAGGAAGAGAGAAAAAGAGAGAGAAAGGAGAGAGAGGAAGGGAGAGAAAGTTTAAGAGAGAGAGGAAGAGACAGAAAGTGTAAGAGAGGGGAAGAGAGAAGAAAGAGGAAGAGAGAAAAAGAGGAAGAGAGAAGAGAAAAAGAGAGGAAGAGAGAGAAAGGGAGAGAGAGGAGAGAGAGAGGAAGGGAGAGAAAGATTAAGAGAGAGAGGAAGAGACAGAAAGAGTAAGAGAGAGAGAGAGAAGAATAGAGAGAGAGAGAGAGAAGAATAGAGAGAGAGAGAGAGAGAGAGGAAGAGAGGAAAAGAGACAAAGAGACGAGAGAGAGAAGGAAGGGTTAGAGGGTCAATCACATAAAGTTGAAATCCTGTATGGTGATGTGTGTAGTGTGTGTATTGTGTGTCGGTGTGTGTGTGTGTGTGGTGTGTGTGTGTGTGTGTGTGTTGTGCTACAGCTATTCAAGTGCCTAACAGCAGATCCTGTTCTCACCTAGTGTGCGTGTGTGTGTGTGTATGCATGCTTTTATGTAAGCAGTCCTTATTTCCCTCGTATGTACTACATATGTTTTGCATATGTACCCTATCTCTTGGTTTCCACTGTACTGTCTTGTGTGCCTAAAATTACGTAAATCCACATAAAGGTGTGAAATCCCGTATATATATGTGTGTGTGTGTATGTGTGTTGTGTGTGTGTGTGTGTGTGTGTGTGTGTGTGTGTGTGTGTGTGTGTGTGTGTGTTGTGTGTGTGTATTGTGTGTGTATATGTGTGTTAGGTGTATATGTGTATAGTGTGTATATGTGTGTAGTGTTATGTGTGTATATGGTGTATGTGTGTGTGTGTGTGTGTGTGTGTGTGTGTGTGTGTGTGTTTGTGTTTGTGTAAGCAGTCCTTATTTCCCTCGTATGTACTACATATGTTTTGCATATGTACACAATCTCTTGGTTCCCACTGTACTATCTTGTGCCTAAAATTACATTCAATTCTGTATGCTAGGCTTTGCTAGACTACCTCTCATACTAGGCTATCTATCATTAACTGATTAACTCTCCTAAACCTCAATAAATTCTATTAAATGCCAGTAAATGCTGCTTATTCTAATTCTAATAGCTCGAGGAGAGTGACCCCCAATTTCCAGCTAGAGACTGGTGCTGACCTCATGCAACTCAAACTAGGTGAATATTACATGCGGCTGGCAGTGGAGTAATGTTGTCGTCCTCCTGGGTCCCAGTATGAAAATGCTTGATGCTTCTCGGTAATTTTTCCACTAACTTCCTGTAGCACTGTGGTCTCTAGCTCATCTAATTTTTTCACTCACTCACTGTATTTACTGACACATCTATACATATCTCTTATCTCCCTGGTCTTGAGTCGCACTTATTCTTCAAAATACCCCACTGCTTTATTATGGCAACACTATTTAGGCCTGACACAACCGTTCACCCTTCCAACAGCCCCCACTAAACAGTCACTATTTCCTTTGTTTTCTTTTCTGTTATCACTTATATTTCCTTTATTCGGGGCTTAAGTGATTATATGCACTCTTATGCGTGCACACGCCTATATCCCACACTCTATTCCTTATGGCACAGTCAGAAATTACCACCAAAACACGAGCTCAAACCGCGTGACTCCTCCACGAGTGTGTGTGTGTGTGTGTGTGTGTGTGTGTGTGTGTGTGTGTGTTCACCTATTTGTACTCACCTATTTGTGGTTGCAGGGGTCGATTCACAGCTCCTGGCCCCGCCTCTTCGCTGATTGCTACTAGGTCCTCTCTCTCCCTGCCCCATGAGCTTTATCATACCTCGCCTTAAAAAACTATGTATGGTTCCCGCGTCCACTACGTCACTTTCTAGTCTGTTCCACGGCCTGACTACTCTATGACTGAAGAAATACTTCCTAAGTGTGTGTGTGTGTGTGTGTGTGTGTGTGTGTGTGTGTGTGTGGTGTGTGTGTGTGTGTGTGTGTGTGTGTGTGTGTGTATACGCCCTCACCGTGTGTGGCGGGTCAGGCCAGCTAAGGTGATTATCAGGTATGGTAAACATGGTAACACGAGAGGCTGGTGAGCTCACGTGTCTGGTAACACTGCGCCCTTCCCCCTTCTGCTGGGGAGGGGGATCTGGTAGCACTGCTCAGGGACTTCACCTCTCCTCTAATATAGATTATAACTCTTTGACAGTGTGGTTACGAGGCTAAGATATGTGTGGCACACCCAGGATCTGGCTACAGGTCTGTGAGAAACATGTGTACTCATGCTAACATGATGGCTATACATCTGCCAGGACGGGTGTGTCATCATTCATGGCTGTCTTCAAGCAGGCACTTGACAAGCACCTAAAGTCGGTACATGACCAGCCGGGCTGTGGCTCGTACGTTGGATTGCGTGCAGCCAGCAGTAACAGCCTGGTTGATCAGTCCCTGATCCACCATGAGGCCTGGTCACAGACTGGGCCGCGGGGCGATGACCCCTGGAACTGTCTTCAGGTAAACTCCAGGTAATTCAAGGTCTGGCTATACGACATCTGCCAGGACGGGTGTGTCATCATTCATGGTCTGGCTATACATCTGTCAGGACGGTGTGTCTTCATTCAAGGTGTGGCTGTACATCTACCAGGACGGGTGTGTCATTCAAGGTCTGGCTATACATCTGCCAGGACGGATGTGTCATCATTCAAGGTGTGGCTATACATCTGCCGGATAAGTTTGTATCATTCAAGGTGTGGCTATACATCTGCCAGGACGGGTGCGTCATAATTCAAAGTGTGGCTATACATCTGCCAGGATAAGTTTGTCATCATTCAAGGTCTCCCTATACATCTGCCAGGACGGGTGCGTCATAATTCAAAGTGTGGCTATACATCTGCCAGGACAGGTGTGTAATCATTCAAAGTGTGGCTCTACATCTGCCAGGACGGGTGCGTCATTCAAAGTGTGGCTATACATCTGCCAGGACAGGTGTGTCATCATTCAAAGTGTGGCTATACATCTGCCAGGACGGGTGCGTCATCATTCAAAGTGTGGCTATACATCTGCCAGGACGGGTGCGCCATCATTCAAAGTGTGGCTATACATCTGCCAGGACAGGTGTGGCAGCACACATGGGTGTAGCTATACATCTGCCAGAACAGGTGTGGCAGCACACATGGTGTAGCTATACATCTGCCAGAACAGGTGTGGCAGCACACATGGGTGTAGCTATACATCTGCCAGGACAGGTGTGGCAGCACACATGGGTGTAGCTATACATCTGCCAGGACAGGTGTGGCAGCACACATGGGTGTAGCTATACATCTGCCAGGACAGGTGTGGCAGCACACATGGGTGTAGCTATACATCTGCCAGAACAGGTGTGGCAGCACACATGGGTGTAGCTATACATCTGCCAGAACAGGTGTGGCAGCACACATGGGTGTAGCTATACATCTGCCAGGACAGGTGTGGCAGCACACATGGGTGTAGCTATACATCTGCCAGGACAGGTGTGGCAGCACACGTGGGGTAGCTATACATCTGCCAGGACAGGTGTGGCAGCACACATGGGTGTAGCTATACATCTGCCAGGACAGGTGTGGCAGCACACATGGGTGTAGCTATACATCTGCCACAACAGGTGTGGCAGCACACATGGGTGTAGCTATACATCTGCCAGAACAGGTGTGGCAGCACACATGGGTGTAGCTATACATCTGCCAGGACAGGTGTGGCAGCACACATGGGTGTAGCTATACATCTGCCAGGACAGGTGTGGCAGCACACATGGGTACAGCTATACATCTGCCAGACAGGTGTGGCAGCACACCATGGGTGTAGCTATACATCTGCCAGAACAGGTGTGGCAGCACACATGGGGTAAGCTAAACATCTACCAGGACAGTTGTGGCAGCACACATGGGTGTAGCAATACATCAGCCAGGACAGGTGTGGATCACACATGGGTGTAGTCTATACATCTGCCAGGAGCATGTGTGGCAGCACACGTGGGTAGCTATACATCTGCCAGACAGTGTGGCAGCACACAGATGGTGTAGCTATAAACATCTGCCCAGGACAGGTGTGGCAGCACACATGGTGTAGCAATACATCTGCCACAACAAGTGTGGGCAGCACAAAAGGGTTAGCTATACATCTGCCAGAACATTGTGGCAGCAACACATGGGTGTAGCTATACAATCTGCAGGACAGTGTTTTATGGTGGGGTGGCAGCACACATGGTGTAGCTATACTCAGCCAGGACAGGTGTGGCAGCACACATGGGTCTAGCTAACATCTGCCAGGACAGTGATGGCAGCACACGATGGGTGTAGCTATCCATCTGCCAGAAACATGTGGTGGTCAGCACACCTTGGGAGTGTAGCTAAACATCTGCCATGATACAGGTGAGGCATCACACATGGGTTTAGCAATACATCGTGCCAGGACGAGGTGTGGCAGCACACAGGGTGTAGCTATAACAACTGCAGCCCAGGACAGGTGTGGCAAGCACACATGGGTGTACCTATACATCTGCCAGGAACTGTGTTGCAGCACACATGGGTTGAGCTATACATCTGCCAGAAACAGGTGTGGCAGCACACATGGGTGTAGCTATACATCTGCCAGGACAGTGTGGCAGCACACAATGGGAGTACTATACATCTGCCAGGACCGGTGTGTCAGCACACATGGGTGTAGCTTATACATCTGCCAAACAGTGTGGCAAGCAGCACACATGGGGTAGCTATACATCTGCCAGAACAGGTGTGGCCAGCACACATGGTGTAGCTAATCATCTGCCAGGTACCGTGTGCAGCAACAATGGGTTCAGCTATACATTGCCACAACAGGTGTGGGCAGCATACATGGGTGGTATGCTATACATCTGCCAGAAACAGTTGTGCAGCACACAGGTGAAGCTATACATCGCCAGGACAGAGGGCAGCACACCAGGTTGTAGCTCTACATCTTCCATGAACAGTGTGGCAGCACACATGGGTATAGCGTATACAATCTGCCATCAGGTGTGGCAGCACACATGTGTGTACATACATCTGCCAGAACAGGTGTGGCAGCACACATGGTGTAGCTATACATCTGCCAGGACAGTGTGGCAGCACACATGGGTGTAGCTATCCATCTGCCAGGACAGTGTGCAGCACACATGGGTGTAGCTATACATCTACCAGGACAGGAGTGGCAGCACACATGGGTGTAGCTATACATCTACCTCGACAGGTTGCCGCACACATGGGTGTGCTATACATCTGCCAGGACAGGTGTGGCAGCACACATGGGGGTAGCTATACATCTGCCAGGACAGGTGTGGCAGCACACATGGGGGTAGCTATACATCTGCCAGGACAGGTGTGGCACACACATGGGTGTAGCTATACATCTTGCCAGGACAGGTGGTGGCATGCACACTTGGGGTAGCTATACAACTTGCCAGGACAGGTGTGGCAGCACACATGGGTGTAAGCTATACATCTGCCACAACAGGTGTGGCAGCACACCTGGTGTAGCTATACATCTGCCACAACAGTTTGGCAAGCACACATGGTGTAGCTATACAACTGCCAGAACAGGTGTGGCAGCACACATGGGTGTAGCTATACATCTGCCAGGACAGGTGTGGCAGCACACATGGGTGTAGCTATACATCTGCCAGGACAGGTGTGGCAGCACACATGGGGTAGCTATAACATCTGCAGAAACAGGTGTGGCAGCGACACAATGGGTGTAGCTATACATCTGCCAGGACAGGTGTGGCAGCACACATGGGTGTAAGCTATACATCTGCCAGGACAGTGTGGCAGCACACATGGGTGTAGCTATACATCTGCCGGACAAGGTGTGGCAGCACACAATGGGTTGTACTATACATCTGCCAGGACAGGTGTGGCAGCACAATGGTGTAGCTATACATCCTGCCAGACAGGTGTGGCAGCACACATGGGTAGCTATACATCTTGCCAGGACAGGTTGTGGCAGCACACATGGGGTAGCTATACATCGCCAGGACAGGTGTGCAGCACACATGGGTGTAGCTATTACAACTGCCAGGAGCAGGTGTGGAGGGCAGCACAGGCATGGGGTATCTAAACATCTGCCAGGACAGGTGTGGCAGCACACTTGGTGGTAGCTATCCATCTGCCAGACAGGTGTGGCAGCAACACATGGGTTAGCTATACATCTGCCAGGACAGGTGTGGCAGTCACACATGGGTGTAGCTATACAAATCAGCCAGGACAGGTGGCAGCATAACATTGGGGTAGCTATACATCTGCAAGGATAGGTGTGGCAGCACACAGGGGTAGCTGATACATCAGCCAGGATAGGTGTGGCAGCTACACATGGGTGTAGCTATACTCTGGCCATAACAGGTGTGGCAGCACACATGGGTGTAGCTATACATCTGCCAGAACAGGTGTGGGCAGCACACAGGGTGTAGCTATTCATCTGCCAGACAGTTGTGGCAGCACACATGGTGTAGCTATACATCTGATGCTCCAGAACAGGTGTGGCAGCACACATGGGTGTAGCTATACATCTGCCAGGACAGGTGTGGCCAGCACACATGGGGGTAGCTAAAACATCTGCCAGAACCGGTGTGGCAGCACTCATGGGGGAGCTATACATCTGCCAGAACAGTGTGGCAAGCACAACATGGGGGTAGCTATACTCTGCCAAACAGGTGTTGGCAGCACCACATGGGGGTAGCTATACATCTGCCAGAACATTTGTGGCAGCACACTGGGTGTAGCTATAACATCTTGCCAGAACAGGTGTTGGGGCAGCACACATGGATGTAGCTATACATCTGCCAGAACAGTGTGGCAGCACACAGGATGTAGCTATCATTCTCCAGAACAGGTTGTGGCAGCACACATTGGTGTACTATAACATCAGCCCAGGAACAGGTGTGGAAGCACACATGGATGTACTATACATCTGCCAGAACAGGGTGTGGCAGCACACATGGGTTAGCATACAGTTCTGCCAAGACAGGTGTGGCAGCACACATGGGTGTAGCTATACATCTGCCTGGACAGGTGTGGCAGCACCATGGTGTAGCTTAACATCGCCAGGACAGGTGTGGCAGCACACTGGGTGTAGCTATACATCTGCCAGAACAGTGTGTAGCGCAGCACACTTGGGTGTAGTCATTCATCTGCCAGGACAGTGTGGCATCACACATGGGTATAGCTATACATTCTTGCCAGTACAGGTGTGGCAGCACACTTGGTTGTAGCTATACATCTCCAGGACAGGTGTGGCAGCACACATGGGTGTAGCTATACATCTGCCAGGACAGTTGTGCAGCACACATGGTGTAGCTATACATCTGCCAGAACAGGTGTGGCAGCACACATGGGGTAGCTATACATCTGCCAGAACAGGTGTGGCAGCACACATGGGTGTAGCTATACATCTGCCAGACAGGTGTGGCAGCACACATTGGGGTTACGCTATACACTGCCAGAACAGGTGTTGGCAGCACACATGGTAGCTATACATCTCCAGAACAGGTGTGGGCGCACACATGGGGGTAAGCTATACAATCTGCAGGACAGGTGTCCCGCAGCACACATGGGGGTAGCTATAAGTCTGCCAGGACAGTGTGGTCAGCCACACATGGGGGTACTATACATCTGCCAGGAAGGTGTGGCAGCACACATGGGGTAGCTAAACATCTTCCAATACAGGTGTGGCAAGCACACATGGGTGGTAGCCTATACATTCTGCCAGGACAGAGGTGGTGTCAGCACACGTGGGGTAGCTATACATGCTGCCAGGACAGGTTGTGGCAGCACACATGGTGTAGCTATACAACAGCCATACAGTGTGGCAAGCACACATGGTTTAGCTATACATCAGCCAACAACAAGTGTGGCAGCACACATGGGTGTAGCTATACATCTGCCAGAACAGGTGTGGGCAGCACACAAGGTGTAGCTTACCATCTGCCAGGACAGGGTGTGGCAGCACACATGGGTGTAGCTATACATCTCCAGGACAGTTGTGGCAGCACACATGGTATAGTCTCTATACATCTGCAGGACAGGTGTGGCAGCACACATGGGTGTAGCTTTAACATCTGCCCCAGAACATGTGTGGCAGCACACATGGTGTAACTATACATCTGGCCAGACAGGTGTGGCAGCACACAATTGTGAGCTATACCATCAGCCAGGACAGGTTGGTGGATTCACACAATGGGTGTAGCTAACATCAGCAGGACAGTGTGGCAGCACACATGGGGTGTAGCTATACATCTGCCAGAACAGGTGTGGCAGCACACATGGGTGTAGCTTATACATCTGCCAGAACAGGTGTGGCGCACACAGGGGTGTAGATATACATCTGCCAGGACAGGTGTGGCAGCACACATGGGTGTAGCTATACATCTGCCAGGACAGGTGGGCATGCAACACATGGTGTAGCAATACATCTGCCAGAACAGGTGTGGCAGCACACATGGGTGTAGCTATACAACTGCCCAGAACATTTTGCAGCACACATGGTGTAGCTATACATCTGCCAGGACAGGTTGGCATCGCACACATGGGTGCAGCAATAACATCTGCCACAACAGGTGATGGCAGCACACATGGGTTGTAGCTAAACATCTGCCAGAACAAGGTGTTGCAGCACATCATGGGTGTACTATACATTTGCCAGGACAGTTGTGGCAGCACACATGGGTAGCTAACATCTGCGGCAGGACAGGGTAGGCATGCACACATGGGTATAAGCTTACATCTGCCAGCCAGGTGTGGCAAGCACACATGGGTGTAGCTATACATCTGCCAGAACAGGTGTGGCCAGCACACATGGGTGTAGCTATACATAAACTGCCAGACAGGTGTGGCCAGCACACATGGGTGTAGCTTAGTACATCTGCCAGACAGGTGTGCAGCACACACATGGGTGTAGCTGATACATCAGCCAGGACAGGTGTGGCAGCACACATGGGTGTAGCATACATCTGGCCACGACAGGTGTGGCAGCACACATGGGTGTAGCATACATTCTGCCAGGACAGGTGTGGCACACACATGGGGTACTATACATCTGCCGAGACAGGTGTGGCAGCACACATGGGTAGCTATACATCTGCCAGGACAGGTGTGGCAGCACACATGGGTGTAGCTATAACATCTGCCAGGACAGTGTGGCAGCACACGTGGGTAGCTTTAAACATCTGCCAGGACCGGTGTGCAGCACACATGTTGTAGCTATACATCTGCCAAACAGGTGTGGCATCACACATGGGTGTAGCTATACATCAGCCACAACAGGTGTGGCAGCAACACATGGGTGTAAGCTATACATCTGGCCAGAACAGGTGTGGCAGCACACATGGTGTAGCTAATACAATTTTTTCTGCCAGGACCGGTGTGCAGCACACATGGTGTAGCTAAACTTCTGCCAGGACAGTGTGGCAACAAACACATGGTGTAGCATACATCTGCCAGAACTGGTGTGCAGCACACATGGGTGTAGCTATACATGCTGCAGGACAGGTGTGGCAGCACACATGGGTGTAGCTATACAACTCCAGACAGGTGGTGGCAGCACACATGGGTGTAGCTATACATCTGCCAGGACAGGTGTGGCAGCACACATGGGTTTAGCTATACATCTGCCAGACAGGTGTGGCAGCACACAAGGGTTAGCTATACATCTGCCAGAACAGGTGTGGCAGCACACAATGGGGGTAGCTATACAATCGCCAGGACAGGTGTGGCAGCACACATGGGAGTAGCTAAACAATCTGCCAAGGACAGGTGTGGCAGCACACATGGGTGTAGCTATCATCTGCCAGGACAGGTGTGGCAGTCAACACACAAGGGGGTAGCTATACATTCTGCCATGACAGGTGTGGCAGCACAGCATGGTGTAGCTTATAACACTTGCCAGGACAGGTGATGGCAGCACATCATGGGTGTAGCTATACTCTGCAGGACAGGTGATGGCCCAGCACACATGGGTGTAGCTATACATCTGCCAGGACAGGTGTGGCAGCACACATGGGTAGCTATACATCAGCCAGGATAGGTGTGGCAGCACTACAGGGGTGTAGCTATACATCTGACAGGATAGGTGTGGCAGCACAACATGGGTGAGCTAACATCGGCCAGGGAAGTGTGGCAGCACACATGGTGTAGCTATACACTGCAGACACGGAGTGGCAGCACACATGGGTGTAGCTATACATCTGCCAGAACATGTGTGGCAGCCACCACATGGGTGGCACTATACATCTGCAGGACAGGTTGTGGCACACACATGGGTGTAAGCTATACATCTGCCAGAACAGGTGTGGCTAGCACACATGGGTTTGCTATACATTTGCCAGACAGGGTGTGGGCAGCACACATGGGGTAGTTATACAACGCCAAACAGGTGTGGCTTCACACATGGGGTAGCTATACATCTGCCAGAACAGGTGTGGCAGCACACAGGGGGTAGCGATAAACATCTGCCAAACATGTGTGGCAGCACACATGGGGGAGCTATAACATCTCCAGAACAGGGTGGCAGCACACATGGGGTAATCTATATCTTCTGCCAGAACAGGTGGTGGCAGCACCACATGGGTGTAGCTATACACTGTCAGAACAGTGTGCACACACATGGATGTACTATACATCTGCCAGGAACGGTGTGGCAGCACACATGGATGTAGCTATACATCTGCCAGAACAGGTTGTGAGCAGCACACATTGGGGTAGCTATAGACACTAGCCCAGAAACCAGGTGTGGAAGCACACATGGAAGTACTAACATCTGCCATAACAGGTTGGCAGCACACAGGTGTAGCTATACATCTGCCAGAACTGGTGTGGCAGCACACATGGTGTAGCTATACATCTGCCCAGACAGGTGTGGCATGCACACTGTGTTAGCTATACATCAGCCAGGACAGGTGTGGCAGCACACATGGGTGTAGCTATACAATCTGCCAGAACAGGTGGTGGCAGCACACATGGTGTAGCTATACATCTGCTGCCAGGACAAGGGGTGGCACACACATGGGTATAGCATACATCTGCCAGGACAGGTGTGGTCAGCACACCTGGGTGGTAGCTATACATCTGCCAGAACGGTGTGGAGCACACAAGTGTGTAGCTAACATCTGCCAGGACAGTGTGGAAGCACACATGGAATGTAGCTTATACATCTGCCAGAACAGGTGTTGCAGCACACATGGGTGTAGCCTATACTTCTGCCTGAACAGGTGTGGCAGCACACATGGTTGTAGCACACATCTGGCCTTGGACAGGTGTGCAGCACACATGGGTGTAGCTATAACATCTGCCAGGACAGGTTGTGGCCGCACACAAGGGTGTAGCTATACATCTTCCAGAACAGTGTGGCAGCACACATGGGTGTAGCTATTACATCTGCCAGGACAGGTGTGGCAGCACGACATGGTATCGCATAACATCTGCCAGGACAGGTGTGGCAGCACACATGGGTGTAGCTATACATCTGCCAGACGGTGTGGCAGCACACATGGGGTGTAGCTATACATCTGCCAGGACTTTTGGTGGCAGCACACATGGGTGTAGCTATAACATCTGCCAGAACGAGGTGTGGCAGCACACAGGGGGTAGCTATACATCTGCCATAACCAGGTGTGGCAGCACACTGGGATGTAGCTATACAATCTGCCAGAACAGGTGTGGCAGCACACATGGGGGTAGCTATAACATCTGCCAGAACAGGTGAGGCAGCACACATGGGGTAGCTATACTCTGCCAGAACAGGTGTGGCAGCACACATGGGGGTAGCTATAACATCTGCCAGGACAGGTGTCGCAGCACACTGGGGTAGCTAAACATCTTCCATGACAGGTGTGGCGCACACATGGGGGTAGCTATACTCTGCCAGGACTGGTGTGGCAGCACACATGGGGTAGCTAAACATCTGCCAATACAAGGTGTGGCAGCACACAGGGTGTAGCTATACTCTGCCAGGACAGTGTGAGCAACACTGGGGTAGCTATACATCTGCCAGTGACAGGTTGGCAGCAACCTTTGTAGCTATACAACTGCAGACAGGTGTGGCAGCACACATGGGTAGCTTATACATCTGCCACAACAAGTGTGGCAGCACACATGGGTGTAAGCTATCCATCTTGCCATAACAGGTGTGGCAAGCCAACACCATGGTTGTATGATATACATCTCCAGGACAGGTGTGGCAGCACACATGGGAGTAGCATACATCTGCAAGACAGTGTGGGCAAGCACACATGGGTATAGCTATACATCTGCCAGACAGGTGTGGCGAGCACACATGGGTGTAGCTTTACATCTGCCAGAACAGTTGGCAGCACACATGGGTGTACTTATACATCTGCCAGAACAGGTGTGGGCAGCACACATGGGTGTAGCTATACAATCTGCCAGGCCAGGTGTGCAGCACACCATGGGTGTAGCCTATACATCCTGCCAGACAGGTGTGGCAGCACACATGGTTGTAGCAATAACATCTGCCAGAACAGGTTGCAGCACACAATTGGGTGTAGCTATACATCGCCCGAACAGGTGTGGCACACACAATGGGTGTAGATAAACATCTGCAGGACAGGTGTGGCCAGCACACGATGGGTGTAGCTATACATCTGCCGTGGACAGGTGTGCGCACACATGGGTTGTAGCTATAACATCTGCCAGAACAGGTTGTGGCAGCACACATGGGTGTAGCATAATCTGCCCAGAACAGGTGTGGCAGCACACATGGTGTAGCTATACACTGCCAGGACAGGTGTGGCAGCACACATGGGTGCAGCTATAACATCTGGCCACAACAGGTGTGGCAGCACACATGGGTGTAGCTATAACATCTGCCAGAACAGGTGTGGCAGCACACATGGTGTATCTAAACATCTGCCCAGGACAGGTGTGGCAGCACACATGGTGTAGCTATAACATCTGCCAGGACAGATGTGGCACAAGCACACATGGGTATAGCTATAACATCTGCTGCATGACAAGGGTGGCAGCACACATGGTGTAACTATACATCTGCCAGAACAGGTGTGGCAGGCACACATGGGTGTAGCAATACATCTGCCAGGACAGTGTGGTCAACACACATGGTGTAGCTAAACATCTTCCAGACAGGTGTGGCAGCAACACATGGGTGTAGCTAAAAGCATCTGCCAGGTCAGGTGTGGCAGCACACCATGGTTGTAGCTATACATCAGCCACGAACAGGTGTGGCAGCACACATGGTGTAGCTATACTTCTGCCAGGGAACAGTGTGGCAGCACACATGTGGTAGCTATAGCGATCTGCCAGGACGGGTGTGGCAGCACACATGGGTGTAGCTATACATTCGCCCAGGACAGGTGTGGCAGCACACATGGGTGTATCTATACATCTGCCAGGACCGGTGTGGCAGCACACGTGGGGTAACTAACATCTGCCAGACAGGTGTGGCAGCAACACATGGGTTGTAGCTATACATCTGCCCACAACAGGGTGTGGCAGCACACATGGGTGTAGCTAAAACATCTGCCACAACATGGTGTGGCATCCACACATGGGTGTAGCTAACATCTTGCCAAGCACAGGTTGGCAGCACACATGGTGTATGCTATACATCTGCCAGGACAGGTGTGGCAGCACACTTGGGTGAAGCTATATCATCTGCCAGGACAGTGGTGTCAAGCACACATGTTGTAGCATATACAGCTGCCAGAACAGTGTGCAGCACACAAGGGTGAGCTATACACTGCCAGACAGGTGTGGCAGCACCATGGTGTAGCTATACATCTGTCCAGGACAGTGTGGGCAGCACACATGGTGTAGCTATACATCTGCCAGACAGGGTGGGCAGCACACATGGGTTGTAGCTATACATCAGCCAGGACAGGTGTGGCAGCACCCATGGGTTGGTACACTATACATCGTCCAGAACAGGTGTGCAGCAACACATTGGGGTAGCCCCCCCCCTAATAAAAAAAAAAAAAAAAAAAAACAAAAAATCTGCCAGACAGGTGTGGCAGCACACATGGGTGTAGCATACATTCTGCCAGGAAGGTGTGGCACAGACACATGGGTGTAGCTATAATCTGCCTAGGAGGACAGGTGTGGCAGCACACATGGGTAGCTATACATCAGCCAGGACAGGTGTGGCAGCACACATGGTTGTAGCTATACATCCCAGTACAGGTGGTGGCAGCCACATGGGTGTAGCTATACATCTGCCAGGACAGGTGGTGGCAGCACACACGGGTGTAGCTATAGCATCTGCCAGGACAGGTGTGGCAGCACACATGGGGTAGCTATACATCTGCTGCCAGGTAGGTGTGGCAGGCACACATGGGTGTAGCTATACATCTGCAGGATAGTTGGCAAGCACACAAGGGTGTAGCTATACATCTGCCAGACAGGTGTGCAGCACACATGGGTGTAGCAATACATCTGCAGAACAGGTGTGGCAGACTCATGGTTTGTAGCTATACATCTGCCAGAACAGGTTTGTGGCAGCACACATGGGTGTAGCTATACATCTGCCAGGACAGGTGTGGCCGCACACATGGGTGTAGCTATACATCTGCCATAACAGGAGTGGGCAGCACACATGGGTTGTAGCTATACATTTGGCCAGAAACAGGTGTGGCATGACACATGGGTGGTAGCTATACATCTCCAGAAACAGTTGGCAGCACACATGGGGAACTATACATCTGCCAGAACAGGTGTTGGCAATGCAACACATGGGGGTAGCTATCCATCTGCCAGAACAGTGTGGCAGCACACATGGGGGTAGCTATACTTGCTGCAGAAACAGTTGTGGCAGCACACTATGGGTGGTATGCAATACACTGCCAAACAGGTGTGGCAGCACACATGAGATGTAGCATACATCTTGCCAGAACAGGTGAGGCAGCACACATGGATGTAGCATATACATCTGCCAAACAGGTGTGCAGCCACACATGGTGGTAGCCAATACATCTGCCAGGACAGGTGTGAAGCACACAAGATGTAGGCTAACAATCTGCCAGAACGGTGGTGGCAGCACAAAGTGTACTATACATCTGCCAGAACTGTTGTGGCTGCACACATGGTGTACTATACATCTGACCTGGACAGGTGTGGCAGCACACATTGGTGTAGCATATAACATCTGCCAGGACAGGTGTGGCAGCACACATGTGTGTAGCTATACATCAGCCAGAACAGGTGTGGCAGCACACATGGGTGTACTATTACATCTGCCAGGACAATTGGGTGTGGCCAGCACACATTGGTATAGCTAAACATCTGCCAGGACAGGTGATGCAAGCAGCACATGGGTGTAGCGATACATCTGCCAGGACAGGTGAGCAGCACACCATTGGTGTAGTATTACATCTGCCAGGACAGGTGTGGCAGCACACAATTGGGTGTAGCTAAACACTGCCAGAACAGGTGTGGCATCACACATGGGGGTAGCTATAACATCTGCCAGAACATGTTTGGCAGCACCCATGGGTGTAAGCTATACATCTGCAGAACAGTGGTCACACCATGGGGTAGCTAATACATCTGCCAGAAAAGTGTTGGGCAGCACACAATGGGGGTAAGCTATACATCGCCAGAACAGGTGTGGCAGCACACATGGGTGGTAGCTATACATCTGCCAGGACAGGTGTCGCAGCACACAAGGGGGTAGCTATACATCTGCCAGGACCGGGTGGCAGCACACATGGGGTACAATACATCTCCAACAGGTGTGGCAGCACACATGGGGTTAGCTATACATCTTCCATACAAGGTGTGGGCAGCACACATGGTGTAGCTATACATCTGCCAGGACAGGTGTGGCAGGACACATGGTGTAGCTATACAACTGCCAGGGACAGGTGTGGCAGCAACACATGGGTGTAGCTAAACATCGCCAGGATAGGTTGTGGCAGCACACCTGGGTGAAGCTATACATCTGCCAGAACAGGTGTGGGCAGCACGACATGGTGTAGCTATACATCTGCCAGGATCCGGTGTGCAGCACACATGGGGTATGCTATACATCTGCCAGACAGGTGGTGGCAGCACACGATGGGTGTACTATACATCTGCCCAGACAGGTGTGCAGCACACATGGGTGTACTATACATCTGCCGAACAGGTGTTGCAGCACACATGGGGGTAGCTATATACATCTGCCAGAACAGGTGTGGCCAGCAACAAATGGGTGTCGCAATACATCTGCCAGAACAGGTGTGGCAGCACACATGGGGGTAGCTATACATCAGCCAAGAACAGTTGGCACAGTCACACATGGGTGTAGCTATACATCTGCCAGACCGGTTTGCAAAGCACACATGGGGGTAGCTGATACATCTGCCAGGACAGGTGTGGCAGCACACATGGGTGTAGCTATACATCTGGCCAGACAGTGTGGGCAGCACACATGGGTGTAGCTATAACATCTTCCAGACAGGTGAGGCAGCACTCATGGGGGTAGCCTTTATAAAACATCGCCAGAACAGGTGTGGCAGCACACAAGGGTGTAGCAATACATCTGCCAGGACAGGTGGTGGCAGCACACATGGGGTAGCTATATCATCTGCCAGGACAGGTGTGGCAAGCACACAGTGGGTGTAGTCTAAACTTCTGCCAGGACAGGGTGTGGCAGCACACATGGGTGTAGCTATACATCTGCCAGGACAGGTGTGGCAGCACACATGGGTGTAGCTATACATCTGCCAGGACAGGTGTGGCAGCACACATGGGTGTAGCTATACATCTGCCAGAACAGGTGTGGCAGCACACATGTGTAGCTATAACATCTGCCAGGACAGGTGTGTGGCAGTAACACACTGGGTGTAGCTTAACATAATCTGCCAGATAGGTGGGGGGGGTTTTTTTGGGTCAGCACACATGGGGTACTATAACATCTGCCAGAACAGGTGTGGCAGCACACATGGGGGTAGCTACACAATATTGCGTCACCTTAACCATCACTATCAACTTAATAAAAGATATGGCTACTTCTTACAATGTATATTCAGTAAGTAATGATAAAGACGGTAATTACTGTTACCATTATTACTCTCAATATATATTTTATTATCAGTATTATATTACTCAAAACTCACACAAAAACGTAGAAAGGAATTAGTTTATTTATTTGTTATTTATTTGTTTATTAGTTTATTTGCTATGTATGTTTTTTTAATGGGGAGAAGGGAGGTTATACTGTGGAAAGTTGTTGTTAGTATTGTAAAGATGCGCACCATAACGACCACGGAGGAAGTGTGTCGTTCGTTCCCTTCACTCTTCTTTATTTTAATGATTGACGTCACCAGACGCGGGTAAAGAAGTCAGTAAAATATTTAATAATAGGAGAAAGGTGCACGAGAACTACTAAACTTGATAAAGAGGTGAATTACAAAGAGAAAATGAGAGATTGTGTATGTGTGTATAAACTGCATTTTAAAGCGGTATAAGAAGATAGGTTTTCGTGCTAAATATAGACAGTGTGTTGTATCTTTAAGTTTATAGACACAGAGTGAATATACACGGGTGGGTGTATCTCTAACTTTATATACACTGAGAGCTAGTAGACACAAGGTGTATCTTTAATTTTCTGTACACTGAAGGTTATTTTGGTCTCTATTTTAGGGATTATAGTGTCCTTGTTAAGACAAAAATTGTTTTACGGCCTAAATGGCCCTCGTGTAGTGGTTAAGCCTAACTAGGTTTCTAAATTACTAGAAAGCTTCTAGACAAGGTGCGTTCTGCACCACAACCACGTTTGTGGAATTGTTTACGCTGACATAAGCCCTTTCCCAGTTTTTGTCTAGCTTAATTTACAGGCCAATAGCTGTTATCCAACCTCAGCTCATTTACAGGCTAGAAGTTATCCAACTTCAGGTCATCTACAGGCTAGAAGTTATCCAACCTCAGCTCATTTACAGGCTAGAAGTTATCCAACTTCAGGTCATCTACAGGCTAGAAGTTATCCAACCTCTGCTCATTTACAGGCTAGAAGTTATCCAACTTCAGGTCATCTACAGGCTAGAAGTTATCCAGCTTCAGGTCATCTACAGGCTAGAAGTTATCCAGCTTCAGGTCATCTACAGGCTAGAAGTTATCCAACTTCAGGTCATCTACAGGCTAGAAGTTATCCAACCTCAGCTCATTTACAGGCTAGAAGTTATCCAACTTCAGGTCATCTACAGGCTAGAAGTTATCCAGCTTCAGGTCATCTACAGGCTAGAAGTTATCCAACTACAGGTCATCTACAGGCTAGAAGTTATCCAACTTCAGGTCATCTACAGGCTAAAAGTTATCCAACTTCAGGTCATCTACAGGCTAGAAGTTATCCAACCTCAGGTCATTTACAGGGTAGAAGTTATCCAGCTTCAGGTCATCTACAGGCTAGAAGTTATCCAACTTCAGGTCATCCACAGGCTAGAAGTTATCCAACTTCAGGTCATCTACAGGCTAGAAGTTATCCAACCTCAGGTCATTTACAGGCTAGAAGTTATCCAACCTCAGGTCATTTACAGGCTAGAAGTTATCCAGCTTCAGGTCATCTACAGGCTAGAAGTTATCTAGCTTCAGGTCATCTACAGGCTAGAAGTTATCCAACTTCAGGTCATCTACAGGCTAGAAGTTATCCAACTTCAGGTCATCTACAGGCTAGAAGTTATCCAACTTCAGGTCATCTCACAACTCAGCCATATAAGGTACACTACCACTACCAAGGATGACTGACATATAACAGTCAGGTATCATAAAGATACTTATTGACTGGTAAACTTGGGTAAGTAAACATACCTTAATTTTCCCCGCCCAGGATTGAACCTGGGTCCTTCGGTTGTGAGCTGGAGTCGCTGAGCTACGAGCTGTCTTATGTAGGTATAATTACGTTACTGGAGCAGACTGATGTAGGTCACTGTACGGTTGTTAATCATCCTTTTTAAACTGTTTCTCATTTTGCCAGATCAACCAGGCTATGAAGGATATATGGGCCAGCTGGCCACCAGCAGCAGCAACAGCAGCCTGGTTGACCAAGCAAGCACTGGATAATTATTATAATCATTACTAAGCGCTAAACCCATAAGGGTCGTACAGTGCTGAAGCACTAGATAAACCTGACCCAGGCCGGGTTCTGAGAGGAGAAAGACTCTCGAAATCCATAAGAGGTATGAAGGTTGCCTCATAAAACTATTTTTTTTATCTCGCCTTGTTGAGCTACTTGGAACTGAAGTATTGGTTTCTGGCCTCTTTGGCCTTATCATACCCGTTCTTGAAACTGCTTATTGAATTTTCCTCCCTTACACCTTCTGATTCCTTCTACCTTTCTACCATCTTACGACTAAACTAAGTCAAGACATCATTACTCGTGTGTTTGTTTATCTTTCACCTGTGACCCCTAGACCTCGCAGGTCAAACAATCTATCCCTGTCTGCACTATCAGTGCATCTTACAATGTTGCACTGCAGGTTATAAACATATCTTCCCTAATCTTTTTTCTCTCAAGCTCGCCCTTCACATGATTGATCATGTGTGTGTGTGTGTGTGTGTGTGTGTGTGTGTGTGTGTGTGTGTGTGTGTGTGTGTGTGTGTGTGTGTGTGTGTGTGAGTCAGCACAGATGGTAGTACAAGACAAAACAGATAGCCGAAAATCTTCTGGTGGGGAGAGGGAGGCTGTCTGGCAGACACCTCTGTCGTGAAGACCACACTCCTCTCTGCATAGTTGAGGTTAGCATAAAAAAAGCGGAAGGCGTGCGAGCGAGAGAGACAGACAGACAGAGAGACAGATGGAGAGAGCCACAGAGAGTTGGAAGTAGCTAGCTAACTAAACAGTTACAATCGCCAGTAAATCAAATTTAATAGCCTTTCCTAGTACGGTTAAATGACTTTATGGAAGAAGGTAAACGTAGTCACCATTTGCAGGAGAAGCAGGGAATAAGCAACAATTAGAGACAGGTGTCACTTGTCAAACATTGGTAAACATTCTTCACACAATATTTTTATCACAATTTACGGTATTTTCTGAGTATTACATGGCACTTTGTGAATCTTAATTTGGAATGGTTACTTCAACATGTTTGGTTCCTTACTATGGAATCCCATACTTATGCAGATCCCGTCGTTATTATTGGTACTATTGCTACTACCATCACTACTACTACTACTACTACTACTACTACTACTACTACAAAATATAAAATTATTACCATTGGTAACATAATGTATAAAATCATTATATATATATATATATATATATATATTTTATATATATATATATTTTAATATATATATATATTTTATTATTTTTTTATTATCACACTGGCCGATTCCCACCAAGGCAGGGTGGCCCGAAAAAGAAAAACTTTCACCATCATTCACTCCATCACTGTCTTGCCAGAAGGGTGCTTTACACTACAGTTTTTAAACTGCAACATTAACACCCCTTCTTCAGAGTGCAGGCACTGTACTTCCCATCTCCAGGACTCAAGTCCGGCCTCCCGGTTTCCCTGAACCCCTTCATAAATGTTACTTTGCTCACACTCCAACAGCACGTCAAGTATTAAAAACCATTTGTCTCCATTCACCCCTATCAAACACGCTCACGCATGCCTGCTGGAAGTCCAAGCCCCTCGCACACAAAACTTCCTTACCCCCTCCCTCCAACCTTTCTAGGCCGCCCCCTACCCCGCCCTCCTTCCCACTACAGACTGATACACTCTTGAAGTCACTCTGTTTCGCTCCATTCTCTCTACATGTCCGAACCACCTCAACAACCCTTCCTCAGCCCTCTGGACAACAGTTTTGGTAATCCCACACCTCCTCCTAACTTCCAAACTACGAATTCTCTGCATTATGTTCACACCACACATTGCCCTCAGACATGACATCTCCACTGCCTCCAGCCTTCTCCTCGCTGCAACATTCATCACCCATGCTTCACACCCATATAAGAGTGTTGGTAAAAACTATACTCTCATACATTCCCTCTTTGCCTCCAAGGACAAAGTTCTTTGTCTCCACAGACTCATAAGTGCACCACTCACCCTTTTCTCCTCATCAATTCTATGATTCACCTCATCTTTCATAGACCCATCCGCTGACACGTCCACTCCCAAATATCTGAATACATTCACCTCCTCCTTACTCTCTCCCTCCAATCTGATATCCAATCTTTCGTCACCTAATCTTTTTGTTATCCTCATAACCTTACTCTTTCCTGTATTCACTTTTAATTTTCTTCTTTTGCACACCCTACCAAATTCATCCACCAATCTCTGCACTTCTGTTCAGAATCTCCCAAGAGCACAGTGTCATCAGCAAAGAGCAACTGTGACAACTCCCACTTTATGTGTGATTCTTTATCTTTTAACTCTAAAGCCTCTTGCCAAGACCCTCGCATTTACTTCTCTTACAACCCCATCTATAAATATATTAAACAACCACGGTGACATCACACATCCTTGTCTAAGGCCTGCTTTTACTGGGAAATAATTTCCCTCTTTCCTACATACTCTAACTTGAGCCTCACTATCCTCGTAAAAACTCTTCACTGCTTTCAGTAACCCACCTCCTACCCCCATACACCTGCAAATCTGCCACATTGCCCCCCTATCCACCCTGTCATACGCCTTTTCCAAAACCATAAATGCCACAAAGCCCTCTTTAGCCTTATCTAAATACTGTTCACTTATATGTTTAAATGTAAACACCTGGTCCACACACCTTTCCAAAAGGGCCTCCTTGTTCATCTGCTATCCTATTCTCCGTCTTACTCTTAAATCTTTCAATAATAACTCTACCTACCCCTCTCCAAGTATACTCAACGACTTATCCCCCTATAATTTTTGCACTCTCTTTTTGCCCCCTTTGCTTTATACAAAGGAACTATGCATGCTCTCTCCCAATCCCTAGGTACGTTACCCTCTTCCATCATTTAATTGCACCAACCACTCCAAAACTATATCCCACCTGCTTTTAACTTTTCTATCTTTATCCTATCAACCCCGGCTGCCTTTCCCCCCTTTCATTTTACCTACTGCCTCACGAACTTCCCCCACACTCACAACGGGCTCTTCCTCACTCCTAAAAGATGTTGTTCCTCCTTGCCCTATACACGAAATCACAGCTTCCCTATCTTCATCAACATTTAAAAATTTCCCTCAAAATATTCCCTCCTCTTCCCAATACCTCTATCTCCATTTAATAACTCCCCTCCCCTATTTTTAACTGACAAACCCATTTGTTCTCTAGGTTTCCCTTAACTTGTTAATCTCACCCCCAAAATTTTTTCTTTATTTTCAACAAAATTTGCTCTCTTTTTACTTTTGCTTCACCACTTCTTAACCTCTCTCTTTTTCTCCATATACTCTTCCCTCCTTGCATAAACTTCTACTTTGTAAAAAACTTCTCATATGCTAACTTTTTATCCCTTATACTCTCTTTACATCTCATTCCACCAATCGCTCCTCCTCCCTCCCGCACCCACTTTCCTGTAACCACAAACTTCTGCTGAACACTCTAACACTACATTTTTAAACCTACCCCATACCTCTTCGACCCCATTGCCTATGCTCTTTATTAGCCCATCTATCCTCCAATAGCTGTTTATATTTACCCTAACTGCCTCCTCTTTTAGTTTATTTAAAACCCTTCACCTCTCTCTTCCCTGATGCTTCTATTCTCCTTGTATCCCCTCTACCTTTTACTCTCAGTGTAGCTACAACTAAAAAGTGATCTGATATATCTGTGGCCCCTCTATAAACATGTACATCCTGAAGTCTACTCAACAGTCTTTTATCTACCAAAAACATAATCCAACAAACTACTGTTCATTTCGCCCTACATCATATCTTGTATACTTATTTATCCTCTTTTTCTTAAAATATGTATTACCTATAACTAAACCCCTTTTATACAAAGTTCAATCAAGGGCTCCCATTATCATTTACACTGGCACTCCAAACTTACCTACCACACCCTCTCTAAAAGTTTTGCTACTTAAGCATTCAGGTCGCCTACCACAATTACTCTCTCACTTGGTTCAAAGGCTCCTATACATTCACTTAACATCTCCCCAAAATCTCGCTCCCCTCCTCTACCATTCCTCTCTTCTCAGGTGCATACACGTTATTATGGCCCACTTTTCGCATCCAGCCTTTACTTTAATCCACATAATTCTTGAATTTACACATTCATATTCTCTTTTATCCTTCCATAACTGATCCTTCGCATTACTGCTTTCCCTTCCTTTGCTCTAACTCTCTCAGTACTCCAGATTTAATCCCATTTATTTCCCCCCACCGAAACTCCCCCTACCCCCTTCAGCTTTTTTTCGCTTAGGGCCAGGACATCCAACTTCTTTTCATTCATAACATCAGCAATCGTCCCGTTTCTTGTCATCCGCACTACATCCACGCACATTCCAGCATCCCAGTTTTATAAAGTTTTTCTTCTTCTTTTTTTAGTAAATGTCTACAGGAGAAGGGGTTACTAGCCCATTGCTCCCGGCATTTTTTGTCGCCTCATACGACACGCATGGCTTACGGAGGAAAGATTCTTTTCCACTTTCCCATGGACAATAGAAGAAATAAAGAAGAACAAGAGCTATTTAGAAAAAGGAGAAAAAACCTAGATGTATGTATATTTATATGCATGTGGTGTCTGTGAAGTGTGACCAAAGTGTAAGTAGGAGTAGCAAGATATCCTGTTATCTAGCGTGTTTATGAGACAGAAAAAAGAAACCCGCAATCCTACCATCATGCAAAAAAATTACAGGTTTTTGTTTTAAGTCATTGGCGGACGGTAGTTTCCCGGGTGGTTGGTCTACCAACCTATCACATAAATATATATATATATTTATATATTATTATTTTTATATATATTTATATATATATATATTTATATTATATATATATATATTTATTTTATTTTATATATATATTTTTAATATATATTTATATTATAATATTATATATTATATATTTTTATTAATTTTTTAAAAAATTTTTATATTATAATATATAATATATATATATATTTATTTATAAATATATTTTTATATATGTATGTAATTATATATATATATATTTATATATTTAATATTTTTATATTAATTTAATATATATTATACCAAAATTTTTCGTTTTTTAAATTTCCGAATTAAACAAGAAACAGTAATATAATTACCCCTTTTAAAAATTTTCTGGTGATATTTCGCGTTGTCGTAAAGCAAAATTAGTTCTAAAGTCAGTAAGACTTTCCCAAAAAGTTAAAGGCTGTTACTACTGGTTGTGCTGTCCCCAAATCCAGTGTAAATAGCGCTGAAATATCAGCTTTGGCCATTTGTACAGTCTATTATGTGATGTACACTCACCACTATGATGTACATCACCACTGTGATGTAATTCACTGGTTTTAATTGTATAGTCTCCAAATGTGTACACCACCACGCAGTTTTATAAGCTAGGGTTTTGTTTAAACTATCAATCTAACCACTACAGGGTCCATGCGGAAGGTGTAGTTAACATCAGCAAAAAAAACTAATCCACTTTTCTTACAAAAATATCTATCCCCAAAAGGAATCACTGGAAAGAATGAAAAAGGTATTGACTTGGGAATCTTGACCCTTTCACTGAAAACATGGACAACGCGGTTGCTTAAGAGGGTGGATCGCCCCGTGATGGTGGCTAAAGCTCTCGTTCCACGGCTGGGTCGGGTTCGATTCCGGCGAGGGTAGAAACTTGGGCGTGTTTCTTTCCCGGTTGTCTATGCCCCCCATCAGTAAAAGGGTTTCTGGTGTTACTCGACTGTTGTGGGTCGCATCGGGGACAAAACTGACCTATTTCCCCGAAATGTCAGCTAAAAAGGACTTTCTTAGAGTTGATTGAGCCGCTTTGGGTCGTATACCTTGAAATGTACTTCTAGAAAAAAAGCACACACACACACAAACCTTTTGTTTTATATAAAAGATTACACCTCTTGGTGTTATATATTTTTCCCAAAATTGGTATATATACACAAAGATACATCCTCTTGGCATATAACACAAAGATATCTCTCCTTGGCATATTTACATAAAGATCCCCTCCTCTTGGCATATATACACACAGATACACTCCTTTGGTATTACACCAGTACACTCCTTTTTCACGCTTGTTTTTTTTTTAACGTTCGATATGAAATCAAAAACTATCTCGAGAGTTATTCTCGCTTGTTTTCTGAAAGAACCCCAATTGGTAGTATATAAACGAGACACACACAATTGGTGGTATATAAACGAAACACCCCAATTGGTGGTATTAAAATAGAGAACACCATCTGGTGGTATATAAATGATGCACACACTTGGTGGTATTAAACTGAGAGGGGCACCCCAATTGGTTTGGGATATAAACTGAAAACAACACATCTGGTGGGATATAAATGAGAGACACACCACTGGTGGTATTAAATGATAGACACACAAAACTGGTGGTTTTAAACTGAGAGACACACACTTTGGTGGTATTTAAATGATAGACACACAACTGGGGGTTATTAATGAGAGAAAACCCCCATCTGGTGGTTTTAAATGAGAGACACACAAATTTGGGGGTAATAAAAATGAGAGACACACACACACATCTGGGGGTTATTAATGAGAGCACACACATTTTGGGGGTATATAAACGGAGACACAACAGGTGGTTATAAATGAGGAAACATTGGTGGTATATAAACTGAGAGGGCACACAAAAACATTTGGGGGTATTTAAATGAGGACACACACATTGGTGGATTAAAATGAGGACACACAATTGGGGTATATAAACTGAGAGCAAAAACATCTGGTGGTATAAAACTGAGAGACAAACTCTGGTGGTTTAAACTGAGAGACAACCCTCTGGTGGTATATTTAATGAGGACACCAAAATCTGGTGGTTATTAAAAGGAGCACACACATCGGCGGTATATAAAATGAGAGGACCACAATCTGGTGGTATATTAACTGGGACACCACTCTGGGGGTATATTAATAGAGACACCACATTGGTGGTATTAACTGAGGAACACACATTGGTGGTATATTAATGAGAGACACAAAAATTGGGGGTATATTAACTGAGAGACACACACATCTGGCGGTATATTAAATGAGAGGGCCACAATTGGTGGTATTTAATGGAGAACCCCACATCTGGCGGTTTTTTAAATGAGAGACAACACTCTGGGGGTATATTAACTGGAGCACCACATTGGCGGTTATTAATGAGAGAACCACATTGGTGGTATATTAATGAGAGAACACACATTGGCGGTATATTAAATGAGAGACCCCAAACTGGCGGTATTTTAATGAGAGACCAAAAAAATTTTGGCGGTATATTAACTGGAGACACACACATCTGCGGTAATTATGAGAGCACACAATCTGGCGGTATTTTAATGAGAGACACACACATCTGGCGGTATATTAACTGAGAGACACAACCCTCTGGTGGTTTTATTAATGAGAGACACAATTGGCGGTATTTAACTGAGAGAACACCCCAATCTGGTGGTATATTAACTGAGGGGACAACACATTGGTGGTATATTAACTGAGAGCACCAAAATTGGTGGTATATTAACTGAGAGCACCAAAATCGGTGGTTTATTAATGGAGACACACACATTGGGGTATATTAATGAGGACACACATCTGGCGGTATTTAACTGAGAGACACACACACCTTGGTGGTATATTAATGAGAGACACACATTTGGCGGTATATTAATGAGAGAACACACATCTGGTGGATATAAAAATGAGAGAACACACACACATCTGGTGGTATATTAACTGAGAGACACCACACACATCGGTGGTATATTAATGAGAGACCACACACAATCTGGGGTATTTAATGAGAGAACACACACAATTGGCGGTATATTAATGAGAGACACACCACACATCTGGTGGTATATTAAACTGGAGACACACACACACATTGGCGGTTATTAACGAGAGACACACACAAACATTGGGGTTATTAACTGAGGGACACCACACACATTTGGGGGGTATATTTTAAATGAGAGACACACATTGGCGGGATATTAATGAGGAACACACATCTGGTGGTATTTAACTGAGAGACACCACATCTGGTGGGATTTAAAAAATGGAGACAAAACCCCCCCCGGGGTATATTAACTGAGAGACACACACATCTGGCGGTTATTAACTGAGAGCACACACATTGGCGGGATATAAAATGAGAGACACACACATCTGGTGGTATTAAAAGAGAGAACACATCTGGTGGTTATTAATGAGGAACACACACTGGTGTATTTAATGAGAGACCACACATTTTGGTGGGATAAAAACGAGAGACCACCATCTGGTGGTATATTAACGAGAGACCACACATCTGGTTGGTTTATTAACTGAGGACCACACATCTGGTGGTATATTAACTGAGAGACACCAATCTGGTGGATATTAAATGAGAGCCACACATTGGTGGTATATTAAAAAAGGACCACCATTTGGGGGTATATTTAATGAGAGACACACACATCTGGGGTTATTAATGAGAGACACACATCTGGTGGTTATTAACTGAGAGACACCCCAAATTGGTGGTATATAAAACTGAGAGACACACACAACATCTGGTGGTAAATTTTTTGAGAGACAAACTTGGTGGTATATTTAATGAGGCACACAATTGGTGGATATTAAATGAGGGACACCTCTGGTGGTATATTAAAATGAGAGACAAACATCTGGTTGGGATATAAAACTGAGAGACCACACATCTGGGTTTTAACTGAGGAACACACATTGGTGTTATTAACTGAGAAACAAATTGGTGGTATAACTGAACACAACATCTGGGGTATTTAAATGGAGACACACTTCTGGTGGTTATAAACTGAGAGGGCACACACATTGGCGGTATATAAATGAGAGACACACATTGGTGGTTATTTAAATGAGAGGGCCACATCTGGTGGTACTAATGGGCACAACCCTCTGGGGTTTTTAAACTGAGAGACAACATTGGTGGTATATAAACTGAGAGCAACACTTCTGGGGGTATATAAATGAGAGACACACTTTTTGGGGGTATTAAACGAGAGGGGGCCCCAAAATCTGGTGGTATTTTAAAAATGAGAGAAACATTCGTGGTATATAAACTGAGAGACACACATCTGGTGGTATATTAACTCAGAGATGCGCACCTCTTCATGTATAAGTTTTCCCGCGCTTGTATTACATACAAACATAATTTTTTTGGTATATACACTGAGAGACATGCACCTCTTTTCGTATATACACTGAGGGATGGAACCTATCAATGTATATACAGTGAGAGACACGCATCTCTATGTATATACACTAAGAGGTGCTAACCTCTCAGTATAGAGACACGCATCTCTGTATATATACACTGAGAGATGCTAACCTCTCAGTGTATATACAGTGAGAGACACGCACTTGTCTGTGCATATAACATTTCCCAGGCTTGCATTACGTGCACCTCTTGAAACACAGCTGCAGAATACAGTATCTTCATTACCAGCACTCATGTACCAAGGCTTCAGGTTTCTAGTAACTACAGTCTACACCTTTTTTACACGCTGTGTTTTGTCAAGTTTTATATTATTGACGTCATAAGCGCTGGCATTATTCTCTCTCCCAGAGCTTAAGAACTTACATTTGTCGGCGTTAAACGGCAATTTATCCAAGTCATCCCGGAGCGTTTTGTCGTTCCTGCTGTCGTCTTGGTTTTACCTCTTCGGAGAAGCTGTGTTGTTGCGTTGCTTCCTTTGAATTTCCAGGCGATGTATCGCCCCAACAATGGTGGCGAAACACTGGGATTAATTTCCAACATACGGAACACTGGTGTTCCCTCCTTCACACGCAACACTTGTTTTACCTCCATTCCTTTATAACAACACTGGTGTTCCCTCCATTCCTTTATAACAACACTGGTGTGTTCCCTCCATATGGAAGATTGGTGTTCCGTCCATCATAAGAACTCTGGTGTTCTCTCGAGCAACAACAACTATCATAATAATAATAATAATAATAATAATCTTCCCTCACACCCCCTTCCCTAGACCACACACAAAAACAGATCTATCTGTGGTGGCAGTATGCGCTAAATACTTGTACAAACTACAAATATACTCTCAGAGACGTATACAGAGTGGGTATACTCACGATTTCCGTATATCCGTCTCTGCACTGACTTTGGCACTTCTGTCGACGCTCTTCCACAGGCCGGTCTCGATAACCCGTGTAGCGGACCTGCTGTGAAACATACAGGTTATTTAAAATGAACACCGATGCTATTGTCGTTGCTTCGTACACGGGTTCTAATTTACAGTTGTTTATACACGGGTTCAAACACTGATTTATACACTGCCTAATACAATGGTTGATACAGTGGTTCATATATTCGTTCATGTATTGGTTGCTACACTGGTTCATGTAATGGTTGCTACATTGGTTCATACACTGGTTCATGTAATGGTTGCTACATTGGTTCATAGTCTGGTTCATACACTAATTAATAAAAATGGTTATAAATATGACCATAATTTTTAAAAGGGTGGACCGGTAAGCCAGCGGAAGGCCTCGGTCAGATGAACAAAAGCTCCAACGGCGGTTCATACACAGGGTCATCCTTCGAAATTTCTAACAACATTCAACTCTCACT
>NC_069412.1:57845985-57933485 GCF_026875155.1 Cherax quadricarinatus | reverse complement strand
AACTGTATAGCTTGAGTTGTTAGGCATTCCCTTATCAGTTATTGTATTCCCTTCAATCATTCCAATGTTTCTCCCGTTTATGTATAAGATTCTTGTGGCACCGTGTGAGGCCGAGTAGTCGAGAGATATACAGTCCGTCCGCCTCTGTTTTCTTCCTTACTGATTTCACTCATCTTATCTTATAGTTTAATTTGGTAAAGTAAGATTCTCTTTTCCTGAATCTTTCTTGATTATTTTATATATATGTATTTATTTACTTTGAACTTAAGTTTCTGGGCTTCACTTTCGATCATTTAATTTTAACTCTGTCATACCTAGTTCTGTACATATGGAGTCTTCTTGTGCACCTGACTGAGGGAGTAGCTTGTTTGTGTAGCAGTTAGTTATCTTCCTTCACTTGTGATGCGGTATGACCTTGTTGATGGTGCTCAGAAGTCTTCCATATTAGATCAACCAGGCTATGATGGATAGGTGGGACAGTGGGCCGCCAGCAGCAACAGCCTGATTGACCAGGCAAACACCAGACGAGCCTGGCCCAAGACCGGCCTCCGCTACTGGAAAAACTTTCGGAACTCATCTAAGTAGCTGGAGTGGTAGCGCATTCAGCTACACATGAGGTCCGTCATTCAATCCCCGGTACTGGTGGGAACATTAGGACCTGTTTTCCGTAAGACACCTGCTGTCCATGTTTACCTAGCAGCTAAAATGGGTACCTGGGTGTTAGTCGACTGGTGTGGGTCGCATCCTGGGACAAAAATTTATCTAATTTGCCCGAAATGCTCTGCATAACAAGGGGCTTTCTTCATAATTCATATCTTTTACTTCTGTCAGTCATTTTGTAGTTCGTTTTTGAACTCGTTGTATCCACACGTTTTTGTAAGTGCTGCCACAGCTGCGTGTTACAGTGTTGGCCAGACTTATGTTGTTAACAGTTATTTTCAACATTTCCTCATCGATATAGCTAAAATGCATCATAAAGTTGGCCAGTGTCTTATGAGAGTTTCTCACTATGAGAGTTTCTCACAAATTCATTTATATGTTCCGTTGATATTGTTTTGTTAATTATGACTTCTGGGTCTTTCTATTTTTTAATGCCTCTAATATTTTATTACTCTCTAATCTTCACGTGGCATGTTTTCATTGTACTTCTATTAAAGGACATTCATTCACACTAAATTCTATCATCATTCTATCACTCCACGTTCTCAGTCAGGTTTTCTTACATTGATACACAGTTTTTCTTTTATTTTGCAAACAATCTTCATGTCATCCGGAAATGTGTTAGTATCATTTTACAGTCCTTCTGGCAAGCTGTTTATTTAAATTGGAAACATTATGGGTGCAAGCAAGAATCTGTGAGGCATCCCGATGGTGACATTATTCTCTGAGGGTACTGTACCTCCCATCATTGTTCACACTGCACTCTGTCACAACTGTTGGACTTTTCTTCTCTCATCAGTATATCAGATGACAGGTGAATCTTAAACGTATTTATTTATATTTAGTGTACCTCGTTACTTTCCTGTTTCTTAATAATTCAAATTAATATACTGTTACCTTTCCAGTTTAGGATGTCTAGTGTGAGACCGGAGCGCGGGGACGATGATTCTCACTGTTAAAAATGCCCCGTCCACTCCACTAGTTGACTCATTTCTACGATATTTTGCAATTTCCCCGATCACTCTCACGTGAGGAACTCTAACGAAGATTTCTTGAGAGAGAGAGAGAGAGAGAGAGAGAATGTGGGTGTGTGTGTACTCACCTATTTGTGGTTGCAGTGGTCGATTCATAGTTCCTGGCCCCGCCTCTTTGCTGGTCCCTACTAGGTTCACACTTTCCCTACTCCAAGAGCCTTATCGTGTGTGTGTGTGTGTACAACCTTCCCACAGGAAAACAATCACTGATGATCTTACATGTTTTACACAACCACACAAAAACCACACAACATTAATAGCCTCACATGAAGTACACACAAAAATAGCTCTTCTTAACCACAAAATGATTGACCATCACACTCTCATTATGGAGAAATCAGGTCAATGTAAAAACAAAAGTGTGATAAGATGAGAAGTGAATTACTCATTCAGTGATGTTTTACATACTCTTCAAGTTATAATGGTAAGTTTAAATTATATCAGATTGAGCAAAACAACAAACTTGATATAAAATAATATTATGCAGAAAATATACAGAAAATTAACCTAATGTTAGAAGTACATCCAACAGGGAATACAATGAGAATAAAATTAATCAAGTCACGTAAAAATGGGATGTGATTAAGTCCTTGGAGAAAAATGATCTTGATTAATCTTAGGAGAAAAAGGACTTACCTTAGGAGAAAAATGACTTAATTAACTGACCTGTTAGAAATTGAAAAACTAGTTTTGTTTGAGTTTACCTGCATATAGTGTTACTTAAACTGTAGTGTTGCTGCATACTGTTTCTGTAGTGTTGCTGCATACTGTGTTTCTGTAGTGTTGCTGCATACTGTGTTTCTGTAGTGTTGCTGCATACTGTGTTTCTGTAGTGTTGCTGCATACTTTGTTTCTGTAGTGTTGCTGCATACTGTGTTTCTGTAGTGTTACTGATACTGTGTTTCTGTAGTGTTGCTGCATACTGTGTTTCTGTAGTGTTGCTGCATACTGTGTTTTTCTAGTGTTGCAGTAGTGATTGTTTCTGTAATGTTGCAGTAGTGTTTGTTTCTGTAGTGCTGCAGTAGTGTTTGTTTCTGTAGTGTTGCAGTAGTGTTTGTTTCTGTAGTGTTTGTTTCTGCAGTGTTTGTTTCTGTAGTGTTGCAGTAAAGTTTGTTTCTGTAGTGTTTATTTGTGTAGTGTTGCAGTAGTGTTTGTGTAGTGTTGCAGTAACGTTTGTTTCTGTAGTGTTGCAGTAATGTTTGTTTCTGTAGTGTTGTAGTAGTGTTTGTTTCTGTAGTGTTGTAGTAGTGTTTGTTTCTGTAGTGTTGTAGTAGTGTTTGTTTCTGTAGTGTTGCAGTAGTGTTTGTTTCTGTAGTGTTGCAGTAGTGCTTATTTGTGTAGTGTTGCAGTAATGTTTGTTTCTATAGTGTTGCAGTAATGTTTTTTCTGTAGTGTTGCAGTAATATTTGTTTCTGTAGTGTTGCAGTAGTGTTTGTTTCTGTAGTGTTGCAGTAATGTTTTTTCTGTAGTGTTGCAGTAATTTTTGTTTCTGTAGTGTTGCAGTAATGTTTTTTCTGTAGTGTTGCAGTAATGTTTTTTCTGTAGTGTTGCAGTAGTGTTTTTTCTGTAGTGTTGCAGTAGTATTTTTCTGTAGTGTTGCAGTAATGTTTGTTTCTGTAGTGTTGCAGTAATATTTTTTCTGTAGTGTTGCAGTAATGTTTTTTCTGTAGTGTTGCAGTAGTATTTGTTTCTGTAGTGTTGCAGTAATGTTTGTTTCTGTAGTGTTGCAGTAATGTTTGTTTCTGTAGTGTTGCAGTAATGTTTGTTTCTGTAGTGTTGCAGTAATGTTTGTTTCTGTAGTGTTGCAGTAACGTTTGTTTCTGTAGTGTTGCAGTAACGTTTGTTTCTGTAGTGTTGCAGTAATGTTTATTTCTGTAGTGTTGCAGTAATGTTTGTTTCTGTAGTGTTGCAGTAGTGTTTGTTTCTGTAGTGTTGCAGTAGTGTTTTTTCTGTAGTGTTGCAGTAATGTTTGTTTCTGTAATGTTGCAGTAATGTTTTTTCTGTAGTGTTGCAGTAATGTTTGTTTCTGTAATGTTGCAGTAATGTTTTTTCTGTAGTGCTGCAGTAGTGGTTGTTTCTGTAGTGTTTCTGCAGTGTTTGTTTCTGTAATGTTTCTACAGTGTTTCATTAGATAGATAAGAGAGCACTTATGAATGAGCCTCGCCGGTCTGGCGCTTTTTTGTGAAGATAATAACCTTTACCCAAGCACTGCATAACCCCCTACTGATTTAGCACTTCCTCTAAATAATAATAATAATAATAATATTCAATGACTGTGGTTTACATAGCATTATCGATGTAAATGATCTATTGTATGTTTAGCGCTAAACCCACGTGGTTCATGCAGGCTTGATCCTCTGTTTGCTAATCGCGACATAGACACTCCACCTAATTACACTCAAATTTATTTTTTTTCAGAAAAGCTGTGAGACGAGAGTCTTGGGAGATTGGGAGAGCAACCATGGTGGTAAGTGTTACAACACATACGTTGGTAATACTGTGAGACGAGAGTCTTGAGAGAGCAACCATGTAGTGGTAGTAAGTGTTACAACACATACCTTGGTAATACTGTGAGACGAGAGTCTTGAGAGAGCAACCATGGTAGTAAGTGTTACAACACATACCTTGGTAATACTGTGAGACGAGAGTCTTGAGAGAGCAACCATGGTAGTGGTAGTAAGTGTTACAACACATACCTTGGTAATACTGTGAGACGAGAGTCTTGAGAGAGCAACCATGGTAGTAAGTGTTACAACACATACCTTGGTAATACTGTGAGACGAGAGTCTTGAGAGAGCAACCATGGTAGTGTTACAACACAACTTGGTAATACTGTGAGACGAGAGTCTTGAGAGAGCAACCATGGTAGTGTTACAACACACACCTTGGTAATACTGTGAGACGAGAGTCTTGAGAGAGCAACCATGGTAGTGTTACAACACACACCTTGGTAATACTGTGAGACGAGAGTCTTGAGAGAGCAACCATGGTAGTGGTAGTAAGTGTTACAACACATACCTTGGTAATACTGTGAGACGAGAGTCTTGAGAGAGCAACCATGGTAGTGTTACAACACACACCTTGGTAATACTGTGAGACGAGAGTCTTGAGAGAGCAACCATGGTAGTGTTACAACACATATCTTGGTAATACTGTGAGACGAGAGTCTTGAGAGAGCAACCATGGTAGTGTTACAACACACACCTTGGTAATACTGTGAGACGAGAGTCTTGAGAGAGCAACCATGGTAGTGTTACAACACATACCTTGGTAATACTGTGAGACGAGAGTCTTGAGAGAGCAACCATGGTAGTGTTACAACACACACCTTGGTAATACTGCCTTAATTTTTAAATATGAAAAGTTCATTTATGTCGATAAAATTAGGCACTTTTTCTCTACTTCTTTTTAACCACAAAGGAAGGTTAGGTTAGGTGAGGTTCGTCAGGAAACAAGATGTTTCCTGACGCAGGTCTTAGATGATGACCCGCCGTTGGAACTTTCGGTCATCTGACCGAGACCTTTCACTGGCTTACCGGTCCACCCCTTTAAAAATTATGGTCATAATTATAACAGTTTTTAGTATCAATCTTAGTGGAAATATTTAAATTGCCTATCAATGCTTCAAAAAATCAAAAAGGGCTGATGTTGCGTCGGTACCGTGTTTGTGGAATGACAAGACTAGGACGAACTGAGAGTAGGACAACTCTCCAGACCTGATACTGCTATGTTACATGTATAGCGCCTCTGATCTCTCTCTCTCTCTCTCTTTCTTTCTTTCTTTCTCTCTCTCTCTCTCTCTCTCTCTCTCTCTCTCTCTCTCTCTCTCTCTCTCTCTCTCTCTCTCTCTCTCTCTCTCTCTCGCTCTCTCTCTCTCGCACAACTAGACAAAGGTGTAATGTTTATACCATGTCTGTCTGAGTGTCATTCACTGTGGTGGATACACTGTAGAGATGATATATAGATTATAGAACAAACTTTTATAAGGAAAACATTTGGCTGTGTGACCTTGATAAAGCTCTACACTGAGACAAACTTTAACTGAAGAAAAACTTGTGCTGCAGCCTGTGTCTTGTCTTTACTATTTAGATCCTAAGAACAGTTGATAAAACACTCAGAAAAACAGCCGAGTTGGTTTAAAAACCAACATGTTGAAAAATGAGATACTTGTGCAGTATTTGGGAATTTTTATTGAGGAAACGTTTCGCCAGCCAGTGGCTTCTCTTCAGTCCAATACAAAGAAGAACGATGGGAAATGAGGAGGAGTTTGAGGTAATCAGTCCCTCAGCCTGGAGTCTATGTTGAGTCAGTCAGTCTTGAACAAAGTACTTTTTTCAAGACTGATGGACTAAACATGTCGATTCCAGGCTGAGGGACTGATTACCTAAAACTCCTTCTCCTCTTTTCACACTGTTCTTCTTTGTATTGGACTGATGAAGCCACTGTGTGGCGAAACGTTTCCTCAATAAAGATTCCCAAATATTGCACAAGTATCTCATTCTGCAATTGAGTTTTCGACCAGAAAGATCTTTAGTAATAATGACAGAATTACCGAAAAAAAATACCAGATAAAAGGCCACAGATGCAACTTGTTACAAAAAAAGCAATATCTATAAAGTACAGACATCTCCAGAGAATATTAGAAGGTTTCCCCCGCTAGCATTCAGCCTGTTTCTGTTTTTTGTAAGAAGTTGTCATAATAAGAGTTTTGGGATTACAACTTGGTGATAATCATCAAGGTAGATATAATTTGAGATCTTGAATATAAAAGGTGTCTAGGTGGATAATAAGTACTACATAGTTTAAGATACAAGCTCCTTCATATCTTTTGTAGTGGCATTTTATTTTGGCAACGTTTCGCTCTCCAGGAGCTTTGTTAAGCTGTTACAAAGAATACAGTGACACAGGTTACCGTATTTCGCGGCTTATAAGACTTATTTTAGGTTCAATGGCTCGGTATCGGACATAACTGGGAGACTTACCCGTCACTGACCTTCAGTTTATAGGACGCACGGTGCTTTTCGGAGACATTTTATTTAAAAAAAAAATGCGTCTAATAAACCGCGAAATGTGGTGTATGTAACTACCACGTGAGGTGTAATGGTAGCCTTACTGACCCATCTCTGTCCTTCTACCTAACAAACATCGTCTACACCAGCTACACTATACTGCTGCTATAGTCGCATCAGTTATGCAAGAAAGAAACAAATGGGAAGATAGTATTGAAATTTATACTGAATTCTTCTGACAGACTTCCCATGAAAGACTAAACTATAAGATATAGGAGAAATATAAGGCTGACTCTTCTAATAGATAATAGATTTTATATCTGGAAGGAAAAGTCTAAGGAAACGTGTCCTGGTTGGAAATGTCAGCAGTAATGCCTCAAGGATCTCTAATTGGCCACATGTGTTTATTTTGTATAATTAATTTAACACGGACAGTAAAAACTATATGAACATGTTTAGTAATACTGGAAAAAATCTTGTGAATGAAAGTAACACAAATTTTAACAACAATGTGTTAAAATGAGTTGAGAAAATGAAGTAACAGATGAATGGAAATTAGTGTAGCGCCTTATTGTGCTGTTTGTTTAATTTAATTGTGTTAAATATAGGTTTTTATAGGTTAATGTATTCTAACATCTTCACCAGGTGCCAGATCAACCAGGCTGTGATGGTTCTTCAAAGTATATCAAAGGTAAAGGTAACATAACGTAGTATAAGGTAATCCTAAATAAAATACAAAAAAAATATAAAGGCAAACAAACGTGTGGTAAAGAAAAGAATCAAACAGTAACTAAAGCTAGAGTTTTTACAAGAACATCACATATGTAAAGTCGTGGCAGATTACATATGTTACACTGACACACTTGACAAAGTGGGGATTATTGTGAGACTATTATCGTTGCTTCTTCAGTCAGCGGCGGCGGCGGCGGCGGCGTACTGAACTACATCCAGAAACATCATGTCATTGATGGTATACAATACCGACAGTAATTTAGGTATTTGACTGAGTTTATAAGAGTCGTGAAGGTTCTCTGTACATTCTCCACTTGTGCAATATAGCTTTTTATAAAGAGGGTTGTTAGTATAGAGCAGTATTCCACTAGGGGAAAGTGGCTTACAGTGGTAGGTTGTTAGTATAGAGCAGTATTCCACTAGAGGAAAGTGGCTTACAGTGGTAGGTTGTTAGTATAGAGCAGTATTCCACTAGGGGAAAGTGGCTTACAGTGGTAGGTTGTTAGTATAGAACAGTATGCCACTAGAGGAAAGTAACTTACAGTGGTAGGTTGTTAGTATAGAGCAGTATTCCACTAGGGGAAAGTAACTTACAATGGTAGGTTGTTAGTATAGAACAGTATGCCACTAGAGGAAAGTAACTTACAGTGGTAGGTTGTTAGTATAGAGCAGTATGCCACTAGAGGAAAGTGGCTTACAGTGGTAGGTTGTTAGTATAGAGCAGTATTCCACTAGGGGAAAGTGGCTTACAGTGGTAGGTTGTTAGTATAGAGCAGTATGCCACTAGAGGAAAGTAACTTACAGTGGTAGGTTGTTAGTATAGAGCAGTATGCCACTAGAGGAAAGTAACTAACAGTGGTAGGTTGTTAGTATAGAGCAGTATTCCACTAGAGGAAAGTAACTAACAGTGGTAGGTTGTTAGTATAGAGCAGTATTCCACTAGAGGAAAGTAACTAACAGTGGTAGGTTGTTAGTATAGAGCAGTATGCCACTAGAGGAAAGTAACTTACAGTGGTAGGTTGTTAGTATAGAGCAGTATGCCACTAGAGGAAAGTAACTAACAGTGGTAGGTTGTTAGTATAGAGCAGTATTCCACTAGAGGAAAGTAACTAACAGTGGTAGGTTGTTAGTATAGAGCAGTATGCCACTAGAGGAAAGTAACTTACAGTGGTAGGTTGTTAGTATAGAGCAGTATGCCACTAGAGGAAAGTAACTAACAGTGGTAGGTTGTTAGTATAGAGCAGTATTCCACTAGAGGAAAGTAACTAACAGTGGTAGGTTGTTAGTATAGAGCAGTATTCCACTAGAGGAAAGTAACTAACAGTGGTAGGGAAGCTCCAGGGAACATTTATTTAGAAATATATTTGACAGGAGTATCCCGGTTTTACACCGGGCTTCTCCTGTGAAATGAATTTGATTCTTAAATACGAAGTACTTTGTATGTCATATTTAGAGTATTTTGTGAAAAGAAACAGAGCCAAGTGCTTATAGAATCTGATATATCTGTTAATAGTTGCCGGTCTTAGACAAGGCGTCCTAAATGCAAAAACAAGGGTTCTTAACCGGGGGTATCCATACCCCTTGGAGGTATGGGAAATAAATAATGGGGTATGGGACTCGATATCCGAACAATTTGCCGTTTTTTATTAATAAATATGATAAAATCCTTATGATTTTTCAGCTGTTCTCTTTCTAGTTATCCATATGTAAAGTATAACCAAGTTGTTGACATCTTTTGAAGTCATACTGGTACCTAATAGGACTGGTGGTGATGATGTCGACAGTCTGGTGAACGGGGTGTGGGGACATATTGGGCAGTCTACTGAGAAGATATGTAATCGTAAAAAAAGTTAAGAACCTCTGTGGTAAACAAAGCATTACATGAGTAACAATTATTATGACACACGGAAAGGTACAAGTAAGTGCCAGGTACTTTACAGCGGGAGGATCATGTCTATCACAACTACTATAATTAAGTCATTAAGGATTTGGTAGGAAAGCAAAAAGCAGGCATAGTTTACTCGGATCTTACAGAGGCATTAGATGGTATTGTTTCAGTCACTTGTGCTCTTACGTCTCGATTATCGTTCATTGTTTACAGGTGTGTTCAAGGCATGAGAGATATCAGAGCCGGAATATGTACAGAGATTGTTTACTGCCCGCACAGAGTCAACAAATCATTTAAACTACTGAGAATACCTCAGAGTAATTTAAATGTTCTTTCTGGATCAGAGAAAAGAGAACTAATATAAAGATGACTGAATTTGAAGAAATATAAATCATAGCAGGTGAGAAACACTTGCAACTTCTCAAGAAGTTTGTTGATGTACAATCAATGCTTCTGTGATAAATCAGTTACCATGTGGGGCCTCCAGCAGCAACAGCCTGGTTGACCAGGCAAGCACCAGACGAGCCTGGCCTATGGCCGGACTCAGAGAGTAGATAAACTCTCGAAACTCTTCAAAGGTATCATCACTTACCATGCAATACGTAATACACATTAAAGTCGCCTTTTTGGGAGGTGTTGTTGAAACATTCTATGTAAAGTTGGTTTCTACTTTTTGTGCTCAAATATAGTATATCAGTTCACTTCCTAGTGGGATTAGATGTACAGGAAGTACATTCCAGACTTTTAACATAGGAGTAAATCATACAGAAGTCTTACACCTCTGACCAAACCTCACTCAGTCATCAGTGCTCATTCTGAGTCCCATCATCATCATTCAGTAAGTCTAGATAATTTTTAAAACTATATCTCAAGTAAAGTATACTTTAGATTTAAAAATTTTAGAAAGTTCACACTTCGATTGTTTCCTCATACCTACTGCCCCTATTCATCTAACAATAAGTAGGTACCTGGATGTTAGTTGGCTATTGTGGGTCGCATCCTGGGGGTAGTATACCTTAAGGCTAGGTTTTGAAATGAGTTGAGGAAGGATAACAGTTCTTTGTCTGTGAAACTGAATTGTGTAAAGAAAAAATAATTTAGTTTCTCCCATTTTCTGGTGAGTCTTGTTTTATCTTGTTTGTCGTGGAGGTTCGTAGGAGGACATGTAAAGACCTCCTTGGTAAGTCTCTTTAATGTTCAGTTCTTCATCTTTTGCTATTTCTGTAACTCTCTTCACATACTAAACAGCTTGTTTCATATACGACATTTGAACACCTCTCTGGCTAGCTTTGAATATTGTGGATTGTGCATCGTAACTGTATGAACTCGGAGGCTCTCTTCTGCTCTAAAGTCAGTGCCGGATCAGCCGGGCTGTGGTTAGTACGTTGGACTACGTGTGGCCAGCAGTAACAGCCTCGTTGATCAGGCCCTGATCCACCGGGAGGCCTGGTCGTGGACTGGACCTTGGGGACGTTAATCCTCGGAATGCCCTCCAGGTAGACCCCATGTGGGGAGGGGTGGGTGGGTGTCGATTGGACCAGTGTCTCTCATATGTGAGAGCTGTGGCGGGTGTCACTCACGCTACCCTACTCTGAGAAAACTTCCCCTCATTTCTCCTGTTGCTACTTTTGCAACATTGCATAGACCCTAATGACGCACCGAGACGTGTGAAAGTACCTGAGCTGAAGATTTCCACCCCTCTGTGGCTTGTCTTGCATTGTTAGGATCGCCTGTCTGCGATTGTTGTTAAGTCATGTTCCTGAAATGAATCTTGGTGATATTAATTGATTTGTCACCGAAACATTGACTGTACATCAGTAATCGTCTTTAGAAGTTGCAAGTCTTTCTCACTTGCTATGAATTATAACTGATATGTACATGGACGTTACTGGAGGGTCTAGTCCCAGATCTGCATACTGTCATAACAACATACTGCGGTGAGAAATATGGCAGGAAGTATAAAATAAACCCAGTGAAAAGCAGGGGCACTGAGGGTACAATAAGAGAACATTGTATCATCATCCGTGTTCCAAGACAGTTCTACCTGCTATCACCAGGTATCAGAAATATTGACGGAGCAAGTATCAAAGTCTTTAAAGAGGAAACTGGATCACTGCCCCCGCTATGTGCGCCAAGAGGCCGCCAGGAGCAACAACCTGGTTATTCAGGTGGTCAACGAGGAATTATGGCCTCAGGCAGGGTTGAGAGGGCGGAAAAGTCGTCTTCACCACTCACAAGATCATGATAGACTTTCTAAGAACCTACCTAATAAACTGGTCTAGACCCCAATAGCCTGGAGGTTACCTGGAGGTTATTCCTGGCTTAGAGTTTAAAAACTGGTTTAAAACTTGATAGATTAACTAAGAAACTAATAGACCGTCTTAGAGCTTCATAGATTGGCTTAAAACATAAGGATTACTGCAGGCCTGCTGGTCCAAGCAAAGCAGGGCTAAGTCACGTCCACCTTCACTCCACTCATGTATTTGTCTAACCTGTTTTAAAAGCTACACAAGATTTTAGCTTCAGTGACGCTACTCGGGAGTTTGTAGCACTCATCTACAACTCTATTATCAAACCAATGCTTTGCTATGTCCTTTTTTAATCTGTATTTTTCCAACTTCAACACATTGTTGCAAGTCCTGTTTTGCTTAGATTTTTAGCGCATTATTTATATCCTCCTTTACTTATTCTTGTCGTCTGTTTATACATCTCAGTCATATCCCCCTCCTAATTCTACGTCTTTCTAGAGAGTGCAGATTCAGTACCCTAAGTCTATCCTCGTAGGATAGATTTTTGATAATTGCGATTAACTTTGTCATCCTTCTCTGTATGTTTTCCAGCTCATTTATGTTCATTCTGTAATACGGTGACTCTATATATATATGTCGTGCCGAATAGGCAGAACTTGCGATCTTGGCTTAAATAGCAACGCTCATCTTGCCATATAGGACAAAGGAAAATTTGTGTATGCAATAATTTCGCCAAAATCATTCTGAACCTAACGAAAAAAAATATATTTCACTGTGTTTGTTTAGTATTAAATTATTGTAAACAAATCTAAAATATATTTAGTTCCTTGTTCATCTGCTATCCTATTCTCCGTCTTACTCTTAATTCTTTCAATAATAACTCTACCATACACTTTGCCAGGTATACTCAACAGACTTATCCCCCTATAATTTTTGCACTCTCTTTTATCCCCTTTGCCTTTATACAAAGGAACTATGCATGCTCTCTGCCAATCCCTAGGTACCTTACCCTCTTCCATACATTTATTAAATAATTGCACCAACCACTCCAAAATTATATCCCCACCTGCTTTTAACATTTCTATCTTTATCCCATCAATCCCGGCTGCCTTACCTGGAGAGAGTTCCGGGGGTCAACGCCCCCGCGGCCCGGTCTGTGACCAGGCCTCCTTAGGTCAGTGTCCCAGGATGCGACCCACACCAGTCGACTAACACCCAGGTACCCATTTTACTGATGGGGAACATAGACAACAGGTTGAAAGAAACACGTCCAATGTTTCTACTCTGGCTGGGAATCGAACCCAGGCCCTCACCGTGTGAAGCGAGAGCGTTAACCACCAGGCCACCAGAGCCCTCTTTCATTTTACCTACTGCCTCACGAACTTTCCCCACACTCACAACTGGCTCTTCCTCACTCCTACAAGATGTTGTTCCTCCTTGCCCTATACACGAAATCACAGCTTCCCTATCTTCATCAACATTTAACAATTCCTCAAAATATTCCCTCCATCTTCCCAATACCTCTAACTCTCCATTTAATAACTCTCCTCTCCTATTTTTAACTGACAAATCCATTTGTTCTCTAGGCTTTCTTAACTTGTTAATCTCATTCCAAAACTTTTTCTTATTTTCAACAAAATTTGTTGATAACATCTCACCCACTCTCTCATTTGCTCTCTTTTTACATTGCTTCACCACTCTCTTAACCTCTCTCTTTTTCTCCATATACTCTTCCCTCCTTTCATCACTTCTACTTTGTAAAAACTTCTCATATGCTAACTTTTTCTCCCTTACTACTCTCTTCACATCATCATTCCACCAATCGCTCATCTTCCCTCCCACACCCACTTTCCTGTAACCACAAACTTCTGCTGAACACTCTAACACTACATTTTTAAACCTACCCCATACCTCTTCGACCCCATTGCCTATGCTCTCATTAGCCCATCTATCCTCCAATAGCTGTTTATATCTTACCCTAACTGCCTCCTCTTTTAGTTTATAAACCTTCACCTCTCTCTTCCTGATGCTTCTATTCTCCTTGTATCCCATCTACCTTTTACTCTCAGTGTAGCTACAACTAGAAAGTGATCTGATATATCTGTGGCTCCTCTATAAACATGTACATCCTGAAGTCTACTCAACAGTCTTTTATCTACCAATACATAATCCAACAAACTACTGTCATTTCGCCCTACATCATATCTTGTATACTTATTTATCCTCTTTTTCTTAAAATATGTATTACCTATAACTAAACCCCTTTCTATACAAAGTTCAATCAAAGGGCTCCCATTATCATTTACACCTGGCACCCCAAACTTACCTACCACACCCTCTCTAAAAGTTTCTCCTACTTTAGCATTCAGGTCCCCTACCACAATTACTCTCTCACTTGGTTCAAAGGCTCCTATACATTCACTTAACTAACATCTCCCATATATATACATATATGTATATATATATATATATATATATATATATATATATATATATATATATATATATATATATATATATATATACATATATAGTTGAAGACCCCTCTTATTTATGCTTCTTTATGTAAAGTCAAGAATGATATTAGCTTTATTGCGAACACTTAAGCACTGTCTGCTAACAAAACTCCTAAATCTTTTTCGCATTCATAGCGACTGAGATCTTCATTGTTAAGGTTATAAGTATCATGGTTATTTTCTTTTCCAAGGCTTAGAACTTTACATGTGTCTGCATTAAACTGCATCTGTTACTACTACGGCCACAGATTTTCATGCAGCGCTCTAGTGTCCTCGTCAGAATTAATTCGACAACCTATTTTGGTGTCGTCCGCAAACTTGCTTATGTCATTATTTATTCCCTCATCTATGTCGTTTATGTAGATTGTGAACAGCAGGGGCCAAAACACTGACCCTGTGGAACACCGCTCGTGACGCTTCCCCACTTGATTTCCCCCCATTTATGCAAACTCTTGCTGCCTATTTGTCAACCATGCCTCTATCAGGAAAAAATTTCTCTCCTATTCCATGTGCTTTATTTTCCTCATAGTCTTGATGTGGGACCTGTCAAAAGCCTTACTGAAGTCCATATACACAATACTATCGTTACCCTGATTACCTCCTCAAATACCTTAGTGAAAAAGTTAATAAATTCGTAAGGCAGGAACGTCCTTTGTAAAACCATGCTGAGGATTCGTTGATTATTTTTGCTTTCAAGGTGGCTACGAACTGCCCGGCCAAATTTTGATTCCTAAATTTCCCATATGGAGGTTTGCTTATTGTCTATAGTTTGAAGCTAAGGACTGTCACCTGTTTTGAAATAGGTATTCCACTTTGCCATTTTCCACTTATCTGGCCCATGCAGTTTGTAGTGATATGTTGAAAAGATTAGCCAAAGGTGTGCTAAGCTCTCTTTACATTCCTTTAGAACCTTGCTAAGTTCTCGGGCCTGGGTTTGTAGGTTTTATTTATCTATTTGCTAGGACATGTCATTGTGACCTAATAGTGCACAGTTTATTTCGTCCTGTTCTACATAATTTTCATACTGGATATCTGGATCTCCTGTGTAAAAATGAGAGAAGTTGTGTTAAAATTCTACACATTTCCTTATCACGTCAGTGAGGACCGAGACTTTTGAGTGGGCCTATTTGTCCTGATCTTATTGTATACCTGAAGAATCTTTTGGGTTATCTTCGATTCTCTTGCACTTTAACCTCATATCTCTTTTTGCTTTCTATTCCTTTTTATTTCTCTTTAATGAATATACGATTTCTTAATGCCCTCTCCTCTTTTGATTTGCCTATATATGCTCTCTTTTGACCAATCAGATATTTTAATCTATTGTTCATCCATTTAGGATATTTTTGTTTGATCTGATTTCCCTATTTGGAACATAATTTGATGGCAGCTAGAACTATGCCCTGGAAAGCATCATATCGGCAACCATCACCCCCTAACCTGACCCCTAGTCAGGTCATTCCAGTTCAGCCCACTTAAGAAATTTTTCAGTCCTATGAAATCACCCAAGCGAAAGTCAGGGACGGAGACTTGATTGCCATTATTAGGGGAATTCCATGATATGTTAAAAATGAGTGATTTGTGATCATCTCCCCAAGCTCTTCATTAACCTCAAGATTATTAATTAGTGTTTCCCTACTGGCAAGAAACCAAGTCAAGGAGGTTATTTCCCCTAGTTGGCTCTGTCACAAACTGTTTTAAAAAACAATCCTGGAATCGTATCAAGAAAGTACCCCCGACTCTAAATTTCCTGTCAAATTGCCCCAGTCAATCTGTCTATAGTTGAAATCTCCCATTAGCACAACATTTTCTATGTAGATGCCTTACGAATTTCGGTCCCATAGAAGTTTACTGCATCCCTATCAAGATTTGGGGCCCTGTAAATCACACCAAAATTAGTTTTTCTGGGCCCCTCGAGAAGCTGTAACAAACAGATTCAGTGGTGACGCTTCTAATTTAATATCTTGTCTAACACAACAATTTAAATTGTCTCTGACATACATCGCTACTCCCCACCTTTCCTGTTGACCTGTCAGTGTGGAATATTTATAGCCTTGTATGTGACATTCAGATGGCATCTCTCTATCTTTCAGATTGAGCCCGGTCTTGTTATAGCAATAATATCTATGTTTCCCGCACTTGCAATTAATCTTAGCTCATCTATCTTATTTCTAACATCCTGTATTGTTTTTAGTAAACCTTAAGGGAGCTAGTCCCTTGCTGCCCTTGCTGTCCCCCCTTTTTTTTTGACCTGTTCTATTGTCTTTATTTATAACTTCATGTTGAATGCCTTTTATACATTTACTGTTTCCAACCCTAGTGTTGCAAACCTGCTTGTTTCCCACACACACCCCTACCTCTATCTTCCATCAGTTTAAAATCATAGGCATTTCACCAATGGCCTTCTCAAACGAGTCTGCAAGTGTACCACCCTGCCCAGAGAGATGAACCCATCCCTTGATACATATCATGTTTGCCATTTAAAAGTTGTTCCAGTTGTCAATGAATGGGATTGCAAGTTCCTTGCAGTATCTGTCTAGCCAGCAATTTACACAATTGCCCTAGACAAACATTCATTCCTACTCCCCTTCTAGGCAAGATGCTACATATGATTGGGATCCCCCCCTTAGACTTAATGAAAAAATTATAGCTGACCTGTATTATCTAGCAGTCTTCTCTCCTACCCTTCCAATATCATTTCCACCAGCACTTGAGACAGATTAATGGGTTGTTCCATTACCCTGACATGATATTATCCAGTCTGTTGACAATGTCCCAACACCAGCTCCAGGGAAGCACACTCTATCTCTCATCTTCTTATTCCTATTACAAAAAGCACGGTCAACATATCTTACCTGAGAGTCACCAACCACAAGATATGCGCTTACCTTCATTAGCAGGGGCAGTAGTACCCTTACCTTCACTGGCCACTGAAGTACATTCATCCTGGAGAACAGAGAAGCGATTTCCTACCTTCAGATCTTCACTCTTAACTTTCCTTACTCTGATGCGCCTCCCATTACTGTGAACAACTCGCCACTTGTAGCAGGTGCTGGGCTGCACCTCACTGCTGGTACCCGTTGCTACCTCCCCACCTACAGCCTCCTCACAGTGAGAGACAGACTGCACCTCACTGCTAGAAGCCTCATTCCTCATATATAATTATGTATTCAATATAATTCACTCACCACTATGATCTACCTCCTCAGATACCTTAGTGAAAAAAGTTAAGTTCTCAAGGCAGGAACGCCACATTGTACAACCGTGCTGAGATTCATTGATCAATTCATGTCTTTCAAGGTAGCTTCGAATAGCCTCGACAATAATTGATTTCATCAATTTTCCAACAATGGAAGTTATGCTAATTGGTCTATAATTTGAAAGTAACGGCGTGTCTCCTGCTTTGTAGATAGGTATCACATTTGCCATTTTCCACTTGTCTTACACTATGGCAGTTTCTAGTGATATGTTGAAAAGACTAACTAATGATTTGTTAAGTTTCTCCTTACATTCCTTTATACCCCTTGAGAACAGTTCATCTGCCTAGAGCCTAATAAACTAGTCTGGACTTTTCTAAAGAGTAATAAACTGGTCCAGAGCTTGATAGACGTTTTAAAGAGTATAAGAAGACTGATCTAAAGCTTTATAGACTGTCTTAGAACTTAATAAGATGGTCTAGAGCTTGATAAAATTGCTTTAAGATTAACAGACTGGTCTAAAGCTGAATAGCCTGGCATAGAGTTTAATAAATTGGGTTTAGAACCTGATAGAGTCCACAACTGATAGATTGATTCCAGACCTTGATAGATTAGTGTAGAACTTAACAGATTGATCTAAAACCTGATCGAGCGTAAACTTTGATAAACTGATGCAGAAGCTGATAAAAAGATAAAGAACCTGATAAACTATACTTGGAAGGTAGTTGAGGACCTGGTCCCACTGATGTAATAATATATTGGAGTGAGAGATATGGAAGGAAGTGCAAGATAAAGCCAGTCAAAAGCAGGGGTGCAGTGAGCACAATAAAGGAACACTGTATCAACATTCGTGGTCCTAGACTATTCAAGATCTTACCAGAAGATATCAGAAACACTGCTAGGAAAAGTGTAGAAGTCTTCAAAAGGAAACTGGACAAGTATCTTCACCAGTTGCCAGATCAGCCAGGCTGTGACGGATATGTTCGGCAGCGGGCCACCAACAACAACAGCCTGGTTAACCAGGCAAGTAACAGACGAGCCTGACCCATGGCGGGGCTCCGGGGAGTAGAAAAACTCTCGGAACTCATCAAAGGTATATCAAAGGTAAAGATAACTGAGGCTGGAGCCTGATAGACTGGCACAGAGCCAGATAGATCAAGGAAATAAGGTTATCAAAGATAACTGCCACACAAGTTAATGTATGTGATAACTGTAACTACCTAAATATGTGATAACTGTAACTACCTAAATATGTGATAACTGTAACTACTTAAATATGTATGTGATAACTGTAACTACCTAAATATGTATGTGATAACTGTAACTACCTAAATATGTATGTGATAACTGTAACTACCTAAATATGTATGTGATAACTGTAACTACCTAAATATGTGATAACTGTAACTACTTAAATATGTATGTGATAACTGTAACTACCTAAATATGTATGTGATAACTGTAACTACCTAAATATGTATGTGATAACTGTAACTACCTAAATATGTATGTGATAACTGTAACTACCTAAATATGTGATAACTGTAACTACTTAAATATGTATGTGATAACTGTAACTACCTAAATATGTATGTGATAACTGTAACTACCTAAATATGTATGTGATAACTGTAACTACCTAAATATGTATGTGATAACTGTAACTACCTAAATATGTATAATTGCACTTATGTATATCTATACCTAAATATACTTACTAGAACCTGCTTGACTGAGTCTAGATCATGTGGCCTAATACAGGTATAGAGTCTGACAGAAAAGGGTAGAGCCAAGCAGACTGAGCCAAGAGTTTGTTAAACTCGGGAAAATTTGATAGTTTGATCATGGAGTCTTGAAAGACTAAGTGTAGAGCCTGATAGACAGGTGTAGAACTTCGTAGATTGAACCTAGAGCATGACAGACAGATGTAGTCTAATAGAGTGAGCCTTCCTGATAAAGGTGTAGTGCCTGATAGAGTGGGCCTGGAGTCTGATAGACAGTGCAGAGCCTGATAGAGAGGTGTAGCGCTTGATAGAATGAGCCTGGAGCCTGATAGAGTGAAGCTTGAACCTGACAGAGAGGTGTAGCGCCTGATAGAGTGAGCCTGGAGCCTGATAGCGAAGAGTAGCGCATGACAGAGTGAGCTTGGAGCCTGATAGAAAAGTGTAGCGCCTGATAGAGTGAGCATGGATCCTGATAGAGAGGTGTAGCCCCCTGATAGAATGAGCCTGGAACCTGATAGAGAGATATAGCGCCTGATAGAGTGAGCTTGGAGCCTGATAGAGAAGTGTAGTGCCTGATAGAGTGATCTTGGCACCTGATAGACAGTGCAGAGCCTGATAGAGGGGTGTAGAACGTGAGGCCAGACTCACCTCTGTCTCCCTGGCCAGGCGACGGAACAGTTCGTCAGACTCAAACTTGGTCTTCTGGTCTGGCACAACCCGCGGCATCTTGAACATGAGCCGCGGCTTGGGCGGCTGCGGCTGCGGCTCGTAGAGTGCAGGCAACGGCGACTCGTAGTGCGGCAGCATCATGGCCGTGGAGACCGGCACCGGCTCGTTCATCATCATGATGATGGCTGTTAGCACGAACCTGATAGAGCAGTACGATACTCGTAGTGTTAGCGTACAGCGCTGTTTATCAGCACAGTTCTTGTGGTATTGACGTACAACGTTCTTGTAGCGTCTATGTACTGAGTTGTCTATCAGCACAGTTGTGGTTGCTGCGGTCTCGTTAATGCGTAGAGTGGCTCCACCACCACCACACAGTTCTGGAAGCGGTTGGTCTAGTGTGGCACCAATACCGCACAACTCTCGTAGCGGTTTAATGCGGGTTGTGTGAAAGACTAGAGAGGAGAGAGTGCCTGTCTCCACACCCTCCAGGTACAGCTAGCTGGCGGCGGCCACTACACACACACACACTTGTCCAGACCGCAAGCTGGTCCAGACCGCAGGCTTGTCCAGACCGCAGGCGCCCCTGCACAGCGGTTAGCTCATCTAGCCGCACATTCTTGCAGCCTTGACTATATATACACACGCCTCTCCACTGCTGGCAATCTTACCAAACCACAATACAGATACTAAACCAACACAGTTTATCCTGTCAACCACCGCACTTTCTAATTCCTCCTGGTATATCCTTGTTAACCGCAATTTTTTATGTCGTAAATAGTCCGCAACTAAAGAGCGATACTCAAACACCTTTTTTTGGTCTTATATATTTATTTTTTCCGCCATGAAGTTACATTACAGTTGTGGTTGGTTGGTAGCAACCTGCAGGCCTTGTTACTACTCTCTCCTCAATACATCCTCCCTGTGAATTTAATGCTGTTGTATTAAGGAGTTATGACAGTTATATTTCGTCCAAGGACTCAGTCATTAATTGTATTACCGTGTTGTATCCTGGCCACAAGCGTTGTATACATTCATCAAGAGATAGCAGTAGTAGTTGTAGTAGTATCTTAATTTCTACAAGTACATGTACAAGGTATAAAGGTCTAGCTGACATCAATGACTTACTACTACATAGAAAACCGCTTGTTATGTAGAGCATTTCGGGCAAAATAGGTCAGTTTTGTCCCAGGATGCGACCCACACCCAGGTATCCATTTTACTAATGGGGATCATAGACAAACCGGTGTAAGGAAAGACGCCCAATATTTCTACCCTCGCCGGGAATCGAACCCGGACATTCGCCGTGTGAAGCGAGAGCTTTAGCCACCAGGCTACGGGGCACAGTAAATAAGACACTTGTGCAACACTTGGGTATCTTCTCGGCAATAAAAACACCCTAGTGTTGCACATGTGTCTTATTCATCAAGTTGTATACCAGTAATGTATGATAAAGTATGCCATACACTAAGCTATTTAAATAATTCACACTAATATAAGTGATATTTCAAATATTTTCGGTCAAGCTAGACTCTCGTCAGGCAAATGTTATTTAACACACGCTGTAGATTGATCCACATTTGTTGCAGTATCACTTGCACTCCACCATGTGTTATTGCAATATTTTATAAGAAATGTATCATATTGGGTAAGTATACCTTGTGTTGAATGAGTTATGCCTTGTGTTGAGGGAGTTATGCCTTGTGTTGAATGAGTTATGCCTTGTGTTAATGGAGTTATGCCTTGTGTTGAATGAGTTATGCCTTGTGTTAAGGGAGTTATGCCTTGTGTTGAGGGAGTTATGCCTTGTGTTGAGGGAGTTATGCCTTGTGTTGAATGAGTTATGCCTTGTGTTAAGGGAGTTATGCCTTGTGTTGAATGAGTTATGCCTTGTGTTAAGGGAGTTATGCCTTGTGTTGAGGGAGTTATGCCTTGTGTTGAGGGAGTTATGCCTTGTGTTGAATGAGTTATGCCTTGTGTTAAGGGAGTTATGCCTTGTGTTGAATGAGTTATGCTTTGTGTTAAGGGAGTTATGCCTTGTGTTGAATGAGTTATGCCTTGTGTTGAGGGAGTTATGCCTTGTGATAAGGGAGTTATGCCTTGTGTTGAACGAGTTATGCCTCGTGTTGAGAGAGTTATGCCTTGTGTTGAACGAGTTATGCCTTGTGTTGAGGGAGTTATGCCTTGTGATAAGGGAGTTATGCCTTGTGTTGAACGAGTTATGCCTCGTGTTGAGAGAGTTATGCCTTGTGTTGAACGAGTTATGCCTTGTGTTGAGGGAGTTATGCCTTGTGTTGAGGGAGTTATGCCTTGTGTTGAATCAGTTATACCTTGTGTTAAGGGAGTTATGCCTTGTGTTGAACGAGTTATGCCTTGTGTTGAGGGAGTTATGCCTTGTGTTGAGGGAGTTATGCCTTGTGTTGAATGAGTTATGCCTTGTGTTGAGGGAGTTATGCCTTGTGTTGAGAGAGTTATGCCTTGTGTTGAGGGAGTTATGCCTTGTGTTGAATGAGTTATGCCTTGTGTTAAGGGAGTTATGCCTTGTGTTGAATGAGTTATGCTTTGTGTTAAGGGAGTTATGCCTTGTGTTGAGGGAGTTATGCTTTGTGTTGAGGGAGTTATGCCTTGTGTTGAGGGAGTTATGCCTTGTGTTGAATGAGTTATGCCTTGTGTTGAATGAGTTATGCCTTGTGTTGAATGAGTTATGCCTTGTGTTGAGGGAGTTATGCCTTGTGTTGAGAGAGTTATGCCTTGTGTTGGAGGGGAGTTATGCCTTGTGTTGAATGAGTTATGCCTTGTGTTGAATGAGTTATGCCTTGTGTTGAATGAGTTATGCCTTGTGTTGAGGGAGTTATGCCTTGTGTTGAGAGAGTTATGCCTTGTGTTGAGGGAGTTATGCCTTGTGTTGAATGAGTTATGCCTTGTGTTGAATGAGTTATGCCTTGTGTTGAATGAGTTATGCCTTGTGTTGAGGGAGTTATGCCTTGTGTTGAGGGAGTTATGCCTTGTGTTGAATGAGTTATGCTTTGTGTTGAGGGAGTTATGCCTTGTGTTGAATGAGTTATGCCTTGTGTTGAATGAGTTATGCCTTGTGTTGAGGGAGTTATGCCTTGTGTTGAATGAGTTATACCTTGTGTTGAGAGAGTTATGCCTTGTGTTGAATGAGTTATGCCTTGTGTTGAGGAAGTTATACCTTGTGTTGAGGGAGTTATGCCTTGTGTTGAATGAGTTATGCTTTGTGTTGAGGGAGTTATGCCTTGTGTTGAGGGAGTTATGCCTTGTGTTGAGGGAGTTATGCCTTGTGTTGAATGAGTTATGCCTTGTGTTGAATGAGTTATGTCTTGTGTTGAGGGAGTTATGCCTTGTGTTGAGGGAGTTATGCCTTGTGTTGAATGAGTTATGCCTTGTGTTGAGGAAGTTATACCTTGTGTTGAGGGAGTTATGCCTTGTGTTGAATGAGTTATGCTTTGTGTTGAGGGAGTTATGCCTTGTGTTGAGGGAGTTATGCCTTGTGTTGAGGGAGTTATGCCTTGTGTTGAATGAGTTATGCCTTGTGTTGAGGAAGTTATACCTTGTGTTGAGGGAGTTATGCCTTGTGTTGAATGAGTTATGCCTTGTGTTGAGGAAGTTATACCTTGTGTTGAAGAGTTATGCCTTGTGTTGAATGAGTTATGCCTTGTGTTGAGGAAGTTATACCTTGTGTTGAGGGAGTTATGCCTTGTGTTGAATGAGTTATGCCTTTTTGTTGAGGGAGTTATACCTTGTGTTGAGGAGTTATGCCTTGTGTTGAATGAGTTATGCCTTGTGTTGAATGAGTTATGTCTTGTGTTGAGGGAGTTATGCCTTGTGTTGAGGGAGTTATGCCTTGTGTTGAATGAGTTATGCCTTGTGTTGAGGGAGTTATACCTTGTGTTGAGTGAGTTATGCCTTGTGTTGAATGAGTTATGCCTTGTGTTGAGGAAGTTATACCTTGTGTTGAGGGAGTTATGCCTTGTGTTGAATGAGTTATGCCTTGTGTTGAATGAGTTATGTCTTGTGTTGAGGGAGTTATCCTTGTTTGAGGAGTTATGCCTTGTGTTGAAGTGAGTTATAGCCTTGTGTTGAGGAGTTATACCTTGTGTTGAAGGTTATGCCTTGTGTTGAGGAGTTATGCCTTGTGTGAATGAGTGATGCATCTTGTTGAGTGAGCTATACTTTGTATTGAGTGAGTTATACCTTGTGTTGAGTGAGTTATACCTTGTATTGAGTGAGTTATACCTTGTGTTGTGTTATACCTTGTAATGAGTGAGTTATGCTTTGTACTGAGTGAGCTATATCTTGAGTTGAGTAGCTATACTTTGTATTGAGTGAGTTATATCTTGAGTTAGTGAGTTATATTGTATAATGAGCGAGTTATACCTTGTTTGACTGCTACTTGTTAGAATGTTATACCTTACGTAGTTGTGTTACTACTTGTAGTGAAGATAATCCTATGTCATGAGATGTACGTTAATACCTTTGGTACTGGTTGAAAGTATTCTTACTTTGAGTTTATTGTTATTGCAGTTCTAATACTATATCTGTTAATGACCTGTTGAGAACTACTGTTACTTGTTTTGACTGTCTTTTGAAGTTAATCTCATATCAGTTAACAGTTATACATGTAAGTTTAATTCGTACTCCTGTCCTCATGTTATCAAAGTATTATTACCTATTGCCAGTTTATGTTTCCGTTAATCTAATTTAATCAGGTCTAACTGGGTCTGTTAACAGCTGAAACTGCATTAACTCTGTTATCTTGTTTTTGGTTCTTTAATATCCGACATATATTGTTAAATTCCATCAATGTTCCAGTATTTAGTCGTCAGTTAATCGTATTGGATTTTAAATTCCGTTAACCAGTTATCACATACTCGTATTTAAACTTAATCGTATCTATTGCTCGAGTGTTTGATCTTCGTTAATCCAAATTATTAATTCAGGTTAACTGGGTTGTTAACAGCTGAAACTGCCATTTCTTGTTATTGATGTTTTTGGTCTCTTATTAATGTTATCCCGACATTATAGTTGTTAAATACCGTTATCCAAAATGTTAAACCAGGATATTTAAAACGTTAGTTGCGTTATTGTGGATGTTTATAAATCCGGTAACGAAGGTTATCACATACCAAGATTTAGAACATTAAATCGTGTCATTATAAATGTTAAATCTCGCTATCAATGTTGTTGAATCATATTTAGCCAACATGTTACATAGTTATCCTTGTTCAATTCCGTTATTCTGGGCGTTAAATGCACTTATCTTGGGTGATGAAGACCGAAATCATAACCCCTTCTGACAACCTGCTCAAATCCCGTTACTCTCAACGGTTCAGATCCGTTATAACTCAATCGGCCTCTTCCCGTTACTCTGAATCTACGCTCTCCTGTCATGTTACAACAGATTAACATGTTAAATGTTTTATAGCGCGTGTCACGCCTGTACACCAAGGCTATTTAACATCCCTCCGGTCCGCTTCCCTCTCATCTACACGTCCCACACTTCCTGTTAGTCTTAAATGCATTTTAACACTGTTTACCTACGTAATCTCTAACCTTAATTGTATTTCCGGTTACTCTGTTACCTGTATGGATAGTTGCATATTTAAACAAATGTGTATTTAGATAATTGTAGATTTAGATAATGGTGTATTTAGATAGCGTAAATGCATCCGATAAGAAAATGATACAAGTTTGTGTGGCGGGGCACTGTTATTATTATAGAGAATCTATGGTGGACGAAATCAGGTTTGATCCAAGGAAGGGAACAGTAGCTTCAATTCACTGAATCAAGAGCTCTGAGAGTAGTCACAGGTAATTTATTCAGTACTATGTAGGTGACTACAGTTATCTTTCTACATGGAAGTAAATAAATTGTAGAGGTAGCAGAGGACTTGCACACTGGATGTTTACTGAGAAGGGTATCTAGATTAGGGTCTACGTGTACTTGTATCTAGTTAGGGGTTATCATGTACTGTGTATTTGTGTGTACATTAGGCTGTCATGTATTTTCTACATGTTTGAGGCAGTTGGATACAGCCATCAAACGTGCAAATACAGTATTAACGAGCGTCTTCACAGTACAGTGTGAGGTACAAAATAGTGAGAACAAAGTTGAATGTACTCTAGCCAACTAGCTGTTATCTTTGGTTGTAAAATTCACCTACAGTAACTATATCACTCCACCAAATATAACACTGTTGTCTTAACGTTGTTCTCTTAGTATAACTCTCTCTCCCACGAGCTTAAAAGTAATTATCTCTAGTAATTCAATTACATTCTGGTGATTATGCTAATGATCCTTGCGCACACCTAAATATAACTTTACTTAGCCGTTATAATACTTGTATATAATACCGACAAATACACGAGGAAGCCACACGTGCCTACTGTGTAGGCGAAACATTTCGACAATAAAGATACCTAAGTGTTGCACACGTCTTACTCATTTACGTAGCCAGCAATAAATGTTTTAACTGCTTTCCACCACACTGTTCAAAGTAACTGTATATCCACCACTAACTGTATCCCGCACCCACCAGCCGCTCGCTCATCACAGTCATCAACAAAAAACCTCTCACCAAGTATTTCTTTAATCGTTACAAAATGTCATTGCGATGCAAATAATAATAATCGTGCAGATGCTGTCGTTCCCGAGCACCGCCTGAGCGGCCACTTCGCAGCAATAAACTAGACACAAACTTAGCAAAAAATAATATTGATGTGCGTCACAAGTCCAGCAAGTGGCAAAAATCGAGGAGCTCACTTGTGCACTGATCACTAGATAACACCCGACTGACCACCTGCCCAAGCGGAGCCTCCATTGATCAGGCCACGCCCCCCTTTTAATTATCGCTCCTCATTGGTGAGTGGAGGATTCTCATGGGCGGGCAGTGGGCGGAACTGCAGCGGCAAGGGGAGCGGAGGAGGAGGAGCGACGCCTGTGATTGGCAATCTGGCAGGATGGGCGGAGGCGGATGGGCGTGGCCACTTCTACGCACGAACTCTCGCGCATGTAAACACAGAGACCAGGAGACCGCATGCATGTATGTACGCATCCGCTCCTCCAGATACACACTGTCGATCGTCTAGTAACAAACTGGTCTGTGAGTTCAACTTTACCAACACTCACAGTCAAGAGGAACACAGATGCTCGTAACTTCATAGGGAGCACTAGAACATCATACGAAACTTTGTTGTGTCCAGTTTAATGAGGATAAGGAACACCGGTGTTCCCTTCGTCATAAGGAGCACTGGTGGTCCCTTCATCATAAAGAACACTGATGTTCCCTTCATCATAAGGAGCACTGATGTTCTTCCCATCATAAGGAACACTGGTGTTCCCTTCATCATGAGGAACACTAATGTTCCTTCCATCATAAGGAACACTGGTGTTCCCTCCATCGTAAGGATTACTGATTTTCCCTCAGTTTCACTGGATACTAATGTTCACTGCCATAAGAAACACTGATATTCCATGAGTCATGATGAACATTCACTATAGAGCCAGATGCTCCTTTCGTTAAAATGATCTTCCTTGCGTCATACGGAAGTCAGGAGGTATATAAAGTGCCATAAATAAACCTATGTCAATAAAGTGCTAGCTGTTAGTAGTGTTGTAGCCGTCAATATCGTGCTAGTTGTCGACATTGTGCAGTTATCAACACTGTGCTAGCTGTCAACATTGTGCTAGCTATCAACACTGCTAGCTGTCAACATTGTGCTAGCTATCAACAATGTGCTAGCTGTCAATGTGCTAACTTTCAGCACTGTGATTGCTGTCAACATTGTGCTAGCTATCACCACTGTGCTAGCTGTCAACATTGTGCTAGCTATCAACAATGTGCTAGCTGTCAACAATGTACAGAGTTAATGTCAAAGGCAGCCAGAGTGAAAAGCTGTGTTCCCCAAGGTACAGTACTAGCTCCTATCTTCTTCCTCATCCTCATATCTGACAAACAGAGAAATAAATCATAGCACCGTATCATCTTTTGCAGGCGATACTAGAATTTGCATGAGAATGGCATCCATTGAGAGCATTGTAAATGTCCATACTGATATAGACCAAGTTTTGCAGAGGAGCCGCAGAAAACAGTAATATGTTCATTGAGGATCAATTTTGAGTTACTCCATTATGGAAATTTTGAGGAAAAAAACTAGAACAGAGTATAAAACAAATTCTAATCACTCAGTAGAGCGAGAAACTAACGTGAAGGACGTAAGAATGATAATGCCAGAAGACCCCACTTTTAAGGTTCACAAATGTCATTATTACAACTGCGAGGAAAATGATAGGATGAGTAATGAGAACCTTCATAACAAGGGATACCAAGTTAATGATGATAAGTCACTTGTGGACTATTGTTGTACATTAACAGCGGCGATATTGCAGATCTAGGGATTGTATAGAAAATCATCACTACATGTATAAGCTCAGTCAAGATCATAATTTGCTTGGAACATTCCAAATCTTTTGACCGTACTCCTTTGGAACGAAGGCGAGTAAGATACATCATAATTTACACCTGGAAAATTCTAGAGGAATTGGTCCCAAATCTGAATGCAGACATCACTACCTACGGCAGACGGTGAAAAATACCTCCAGTGAAAAGTAGAGGTGTCGTAGTACAGTGAAATACAACCATTTTCTGTCTTCAGGTGGGAACTGGATAGGTTCCTGAAGTCAACGTGATAGCTGTCAGTAATGTGATAGCTGTCTATAGTGTGATAGCTGTCTATAGTGTGATAGCCGTCAAAAATGTGTTCTAAACAAAAAACTAATCAGTATGGATTTAGCGCTTGATTTTGAATATAATAATAATAATAATAATGAGACTATATCAGAAATAAGCTCTTTGTCATATATAAGAGCATTGCTTAACAAATATTTCTCTTCTGTTATGTAAAATTTATTTTGTCAAATATCAGGTCAGTGCATCACAAATAATTTTGTTGCGTCAATACTAAGTTCTTGCTTCAAATAAACTGTTTACTTCAAATATAATCTCTCCGTCTCTCTCTCTCTCTCTCTCTCTCTCTCTCTCTCTCTCTCTCTCTCTCTCTCTGCGTGATACGGAACCCTGGTGAGGCTCAGTTAGTCATGAAGGCAGCAAATGAGGTTTAAACAGCTGTAACTAGGTAGCCACAAAAGCCTTTATATTGACGTCGCTGTGAGGTGACGTCGGCAGCTGACTGCAGGTCGACCTCACTCTCTCTCTCTCTCTCTCTCTCTCTCTCTGCTTTCCCTGGGAGAATTTATGCTCTGTTGTCACATTTGAAGCGTTTACCTGGCGTGTACCTGGTGTGGGATCCAGGTATGGTCTCTTCCACACCTCCCACCCGTCAATCACGCCTGTCTATCATCATGAGCCGTCCGTCATCTGTTCCGCCTGGGTACACGGATGTCAAGTGTGGGTTCCCAGATAGGCCCTCGTATATCTATATTTTGTAATTGATGATACTTCATGGAGACGGAAGTTTAAAATGGTTGTTATTTGATTGCCTCTGCATGGCTCAAGGTCTGCTGGCAGTTACCCTTATATATAATGGACGGGTGTTGAAAAGTATTGAACCCCTTACATTTAATGAACTATTTCTAAGTTTCCTTGTTTTATCCTTACTATTGTTTACTGGTATTTTGCACTGTTTGCCGAGCCTTGTTTTCTTAAGGGGTTTAATGTCCTTGCAGTAAGTTGCACTCGTTGATCACTATGCATCTTCCGCACCCACCTTTTTGAAAAGAATGCAATCTAAGTGACTTTAAGTTTTTGTTATTAATTTAAGTATTGATTGTACTGATATGGGAATATTCTCCAGCGGTTTTATCCAATATTTCAGTGAGATAAAGGCTGATGAATGACACATATAATACTGAGGTATCTTTAATGTCGAAATATTTCACTACGAAACAGGCTTCCTTAGTCGTATACGAGCGAATACAAGACGGGAGACCGTAGAGTTAGTTTTGACGTAATTAGTTCGTCACTCATAGTATGAAGTGGTCAGTCCCTCAAACTGATATTGTATACCATCAAATCTCTGGATGTGATGCAAATGGTTTATAAACCCTACAAGATTCCTAAATATTGCATGTCACATTCTTCAAGATCCTGGATCTTCACAGTATGGGTGACGACCTGCACTGATGAGTCCCGACTCCCGGGATGCCTTCACTAGGTCAGTATACAACACTCTCGCCCACCACTCACTCACCATGTTAATAATACATTACTCACTACACTTAATCTCCTTACATAAATACACTATGACAACTCTAATGAATTAGAGTTGTAAATTAACTTACCTGTTATTTTGTTTCGGATTTCACGTGAGACTTAAGTTATACTAGAGTGAGATCTTAGAATGAGGGTTAGTAAGTGTTGTGAGGTACCTAACTTGAAGAACACTGGACGAAGACGAGTACAGAGTACAAACACGAGTACAGAGTACAAACACGAGTACAGAGTACAAACATGAGTCTCGTCAGTGGCTTAACTATTCTTAAAAAGGTTCTACTTATCCAGTTATGATAATCATTGTTAACATTATCATATTATCATGTTTTAATGTTAAATAACTGGATGATAATCAGTGTAAACATCAGAAGATAATTATGTTTAATTGGTGTTAAATAACGCTAACTTAAGTTAGTTTGAGCTAAGATAAGTTAGGTGATTAAGCATCATTATTTCAAGTTACTCTTAATTACATAATAAGACGACAAGGAGACTTGTAGCTAGGAAACCATTTTTAATTTTGCAACGTTTCACTCACTGGGTGCTTTATCGTGCATGTTTCACCCCCTGGGTGCTTTATCATGCACGTTTCACCGACTGGATTCTTTATCATACATGTTCCACTCACTTGGTGTTGTATTTTACACGTTTCACCCACTGGAGGGGTGACAACGTTTCGCCCACACGGTGGGCCTTGTCACTCTATAACTTCACTAGGCGAAACATCAATAATAAGAAATCCTTATGACTACATCATTCATTACCATCACTGCGTCTGTATCTACCTACCTGCCCAGCCAAGACTCCAGTGGGCGACATGTGCAAATGGAACGTGTTACCTGGTTATCAAGGTGACCGCGGCCCGGTCCCAGACCAGGCCTGTCCGATGCTGGCATGATATACCAGGTTGTTGTTGCCAGCCTCAGCCATTACATTCTGTGACTTTTGCGGTGCCAACACTGAAAGATAATGGTGTATAGTGAAGCAAACTTCTCACCATATTACAGAATAATTATTATTAATAATTATAATTATAAAACCAATAATGAAATAATAATCAATATAATAAATAATAATAATAATAAAACAATAATGAAATAATAATAATAATAATGTTAATAATAATAATATCAATGATAATAAAAACTATAACTAAATAATAATAAAATATTAATAATAATAATAATAATAATAATAGTGAAAATAATAATAATAAAAATGTTAAAAATAATACTACTAATAATAAAATAATAATAATAATAATAATAATAATAATAATAATAATAATAACAGCAACAACAGTAATAATCATAATAACATCTTTCTTACAGATTAATTTTTAAGAATTGATATGGAATAAAAATTTGAATCCTGAGCACCGGGACTGGAACCGGAATCTCCTGACGTTGCTGGTTCACATCAGCGTCAGTATGGAAGTATCAGGAGCGAATATCAAAATGGTACACAATACCGACAGGTTGGTAGGTAAGACACATAGGCAACATTTAGGCAATTTTATTCCGAAACGTTTCGCCTACACAGTAGGCTTCTTCAGTCGAGTACAGAAAGTAGGCAGGAATAGTAGAGATGTGAAGACGATGTGATCAGTCCATCACCCTTGAAGTCGTAGATTTGAGGTTGTCAGTCCCTCAGCCTGGAGAAGTTCAGTTCCAAAGATTGGAACGCAGCCACTGAGAGGTCAGTGGCTGCGTTCTCACTACTACTACTCTGTACCTCTCCTTCCGACAGTATTTAAGTCTCCGCACTGGACTGATCATATCGTCTTCACATCTCTACTATTCCTGCCTACTTTCTGTACTCGACTGAAGAAGCCTATTGTGTAGGCGAAACGTTTCGGAATAAAGTTGCCTAAATGTTGCCTATGTGACTTACCCCCAAGTATCAGGAGCACCGGGACTGGAACCGGAGTCTCCTGACGTTGCTGGTTCACATCTGCGTCAGTATGCAAGTATCAGGAGCACCGGGACTGGAACCGGAGTCTCCTGACGTTGCTGGTTCACATCAGCGTCAGTATGGAAGTATCAGGAGCACCGGGACTGGGACCGGAGTCTCCTGTTGTTGCTGGTTCACATCAGCGTCAGTATGGAAGTATCAGGAGCACCGGGACTGGAACTGGAGTCTCCTGACGTTGCTGGTTCACATGTGCGTCAGTATGGAAGTATCAGGAGCACCGGGAGTGGAACCGGAGTCTCCTGACGTTGCTGGTTCACATGTGCGTCAGTATGGAAGTATCAGGAGCACCGGGACTGGAACCGGAGTCTCCTGACGTTGCTGGTTAACATCTGCGTCAGTATGGAAGTATCAGGAGCACCGGAACTGGAACCAGAGTCTCTTGACGTTGCTGGTTCACATCAGCGTCAGTATGGAAGTATCAGGAGCACCGGGACTGGAACCGGAGTCTCCTGACGTTGCTGGTTCACATGTGCGTCAGTATGGAAGTATCAGGAGCACCGGGACTGGAACCGGAGTCTCCTGGCGTTGCTGGTTCACATCAGCGTCAGTATGGAAGTATCAGGAGCACCGGGATTGGAACCGGAGTCTCCTGACGTTGCTGGTTCACATCTGCGTCAGTATGGAAGTATCAGGAGCACCGGGACTGGAACCGGAGTCTCCTGACGTTGCTGGTTCACATATGCGTCAGTATGGAAGTATCAGGAGCACCGGGACAGGAACCGGAGTCTCCTGACGTTGCTGGTTCACATGTGCGTCAGTATAGAAGTATCAGGAGCACCGGGACTGGAACCGGAGTCTCCTGATGTTGTTGTTTCACATCAGCGTCAGTATGGAAGTATCAGGAGCACCGGGACTGGAACCGGAGTCTCCTGAAGTTGCTGGTTCACATGTGCGTCAGTATGGAAGTATCAGGAGCACCGGGACTGGAACCGGAGTCTCCTGATGTTGCTGGTTCAAATCAGCGTCAGTATGGAAGTATCAGGAGCACCGGGACTGGAACCGGAGTCTCCTGGCGTTGCTGGTTCACATCAGTGTCAGTATGGAAGTATCAGGAGCACCGGGACTGGAACCGGAGTCTCCTGACGTTGCTGGTTCACATGTGCGTCAGTATGGAAGTATCAGGAGCACCGGGACTGGAACCGGAGTCTCCTGACGTTGCTGGTTCACATCAGCGTCAGTATGGAAGTATCAGGAGCACCGGGACTGGGACCGGAGTTTCCTGACGTTGCTGGTTCACATCAGCGTCAGTATGGAAGTATCAGGAGCACCGGGACTGGAACTGGAGTCTCCTGACGTTGCTGGTTCACATGTGCGTCAGTATGGAAGTATCAGGAGCACCGGGAGTGCAACCGGAGTCTCCTGACGTTGTTGGTTCACATGTGCTTCAGTATGGAAGTATCAGGAGCACAGGGACTGGAACGGGAGTCTCCTGACGTTGCTGGTTCACATGTGCGTCAGTATGGAAGTATCAGGAGCACCGGGACTGGAACCGGAGTCTCCTGACGTTGCTGGTTCACATGTGCGTCAGTATGGAAGTATCAGGAGCACCGGGACTGGAACCGGAGTCTCCTGATGTTGCTGGTTCACATCAGCGTCAGTATGGAAGTATCAGGAGCACCTGGACTGGAACCGGAGTCTCCTGGCGTTGCTGGTTCACATCAGCGTCAGTATGGAAGTATCAGGAGCACCGGGACTGGAACCGGAGTCTCCTAACGTTGCTGGTTCACATCTGCGTCAGTATGGAAGTATCAGGAGCACCGGGACTGGAACCGGAGTCTCCTGACGTTGCTGGTTCACATGTGCGTCAGTATAGAAGTATCAGGAGCACGGGGACTGGAACCGGAGTCTCCTGACGTTGCTGTTTCACATCAGCGTCAGTATGGAAGTATCAGGAGCAACGGGACTGGAACCGGAGTCTCCTGACGTTGCTGGTTCACATGTGCGTCAGTATGGAAGTATCAGGAGCACCGGGACTGGAACCGGAATCTCCTGACGTTGCTGGTTCACATGTGCGTCAGTATAGAAGTATCAGGAGCACCGGAACTGAAACCGGAGTCTCTTGACGTTGCTGGTTCACATCAGCGTCAGTATGGAAGTATCAGGAGCACCGGGACTGGAACCGGAGTCTCCTGACGTTGCTGGTTCACATCTGCGTCAGTATGGAAGTATCAGGAGCACCGGGACTGGAACCGGAGTCTCCTGACGTTGCTGGTTCACATGTGCGTCAGTATGGAAGTATCAGGAGCACCGTGACTGGAACCGGAGTCTCCTGACGTTGCTGGTTCACATGTGCGTCAGTATGGAAGCATCTGGAGCACCGGGACTGGAACCGGAGTCTCCTGATGTTGCTGGTTCACATCAGCGTCAGTATGGAAGTATCAGGAGCACCGGGACTGGAACCGGAGTCTCCTGATGTTGCTGGTTCACATCAGCGTCAGTATGGAAGTATCAGGAGCACCGGGACTGGAACCGGAGTCTTCTGACGTTGCCGGTTCACATGTGCGTCAGTATGGAAGTATCAGGAGCACCGGGACTGGAACTGGAGTCCCCTGACGTTGCTGGTTCACATGTGCGTAAGTATGGAAGCATCAGGAGCACCGGGATTGGAACCGGAGTCTCCTGACGTTGCTGGTTCACATGTGCGCCAGTATGGAAGTATCAGGAGCACCGGAACTGGAACCGGAGTCTCCTGATGTTGCTGGTTCACATCAGCGCCAGTATAGAAGTATCAGGAGCACCGGGACTGGAACCGGAGTCTCCTGGCGTTGCTGGTTCACATGTGCGTCAGTATGGAAGTATCAGGAGCACCGGGACTGGAACCGGAGTCTTCTGACGTTGCTGGTTCACATGTGCGTCAGTATGGAAGTATCAGGAGCACCGGGACTGGAACCGGAGTCTCCTGACGTTGCTGGTTCACATCTGCGTCAGTATGCAAGTATCAGGAGCACCGGGACTGGAACCGGAGTCTCCTGACGTTGCTGGTTCACATCTGCGTCAGTATGGAAGTATCAGGAGCACCGGAACTGGAACCGGAGTGTCCTGACGTTGCTGGTTCACATCTGCGTCAGTATGGAAGTATCAGGAGCACCGGGACTGGAACCGGAGTCTCCTGACGTTGCTGGTTCACATGTGCGTCAGTATGGAAGTATCAGGAGCACCGGGACTGGAACCGGAGTCTCCTGACGTTGCTGGTTCACATGTGCGTCAGTATGGAAGTATCAGGAGCACCGGAACTGGAACCGGAGTCTCTTGACGTTGCTGGTTCACATCAGCGTCAGTATGGAAGTATCAGGAGCACCGGACTGGAACCGGAGTCTCCTGACGTTGCTGGTTCACATGTGCGTCAGTATGAAAGTATCAGGAGCACCAAGACTGGAACCGTAGTCTCCTGATGTTGCTGGTTCACATCAGCGTCAGTATGGAAGTATCAGGAGCACCGGGACTGGAACCGGAGTCTTCTGACGTTGCTGGTTCACATGTGCGTCAGTATGGAAGTATCAGGAGCACCGGGACTGGAACTGGAGTCCCCTGACGTTGCTGGTTCACATGTGCGTCAGTATGGAAGTATCAGGAGCACCGGGACTGGAACCGGAGTCTCCTGACGTTGCTGGTTCACATGTGCGTCAGTATGGAAGTATCAGGAGCACCGGAACTGGAACAGGAGTCTCCTGACGCTGCTGGTTCACATCAGCGTCAGTATGGAAGTATCAGGAGCACCGGGACTGGAACCGGAGTCTCCTGGCGTTGCTGGTTCACATCTGCGTCAGCATGGAAGTATCAGGAGCACCGGGACTGGAACCGGAGTCTTCTGACGTTGCTGGTTCACATGTGCGTCAGTATGGAAGTATCAGGAGCACCGGGACTGGAACCGGAGTCTCCTGACGTTGCTGGTTCACATCTGCGTCAGTATGGAAGTATCAGGAGCACCGGGACTGGAACCGGAGTCTCCTGACGTTGCTGGTTCACATCTGCGTCAGTATGGAAGCATCAGGAGCACCGGAACTGGAACCGGAGTCTCCTGACGTTGCTGGTTCACATGTGCGTCAGTATAGAAGTATCAGGAGCACCGGGACTGGAACCGGAGTCTTCTGACGTTGCTGGCTCACATGTTCGTCAGTATGGAAGTATCAGGAGCACCGGGACTGGAACCGGAGTCTTCTGACGTTGCTGGTTCACATGTGCGTCAGTATGGATGTATCAGGAGCACCGGGACTGGAACCGGAGTCTCCTGACGTTGCTGGTTCATATCTGCGTCAGTATGGAAGTATCAGGAGCACCGGGACTGGAACCGGAGTCTTCTGACTTTGCTGGCTCACATCTGCATCAGTATGGAAGTATAAGGAGCACCGGGACTGGAACCGGAGTCTTCTGACGTTGCTGGTTCACATGTGCGTCAGTATGGAAGTATCAGGAGCACCGGGACTGGAACCGGAGTCTCCTGACGTTGCTGGTTCACATGTGCGTCAGTATGGAAGTATCAGGAGCACCGGGACTGGAACCGGAGTCTCCTGACGTTGCTGGTTCACATGTGCGTCAGTATGGAAGTATCAGGAGCACCGGGACTGGAACCGGAGTCTCCTGACGTTGCTGGTTCACATTTGCGTCAGTATGGAAGTATCAAGAGCACCGGGACTGGAACCGGAGTCTCCTGACGTTGCTGGTTCACATCTGCGTCAGTATGGAAGTATCAGGAGCACCGGGACTGGAACCGGAGTCTCCTGACGTTGCTGGTTCACATCAGCGTCAGTATGGAAGTATCAGGAGCACCGGGACTGGAACCGGAGTCTCCTGACGTTGCTGGTTCACATTTGCGTCAGTATGGAAGTATCAGGAGCACCGGGACTGGAACCGGAGTCTCCTGACGTTGCTGGTTCACATCTGCGTCAGTATGGAAGTATCAGGAGCACCGTGACTGGAACCGGAGTCTCCTGACGTTGCTGGTTCACATCTGCGTCAGTATGGAAGTATCAGGAGCACCGGGACTGGAACCGGAGTCTCCTGACATTGCTGGTTCACATCTGCGTCAGTATGGAAGTATCAGGAGCACCGTGACTGGAACCGGAGTCTCCTGACGTTGCTGGTTCACATTGCGTCAGTATGGAAGTATCAGGAGCACCGTGACTGGAACCGTAGTCTCCTGACGTTGCTGGTTCACATCTGCGTCAGTATGGAAGTATCAGGAGCACCGTGACTGGAACCGGAGTCTCCTGACGTTGCTGGTTCACATCTGCGTCAGTATGGAAGTATCAGGAGCACCGGGACTGGAACCGGAGTCTCCTGACGTTGCTGGTTCACATGTGCGTCAGTATGGAAGTATCAGGAGCACCGGGACTGGAGCCGGAGTCTTCTGACGTTGCTGGTTCACATGTGCGTCAGTATGGAAGTATCAGGAGCACCGGGACTGGAACCGGAGTCTCCTGACGTTGCTGGTTCACATCTGCGTCAGTATGGAAGTATCAGGAGCACCGGGACTGGAACCGGAGTCTCCTGACGTTGCTGGTTCACATCTGCGTCAGTATGGAAGTATCAGGAGCACCGGAACTGGAACCGGAGTCTCCTGACGTTGCTGGTTCACATCTGCGTCAGTATGGAGGTATCAGGAGCACCGGAACTGGAACCGGAGTCTCCAGACGTTGCTGGTTCACATCTGCGTCAGTATTTACACTAGCAGTTCCGCCACTTACCATCACATCACTCTTCTCACACGTTTTTATACCATATCAATTCTTAAAATTATATGTCAATGCATAAGAGAATTCTTCTTCTTCTTCTTCTTCTTCTTCTTCTTCTTCTTCTTCTTTTATTATTATATTATTATTATTATTATTATTATTGTTATTATTACTATTATTATTATTATTATTTATTATTATTAATTATTATTATTATTATTATTATTATTATTTTATTATTATTATTATTATTATTATTATTATTATTATTATTACTATTATTACTATTATTATTATTATTATTATTATTATTATTATTATTATTTTATTATTATATTATTATTATTATTATTATTATTATTATTATTATTATTATTATTATATTATTATTATTTATTATTATTATTATTATTATTATTATTATTATTATTACTATTATTACTATATTATTATTATTATTATTATTATTATTATTATTATTATTATTATTACTATTATTACTATATTATTATATTATTATTATTATTATTATTATTATTATTATTACTATTATTACTATTATTATTACTATTATTACTTATTATTATATTATTATTATTATTATTATTATTATTATTATTGTTATTGTTATTATTATTATTATTATTATTATTATTATTATTATTATTGTTTATTATTATTATTATTATTATTATTATTACTATTATTTCTATTATTATTATTATTATTATTATTATTGTTATTATTATTACTATCATCGTTATTACTAGTACGCTTAGTAATAGCATTTTTATTAATATTATTTTAATCATCATCGTTATTATAATTAGTGTGCTTGTTAATAACATTTTGTTTATTATTATTATTATAATTATTACTGTTGAAACTATTGATAAGTTGTAAATCAATGGAAGTTATGAAGCACTTGAGAGGGGTAGCTCCGGTTACCTGGATCAAGATCCCTTCAGGACAATAGGACAGTTCATCCTTGCCTGACCTTTTATGACCTTGATTAAAAGGTCATTGTCACAGTCACACAACTGACTGTCTAGTGTCACAGTCACACAACTGTCTAGTGTACCAGTCATACATCTGACTGTCTAGTGTAACAGTCATACATCTGACTGTCTAGTGTAACAGTCATACATCTGACTGTCTAGTGTAACAGTCATACATCTGACTGTCTAGTGTAACAGTCATACATCTGACTGTCTAGTGTAACAGTCATACATCTGACTGTCTAGTGTAACAGTCATACATCTGACTGTCTAGTGTAACAGTCATACATCTGACTGTCTAGTGTAACAGTCATACATCTGACTGTCTAGTGTAACAGTCATACATCTGACTGTCTAGTGTAACAGTCATACATCTGACTGTCTAGTGTAACAGTCATACATCTGACTGGCTAGTGTAACAGTCATACATCTGACTGTCTAGTGTAACAGTCATACATCTGACTGTCTAGTGTAACAGTCATACATCTGACTGTCTAGTGTAACAGTCATACATCTGACTGTCTAGTGTAACAGTCATACATCTGACTGTCTAGTGTAACAGTCATACATCTGACTGTCTAGTGTAACAGTCATACATCTGACTGGCTAGTGTAACAGTCATACATCTGACTGTCTAGTGTAACAGTCACACAACTGACTGGCTAGTGTAACAATCACACAACTGACTGTCTAGTGTAACAGTCATACAACTGACTGTCTAGTGTAACAGTCACACAACTGACTGGCTAGTGTAACAATCACACAACTGACTGTCTAGTGTAACAATCACACAACTGACTGTCTAGTGTAACAGTCATACAACTGACTGTCTAGTGTAACAGTCACACAACTGACTGGCTAGTGTAACAATCACACAACTGACTGTCTAGTGTAACAGTCATACAACTGACTGTCTAGTGTAACAGTCACACAACTGACTGTCTAGTGTAACAGTCACACAACTGACTGTCTAGTGTCACAGTCACACAGCTGTCTAGTGTAACAGTCATACATCTGACTGGCTAGTGTAACAGTCACACAACTGACTGGCTAGTGTAACAGTCACACAACTGACTGTCTAGTGTAACAGTCATACATCTGACTGGCTAGTGTAACAATCACACAACTGACTGGCTAGTGTAACAGTCACACAACTGACTGGCTAGTGTAACAATCACACAACTGACTGTCTAGTGTAAGTCATACATCTGACTGGCTAGTGTAACAGTCACACAACTGACTGGCTAGTGTAACAATCACACAACTGACTGTCTAGTGTAACAGTCATACATCTGACTGGCTAGTGTAACAATCACACAACTGACTGGCTAGTGTAACAGTCACACAACTGACTGTCTAGTGTAACAGTCACACAACTGACTGGCTAGTGTAACAATCACACAACTGACTGTCTAGTGTAACAGTCATACATCTGACTGGCTAGTGTAACAATCACACAACTGACTGGCTAGTGTAACAGTCACACAACTGACTGTCTAGTGTAACAGTCATACATCTGACTGGCTAGTGTAACAGTCACACAACTGACTGGCTAGTGTAACAATCACACAACTGACTGTCTAGTGTAACAGTCACACAACTGACTGTCTAGTGTAACAGTCATGCATCTGACTGGCTAGTGTAACAGTCACACAACTGACTGGCTAGTGTAACAGTCACACAACTGTCTAGTGTAACAATCACACAACTGACTGGCTAGTGTAACAGTCACACAACTGTCTAGTGTAACAATCACACAACTGACTGTCTAGTGTAACAATCACACAACTGACTGGCTAGTGTAACAGTCACACAACTGACTGTCTAGTGTCACAGTCACACAACTGTCTAGTGTAACAGTCATACATCTGACTGTCTAGTGTAACAATCACACAACTGACTGGCTAGTGTAACAGTCACACAACTGACTGGCTAGTGTAAGTCACACAACTGACTGTCTAGTGTAACAGTTACACAACTGACTGGCTAGTGTAACAGTCACACAACTGACTGTCTAGTGTAACAGTCACACAACTGACTGGCTAGTGTAACAGTCACACAACTGACTGTCTAGTGTAACAGTCACACAACTGACTGGCTAGTGTAAGTCACACAACTGACTGTCTAGTGTAACAGTTACACAACTGACTGGCTAGTGTAACAGTCACACAACTGACTGTCTAGTGTAACAGTCACACAACTGACTGGCTAGTGTAACAGTCACACAACTGACTGTCTAGTGTAACAGTTACACAACTGACTGGCTAGTGTAACAGTCACACAACTGACTGTCTAGTGTAACAGTCACACAACTGACTGGCTAGTGTAACAGTCACACAACTGACTGGCTAGTGTAAGTCACACAACTGACTGTCTAGTGTAACAGTTACACAACTGACTGGCTAATGTAACAGTCACACAACTGTATAGTGTAACAGTCATACATCTGACTGTCTAGTGTAACAGTTACACAACTGACTGGCTAGTGTAACAGTCACACAACTGTCTAGTGTAACAGTCATACATCTGACTGTCTAGTGTAACAGTTACACATCTGACTGTCTAGTGTAACAGTCACACAACTGTCTAGTGTAACAGTCACACAACTGAATGTCTAGTGTAACAGCCACACAACTGATTGTATAGTGTAACAGTCACACAACCGACTGTCTAGTGTAACAGTCACACAACTTATTGTCTAGTGTAACAGTCACACAACTGACTGTCTAGTGTCACAGTCACACATCTGACTGTCTAGTGTCACAGTCACACATCTGATTAGTGTAACAGTCACACAACTGACTATTTAGTGTCACAGTCGTCACATAACTGACTGTCTAGTGTCACAGTCACACATCTGATTAGTGTAACAGTCACACAACTGACTATTTAGTGTCACAGTCGTCACATAACTGACTGTCTAGTGTCACAGTCACACATCTGACTTTCTAGTGTCACTGTCACACAACTGTCTGTTCAGTCTCACAATCACACAACTGACTGTTCAGTCTCACAGTCACACAACTGACTGTTCAGTCTCTCAGTCACACAACTGACTGTTCAGTCTCACAGTCACACAGCTGACTGTTGTAGTCACTATGGGCTTCAGAAAAACAGATGATAGACGGTAAAGCTATTTAATAGACAGTGATTTTTCTCCCAACGTTTCTTTATCATCATGAAGATAGTTCAGTTAAGGTCGAAACGTTGTTGATAATAGTTTAGTGTGTACTAAGTGTGTTTCAGAGTGCAACACTGTAATTGTATAGTCATTAATTACGTTATTAATCACGTCATTAATAACGTCGTTAATCACGCGTCATATTTATTATTTTTCACTCAGCCTGACATCATTAGGTCAGCTGATTGATGACGTCAGGAGTGCTTATTCACCGTATTACTGTCAGGTCAGTGTTTATATTGTCCTGAGGAGTGGTGGTGATTGTTGCGGTGGTGATTGTGGTGGTGGTGGTGGTAGTGATGCCGGTGATTGTGGTGGTGGTCACAGACCGGGCCGCGGGGGCGTTGACCCCCGGAACTCTCTCCAGGTAAACTCCAGATACAACTGTTATTCAACAACAGTAGTAGTGGTAGTAGTGGTAATAGTAGTGGTAGTGTATGGTAATAGTAGTAGCGTAGGTGTCAAGTGTTAATCAGTAGTAGTAGGTATAGTGTAATAGTAGTGGTGAGTGGTAGTGAATAGTATGTAGGTGTAGTGTAATAGTATGTAGGTGTAGTGGTAATAGTAGTGGTGGTGTAGGGGTGTAATATTAGTAGTAAGGGTAGTGTAATAGTAGTGTGAGGTGTAGTGTTAATATTAGTGTAGGTTTAGTGGTAATAGTAGTGTAGTGGTGTAAGTGTAATGTAGTGGTAGGTTAAGTGGTAATAGTAGTGTAGTGTAAGTGATAATAGTAGATGGTAGGGTGTAGTGTAAATAGTAGTGTGTAGTGTATGGTAATATAGTGGTAGTGTAGTGTAAATAGTGGTAGTGTTAGTGGTAATAGTAGGGGTAGGTGTAGTGTAATATATTTGTAGTGTAGTGTAATAGTAGTGGTGGTGTTAGTGGTAATAGTAGTGGTAGGTGTAGTGGTAATAGTAAGTGGTAGGTGTAGTGGTAATAGTAGTGGTGGGTGTAGTGGTAATAGTAGTGGTATGTAGTAATAGTAGTGGTAGGTGTAGTGGTAATAGTAGTGTTTAGGTGTAGTGGTAATAGTATGGTAGGTGTAGTGGTAATAGTAGTGGTAGGTGTAGTGGTAATAGTAGTGGTAGGTGTAGTGGTAATAGTAGTGTGTAGGGTGTAGTGGTAATAGTAGTGGTAGGTGTAGTGGTAATAGTAGTGGTGTAGTGGTAATGTTGGTAGGTGGTAGTGTAATAGTAGTGGTAGGTGTAGTGGTAAAGTAGTGGTGGGTGTAGTGGTAATAGTAGTGGTAGGTGTAGTGGTAATAGTAGTGGTAGGTGTAGTGGTAATAGTAGTGGTAGGTGTAGTGGTAATAGTAGTGGTAGGTGTAGTGGTAATAGTAGTGGTGGTGTAGTGTAATAGTAGTGGTAGGTGTATGTGGTAATATAGTGGTAGGTGTAGTGGTAATAGTAGTGGTAGGTGTAGTGGTAATAGTAGTGGTAGGTGTAGTGGTAATATGTAGTAGGTGTGTGTAATAGTGGTAGGTGTAGTGGTAATAGTAGTGGTAGTGTAGTGGTAATAGTAGTGGTAGGTGTAGTGGTAATAGTAGTGGTGGTGTAGTGGTAATAGTAGTGGTAGGTGTAGTGGTAATAGTAGTGGTAGGTGTAGTGGTAATAGTAGTGGTAGTGTATGGTAATAGTAGGTGGTGGGATGTAGTGGTAATGTAGTGGTTAGGGTGGTAGTGGTAATAGTAGTGGTAGGTGTAGTGGTAATAGTAGTGGTAGGTGTAGTGGTAATAGTAGTGTGGTGTAGTGGTAATAGTAGTGGTAGGTGTAGTGGTAATAGTAGTGGTAGTGTAGTGGTAGTGAAAGTGGTGGGTGTATTTTGAGGTGGTAATAGTAGTGGTAGGTGTAGTGGTAATAGTAGTGGTAGGTGTAGTGGTAATAGTAGTGTAGGTGTAGTGGTAATGTTAGTAGTGGTAGGTGTAGTGGTAATAGTAGTGGTGGTGTAGTGGTAATAGTAGTGGTAGGTGTAGTGGTAATAGTAGTGGTAGTGTGGGTAGTGGTAATAGTAGTGGTAGGTGTAGTGGTAATAGTAGTGGTAGGTGTAGTGGTAATAGTAGTGGTAGGTGTAGTGGTAATAGTAGTGGTAGGTGTAGTGGTATATGTGGAGGTGTAGTGGTATAGGTGTAGGTGTAGTGGTAAAGTAGTGGTGGGTGTAGTGGTAATAGTAGTGGTAGGTGTAGTGGTATAGTAGTGGTAGGTTGTAGTGGTAATATGGTAGTGGTAGGTGTAGTGGTAATAGTAGTTGGTAGGTGTAGTGGTAATAGTAGTGTAGGTGTAGTGTAATAGATGAGTGGTATAGTAGTGAGTGAGTGAAATAGTAGTGGTAGGTGTAGTGGTAATAGTAGTGGTAGTGTAGTGGTAATAGTAGTGGTAGGTGTAGTGGTAATAGAGGGGTAGTGAGTAGGGTGTATGTAATAGTGGGGTTAGGTAATAGTAGTGGTAGGTGTAGTGGTAATAGTTGTGGTAGTGTAGTGGTAATAGTAGTGGTAGGTGTAGTGGTAATAGTATGTAGTGTGTAGTGGTAAGTAGTTGGTGAGTGTATAGTGTGAGTGTAGTGGTAAGTGTTTGTGTGTAATATAGTAGTGAGGGGTGTAGTGGTATATAGGTAGTGGTGAGGTATAGTGGTAGTGATTAAAGTAGTGGAAAGTGTAGTGGTATTAGTAGTGTATGTAGTGGTAATAGTAGTGGTAGGTGTAGTGGTAATAGTATGTAGTGAGTGTAAGTAGTGGTGGTGTATGGTAATAGTAGTGGTAGGTGTAGTGGATAGTGTGTAGTGTGAATAGTAGTGGTAGTTAGTGTATGTAGTGGTAGGTAGTGGATAGAGTGTAGGTGTAGTGTAATAGTAGTGGTAGTGTATGTAATAGATGGAGGTGTAGTGGTAATAGTAGTGGAACTGTAGTGGTAGTGTGGTATAGTAGTGAAGTTAGTGTAGGGTAGTGGTAATAGTAGTGGTAGGATGTAGTGGTAATAGTAGTGGACGTAGTGGTAGTAGGGGTAGTGTGTAATATAGTGGTAAGGGTAGTGGGTAATAGTAGTGGTAAGCTGTATGGTGTGTAGTGGTAATAGTAGTGGAAGTTGTAGTGGTAGGTGTAGTGGTAATAGTAGTGGAAACTGTAGTGGTAATAGTGGTAGGTGTAGTGTAATAGTATGGACGTAGGAGTGTAGTGTAATAGTAGTGGAGGATTAGTGTGTATAGGTAGGTGAGTGTAAATAGTAGTGAGAGTATGTAGTGGTGTGTAGTGTAAAGATGGAGTGTAGTGGTAGTGTAGTGGTAAGTGAGGTGTAGTATAGTAGTGAGTAGTTGTAGTTAATAGTAGTGGAAGTTGTAGTGGTAGGTGTAGTGGTAATAGTAGTGGTAAATGTAGTGGTAAGTGTAGCTGTAGTGGTAATATAAAGTGTGGTAGGTGTAGTGGAGGTTAAGTAAGAATGTGTGTATGTAATAGTGTGTAGTGAGGTAAAGTAGTGTAGTGTAGTGGTAATAGTAGTGGAATACGTAGTGAGTAGTATTGAGTTGTAGTAGTGGTAAATAGTAGTGGAAACGTTGTAGTGGTAGTAATAGTAGTGTAGTAGTAAAGTGGAGTAGTAATAGTAGGTATGTGTGGTAATGTGGTAAGTAGTGTAAAGTAGGGTAGGTGTAGTGGTAAAGTAGTGGAACTGTAGTGGTAATAGTGGTAGGTGTAAAGGTAGTGTTAATAGTAGTGAAGTTGTAGTGGTAGTAGTAGTGGTAGGAATATTAGTGGTAGGGTAGTGGAATAGAGTAGTGTATGTAGTAGTAGGAGTGTAGTGGTAATGTAGTGGAAGTGTAGTGGTAATAGTAGTGGTGAGGTTAGTGGGTAATAGTAGTGGAAGGTGTATGGATTTTGTAGGTAGGTGTAGTGTAATAGTAGTGGTAGGTGTAGTGGTAATAGTAGTGGTAGGTGTAGTGGTAATAGTAGTGGTAGGTGTGTGTAGTGGGTAATAGCAGTGGGGTGTAGTGGTAGGTGTAGTGGTAATAGTAGTGGTAGGTGTAGTGGTAATAGTAGTGGTAGGTGTAGTGGTAATAGTAGTGGTAGGTGTAGTGGTAATAGTAGTGGTGGGTGTAGTGGTAATAGTGTGGTAGGTGTAGTGGTAATAGCAGTGATAGGTGTAGTGGTAATGTAGTGTAGGTAGGTGTATGATAATAGTAGTGGTAGGTGTAGTGATAATAGTAGTGGTAGGTGTAGTGGTAATAGTAGTGGTGGGTGTAGTGGTAATAGTAGTGGTAGGTGTAGTGGTAAAGTAGTGATAGGTGTAGTGGTAATGTAGTGGTAGGTGTAGTGATAATAGTAGTGGTAGGTATAGTGGTAATAGTAGTGGTAGGTGTAGTGGTAATAGTAGTGGTGGGTGTAGTGGTAATAGTAGTGGTAGGTGTAGTGGTAATAGTAGTGATAGGTGTAGTGGTAATAGTAGTGGTAGGTGTAGTGGTAATAGTAGTGGTAGGTATAGTGGTAATAGTAGTGGTAGGTGTAGTGGTAATAGTAGTGGTGGGTGTAGTGGTAATAGTAGTGGTAGGTGTAGTGTAATTAGTAGTGATAGGTGTAGTGGTAATAGTAGTGGTAGGTGTAGTGGTAATAGTAGTGGTAGGTATAGTGGTAATAGTAGTGGTAGGTGTAGTGGTAATAGTAGTGGTGGGTGTAGTGGTAATAGTAGTGGTAGCTATAGTGTTTCGTTCATTCATTACTTCTCTCTCCCTCGCTCATCTATTCCTGTATCTATTCTTCTCAATCTCCCTTCATTTATCCCTCTATCTGTGCGTCTTCTCCCTTCATCTAGCCCTCTTTCTGTTCCTCTTCTCCCTCCTTCATCTATCCTTTTTTTCCTCCTCTCTGTCTCCCAGCATCTAGACCTCTCTCTCTCTTCATCTTTCCCTCCTAACATGCATCTGCCCCTCTATCTGTTCCTCCTTCCCTCCCTCCTTTCATCTATCCCACTATTCCTGCTTCCCATCTCCTTTTATTACTACCACCCCTCACTTAGTCCATCAGTATTTCCCTGCTATCTTTCCAGCCTTTTCTCTATTCTTCTCTCTAATCTATCCATTCCTCCCTCATCTTCTACATGCCTTTTCTGCACAATCTATCCATTTTTCCTTTCTCCCTCCATCTATTCCTGCTTTCATTCTAGTCATGCAGTCATCCCTCATTTTATTCGTCCATCCTTCCTTCCTTTCATGTGTTCTTCCCTCGCTCCCTGTGAGCCTGGTGACAGTGGGACGGGTCTAGTGATGAATGGGTGAATTCGTCACACCATTTTTAACTATAATTGAGGGAGGCTTGACTAAGCTTGGCACTTTAACAATGGTAGGCCTTGTTCCCTCCCTTGGTGCAGTCACGCCTTCTCATCTCTCTCTCTCTCTCTCTCTCTCTCTCTCTCTCTCTCTCTCTCTCTCTCTCTCTCTCTCTCTCTCTCTCTCTCTCTCTGGAGTTTACCTGGAGTTTACCTGAAGAGAGTTCCGGGGGTCAACGCCCCCGCGGCCCGGTCTGTGACCAGGCCTCCTGGTGGATCAGAGCCTGATCAACCAGGCTGTTGCTGCTGGCTGCACGCAAACCAACGTACGATCCACAGCCCGGCTGATCCGGAACTGACTTTAGGTGCTTGTCCAGTGCCAGCTTGAAGACTGCCAGGGGTCTGTTGGTAATTCCCCTTATGTGTGCTGGGAGGCAGTTGAACAGTCTCGGGCCCCTGACACTTATTGTATGGTCTCTTAAACGTGCTAGTGACACCCCTGCTTTTCATTGGGGGGATGGTGCATCGTCTGCCAAGTCTTTTGCTTTCGTAGTGAGTGATTTTCGTGTGCAACTTCGGTACTAGTCCCTCTAGGATTTTCCAGGTGTATATAATCATGTATCTCTCCCGCCTGCGTTCCAGGGAATACAGGTTTAGGAACCTCAAGCGCTCCCAGTAATTGAGGTGTTTTATCTCCGTTATGCGCGCCGTGAAGGTTCTCTGTACATTTTCTAGGTCAGCAATTTCACCTGCCTTGAAAGGTGCTGTTAGTGTGCAGCAATATTCCAGCCTAGATAGAACAAGTGACCTGAAGAGTGTCATCATGGGCTTGGCCTCCCTAGTTTTGAAGGTTCTCATTATCCATCCTGTCATTTTTCTAGCAGATGCGATTGATACAATGTTATGGTCTTTGAAGGTGAGATCCTCCGACATGATCACTCCCAGGTCTTTGACGTTGGTGTTTCGCTCTATTTTGTGGCCAGAATTTGTTTTGTACTCTGATGAAGATTTAATTTCCTCATGTTTACCATATCTGAGTAATTGAAATTTCTCATCGTTGAAACTTCATATTGTTTTCTGCAGCCCACTGAAAGATTTGGTTGATGTCCGCCTGGAGCCTTGCAGTGTCTGCAATGGAGGACACTGTCATGCAGATTCGGGTGTCATATGCAAAGGAAGACACGGTGCTGTGGCTGACATCCTTGTCTGTGTCGGATATGAGGATGAGGAACAAGATGGGAGCGAGTACTGTGCCTTGTGGAACAGAGCTTTTCACCGTAGCTGCCTCGGACTTTACTCTGTTGACGACTACTCTCTGTGTTCTGTTAGTGAGGAAATTATAGATCCATCGACCGACTTTTCCTGTTATTCCTTTAGCACGCATTTTGTGCGCTATTACGCTATGGTCACACTTGTCGAAGGCTTTTGCAAAGTCTGTATATATTACATCTGCATTCTTTTTGTCTTCTAGTGCATTTAGGACCTTGTCGTAGTGATCCAATAGTTGAGACAGACAGGAGCGACCTGTTCTAAACCCATGTTGCCCTGGGTGTGTAACTGATGGGTTTCTAGATGGGTGTGATCTTGCTTCTTAGGACCCTTTCAAAGATTTTTATGATATGGGATGTTAGTGCTATTGGTCTGTAGTTCTTTGCTGTTGTTTTAAACTGCCCCCTTTCTGGATTTGGGGCTATGTCTGTTGTTTTTAGTAACTGTGGGACACCCCCGTGTCCATGCTCCCTCTCCATAGGATGGAAAAGGCTCGTGATAGGGGCTTCTTGCAGTTCTTGATGAACACGGAGTTCCATGATCTGGCCCTGGGGCAGAGTGCATGGGCATGTCATTTTTTATCGCCTGTTCGAAGTCATTTAGCGTCAGGATAATATCGGATAGGCTTTTTGTTAATCAAATTTTGTGGCTCTCTCATAAAAAATTCATTTTGATCTTCGACTCTCATCTGGTTAGCGGCTTGCTAAAAACTGAGTCATATTGGGACTTGAGTACTCACTCATTTCCCTTTCTGTCATCTGTGTAGGAACCATCTTGTTTAAGTAGGGGCCCAATACTGACGTTGTTCTCGACTTTGATTTGGCATAGAGAAGAAAAAACTTTTGGGTTTTTTTCGATTTCATTTATGGTTTTTAGTTCTTCCCGCGATTCCTGACTCCATAAGATTCCTTTAGCTTTAAATTCGATGCTTGCTATTTCTCTGACCAGTGTCTCCCTACGCATTTCAGATATATTGACCTTTTTTAGCCGCTCTGTTATTCTTTTCCGTCGCCTGTAAAGGGAGCGCCTGTCCCCTTTCTATTTTACATCTACTCCTCCTTTTTTTTAGAGGAATAAGCCTTGTGTATACATCGAGTGCCACCAAGTTAATCTGTTCTAGCATAAGTTGGGGTCTGTGTTGCTTAGTATATCTTCCCAGCTTATATCGGTTAGGACTTGGTTTAAATTGGTCCCACTTTTTTGTTTTTTGTTATTGAAGTTGAATTTGGTGAATGCTCCCTCGTGACTAGTCTCATTATGTCGGTCTGGGCTCCACGCATACATGTCTGAACCTCAATTATGTTGTGATCTGAGTATATTGTTTTTGATATGGTGACATTTCTTATCAGATCATCATTGTTAGTGAAGATGAGGTCTAGTGTATTCTCCAGTCTAGTAGGCTCTATTATTTGCTGGTTTAAATTGAATTTTGTGCAGAGATTTAAAAGCTCGTGTGAGTGTGAGTTTTCATCAGAGCTGCCTCCTGGTGTTATTACTGCAACAATATTATTTGCTATATTCCTCCATTTTAGGTGCCTTAAGTTGAAATCCCTCAGGAGCAAGATGTTGGGTGCAGGAGCTGGAAGATTTTCCAGACAGTGGTCAATTTTTAACAGCTGTTCCTCTAATTGCTGGGATGTTGCATCCGTAGGCTTGTAGACTACCACAATGACTAGGTTTTGGTTCTCGACCTTTACTGCTAAAACTTCCACTACATCATTTGAGGCATTAAGCAGTTCTGTGCAAACAAGTGACTCTGCAATGTACAGGCCAACCCCCCCACCCCCCTTTTGCCTGTTCACTCTGTCACATCTGTATAGGTTGTAACCTGGGATCCATATTTCGTTGTCCAAGTGATCCCTTATGTGGGTCTCAGTGAAAGCCGCGAACATTGCCTTTGCCTCTGCAAGCAGTCCACGGATGAAAGGTATTTTGTTGTTTGTTGCTGGCTTTAGACCCTGTATATTTGCAAAGAGGAATGTCATCGGACTGGTGGTATTGTTGGTACTGGGGGGGATTTTTTTTCCGGCATTAGTATCTGTATCTGTGGTTCCACTCCAGGAATGACTGGATTTGGTGTACGATTTCTGCCAATTCCTGCCAGTTTTTTTTTTTCCTTCCTGGCACTAAAAAACCTCTCCCTCTTGAGTGGCTGTGACTACCCAGGTTTTCCCATGGCCTGGATGTTTTGTATCTTTTTGTCCCCTTTAGATGGTGTGCCTGGCAATTTAAGTTATAGCACAGTCTTTCCTGTACTGAAGAGGTACACAGTTCAGGGTGAAAAAGCTTACAGGAAGGGAGTTTGCATTTTCCTGTTGTCATATGGGCATGGCATTTTCTAGGGTGGTCATAGTTGCACGTTCCTTCTGTTTTTCCAGATTTCCCATGCCTGCAGATACCAAGTGCATAGTATGTGCACAGGCTTGGTTTCCGTTTGCCTTGGGTTTCTGTGACTGTATTTCCTGTTGGTGCATGTTTCCCTGTCTTACTCCTATCCTCTCTAGCACCGACAATGGAGCTCCCACCAGTTGTTTTTGGTAATATATCCTCACTATTACTAGTGGAGTCCTCTTGTTTGCTATTTCCTGCGGTATTTCTAGTTTGCAATATTGGTTTTATCTTATCTTTGACTACACTTGTTTCCCTACTACGGCTCCTGTCCCCTATGAGGTCATTTATATGTATTCCTTCCTGCGTATAATTCCCGACTACCTGGACAAAATCTCCAGCTTCACCATTACTGTCTCCCAGGACAGCACCTCCAGCTTCACCATTACTGTCTCCCAGGACAGCATCTCCAGCTTCACCATTACAGTCTCCCAGGACAGCACTATCAGCCCCACATTTACTGACTACCAGGACAGCACCTCCAGCTTCACCATTACTGTCTCCCAGGACAGCACCTCCAGCTTCACCATTACTGTCTCCCAGGACAGCACCTCCAGCTTCACCATTACTGTCTCCCAGGACAGCATCTCCAGCTTCACCATTACTGTCTCCCAGGACAGCACCTCCAGCTTCACCATTACTGTCTCCCAGGACAGCACCTCCAGCTTCACCATTACTATCTCCCAGGACAGCACTATCAGCCCCACATTTACTGACTACCAGGACTTCACCTCCAGCCTTACAGTTTCTGACTACATGGCCAGTATCAAGTGCAGTACCATTCAGCCCAGACTTTTTATGTTCCCATCTGTTGTAGAAAGCTTCCAGGTTGTCTATGAAAGCAGCTTTGATGTTATCCTCTTTTAATACCCTTGTGATTTTTAGTCCACAGATTTATCTCATTTGGGCATACCCAAAAACACTTCCCTGTTTTAATACTGCTTGTAACTAGTTCTTGGATATCTGCACAAGGGGCGTGACACCAATTTCCACAAAAATGACAATTTATCCATGTGGAAGCCCGTTTGTTTGATCGACCGCAGACTACACAGAGCTTCATAATGATTTGAATGGTTGATTTACTGTAATTCCACTAGCAACCTCTTGAATATTCTATTAATAACCTCCTTAAATGAAGCTCTAGCTATTTGTATTTCTATTTCTAACTGTACTTGTATATTGGACAGCTTACCATGCACGTTCCTGATTTATATTTATTGTTTGTGTTTATAAGGGCGCCTACAACCCCATCCATATACAGTCTGCTTTATTGTCCAACGAATCCGTTTGAAACCAGTCAAGGGTTCGGACCAGTCGATCTGATCTGATCAGTGGGTCACTTATTTAAAACATACTGGTCGGTGATTTGGGCTAACACATGAAGGATCTACTGGAAATTATCTACCCGAGTAATATGTGATTTGATTGATACAAAAGTATAACTTGCGTGTTGAAGAAATCGGTGATTTCTGGCAGCTCCTACAGTGACGAACGGTCGTTCCTCAACCCTTGTGTATCAATCGCTGTATCTAGCTTTTCTATTTTTTTTTTCGTCTCCACCACAATAAATGCTATATTATCACTATAGTTGACTGGTGGAAATTTTGGAGGAAGGACGCTTTTTCTGTAGTAATAATTGCTTCTCGTTGTGTATATTGCGACCGCTGGTAAGTACAGGTTACATGAAATTCACAGTAACGTCTGGTATTTCAAGAAAAAAGAAAATAATGAAAGTCACTCCACTCCACTAAGTACCATTATAATACAAACTTATTTCTTAGCATGCCACAAGGCGTATATCTGCCAGTGTTTGTTTGAATTTTTTTCTTCCGGAATTTCGTTTATAAGTTGAGAATGCCTCATCCGGTCGGCTTCAGATTTTTTCTGCTTGTTTTTCGTAACCAGGGAAAGGTTCGTGCAACTCCTGGTGTGTGCAGGTGTCCTCTGATCATGGTTATTTACTACCACTCCTGGAGTGGGTCTCAGCCATTTGAAAAAGTGTCTTCTTTTTTCAAAACATTCAGCACTGGTTATTATTATTATAATCATGGGAGAGCGCCAAACCCGTAGGATTATACAACGCCTGTGGGGAGAGGGGATGTAAGGCCTTCAGGCTCAGTTCAGGGAACTGGAGCACAGATCCAATTCCTTAGCTCAAGAGCCCCTCACTAGCGTCCAGGAACCTCCCTCGAGGAGTCAACACTGGTGTGTCATACTTAGAAGTGTTAGTGAAATGAGTATCTGCATATTTGCTAATTTTATATATAAATTAGTGTGGAAGTTTTCCCATTAATTCATGTTAAATATACTTTAGTATACCTATTTAGACGATTACAGTAAGTACTTCACAAGAAATACTGCCAAGTGCAAGCAACCACTGTGTTCAGTGTAGTGACAAAAACTCAACCAAATAAAGTAACTGTCATCACCCACTGGAATCAGCAATACGTCTTTGGCCAATATAAGTGGCTCTGGTGGCCTGGTGGTTAACGCTCTCGCTTCACACGGCGAGGGCCTGGGTTCGATTCCCAGCCAGAGTAGAAACATTGGACGTGTTTCTTTCCACCTGTTGTCTATGTTCCCCATCAGTAAAATGGGTACTTGGGTGTTAGTCGACTGGTGTGGGTCGCATCCTGGGACACTGACCTAATTTACCCGAAATGCGGAGCATAACAAGGGACTTTCTATATAGTAGTATGTCATTGTTATCAGCTAGGACTGTATACCTTGTACATGCACTTGTAGTAAAATAAAGATATTATTATTATTATTATTAATAATGTCGCCGAGTGACTGTATGACGTCACGGGATGCAGCATGAGTGAGTGGGTCGCTCTGCCTCGTTCTCACTCCGCGCTTAGACATACGAAGGCAAGCAGGCAGGCTGGCCTCCCCTTCCTTACCACAGTCTGACAATACATATCGTTACCATCCAACAAGTGTGTTTACCTTTCAACCATCATATCTCCTACCGAACCACCACGACAATAAGTCATAGGTGCTTAGTCATACATAATCATTGCTTAGTCATAAATAATCGTTGCTCGTTCTGGTTATATCGTGAATATACTCAACTTTGTTGTGCATGCTATGTTTGGGCGTCTCACAAAAACTATTATTTGTAATAAGAACTTACAATGAACCTTGACTAACTGACTGACTCTTGCACTTAATCTTTGTACTGTTGAAGCAGTTTGTATCTCATATCTGTTACGTAACTGAAAATGTCCACCGTGGTTTGTTGGTTAATGGGGTTTGAAGCCTATCGACTACTCCAAGGGTCATTAAATTTGCATGTCGCCTGGTCTTTACTAATCTAGAATGTTCAAATGGTATAAAATACTGACAAGTTGAAGATTAAAACACATGTGAAACAGTTGGGTATCTTTATTGATGAAACGTTTCACTTGCACTGTAGACGAAACGTAGGTTTCTTCAGTCCGATACAGAGGGAGCAGATGCAGTAGATGTAATCAGTCCATCAACACTGGAGAAAAAGTATATGAGGTGGTCGGTCCCTGAACTCTTCTCCAGACTGAGGGACTGACCACCTCAGATACTTTTTCTCCAAGGTTGTTGGACCGATTACCTCATCTTTATTTCACTACTACACCTGCGTCTCTGAAGAAGTCTACCGTGTAGGCGAAACGTTTCAACAATAAAGATACCCAACTGTTGCACATGTGTCTTAATCTTCAACCAATCTAGAATATTCTAATACCCAAAGTAGGGATTAGGCAGACTCTCAAGCTATATACACGGAGACATACATCTCTGGGTGTATGTAACACACCCGTGGGTGAATCCTTGTATCATTGTAATTAGTTCTCGTAGCTGTCCCCTAGATTGCTCTCCGGTACAGGTGAAACGTTGGACGTGTTTTCTTACACCTGTTGCCCCTGTTCATCTAGCAGTAGGTACCTGGTGTTAATCGACTGTTGTGGGTAACAATAGAAATAGAACAAATAGTCCTCAATGACGTACTGACTTTATTGGGTTTATTGGCTAACACTCCGAGTTAAAAATCCTATAATAATAATAATAATAATAATAATAATAATAATAATAATAATAATAATAATAATAATCTTTACTTCTACAAGTACATGTACAAGGTACACAGGCCTAGCTAGTAAGTTTGTTCAGGTATACACAATTACATTATCATACATAGCATCATATGTGTAGAGAACCTAGGATAACCCAAAAAATCAGACAGAGTGACTTATTTCCATTGGGGTCCTTGTGATAATTATTATTTATATTTAAAAGTTAAAAACAGTTAAGTATCTTAACTACGTAAAAGTAGTTACAATAAAAGAATATATACTAGGGGAGAGATAAAATTAGTTATTTTCATGAAAGAAATCACTCTCCTTCTTTTCTGTAGCCTTATTCATAAGGTACACTTTGGTTCTCTTCTTGAACTGGCTCATTCTCTGACATCAATGATATACTACTATATAGAAAGCCCCTTGTTATGCAAAACATTTCAGGCAAATTAGGGTACTTTTGTCCCAGGATGCGACCCACACCATTCGCTAACACCCAGGTACCCATTTTATTGATGGGTGAACATGGACAGCAGGGGTATTAAGGAAACACTTCCTAACGTTTCCACCCGTATCTTGCTACCAGGAATTGTAATGTATATACTTAGACCTATAGTAAGCACAGCGTGTTGTGAACTGTATGTTTAACTAGTGACATATTTAGTGAAATTGTTGGTCTATTAGGCTGTCTTTATTCTTGATATTTGTTTTATTTAGTAACATAAACTGAGAAGGGTAAATAATTTTAATGTTCAGTGTAATGGGGAGTCCATCACTTTGGTTTCATTAGTTAAATATCTGGGAATCCCCTTTGACCCATGCATGTCAGGAGAATTGATAGGGAACAGTGTAGTAAAGAAAGCGAATGCCAGGCTGAAGTTCCTGTATAGACAAGCACAGTGTCTACCTACTGAGGCTCGCAGGACCCTATGTCTAGCCCTTATACAATGCCATATGGATTACGCTTGCTCTTCTTGGTACTCTGCCTTGACAAAAAAACTGAAAGATAGACTGCAAATCACCCAGAACAAAATCGTAAGATTCATCCTGGGGCTGGGACCAAGAGAACATGTAGGCCAGGATGAATTACAGCAGTTGGATATGCTGAATGTTGAAGACAGAGTAAAACAACTGAAGCTAAATCATGTTTATAAAATTGCTCACGAACAGTGTCCAGAATATCTTGCTGTCAATTTTGTCAAGGTTGGGAACCAAAGCAATCATAGTACTAGGGGGAGAGAGCACAACTTTGTAGTACCCACAGTCAGTGGCCAGGCTTCAAACACCTTTTATTGTACAGCAATAAAGGAATGGAACAGACTACCCACAAATGTCAAGGCCAGTCATAGCTTGAACCAGTTCAAGAAGACTGCCAAAAAGTGTCTGATGAATCAAGCAACAGAAAGGGAGGGGAATGATTTTCTATTTTTTAGCTAAAATACGTGTAAATTTTACCTTATCCCTAGTAATGACCCTCGTATTGTAGATAGTCGTAATGACCCTCGGGTAGTAGATAGTCTTAATGACCCTCGTATTGTAGATAGTCTTAATGACCCTCGTGTAGTAGATAGTCTTTTTAGTATGATAAGATGTTATCTTCATTATAGAATAATAAGAAAATATTATAACCTTTATATTATAATAATAAGGTAAAAGGACCCCAATGGAAATAAGTCACTCTGTCTGACTTTTTTGGGTTATCCTAGGTTCTCTACACATATGCTGCTATGTATGATAATTCTATGTAACTGTATTGTGTATACCTGAATAAATTTACTTACTTACTTACTTACTAAGGCATTTGTTAAGTGGCGTTAGCGCACATGAAATATCTAAGTTAGTCTCTAAACGGGAAGTGGTTTTCTGTGGTTGAAAATTAATTTTATGGGAAACTTATTTATAATTTGAGCTTATGTGGGTAAATTTTACAGGCAGTGTCCTGAATTAACATTTCACCCCTATAATTGTGAAGAAACTTGGGTACATCAAACAGTTAACACTTACTGATATTGATGTAGCTCAAGAGTCAAGTGGGACTTTAAGGACACCAGGTGACAGACAATAATGTCCCTCCTTCGTGCCACCTCTCAGTTCATCACCTCTCACACGTATCCACCTTAAATTATTATTAAAACATATAGTTCTTAAAATTATTTAAAAACTTATAGCAGTAACACTGACAAATTATAAATGGACTGTATATTGTAATATCATTTACTTGACCTGAGTAATTTACTTAGGTAATTATATATAAATATAAATCACATACATGATTAGAAAAAAGTATAAAGGACATTCAAGATTACTGACCAAATTAAGATAATTAAGATTTTCGGTGGCCTGGTGGCTAAAGCTCTTGGTTCACACGGCGAGGGTAGAAACATTGGACGTGTTTCCTTACACCGGTTGTCTATTTTTCCCATCAGTAAAATGGGTACCTGGGTGTTTGTGGACTGGTGTGGGTCGCATCCTGGGACAAAACTTACCTAATTTGCCCAAAATACTTTGCATAACAAGCGGCATTCTATACAGTAGTATGTCATTTATGGCCTGTATACCTTGTACATGTACTTGTAGAGTGAAGATATTATTATTATTATTATTATTATTATTATTATTATTATATTATTACTATTATTATTATTAGCGCATGTGTGGTCAATGTCGTAGGGGAGAAAATTTTCTTGACACAAAGGATGTGTGCCAGCATGGTGCCAAGCTGTTCCGTGAGTGACAGTATGCATGACAACAAGCACCATCATCTGTTCTCATAAAATATGTATAATTAATGTAAAGCATTAACATATGGTAATATTTCGAGGGGGTTTTCCCAGTGAAGGGAGGCGGGTGGACACCAAATTTTAAAATAACTTTTTCTTTCAAACTATTAGTTTGATAAACTATACATGTTACATTATGAACGCTTTATAAGGCTACATATATATTGCTCTTAGTTTTAATAGTAATTTCAAGCCTGTGCAGGCAGCACTACTGCACAGCCTGTATGTGAAGGTCGTTGTCAGTCAGAGTAACCAGTCACTTCCTAGTGATCTCCAGTTAAGTTTTGTCATCTTGGGTTGCTAATACTCTGGTTAATCCGAATCAGTTATATTTTGTGACATTACTGGTCTTATTATTAAGAAGAAATTTATCACAAATGGAAAGGCAAATCAGTGAAGCTGTAGATGACACACCCATGACTTGGGTAGCCAGGTACACCACCTTTGGATCCCACTAGTAAATGAATTGTTTGTTTTGTTGATTTGTTTGTTTGCTTGGTCACTGTCTGGATCTTGGTGGCTGCTGGGACCTTGATGTGACACGGGCTGAACTCTGAAGTTTGCCCTGATCTTTGGTTTTCTTTTGTTATGTTTAAAGAAAATGAAACCGATAAGGTAAACTTGTTAAGATATTTTGTGCCCAACATTGAGTAAACTGATGAAAGTTAAGACACTTGTGCAACATCTGGGTATCTTTATTGTAGACGTTTCGCCATCCAGTGACTTTATCAATACAGATTCTAGGAGATAATTAGAAACAGAAGAACTATATACAAAAGATGATGTAATCAGTCCCTCAGCCTTGGAGTTGGTGTTGAGAGCACCGTAGTTGTAGAGATTCTGAAGCACAGAATGAATGAATGAATGAGGACTCACAGGTAAGGACCCACTAGGGGCGAGGGGCAAGTGGGGACATGGCGAAGAATAGTCGGTGAGAGGAATATCTTGAGTCGAAGATAAAAAGTCGGGACTAGACCCAACAGCTAAGCCTAGGAAGCATACGGGAACAGCAACACAAAAAGCAGGAGAACACTCAGTCGTCTGGCTGGCCATCTATCTGTATCTTGCATTCTTGATGTTGATTGGTGGCTGGCAGAAGCTAGAGGCTTGGTCAAGGAAGGTTATCTTCTTGATTGGTTAGGTGTCGTTGAAGTGTAAGTCAGGAGCTACTTCATTTCTTCAGTGGTGGAGGCATTCTTTATGTTGTGCAGTTGTTGGGAGGAAACGATGATTAGTCTTGTAATCTTGGGTCGAAAGGCTGGGTCGGCTTGTAACTGGTCAAAGGTTAGCCTGAGTGCTGTGAGGGAGCAATGGGTTCCTTTACAGTTTGTAAACTTGACTGTTCTGTCGACTAAATTCTCGTACAAAGTGTCGACATTCATGGTGGGTTCTTGGTCAGGAGTCGTATAAAAAGTTATATCCTTCCAGTGCAGGTAATGATCTCGGTATTGGTATTCTGTATCAATACGTCGAGTGATGACTGGTGAGGTTTTTGTTGGTGGTTGCAGCATGGAAGGTTCATTCAGTGTTGGCGTCTCCGCTACAGAGTGTATAGAAGACTGTGGTGGAATCGTGGCTTCTGATTGGTCCATTTGTGTAGTGGTGATTGGAGGCGAGGAAATGCTATTGACGCCGCCACGACGAGCCAGTCGACGAATAGGAGGCGTGGTGCTGTCTTGGATGTTATCAGGTGAATGTTGATTGGGGGATTCATAAGCGGAGGCGTCGTCGTTATCAATTATTAATTCCTTCAAGTCATCTGGCGCTTCAAAACTGACGATCTTCGGAATTATTTTCAAAATCTCAGCTGATGGTGGACTTGCAGGGAAGTTAAATGATGGCATGTTGTTAAGTGCAAGAAGTTCATTAATAGTCGTGTTGAAAGAGCCAGGTGTGAGGGAAAAGTAGGTGTAAGTGGGGTTAAGGTTGTTCGGGCAACCAGGAACCATTAGCGAGTTACGTTGCGCGCGCACACACCCCCCCCTCTCTGGCGGGCTGGGGCAAAACTAGTTCCTGGTGTCCGATTTGTTAAAGTTTCTACTCCTGGTAATATTGACCTTACCTGGTGTGGATTGAAGTTTGGAGAGTCACTTCGCCTCCACTCTTCTCCTAATCAGGTAGGGTGATCTACCAGGAGTATTACTGTTTGTTCTTTTCTAGTGTTTACTGGTTACCAGTAATGATTTTGGCATTTATCATTCTTTTTCTTTCTTAAATGTTATATTATCATGACTATGGGTAACCAGTTTTATTTTCTCTTATTTGTCAGCTCTGTTCCTGGCGTGGTCTTCCAGGATAGACGCCAGATAAAGGGGCAAGACGTATGTTAATAATACTTATTAACATTATTCTACAACTACCGGCCCTTACCTATTCTACTTGTGCTCCATCCAAGTGGTAGGAGATTCCAGAACATCGGATTACCATCTGCCCAGGATAACCTACATAAATAACATCAGAGGAACTATCTAGGGCCATACCTACTCCTACCCAACTACAAGAACTGAAGGCCATTTTTTTTTATTATATTTAAATTTTAAGTAAAATTCTCAATCATTTTTCTTGTTTTTCCTAAATCATTTCTTTATTTATTTTTCCATTAGTTTCTTTTGTTCAGTTGGAAGGCGTTCCACTGACACCAGGTTTCGCAGCATTTTGCATGTGAGCAAACATCATGCAGTAATAGAATTTGGTAGAGATATCGTCAGGTGGAGGTTGGGTAGTGAGAGGTGGTGGGGACAACTGTTGAGTGGCTTGTAGAATCTTGAATGGTGTGCAAGACAGGTATACAATACCGACAAGATGAAAGTTAAGACACTTGTGCAACATTTGGTTATCTTTATTGTAAACGTTTCGCCATCCAGTGGCTTTATCAATACAAATTCTTGGACATAATTTAGAAAACAGAAAAACTATATACAAAAGATGAGGTAATCAGTCCCTCAGCCTTGGAGGTGGTGTTTACAACACCGTGGTTGTAGAGATTCTGAAGCACAGGTAAGGAGACTGGCGCTTATATAGGCGTCAGTGAAGAGAGACGTAGCAGACGAGGGCATAGTCACTGGTAGGCGGGATTCCCCAGTGGAAGTAGGTCCTTCCCAAATTGATGGGCTAGTTGTAGAAGTCGTGAAGAAGGTCATGTAGATGTCCTCTGAATCAAGATACCATGATGTTGCAGTGCCTGACATGGTATCTTGATTCAGAGGACATCTACATGACCTTCTTCACGACTTCTACAACTAGCCCATCAATTTGGGAAGGACCTACTTCCACTGGGGAATCCCGCCTACCAGTGACTATGCCCTCGTCTGCTACGTCTCTCTTCACTGACGCCTATATAAGCGCCAGTCTCCTTACCTGTGCTTCAGAATCTCTACAACCACGGTGTTGTAAACACCACCTCCAAGGCTGAGGGACTGATTACCTCATCTTTTGTATATAGTTTTTCTGTTTTCTAAATTATGTCCAAGAATTTGTATTGATAAAGCCACTGGATGGCGAAACGTTTACAATAAAGATAACCAGATGTTGCACAAGTGTCTTAACTTTAATCTTGAATGTTGTTGATTGAATCTTTGCAATTGCAGCGTATGAAGGAGAGGTTCCAGATGACTTCTTAGTTTCTTTCTTCAGTTTCTTAGAGAGGATATCCTTACGCACTGGACATTTGGCTGCAAGAGTATGGTGGTCACTCTTATAGTTGATGCAAGTGGGAGCAGCAGTGAAAGTGCAAGAACGAAAATCGTGACCTGCAGACCCACAGGTGGAACATATCTTCTTATTCTTCACGTGGCAGTCGGCAGTAGTGACTGTACGAGTAACATGTCCAACAAGGTGTTATGCAAGTGAATCTTTCAGGTTCAATCTGTCGAGGGTTGATGAAGTAGTAAGAGATGGCCAGGCCATCAGACAGTGCTCTGGTCGCCATGGTAACGTCCAGAAACGTGACCTTGAGCATCGAGGAAGCGTTGGGAATCTTTACAACAGAGTCAATCTTGGCCCAAGTGTTGAGGTCTTAAGTGATGATGTAATTTCCTCGATGGACATGTTCGTGATTATCCCGTCAAGACGTTTCATGAACACAGAACATTTTGCAAGCATGTGTGGTGACGTGGAGATGGTAAAGCCGCGGTCTTCTAAGGTCTTCATGGCAGTAGGTGTAAGTACTTTGTCAGCTTCAGCATCATCGAGAAAAGTTACGATGAAAGCTCCTTTCAGTGAAGTAATCTTGGAGAACTTGGCGTGAAAACAAGTGTTGAGAGAGGCTGCAAGCTCAAGCTTCGTGGCGTCATCGGAAGCACAAGCAAGGAGACTGGCGCTTATATAGGCGTCAGTGAATAGGAACGTGTAGCAGACGAGGGCATAGTTACTGGTTGGCGGGATTTCCCGGTGGAAGTAGGTCCTACCCAAATTGATGGGTTAGTTTTAGTAGCCGTGAAGGTCATGTAGATGCCCTCTGAACCAAGATTCCATGATGTTGCAGTGTCTGACAAGTTGTGCAAGACAGGTATACAATACAATACACTGAGTAAACAATCAGCATATATACACTGAGAGATATACACCTCTCGGCGTAGATATGTTGTGTAAAAATGGTACATTGTTTAGATTTAGCGTTAACTGTATTGGGTTACTATGTAAGACAGTTGTAAAAATATAAACTTGAGTGAAGTAAAACAAACCACGGTACGGGTGGGGTTAGAACCTATGGGAAGTGAGTCGGCCCGAGGGGGCGTTGACCCCAGAACACCCTCCAGGTATAAACTTCCTGACAGCTAAAGCTCTCGCTTCACACGGCGAGGGTCTGGGTTCGATTTCCAGCGAGGGTAAAAACATTGGGCGTGTTTCCTTACGCCGGTTGTTTATGTTCACCCATCAGTAAAATGGTTACCCGAGTGTTAGTCGACTGGTGTGGGTCGCATCCTGGGACAAAACTGACCTAATTTGCCCGAAATGCTCTGCATAACAAGCGGCTTTCTATATAGCAGTATGTCACTGATGTCAGCTAGGCTTGTATACCCTGTACATGTACTTGTAGTAAATAAAGATATAATTATTATTATTATTATTAAAGTAGCCCAATGAAGTCAGTGAGACTTATTAATTTATACTCTGGCATACCAGTTATTATAATGAAGCTTGCTGTGGGTTTGGTCACGTGTTCCGTGAATTAAAGTTCATGTATTTAGGCTCCATTAGTACACTAAGAGAAAACACAATAAGTGTTCGGGGCCCAAGACTGTTCAACAGCCTCCCACCAGCCATAAGGGGATTATCAATAGACCCTTGGTTGCCTTCAAGAGGGAGCTGGACAGATACCTAAGCCAGTGCCGGATCACCCGGGCTGTGGTTCACAATACTTCACATGCTGGACTGCGTGTGGCCAGCAGTAACAGTCTAGTTGATCAGGCCGTTATCCACCGGGAGGCCCCCGCGGCCCGGGGGCGTTGATCCCCAGAATGCCCTCCAGGTAGACAGACGTGTACTGTCTTATATTCAACCCATATTTAAACATAAATAATAATAATGTTATATCAGGTCACTGATATAACATTAACTCTTACTATAGCATGATTATGTTAATAGATATTTAAGAGATAGCTAACAGACTGTGAAGTTAAATACACTAGTTACAGACACTCTTTAGCTCAACTGGGTCACCTTAGTTATTTCTGGCTACACTTTCAGGTTCATCCCCTCAAGTGTAGTCACCAAGCACTGATAACGCAACACGTGGTCATCCACCGTCTCACTTTATCACCTGTTGCTGCCACCACCCGCATTCTCCATGCGTTGGCAGGTGCCCGTCTCTGTGTAGGTGATGCCGGCCACCTCATATATACGTTCTGTAGCAAATTCCGATATGTGAGCTTACACATAATGCCTCCTGAAAGCGTAAATATATATGGTAAGGAATTGAGAATAGGGTAATCAGTTTATTGGTTTTACAGACTCTCAACGCACAGCACAACATTTTACAGTATTATTAAACATTGCAAGGGAAAAAGAGACATTAAGGTCAGACACTAGAGAACTACACAGCACAAAGGGATGTTTACTCTGCATGACGTCAGTCTGACAGTGACCTAAGGTGAGTCAGTCCACTTGGGTTTTTGTGAACCAGCTTCTGAATGAGCTTGATATGTGTCACTCCGATTGCATCTGTGCACTGACTTACATAATTTCCTAGCTGCTGTATCCCTTATACTTAAGCTTATGAGAATTCAGTTCTTACACCCTACCTCGCTGTGGGCCAATAATACTTTCCCAAGCAACCTACGTCGCACTGAGCTCCAGGCAGACGCGTCCCCAAGGCTCTTGATGCTTCAGAAAAAAAACTAGTGCATCACATGGTGTTTCACTGCATTATTCTAGTGTATACCACACTTGTTCACTGCCTTATTATAGTGTGTTTTGAAGTGTTATCTCCCCCGCTTACTTTTACTCCTGCTGGTATTTCCACAACCTGGTCTGGTGTCCTGGCTCGGTATTGAGTCTCTGTACTGCTATCTTCCTTCTCTTGCCCTTTCTTTCCACTCCTGCTGCTGTTTCCATTCCGCTTCTCTGGCAGGGTGATAGAAATGAGGAAAATGAGTCTCATTTGTCAGGAAACGTGGGGTGATCGCCAGATCTTATATTGCACAGGCATAATGGTGGTAATTATGATGACGATTTTACTATATCTTAGTTTTCCTGTGCATGACGTGGTGGCTTGCGTCAGACCCAGGATGAGCAAGCTGCTGCATCCTGTGCGTGTATCGCTGGCGATTATAGCAACACAGGATTTTCCTGCTATCTCTCCACTGTGTATTGTGTGTCAGACACTGTGGGGTATCGGGATGGTCCCCTCTCAATGATAAACACCCAGTTCCTGTATGCTTCCAACCCAGGGTGATGCGCCTCTCCCCTGAGATGGCGTCTGTTACCCCAGTGAATACCCCGGGGATCATCACCCCTAAAGACCTGACCCAGATCAGTCCTACCGGTTGATGGTGTGGTCAGTCAAGTTGTTGGTGCTTGCTGCACGCACTTCAACATAGGCCCCACAACACGACTGATCAGGAACTTCCCTCATGAACGTGTCAAGTTTAATCTTGAAAACAGGTGTCACCCGTCAGTTCCGGAAGAATTTATCTTACCCGTCTACTTCTTTAAAAATCATGATTATGATTATAATAATTAGGAATTTTTCTGAAGTAGGGGGCATGTTAGGTTAGGTAAGATTCGTCAGGAGCTTCTGGCCATCTGACCGAGACCTTCTGCTGACTTACCGGTTCACCTCTTTGTGGTCATAGTTATAACCATTTTTAGTATTTGGGGCCATGTGTGTATATGTATTATTATATGTATTAGTGTACTCATCTCATCATGTTTATGTGTATATATTTAAGTCTGTGTGTATGGTCGACATGTTTTGTATACATCTATGTGAATTCATATATTAATATATGTATAGTATATAAGTATTCTTATGTATATAATACAGTCAAAATTATTCTCCCCACTTCCTCTTCCTTCTCTTTCCTATATATAATATTTGTTGACTCACCCTGTGATAATGTTTGTTGACTCACCCTGTGATAATGTTTGTTAACTCACCCTGTGATAAAGTTTGTTGACTAACACTGTTATAATGTTTGTTAACTCACCCTGTGATAATGTTTGTTGACTCACCCTGTGATAATGTTTGTTAACTCACCCTGTGATAATGTTTGTTGACTCACCCTGTCATAATGTTTGTTAACTCACCCTGTGATAAAGTTTGTTGACTCACCCTGTTATAATGTTTGTTAACTCACCCTGTGATAATGTTTGTTGACTCACCCTGTTATAATGTTTGTTAACTCTCCCTGTGATAAAGTTTGTTGACTCACCCTGTTATAATGTTTGTTAACTCACCCTGTGATAAAGTTTGTTGACTCACCCTGTTATAATGTTTAACTCACCCTGTGATAAAGTTTGTTGACTCACCCTGTGATAATGTTTGTTAACTCACCCTGTGATAAAGTTTGTTGACTCACCCTGTTATAATGTTTGTTAACTCACCCTGTGATAATGTTTGTTGACTCACCCTGTGATAATGTTTGTTGACTCACCCTGTGATAATGTTTGTTAACTCACCCTGTGATAAAGTTTGTTGACTAACACTGTTATAATGTTTGTTAACTCACCCTGTGATAATGTTTGTTGACTCACCCTGTGATAATGTTTGTTGACTCACCCTGTGATAATGTTTTTTCAGTCACCCTGTGATAATGGAGATATCTTGATGCCAACTCCATTTATTCCATAAGAAGAGTTACATATAATACTTTTCATACATTTTTAAATGCTTAGGAGCCACAGGAAATGTTATCTTAAAACTATATTTATAAATAATAAAATACAATTATATAGTAGTGGTACTCACCAAGGCAGAATGTTTATCCTCTGCTCGTTGAAGACTCGGATTGAGTCTTCATTTTTACAGGTGATAGTTTAAATCTGGCTGGTATCATGTCATAGTTGTTCACAGAAGCTCAGTGAGGTTAGCACCATGTTTTGACTTGATAAATTTCATTACAGAGAAGAGAGATTCACAGCAGTAAGTTGTCTCAAAAACAGAAAGTAGTCGGAAGCCAGTTTCTGAAGATTGCAATACGTACTTTCCTTCTGAGATTTGTTGTGAAAGGTCAGTTAGAGATGAGCTTTTATGTACTAGCTTCAAACACACATCTTCCTGGAGCTCAGTAAGCTCTCTTTCTGTTGAAAAGTTAATGTGAATTATATATATATATATATATATAAATATATATAATATATATATATATATATATATATATATATATATATATATATATATTCTAATATTGGTATATACTATGCTACTATAGATTATTAATATAAATTTTAGGAAAAAAGTGGCAGTGAAAGCTAATATTGTCTCGGGAGCCGCAGAGAGGAGCTTGGGGAGCCGCCGTGTGCCCACGTCTGTGCTAGACTATCCTGAAATGGTAATTCCTAAGTAATACTAACTCCAGCTTTGCTGGAACAACATCTATGAAGATCCCGTAGTTGATGAACCTTTAATGGAATGTTTGATGACATCATCATTGTTCTACTGAAGTCTCATGTCTCATCATTGTTATACTGAAGTCTCCCAAACAGGTTTCAACACTATGAATTCCATTACGTTTGATGCAATATGGCAAGGAAACACAGCTAGTGTTTCCTTGCCATAATGTAGTAACACATTGTTAATGTACCTTGGTGCTTGCCTGATCAACCAGGCTGTTACTGCTGGAGGCCCTCTGCCCCACATATCCATCACAGCCTGGTTGATCTGGCACCTGGTGAAGATACTTGTTCAGTTTACTCTTAAAGGCTTCTACACTTGTTCCAGCCGTGTTTCTGACATCTTCTGGTAAGATTTTGAATAGTCTGGGACCCCGGATGTTGATACAGTGTTCCCTTATTGTCCCCACGGCACCCCTGCTCCTCACTGGGTTTATTTTACACTTCCTCCCATATCTCTCATTCCAGTATGTTGTTATAACAGTGTGCAGATTTGGGACCAGGTCAATTTTCTTAACTAAATATTAAAGGATGTCAGGAAATATTACTTCAGCCACATTATTATATTGATGAGGAAGTGCTAAAATCGTAGGGGTCATACTGTGCTTGGAGAATGGGAGGTAATCAAGTTTGGTGGTAGGAAAAAGAACGTTGCTCAGGTGTAAACGAACCAAACTTCTTCAATAGTCTCCCTTCACACATAAGGGAAATTAATGACAGACCCCAAGCTGCCTTCAAGAGGGAACTGATGAGTTTCTCAAGTTAGTTCCTGATCAGCCAGGCTGTGGTGCATACGTTATAGTGCGTGCAGCGACGCCATCAGCCTAATTTAGCAGGTAAGGTCGCGGGGAGGGGTGGTAGTGACCCCCGGAGTTGTCAACAGGTAAGGTAAACATGTAAACCCTTTATGCTTATTATGTTATCTGTTAATGTGTTCCATCTCACACTGGATTATTCTTTCAAGACGAAGCTGATAAATTAGTTCAAGGAATGACTTTGACAAGTTTAATATAACTTTTGTGTGTCTGAGTGAAGTATTATAAGTAACGTTATTTGGAGTTAAAAAAATATGAATGTCAGGAATACAGAGAGAAGTCAAAAGTACATCTATAATTCACTATAATAACATGAACGTAGAGAAGCAAGTTTACGGAGCAATTTGCAGTTTGAACACTGAATGGTATTGTAGTAATCAGGTTTAGGCTTGGTTACAAGTACTTCTGCCAGTTTGGCAGACACACACCATAGGTTAGGTGTGTCAGGAAGCAGGACAAGTATTTCCTGACTCGGGTCTTAGTCATATGATGACCCGCAGCTGGAACTTTCGCTCATCTGACCGAGGCCTTCCACTGGCTTATGGTTATAATTATAACCATTAATTAATATATAACTACTAATGGCAGACACACAATGATGATTAAGCTAGAGTATAGTATGTGGTCGTCCCTGTGGTCACTTCAACACTGTGTGCTTGATTATTGAAGAATATAGAGATAGACAGTATAACAACCTATGTGGTATTTCAAGGTATCTCTTATTATTGAAAACAAGATAACGCATATTTTAAGCGGTATCTTATTTTTAAGAATTGTTGGCGAGACACACTGGAACGGGGGATAGGAGGGGTCACACTAGAGAGGAGGAACATTGGAAGAGGGAGGTCACAGTGCCAGGTGACCCGGAAGTATCAGAGCCTCAGGCTGGTCTATATTATGTTTGAACTTTCACCTGTGTGAAAAGGAAAAAAATTATCTGTGATTGCGAGCTCAATTTTCTCTTATACGTTTAAAGATATATTTTTTTCATTTATGTTAATGTAAAAATTAATAATTTTGTACCAAAAGAACCTTAGAAAACTTACCTAACCTTATTATAACAAGCTAAATTTAATTTAGCCTAATCCAACTAAATATATTTTAGATAAGTTTACAATAATTTAATAATAAACAAACAATGAAATTTATTCGTTAGGTTCAGAACGATTTTTGCGAAATTACTGCATACACAAATTCTCTCTTGCCTTATTCGGCAATAAGGGCGTTGCTATTTAAGCCAAAATCGCTGGTTTTACCTATTCGGTACGACATATATATATATATATATATATATATATATATATATATATATATATATATATATATATATATATATATATATATATAAAAGTATATAGGGTTCCCCTCTAGTGCAACATATGGAGTTCTTTTAGCCTCGGAGAATTGAAATGTCTTCTAGGAAGAGTCTAGAGACCCTTCCGAGAATCCACGTGAGCACTATTTATATCCTACCACCCTATATATATATATATATATATATATATATATATATATATATATATATATATATATATATATATATATATATATATATATATATATATATATATATATATATATATTATATATATATATATAATGTATATATCAACACTGCGCTAGCCAAGGATTCGAACCCATGTTGTACTGGCCTGCCTCATGGTAAGCTACAAGAATGGTGCAGCCAGCGCACAGCTAGCTGCTGGGCCGCCGTCCGAGGGCATACGGAGGTGTGGGAGTTTCTAAGCTAATTTCATTCTCATCCCTGTTTGGTGTACTAACCTCACTAGCAGTATTTATATATTATTGTAACCACGAACGAGTGGTATTGATCAATAACAACACTGCGCTAGTCAAGGATTTGAACCATTCTTGTAGGGTTGGGTGGTCCTGTGGTTTAAAGCGTTATGTGGTTCTCGCTTACCATGAGGCAGGCCAGTACAACATGGGTTAGAATCCTTGGCTAGCGCAGTGTTGTTATTGATCAGTACCACTCGTTCGTGGTTAAAATTATATATTTTATTTTATCACACTGGCCGATTCCCACCAAGGCAGGGTGGCCCGAAAAAGAAAAACTTTCACCATCATTTACTCCATCACTGTCTTGCCGGTAGGGTGCTTTACACTACAGTTTTTAAACTGCAACATTAAGAGTGCAGGCACTGTACTTCCCATCTCCAGGACTCAAGTCCGGCCTCCCGGTTTCCCTGAATCCCTTCATAAATGTTACTTTGCTCACACTCCAACAGCACGTCAAGTATTAAAAACCATTTGTCTCCATTCACTCCTATCAAACACGCTCACGCATGCCTGCTGGAAGTACAAGCCCCTCGCACACAAAACCTCCTTTACCCCCTCCCTCCAACCTTTCCTAGGCCGACCCCTACCCCGCCTTCCTTCCACTACAGACTGATACAATCTTGAAGTCACTCGGGTTTCGCTCCATTCTCTCTACATGTCCGAACCACCTCAACAACCCTTCCTCAGCCCTCTGGACAACAGTTTGGTAATCCCGCACCTCCTCCTAATTTCCAAACTACAAATTTTCTTGCATATATATTCACACCACACATGTTGCCCTCAGACATGACATCTCCATCCCTCCACCCTTCTCCTCGCTGCAACATTCATCACCCATGCTTCACACCCATATAAGAGCGTTGGAAAAAACAAACTCTCATACATTCCCCTCTTTGCCTCCATGGACAAAGTTCTTTGTCTCCAAGACTCCTAAGTGCACCACTCACCCTTTTCCCCTCATCATTCTATGATTCCCCTCCTCTTTCATAGCCCCAAATCCGCTGACACGTCCACTCCCAAATATCTGAATACATTCACCTCCTCCATACTCTCTCCTCCAATTGATATCCAGTCTTTCATCACCTAATCCTTTTGTTAATCCTCATAACCTTACTCTTTCCTGTATTCACTTTTAAATTTTTTCTTTTGCACACCCTGCCCAAAATTTATCCACCAATCTCTGCAACTTTCTCTTCAGAATTCCCAAGGAGCCAGGTCATCAACAAAGAGCAACTGTGACAACTCCCACTTTATGTGTGATTCTTTATCTTTTAACTCCACGCCTCTTGCCAAGACCCTGCATTTACTTCTCTTTACAACCTCATCTATAAATATATTAAACAACCATGGTTGTTTAAATACATCCTTGTCTAAGGCCTACTTTTACTGGGAAATAATTTCCCTCTTTCCTACATACTCAAAACTTGAGCCTCACTATCCTCGTAAAAACTCTTCACTGCTTTCAGTAACCTACCTCCTACACCATACACCTGCAACATCTGCCACATTGCCCCCCTATCCACCCTGTCATACGCCTTTTCCAAATCCATAAATGCCACAAAGACCTCTTTAGCCTTATCTAAATACTGTTCACTTATATGTTTCACTGTAAACACCTGGTCCACACACCCCCTACCTTTCCTAAAGCCTCCTTGTTCAATAATAACTCTACCATACACTTTACCAAGTATACTCAACAGACTTACCCCCTATAATTTTTGCACTCTCTCTTGTCCCCTTTGCCTTTATACAAAGGAACTATGCACGCTCTCTGCCAATCCCTAGGTACCTTTCCCTCTTCCATACATTTATTAAATAATTGCACAAACCACTCCAAAACTATATCCCCACCTGCTTTTAACATTTCTATCTTTATTCCATCAATCCCTGCTGCCTTACCCCCTTTCATTCTACCTACTGCCTCACGAACTTCCCCACATCACAACTGGCTCTTCCTAAACTCCTACAAGATGTTATTCCTCCTTGCCCTATACACGAAATCACAGCTTCCTATCGTCATCAACATTTAACAATTCCTCAAAATATTCCCTCCATCTTCCCAATACCTCTAACTCTCCATTTAATAACTCTCCTCTCCTACTGACAAATCCATTTGTTCTCTAGGCTTTCCTTAACTTGTTAACTCACTCCAAAACTTTTTCTTATTTTCAACAAATTGTTGATAACATCTCACCCACTCTCTCATTTGCTCTCTTTTTACATTGCTTCACCACTCTCTTAACCTCTCTCTTTTCTCCATATACTCTTCCCTCCTTGCCATCACTTCTACTTGTAATAAACTTCTCATATGCTAACTTTTTCTCCCTTACTACTCTCTTTACATCATCAATCCACCAATTCGCTCCTCTTCCCTCCCGCACCCACTTTCCTGTAACCACAAAACTTCTGCTGAAACTCTAACACTACATTTTTAAACCTACCCCATACCTCTTCGACCCATTGCCTATGCTCTCATTAGCCCCTCTATCCTCCAATAGCTGTTTATATCTTACCCTAACTGCCTCCTCTTTTGTTTATAAACCTTCACCTCTCTCTTCCCTGATGCTTCTATTCTCCCTTTTTCCCATCTACCTTTTACTCTCAGTGTAGCTACAACTAGAAAAATGATCTGATATATCTGTGGCCCCTCTATAAACATGTTTCATCCTGAAGTCTACTCAACAGTCTTTATCTACCAATACATAAATCCAACAAACTACGGGCATTTCGCCCCACATCATATCTTGTATACTTATTTATCCTCTTTTTCTTAAAATATGTATTACCTGTAACTAAACCCCTTTCTATACAAAGTTCAGTCAAAGGGCTTCCATTATCATTTACACCTGGCACTCCAAACTTACCTACCACACCCTCTCTAAAAGTTTCTCCTACTTTAGCATTCAGATCCCCTACCACAATTACTCTCTCAGTTGGTTCAAAGGCTCCTATACATTCACTTAACATCTCCCAAAATCTTTCTCTCTCCTCTACATTCCTCTCTTCTCCAGGTGCATACACGCTTATTATGACCCACTTTTCGCATCCAACCTTTACTTTAATCCACATAATTCTTGAATTTACACATTCATATTCTCTTTTCTCCTTCCATAACTGATCCTTCAACATTACTGCTACCCCTTCCTTTGCTCTAACTCTCTCAGATACTCCAGATTTAATCCCATTTATTTCCCCCCACCGAAACTCCCCTACCCCCTTCAGCTTTGTTTCGCTTAGGGCCAGGACATCCAACTTCTTTTCATTCATAACATCAGCAATCATCTGTTTCTTGTCATCCGCACTACATCCACGCACATTCCAGCATCCCAGTTTTATGAAGTTTTTCTTCTTCTCTTTTTTAGTAAATGTCTACAAGAGAAGAGGTTACTAGCCCATTGATCCCGGCATTATATATATATATATATATATATATATATATAATATATATATATATATATATATATATATATATATATATATATATATGTGTGTGTGTGTGTGTGTGTGTGTGTGTGTGTGTGTGTGTGTGTGTCGTGCCGAATAGGCAGAACTTGCGATCTTGGCTTAAATAGCAACGCTCATCTTGCCATATAGGACAAGTGAAAATTTGTGTATGCAATAATTTCGCCAAAATCATTCTGAACCTAACGAAAAAAATATATTTGATTGTGTTTATTTAGTACTAAATTATTGTAAACGTATTTAAAATATATTTAGTTGGGTTAGGCTAAAATAAATTGATCTTGTTATAATAAGGTTAGGTAAGTTTTCTAAGATTCTTTTGATACAAAATTAAAAAATTTTACATTAACATTAATGAAAAAAATATATCTTTAAACGTATAAGAGAAAATTTTAGGAAGGACTTAATTTTAAATGAGTTCTTGCTAATTGACCAGTTTTACATATTCGGCACGACATATATATATAATATATATATATATATATATATATATATATATATATATATATATATATATATATATATATATATATATATATATATATATATATATATGCAAAACAACCACTCTGAAAGAATAGAGAAATTCCAAGTGCTTTCGTGACTATTCACATTATCAAGGAACTATGAAAGTAAAGCATCCAAGGAAGCTATATAAGGGGTCTGGCCGGCACCTCACTATCAGATCCCACAACGATTTAAACACCTGACGCGCGCCGACCCAACTTGGACAGGTCCTTGGCACAACCCACCCCACAAACCACTCTACCCAAGAAATAGGAAATTTTAAAGATTATTTGTCCAGTGTATTATTAAATTCTTCCCAAATTCTATTAATTATAAATGGATCTAATTTATATAAACCATAGGAAATATTCATATTATTGTCAAAACTGCTTTTTATGAAACAAGATTCAATTATATTCCTGTCGACCATGGACTTGCTTGATACTACTTTCTCAACTTTTTGAAAATCAATTGGATGGTTAAAATCTCTTACATGAATAAATAGAGCATTGGAATCTTGTCCAGTTCTAATGCTATATTTATGTTGTTTTAATCTTAGTTCGAGATTTTTACCAGTTTGACCGTAATAAACTTTATCGCAAATTTTACAAGGAATCTTATGTCTATAAGATTCCTTGTAAAATTTGCGATAAAGTTTATTACGGTCAAACTGGTAAAAATCTCGAACTAAGATTAAAACAACATAAATATAGCATTAGAACTGGACAAGATTCCAATGCTCTATTTATTCATGTAAGAGATTTTAACCATCCAATTGATTTTCAAAAAGTTGAGAAAGTAGTATCAAGCAAGTCCATGGTCGACAGGAATATAATTGAATCTTGTTTCATAAAAAGCAGTTTTGACAATAATATGAATATTTCCTATGGTTTATATAAATTAGATCCATTTATAATTAATAGAATTTGGGAAGAATTTAATAATACACTGGACAAATAATCTTTAAAATTTCTTATTTCTTGGGTAGAGTGGTTTGTGGGGTGGGTTGTGCCAAGGACCTGTCCAAGTTGGGTCGGCGCGCGTCAGGTGTTTAAACCGTTGTGGGATCTGATAGTGAGGTGCCGGCCAGACCCCTTATATAGCTTCCTTGGATGCTTTACTTTCATAGTTCCTTGATAATGTGAGTAGTCACGAAAGCGCTTGGAATTTCTCTATTCTTTCAGAGTGGTTGTTTTGCATATTCTGAAATCACCTGTTTACTGTGATCTTATTGCATATATATATATATATATATATATATATATATATATATATATATATATATATATATATATATATAAGTTACATACATGAATTTACCTGGAGTTTACCTGGAGAGAGTTCCGGGGGTCAACGCCCCCGCGGCCCGGTCTGTGACCAGGCCTTCTGGTGGATCAGAGCCTGATCAACCAGGCTGTTGCTGCTGGCTGCACGCAAACCAACGTACGAGCCACAGCCCGGCTGATCAGGAACTGACTTTAGGTGCTTGTCCAGTGCCAGCTTGAAGACTGCCAGGGGTCTGTTGGTAATCCCCCCTTATGTGTGCTGGGAGGCAGTTGAACAGTCTCGGGCCCCTGACACTTATTGTATGGTCTCTTAACGTGCTAGTGACACCCCTGCTTTTCATTGGGGGGATGGTGCATCGTCTGCCAAGTCTTTTGCTTTCGTAGTGAGTGATTTTCGTGTGCAAGTTCGGTACTTGTCCCTCTAGGATTTTCCAGGTGTATATAATCATGTATCTCTCCCTCCTGCGTTCCAGGGAATACAGGTTTAGGAACCTCAAGCGCTCCCAATAATTGAGGTGTTTTATCTCCGTTATGCGCGCCGTGAAAGTTCTCTGTACATTTTCTAGGTCGGCAATTTCACCTGCCTTGAAAGGTGCTGTTAGTGTGCAGCAATATTCCAGCCTAGATAGAACAAGTGACCTGAAGAGTGTCATCATGGGCTTGGCCTCCCTAGTTTTGAAGGTTCTCATTATCCATCCTGTCATTTTTCTAGCAGATGCGATTGATACAATGTTATGGTCCTTGAAGGTGAGATCCCCCGACATGATCACTCCCAGGTCTTTGACGTTGGTGTTTCGCTCTATTTTGTGGCCAGAATTTGTTTTGTACTCTGATGAAGATTTAATTTCCTCATGTTTACCATATCTGAGTAATTGAAATTTCTCATCGTTGAACTTCATATTGTTTTCTGCAGCCCACTGAAAGATTTGGTTGATGAATGCATATATTCTTGCAGGAAATGTATTTTTATTGGGTATTGTCATCTTAGATGTGAAACACAGTTTAAAGGTGCACACACCATTAGTGAACCAGTCCTCTTGTAGCCTCTCCCACTTCCCCCATCACCTTCCTCTCCTACACATCCTATCCTTCCTCTTCCCCTGACCCTCCCGCCACCCTCTCTCCTTCCCATCCCAGATCTCATTCCCTCCCCCCTTTCCCACTACATGTATCCAACTTTGTTAAATAAAACATTATTTTCCTGGTCTTCCTTCATCTTTCTCTTGTCTGTCCTTATTATCCTCCAGTTTATCCTCTTCTTCGCCCGCTGGCCCCACGAAGTGCTCCATTCTGTGAATTACCTCATTACGTACAACTACAATTATCTTCCTATTACTAGTTCCCATTTATTCTTTTATTGTGTCTCAAATAAATACATAAAGTGGTTTATAACTTAACCGAACACACCATTGTGAGGAACAAAAAACAATGCAGATAAAATTAAATCAGAGGGACGAACATGTTTAGAATTTATATACCATTATAGATACAAAACAATTCAAAATTTTCAGAACTTAATGACATTATATACGAAAAGAAACCTGAGGTAGCGAGTCTAAAACTAAACTAGAAAATAATATTCTAAATGAGGTAGAGTTTGAGAGATATTGTTCAGTGTAGAGAGACAGCTTGAGAAATAAATCAGGAAGCTTAGCAATATTGGTAAGAGAAATGCTGCGATTTATAGAGTAAAATATAAAACACATGTCAAAAAGTGAATGAATTCGTTACTTGGAGAGAGAGAAAAAAAAAAAATTTGAGGAGCTCCATTTTCGACCTTAGCTGAGGCCCTCTTTATGATAGTAAACCAGAAGAAAATTAATTGACGAATTATATATCGTGTAGGTAAAGTTACCTGTAGTTGTTTCCACAGGTTACCGCCCCAGCGAGCCAGTCCCAGACCAGACCTCCCGGTTACTGGCCCGGTCCACCAAACTGTTACCCACCGCATGTGACTCAACATATGAACCAACTCCAAGGTTGACCGACTAATTACCTCATCTTTTATTTATAATTCTACTTTATTCACATTATATCTCTGTACTGAAGAAAAATGGCCACAAATAAAGAAACCCAGATGTTGCACATATGTCTAATTCTTTATGGTATACCCCATAACCTGGCTGATCAGGAACTAACTAGATGGACTTGTATGTCTAATTCTTTATGGTATACCCCATAACCTGGCTGATCAGGAACTAACTAGATGGACTTATATGTCTAATTATTTATGGTATACCCCATAACCTGGTCGATCAGGAACTAACTAGATGGACTTATATGTCTAATTCTTTATGGTATACCCCATAACCTGGCTGATCAGGAACTAACTAGATGGACTTATATGTCTAATTCTTTATGGTATACCCCATAACCTGGCTGATCAGGAACTAACTAGGTGGACTTATATGTCTAATTCTTTATGGTATACCCCATAACCTGGCTGATCAGGAACTAACTAGATGAACTTGTATGTCTAATTCTTTATGGTATACCCCATAACCTGGCTGATCAGGAACTAACTAGATGGACTTATATGTCTAATTATTTATGGTATACCCCATAACCTGGTCGATCAGGAACTAACTAGATGGACTTATATGTCTAATTCTTTATGGTATACCCCATAACCTGGCTGATCAGGAACTAACTAGATAGACTTATATGTCTAATTCTTTATGGTATATCCCATAACCTGGCTGATCAGGAACTAACTAGATGGACTTATATGTCTATCTTTATGGTATACCCCATAACCTGGCTGATCAGGAACTAACTAGATGGACTTGTATGTCTAATTCTTTATGGTATACCCCATAACCTGGCTGATCAGGAACTAACTAGATGGACTTATATGTCTAATTCTTTATGGTATACCCCATAACCTGGCTGATCAGGAACTAACTAGATGGACTTATCAAGTCCCTTCTTGGAGACAGCTGGAGGTTTGTTGGTAATTTCCCGAAAAAATGGGAATTTTAATGGGATAGATTATCTCATTAAAATTCACAAGGAAACTACAAAACAAAATAAAAGGTAATATAGTAATTAAGAGAATTTCTCTTTACAAGAAAAATACAAACTGATAAAAGGAAATAAAGTGTTCTCATGGATGTATGTCATCAACGAGTTTCCTCAGAGATCGGTACTTGATCAGATAATATTTCTTATATAAATGACTTGTCAGAACATATATAAACATGGCAGAAACGAACTCTGTGGGAGTCAGGAATTTCCAGTTCTCTTATTGTCTTTTTTGACGGTCACCACTTTAGTTTGTACCGTTGTCCAGTGTTGCTGTCACCATGCTAGTTGGTTAGCACCATTGACCAGTGTTGTTGTCGCCATGCTAGTTGGTTAGCACCATTGACCAGTGTTGTTGTCGCCATGCTAGCTGGTTAGTACCATTGACTAGTGTTGTTGTCGCCATGCTAGCTGGTTAGTACCATTGACTAGTGTTGTCACTATGAGTTGGTGTGTACCACTAGTCCATGTTTATTACCTTCGTGTGTTTAGGACCCACTGTTCCAGATGCTATTTAAGTTCTTGCGTGTGTTTCCTGCTGCAACATGAACCAGTATTGAACTTCCTACATACACCAACAGGTTTCTCTGTCGAGATTCTTGTTGTGGGTAAGGATGGAAGCCGTAAGGACCCCAATGGAAATAGGTCACTCTGACTTTTTTTGGGTTATCCTACGTACTTGACACATATGCTGCTGTGTATGATAATCTATGTAACTGTATTTGTGTATACCTATTTGTGTATACTTACTTATTCAGATTACAGAGTTCGATTACTAAACCAGCAGTTACTTTACCGTGATCCACCATACGACCAGTGGCTACCATTGATCGTATGCTACCATTGCAGGACCAATGACTACCATTGGGTATGCTACCATTGCCGCAGTTCTGTGTTAGAAGACACCAACAACTATTGCAGCGCACACCAAGAGATGCTGCTCACCCCGCCTGGTCTAGGACGGGGTCTCAGGGGGTTGACCCCAGGAACACTCTCCACGTAGCCTCCAGGTAAACCTTAGGGTCATCGGCACCATTGACAAATAACAGATCCGTGTCAGGTGATTTTTTTCCCCTACGAATGCAATCACTGGCAGCACGTAAGACAGTCACTGCTAAAATCGTTGTAAACCCTAAGATCTATTATTGACGCTGAGTTTTGTGCGAAGTGTGAGCCGGATCACTGCAGAGACAAAGGAAGGACATTCATGTGACTTGTGGTGCAGTGAACAGACAGTTTGCAGCTGTCTGTAAATAGTTATGTGCTCCAGGTGGCCAGTGACGGATGGGTCGAGGGAAGTGTCACATTATAGCTGGGAAAGTTCACAAAGTTATACACCTAATGACGAAGGTACCAGCATTTAAAAGTGAATGTTGCAGTATGAGTGTATGTTGTCCACCAGACTGTATGAGTGTATGTTGTCCACCAGACTGTATGAGTGTATGTTGTCCACCAGACTGTATGAGTGTATGTTATCTACCAGACTGTATGAGTGTACGTTGTTCACCAGACTGTATGAGTGTATGTTATCTACCAGACTGTATGAGTGTATGTTGTCCACTAGACTGTATGAGTGTATGTTGTCCACCAGACTGTATGAGTGTATGTTGTCTACCAGACTGTATGAGTGTACGTTGTTCACCAGACTGTATGAGTGTATGTTGTCCACCAGACTGTATGAGTATGTTGTCCACCAGACTGTATGAGTGTATGTTGTCCACCAGACTGTATGAGTGCATGTTGACCACCAGACTGTATGAGTGTATGTTGTCTACCAGACTGTATGAGTGTATGTTGTCCACCAGACTGTATGAGTGTATGTTGTCCACCAGACTGTATGAGTGTATGTTGTCTACCAGACTGTATGAGTGTATGTTGTCCACCAGACTGTACGAGTGTATGTTGTCCACCAGACTGTATGAGTGTATGTTGCCCACCAGACTGTATGAGTGTATGTTGTCCACCAGACTGTATGAGTGTATGTTGTCCACCAGACTGTATGAGTGCATGTTGACCACCAGACTGTTTACCTGGAGTTTAGCTGGAGAGAGTTCCGGGGGTCAACGCCCCCGCAGCCCGGTCTGTGACCAGGCCTCCTGGTGGATCAGAGCCTGATCAACCAGGCTGTTGCTGCTGGCTGCACGCAAACCAATGTACGAGCCACAGCCCGGCTGGTCAGGAACCGACTTTAGGTGCTTGTCCAGTGCCAGCTTGAAGACTGCCAGGGGTCTCTTGGTAATCCCCTTATGTATGCTGGGAGGCAGTTGAACAGTCTCGGGCCCCTGACACTTATTGTATGGTCTCTTAACGTGCTAGTGACACCCCTGCTTTTCATTGGGGGGGATGTTGCATTGTTTGCCAAGTCTTTTGCTTTCGTAGTGAGTGATTTTCGTGTGCAAGTTCGGTACTAGTCCCTCTAGGATTTTCCAGGTGTATATAATCATGTATCTCTCCCGCCTGCTTTCCAGGGAATACAGGTTCAGGAACCTCAAGCGCTCCCAGTAATTGAGGTGTTTTATCTCCGTTATGCGCGCCGTGAAGGTTCTCTGTACATTTTCTAGGTCAGCAATTTCACCTGCTTTGAAAGGTGCTGTTAGTGTACAGCAATATTCCAGCCTAGATAGAACAAGTGACCTGAAGAGTGTCATCATGGGCTTGGCATCCCTCGTTTTGAAGGTTCTCATTATCCATCCTGTCATTTTTCTAGCAGATGCGATCGATACAATGTTATGGTCCTTGAAGGTGAGATCCTCCGACATGATCACTCCCAGGTCTTTGACGTTGGTGTTTCGCTCTATTTTGTGGCCAGAATTTGTTTTGTACTCTGATGAAGATTTAATTTCCTCGTGTTTACCATATCTGAGTAATTGAAATTTCTCATCGTTGAACTTCATATTGTTTTCTGCAGCCCACTGAAAGATTTGGTTGATGTCCGCCTGGAGCCTTGCAGTGTCTGCAATGGAAGACACTGTCATGCAGATTCGGGTGTCATCTGCAAAGGAAGACACGGTGCTGTGGCTGACATCCTTGTCAATGTCGGATATGAGGATGAGGAACAAGATGGGAGCGAGTACTGTGCCTTGTGGAACAGAGCTTTTCACCGTAGCTGCCTCGGACTTTACTCTGTTGACGACTACTCTCTGTGTTCTGTTAGTGAGGAAATTATAGATCCATCGACCGACTTTTCCTGTTATTCCTTTAGCACGCATTTTGTGCGCTATTACGCCATGGTCACACTTGTCGAAGGCTTTTGCAAAGTCTGTATATATTACATCTGCATTCTTTTTGTCTTCTAGTGCATTTAGGACCTTGTCGTAGTGATCCAATAGTTGAGACAGACAGGAGCGACCTGTTCTAAACCCATGTTGCCCTGGGTTGTGTAACTGATGGGTTTCTAGATGGGTGGTGATCTTGCTTCTTAGGACCCTTTCAAAGATTTTTATGATATGGGATGTTAGTGCTATCGGTCTGTAGTTCTTTGCTGTTGCTTTACTGCCCCCTTTGTGGAGTGGGGCTATGTCTGTTGTTTTTAGTAACTGTGGGACGACCCCCGTGTCCATGCTCCCTCTCCATAGGATGGAAAAGGCTCATGATAGGGGCTTCTTGCAGTTCTTGATGAACACGGAGTTCCATGAGTCTGGCCCTGGGGCAGAGTGCATGGGCATGTCATTTATCGCCTGTTCGAAGTCATTTGGCGTCAGGATAACATCGGATAGGCTTGTGTTAACCAAATTTTGTGGCTCTCTCATAAAAAATTCATTTTGATCTTCGACTCTCAGTCTGGTTAGCGGCTTGCTAAAAACTGAGTCATATTGGGACTTGAGTAGCTCACTCATTTCCTTGCTGTCATCTGTGTAGGACCCATCTTGTTTAAGTAGGGGCCCAATACTGGATGTTGTTCTCGACTTTGATTTGGCATAGGAGAAGAAATACTTTGGGTTTCTTTCGATTTCATTTATGGCTTTTAGTTCTTCCCGCGATTCCTGACTCCTATAAGATTCCTTTAGCTTGAGTTCGATGCTTGCTATTTCTCTGACCAGTGTCTCCCTACGCATTTCAGATATATTGACCTCTTTTAGCCGCTCTGTTATTCTTTTCCATCGCCTGTAAAGGGAGCGCCTGTCTCTTTCTATTTTACATCTACTCCTCCTTTTTCTTAGAGGAATAAGCCTTGTGCATACGTCGAGTGCCACCAAGTTAATCTGTTCTAGGCATACGTTGGGGTCTGTGTTGCTTAGTATATCTTCCCAGCTTATATCGGTTAGGACTTGGTTTACTTGGTCCCACTTTATGTTTTTGTTATTGAAGTTGAATTTGGTGAATGCTCCCTCGTGACTAGTCTCACTATGTCGGTCTGGGGCTCCACGCATACATGTCTGAACCTCAATTATGTTGTGATCTGAGTATATTTTTTTGATATGGTGACATTTCTTATCAGATCATCATTGTTAGTGAAGATGAGGTCTAGTCTATTCTCCAGTCTAGTAGGCTCTATTATTTGCTGGTTTAAATTGAATTTTGTGCAGAGATTTAAAAGCTCGTGTGAGTGTGAGTTTTCATCAGAGCTGCCTCTGGTGTTATTACTGCAACAATATTATTTGCTATATTCCTCCATTTTAGGTGCCTTAAGTTGAAATCCCCCAGGAGCAAGATGTTGGGTGCAGGAGCTGGAATATTTTTCCAGACAGTGGTCAATTTTTAACAGCTGTTCCTGAATTGCTGGATGTTGCATCCGAGGCTTGTAGACTACCACAATGACTAGGTTTTGGTTCTCGACCTTTACTGCTAAAACTTCCACTACATCATTTGAGGCATTTAGCAGTTCTGTGCAAACAAGTGACTCTGCAATGTACAGGCCAACCCCCCCCCCCTTTTTCCTGTTCACTCTGTCACATCTGTATAGGTTGTAACCTGGGATCCATATTTCGTTTTCCAAGTGATCCTTTATGTGGGTCTCTGTGAAAGCCGCGAACATTGCCTTTGCCTCTGCAAGCAGTCCACGGATGAAAGGTATTTTGTTGTTTTGTTATTTTGGTGTATGTTGACCACCAGACTGTATGAGTGTATGTTGACCACCAGACTGTATGAGTGTATGTTGACCACCAGACTGTATAGTGTATGTTGTCCACCAGACTGTATGAGTGTATGTTGACCACCAGACTGTATAGTGTATGTTGACCACCAGACTGTATAGTGTATGTTGTCCACCAGACTGTATGAGTGTATGTTGACCACCAGACTGTATGAGTGTATGTTGACCACCAGACTGTATAGTGTATGTTGTCCACCAGACTGTATAGTGTATGTTGTCCACCAGACTGTATGAGTGTATGTTGACCACCAGACTGCATGAGTGTATGTTGTCCACCAGACTGTATGAGTGTATGTTGACCACCAGACTGTATGAATTTGTTGTCCATCAGACTGTATGAGTGTATGTTGACCACCAGACTGTATATGTTGTCCACCAGACTGTATGAGTGTATGTTGTCCACCAGACTGTATGAGTGTATGTTGTCCACCAGACTGTATGAGTGTATGTTGTCCACCAGACTGTATGAGTGTATGTTGTCCACCAGACTGTATGAGTATGTTGTCCACCAGACTGTATGAGTATGTTGTCCACCAGACTGTATGAGTATGTTGTCCACCAGACTGTATGAGTATGTTGTCCACCAGACTATGAGTGTATGTTGCCCACCAGATTGTATGAGTGTATGTTGTCCACCAGACTGTATGAGTATGTTGTCCACCAGACTGTATGAGTATGTTGTCCACCAGACTGTATGAGTGTATGTTGTCCACCAGACTGTATGAGTATGTTGTCCACCAGACTGTATGAGTATGTTGTCCACCAGACTGTATGAGTGTATGTTGTCCACCAGACTGTATGAGTGTATGTTGTCCATCAGACTGTATGAGTGTATGTTGACCACCAGACTGTGTGAGTGTATGTTGTCCACCAGACTGTATGAGTGTATGTTGTCCACCAGACTGTATGAGTGTATGTTGACCACCAGACTGTATGAGTGTATGTTGTCCACCAGACTGTATGAGTGTATGTTGTCCACCAGACTGTATGAGTGTATGTTGTCCACCAGACTGTATGAGTGTATGTTGACCACCAGACTGTATGAGTGTATGTTGTCCACCAGACTGTATGAGTGTATGTTGTCCACCAGACTGTATGAGTGTATGTTGTCCACCAGACTGTATGAGTGTATGTTGTCCACCAGACTGTATGAGTGTATGTTGACCACCAGACTGTATGAGTGTATGTTGTCCACCAGACTGTATGAGTGTATGTTGTCCACCAGACTGTATGAGTGTATGTTGACCACCAGACTGTGTGAGTGTATGTTGTCCACCAGACTGTATGAGTATGTTGTCCACCAGACTGTATGAGAATGGTCCCAAATCTGCACACATAAATCACTCCCTACGAAAGTAAAAGACTGGGCAGGCGATGCAAAATGCCCCCAATAAAAAGTAGGGGAGCCATTGGTACACTAAGGGAAAACACCATAAGTGTCCGGGGCCCAAGACTGTTCAACAGCCTCCCATCAAGCATTAGGGGAATTGCCAATAAACCCCTGGCTGCCTTCAAGAGAGAGCTGGACAGATACCTAAAGTCAATGCCGGATCAGCCGGGCTGTGGCTCGTACGTTGGACTGCGTGCGGCCAGCAGTAACAGCCTAGTTGATCAGGCCCTGATCCATCGGGAGGCCTTGTCATGGACCGGGCCGCGGGGGCGTTGATCTCCGGAATAACCTCCAGGTAACCTCCAGGTAACCAGACTGTATGAGTATGTTGTCCACCAGACTGTATGAGTATGTTGTCCACCAGACGGTTTAAGTGTATGTTGTCCACAACTGATGTGTGTACATTGTATACACGGGTGATCAGGTGTATACATTGTAGACACGGGTGATCAGGTGTATACGTTGTAGACACCGGTGATCAGGTGTGTACATTGTAGACACCGGTGATCAGGTGTGTACATTGTAGACACCGGTGATCAGGTGTGTACATTGTATACACCGGTGATCAGGTGTGTACATTGTAGACACCGGTGATCAGGTGTGTACATTGTAGACACCGGTGATCAGGTTGTACATTGTATACACCGGTGATCAGGTGTGTACATTGTAGACACGGGTGATCAGGTGTATACATTGTAGACACCGGTGATCAGGTGTATACATTGTATACACCGGTGATCAGGTGTGTACATTGTAGACACGGGTGATCAGGTGTATACATTGTAGACACCGGTGATCAGGTGTATACATTGTATACACCGGTGATCAGGTGTGTACATTGTAGACACCGGTGATCAGATGTGTACATTGTATACACCGGTGATCAGGTGTGTACATTGTATACACCGGTGATCAGATGTGTATATTGTAGACACGGGTGATCAGGTGTGTACATTGTAGACACGGGTTATCAGGTGTGTCCAGTATATACACAGGTGATCAGGAACGACAGCATCAATGTGTTGAGCATCAATAGACTTAGTGAAGCATACTTTATCTCTCCATCTCTCCCTCCCTCCTTCACCCCATCTCTCTCTCACCACTGTCAGCCTCTCCCTTATCTATCTCTTCCTCCCATTACCCTTCCCTCCTCTATCTGCCGCCACCTTATCCCTCCCTCACCCCTCTGGTTCTCCCTAACCCCTTCCTGCCTCTCCCTCACCCCTCTGGTTCTCCCTAACCCCTTCCTGCCTCTCCCTCACCCCTCCCTGCCGTCCCCTTACCACTCTTTCCTTCCCGTCTCTGCCTCTTCCCTCCCATCCATTCCCTAGTAAGTAAGTTTATTCCCTCATCTCTCTTTTCTTCACCTCTCGCTCACCGCCTAGATCTGCCACACCTCATTATATATTCCCTTCCTGCATTTTAATAGTAATAATAATAAAGAAGCATTCAGCTATATTTACGTCATGATCAGTTATCCTCTACAAGCTACAACATTAACGCGCCCACAACACCACCTACAGTATCACGAACTCTGAAATTCACCGTCTTATGCTCCATACAACAGTACATATGCAAATGAACACCATTCTCAGTCAAGTTCTAACAGTATGCAATCAACTAAGACTGTGATCTGTGTCTATAGCTAAAATAACGAAACAAACGACTTTGTCTACAAACTCATCAGGTACGTTATCTTGGTGTAGACACCAAGATACCTCAGAGCTCCTGCTGGCTACTACCCTAAAAAAATAGTGCTAATGTAAGAAGGCAGAGTGGTGTACATAGCTTATATTATGTGCTTAATTTATTACGCTGCGCCTGTGCTAATATTAGCTAGAGAAAAAATATTTGACACCTTGAAATAATGCAGAAGGAAGTCCTCGGATATTCTTGGCTGCCTAAAAATTACGAAGGTTCTTAATATGAGGAGAGTGTTTGGTATTCCTAGCCAGAGAAAAGCTCTGTTTCCCAAGGAACAGTACTGTAAGTCAAAGCACTTTAACATCCTTTACAGACGATACTAGAGGTTAGGTCAGGTAACATTTGTCAGGGAACAGGACAAGTGTTTCCTGACGCGAGTCTTAGTCATATGATGACCCCCACCACTGGTGTTTGTGGTCATCTGACCGAGACCTTCCACTGGTGCTTGTGGTCAGCTGACCGAGGCCTTCCACTGGTGCTTATGGTCATCTGACCGAGACCTTCCACTGGTGCTTGTGGTCATCTGACCGAGGCCTTCCACTGGTGTTTGTGGTCATCTGACCGAGGCCTTCCAATGGTGTTTGTGGTCATCTGACCGAGGCCTTCCAATGGTGTTTGTGGTCATCTGACCGAGGCCTTCCACTGGTGCTTATGGTCATCTGACCGAGACCTTCCACTGGTGCTTGTGGTCATCTGACCGAGGCCTTCCACTGGTGCTTGTGGTCACCTGACCGAGACTTTCCACTGGCTTACCGGTCCACCCCTTTAAAAATTCGGGCCATAAGTTCATTCACGATACTCAAATTTGTGTAAGAATGGCATCCACAAAGGACATTACAAATCTCCAAGCGGAGAGAGATCAGATCTTCCAGTGGGTCACGAAAAACAAAATGAGGACAAATTTCAATTACTCTATGGGAAAAAATGAGGAAATAAAAACTGGAAATGAATATACAACTGACTTTAAATGCTCAGAAGAGCGAAAAACTAATATTAACGACTTAGAAGTGATAATATCTGAGGATCTCACCTTCAAGGATCACGACAGTGTTATTATCACAACCGCGAGGAAAATGATAGGTTGGATAATGAGAGCTTTCAAAACAAGGGATGCTAAGGTACTGATGGTCCTCTCCAAGTCACTTGCTCTCTTTAGGCTGGAATATTGCTATACACTAACAGCCCCATTTAAGACGGGAGAAATTTCAGATGTTGATAACGTATAGAGACCTTCACTGCACATGTAAGTTCAGTCGAGTACCTAAATTACTGGCAGATTTTTCGCCTACCTTTTAACAAGAAAATATCCCATAATATTTAAAGTGATTGATATAACCAAGAGTCCAGTGGTAAGTGTACTACTACTCTTGCTGATGCTTTCTCTTTAATAAGAATTATAGTAACCATGTTGAGTTTAGCACAAAAATTAACAATTGGGCTTCTACATTACAAGTTGAACCGTTTGTTATCCTGATGACAGTGATCTTGATACCTTGGTCAGTACTGAGTCTGTCATTACATTACTGAATGCAACTTACTGACTTAATACCTCTAACAACATGCTCACTGGAGAAGCCAGGTGTCCATATTAAAAATATCAGACAGAACGGAATTAACGCACCATTCTTATTAATTTGATCCCATATCGACTTTTTTCTATATATCTTGTGCTGTATGTGTCAAGCATTATAAATTATATTTGAATGCCATTTGAATTCAGGGAGAAGCCTGAGCAGATATATAGTCCACTGTGATAACATAAATGTAGATAAATACGTTTGTGGAGCAACTTGCAATGTAAACACACTGACCGATGTTGCAGTAGCCAGGCTTAGGTTTGGTTGCAAGTTCTTCTAGCAGGTTGACGTAGTTAGTCATCTC
>NC_069412.1:57800025-57845485 GCF_026875155.1 Cherax quadricarinatus | reverse complement strand
AACAGGCAGCCCCCCTCCCCAACCCCCTTCCCTTCCCTAAAACAACCCTCCCCCAGCTTCCCCCCTTTTCCCCCCTACTTCAAAAAACCCCAAAAAAGGCCCCTCCTCCCCCTTCCTTCTAATCCCCAAATTTGTTTCCCCTCCTTCCCTTCACTTCTTTCCCTCCCCTTTTTTCCCTCCCTTCCTTCCTACTTCTACCCTCCCAATGTCTTCCCTCTTCCCCTTTCCCCATTTTAACCCCCCCCTTGTCTTCCCCCCCTTCCCTTCCCTACTTTTTTAACCCTCCCCCATGTCTTCCCCTTCCTTCCTTCTTCTAACCCCCCCCCTTTGTCCCCTCCTTCCCCTTTCCCCACTTCTAACCCTCCCTTGTCTTCCCCCCTCCTTTCCTACTTCTACCTTCCCTCTCCCATTCCTCCCCTCCCCTTTTCTCTTTTATCTTCCCGCCATCTCCGAAATACTTCCCTTCTCCCTGTATTTCCCCCCATAAAGGAGGAGTTAAAGGGGGAGGGTGGTAGGAGGGAGGGGGTTTGGGGAGGGTGGGGGAGGGGGGGGGGGGTAAGGGGGGGTGGTAGGAGGGAGGGGGGGTTTTTGGGGAGGGGTGGTGGGGGAGGGGGGGTTAAGGGGGGGTGGTGGGGGGAGGGGGTTAGGAGGGGGTGGTAGGAGGGGGGGGTGGGGGGGGGGTGGGGGAGGGGGTTTTGGAGGAGGGTGGGGGGAGTAAAGGAAGGGGGTAGACATGGGGAGTAAAAGGGGGGTGTAGACTGGGGGGAGTAAAAGGGAAAGGGGTTTGGACATGGGGAGAGTAAAAGGGAAAGGGTGTAGACTTTTGGGAGTAAAAAAGGGATTTGACATGGGGAGAGAAAGGAAGGGGTGTAGACATGGGGGGAGTAAAGGAAAGGGGGAAGCTGGGGAGAGTAAAAGGGAAAGGGTGAAGGCATGGGGGGAGTAAAGGAAGGGATGTAGACATGGGGGAGAAAAGGAAGGGATGTAGACATGGGGGAGAAAAGGAAGGGATGGACATGGGGGGAAAGGGGGATGAAGACATGGGGGGGTAAAGGAAGGGATGAAAACATGGGGGAGAAAGGGAAGGGGTGTGACTGGGAGAGTAAGGGGGGATGAAGACATGGGGAGGTAAAAAAAGGTGTAGCCGGGGAGAGAAAGAAAGGGTTAGACATGGGGAGGTAAAAGGGGGAGTAGACTGGGGGGAGTAAGGAAGGGATGAAGGCAGGGGGGGAGTAAAAAGGGATTTTGATTTGGGGGGAGTAAAGGAAGGGTTGCTGGGGAGAGTAAAGGAAAGGTTTAAAACAGGGGAGGTAAAAAGGAAGGTAAGACAGGGGAGAGTAAAGGAAGGGGTAAAAACATGGGGAGGGAAAGGAAGGGGTGTGACATGGGGGGGAGTAAAAGGGAAGGGGTGAGACTGGGGGGTAAAAGGGAAGGGTGTGACCGGGGGGTAAAGGAAAGGATGTGACATGGGGAGAGTAAAAGGGGGATGTAGCAGGGGGGGGGTAAAGGAAAGGGATGTAGACATGGGGAGAGTAAAGGAAGGGTTAAAATGGGGAGAGTAAAGGAAGGGTGTAGACTGGGAGAGTAAAGGAAGGGTTTTACTGGGGGGAGTAAAGGAAGGGATGTAGCATGGGGGGGAAAAAAAAGGGATGTAGACTGGGGGATAAGGAAGGGTGAAGAATGGGGGGATAAAGGAAGGAGAGGGGGAAAGAGGAGTAGATAAGTAAAAGGAAGGGGGGGTTTGGGGGGGTAAAAAATGAAATTTGGGGTTTTGGGGGTTTTTTTTTTCCCCCCCCCTTTTTAATTTTTACCCCCTTTTTCCCCCCCCCCTTTTTTTTTTTTTCCCCCCCTTTTTTTTTTTTTTTCCCCCCCCCCTTTTTTTTTTTTTCCCCCCCCCCTTTTTTTTTTTTTTTGTTTTTTTAAATTTTAAAAGGGGGTTAGTTTCCTAAATACCATTTACTAGAAGGCTGTTTTCCCACATAGCTATTGAAGCCTTTTTATGTTATAAGCGTACAAATAGGGTATGGATAAAGTTGAACCCAGTGGGTCAGCGATTTATTTGGTCAACGGGCTTTATTTTTTTTGTTGATGTCTTATGCTGTAGGAATATGTTCCAGCTTTAGTTCTTGGAATAAATGATCTAGAGAGGGAGTTTGGGAGGGGTCAGGTTTTTTCCTCTCTCCCCTCTCTCTCTCTCCCCCTCTCCATGGTCATCCTCACTCCCGCACGTACTCACGCGTCACCCCCCTTTCTGCACTCAACCCCCCGTCACCCAGTCTGTACATTTACGACGCGGGTACACCCCCTCTAACTTACAACCGCCAAAGCTCATACCCAGGCAACTCACAACTCAAACTCGCAACACACCGAGGAAACCCGGGGGTTACCCGGAGGTTTTCCGGGGATCAACGCCCCGCGGCCCGGCCCGACCAGCCCCCCCCATGGATCGGGCCGATCACCCAGGGTGTTTTTGTGGCCGCCCGCAGTCCAACTAGAGCCCCCGCCCCGGGTGTCCGGGACTGACTTTAGGTATCTGTCCCGCCCCTTTGAAGGGGGCCAGGGGTTTATTGGCAATTCCCCTAATGCTTGATGGGGGCGTTGAACATTTTGGGCCCCTCCTTATGGTGTTTTCCCCTTGTTACCAAAGGGCCCCTACTTTTTTTTGGGGGGATTTTTCATCGCCTGCCCAGTCTTTTACTTTCGTAGGGGGGTGATTTTTGTGGCGATTTGGGGCCCTTCCTTAAGATTTTTCCAAATGTGTTATGATATATCTTCCCTCCTGCGTTCCCAAAGAGTCTAGCAAATGCTTCCAGCGTTCCCCGTAGTTGGGTGCTTGACAAATTTAGTGCGAAAGGTCCGTCCCTCTCTAGATCTGCGTTTTCACCTGCTTTGAAGGGAGTGTTAAGTACGCAGATTCCAGCCTAGAGAGAAAAAAGTGTTTTGAAAAGGCTCATGACTTGGCATCTCTCGTTTTGAAAGTTCTCATTATCCATCCTTCTTTTTTTGCACGTGCGTGTGGCACTGTTGTGACCCTTGAAGGGATCCTCAGACATTACTACTCCGGGTCCACTTATTTTCCGTTTTGTAGGGCCAGAGTCTGTGTATACTCTGTTCAGTTTTTATCTCCCCAGTTTTCCATAAGGGAGTATTGGAATTTGTCCTCATTGAACATCTATTGTTTACCTTTCCCCACTGGAAAACTTTTGTTTATATCTTTTTGGGAGGTTAACCGCGTCCTCAAGATCCCCGCCTCATGCAATCCTAGTACATCCGCAAAGGTGATACGGTCTGGGGTATACCCCCTTGTTTATTTTGTATGAAGATAAGGATAAGAGGGGGGCGATACTGTGCCTTGTGGAACGAGCTCTTCACTTTGGCAGCCCCGTTTAACTCGTTGCCCACACTCTTTGTGTTCGATTTGTTAGGAATTTTGAAGATCCATCTCCCCCTTTCCCATTTTTTCCCTTAGCCGTATTTTTGGGCTTTTACCCCATGATCCATTTGTAAATGTTTTTGAAAAGTCGTGTATATTCATTGCATTTGATTTTCTTCCGGCTCGGGCCTGTCTGTGCCCCGTGTTGTGAGAGGCCGGAGCCCTGTGCCCTGTTCCCCTGGATTGTGCAGATTTTGGGAATCCAGGTGATTTGCAACCTGCTTTTGCCCTTTCAAGATTTTATGATGGGGAGTCAAGCTTTTGGTCTATAGTTCTTAGTATGTTTCCTGCCCCCTTTTTAGGGTGGGGCTATATCCTTTTTTTTAAGTGATTGAATTTCCCCCATGTCCAAGCTCCTCCCCCAATGTTTTTTGGGGCACGTGGGGGGGGTTTCTTGCAGTTTTAAAAAAAACAAAGTTCCCGAGTCGGGGCCCCGGGGTAGTGCATAGGCATTTTGTCAATGGTTTTTTTTCAAAATCTTCGGAGTTGGGAAAAAGTCGGAAATTTGGCATACATTTAGGAGTTTTGGGCTCTTCAGAAGAAATCATTTGGGTCGTCATCCCAGACCGATTATGGTTCACTAAACACGAGTCGTAGGGTTTTCAATATTTCACTCATTTCCTGGTTGTCATTGTGAAAGTCCCATCCTTTTGAGTAAGGGCCCAATACTAAGTGGTATTTGCCTTGTTTTTGGATATAAAAGAAAATTTTGAAATTTTCTTTCAATTTCAAAATGTTTAAGCTCCTCCGCCTCTTCGGGTTTCCCTTTGAGTCATTTGTTTAAGTTCGATATTTTCCATTCCCTGGTCGCGCCCCCTTTTCGTGATCAGTATTTAGCACTCCTGGGGACTCAGGGCTCTTCTGTCTTCGGGAAAAGGGATTTTTTTCTCTCCATTTTTCTCCTTCTTTTTTCTTTCTTGGGGAATATGCCTAAAACAGCTTCGGTACCAGGAGTGGCCCTTTTAAACCCCGGGTTTGGACCATGTCATTTAAGAATTTTCCCCAAACAGTTTCGTTGGAATGGTTTTCCCCTGGTCCCATTGATGTTCTTGTTGTTGAAATTGTATTTTGTGAAGAACCTTCACGGGTACATGCTTTTTCTGCTGTTCAGGACCCCTATGCATGTCGTCGGGACTTGATTAGATTGTGAGGGAAAATTAGTTGTTTTTAATTTTTATGTCTTTTTTAAGGCCCTCATTTTTTGGAAGATAAGGCAAGTGGTTTTTAGTTTGTTGGCCCCACTATCTGCTGTTAAGGTGTGTTTTTCGCAGGGACTTAGTGCTCATGTGTGTGGCCTTATCTGCGCTATCCGGGGATTGTTTCGCTAAAACTTATTTGCTACATTTTCCCATTTTGTTCCCTTTGGGTTAAAATCACCAAGCAGTAGTGTTTTGGGAGGGGAGCTGAAGGTTTTCCCAAAACGTAATCGTTTTAGTGTTTTCCCTTAATGTTGGAGTTGCATCTGGTGGCTTTTATACCCACAATGACTAGGTTTTGGTTCTCGATCTTTTTTGAAAGAACCTCAACCCCTCATTTTGGTTTCAGCAACTCCGGCGATAAGGGACTCTTTGACATACAGGCCAACCGCCCTTGTTGCCTGTTTTTTTTTTGTCGCCTAAAAAGGGTGTAACCACTTATCCATATTTCACTGTCAAAGTGTCTTTTTTGTGAGTTCTGGAAGGCTGAAACATTGCATTAGACTCCACAGAAGTCACGATAAAAGGTTTTTGTTGTTTGGGGGATGGCTTAAAGGGCCCCGTATTTAGCAAATTGAACGGGTTGTATTCTGTGTTTTTTGGGGGGATTTTTTTATTTGGCCCTGTTGTAATTCTGGAGGGAGGGGGGGCATGGGGCCCCCTCCGTCCAAAAAAGCTCCAAGGGGGTGGACTTTTTTTGTATTTCCTTCATTTTTTTTTTCGTTTTTCCGCCCCTAAAAAAACACCTGGGGTTGGGTTGTGTAGCTACTATTGTTTGTTTGGGGGGTCTGTGCCCCTGGTCCCTTTTAGATGGATGCGGGGACTCATGTTGTAACACTGCTTCGAAGGACTGAGGAGTGCCATTTTTTGGGGGAAAAAAGTAAAAGGAAAAAGAACGAAATCCTTTAGCGGGGTCGCCTTTTTTGGGATGGTCAAATTTTTATGTCCCATTTTTTTTCCTGTTATTCCTGCTTACAGATGCCCCAAGCTAATTTTGCACAAATTCACCTTTGTTTTAGAATTGTTGGGGGGTGTGTTGTCAATTTCTGCAGGTTTGGGGCTGCACTAAATCCCCGTAAAAAACCAAGCCAGGCCACCCCGTCCTGGATTCCATCTATTTCCCCCGTAGAGGAAGAAGGAGGGACCCCCTCCAAATCTGTCTGGGGCCATGGTCTGTGCATGATGGTTTTTAATTTACGGGGTTTTTAAAGGTTGTATATTTTCTGTTTTTTTGGTGGTTTGGGGGTGTCCCCAGGAAGTCTGGGTGGCAGTAAAGGGTGGGGGCTGGGTCTGGGTCAGCCCCAGGGCTGGGGGGGGGCTGGGTCTGGGTCAGGGCTGGGCCTGGGGCCCGCACCAGCACTGTGGGTATTAGTCTATGACTGGGGGAGCCTGGGGGCCCGCACCAGCACGTGGGGATTGGTGCTATGCTGGGGGGCCTGGGCCACACCCGCACTGTGGTATTGTGCTATGCCTGGGGGGGCCCGGGCCCGCACCAGCACTGTGGGGTTTGTGCATGGGGGGGGGGCCCCCGGCCAGCACCAGCATGTGGGGGATTGGTGCTAGCCTGGGGGAGCCTGGGGCCCGCCCAGCATGTGGGGGATTAGTGCATGACGGGGGAGGGCGGCTTAGCACCATGTGGGGGGTGATAGTTTCGAGTCATCGTTTTGGGATGGACTTCTGCATTTTTTTTATACCTATCTTTGCTCCCATGTTCTTTTATTTTTGGTAAACTATCCAAAAGGTCATCCCTTGTTTTTGATTATTTTTATCACATTTACCTCCTTAGTACCTTTTGATCCCGCCCAAAGTTCTACGTCTTTTTTGCACAAACCCGAAGCACCTTGCTAGTTTAGGTATTTTTGGGCTGTATTTGTTAGTACAAGAGATATGGTGTTTGGATAATGTGATTCTGGATTTCCCTTTCCCAAAGGGTTTTTTTACATGTCCCACAGTATGCTGTGCTGACATCCTGTCTGTATCCTACTACACTCGTATGCCCCGGAAAAAAAAATGATTTCCCCTTTACCTTTTCTTGCGGGGCCAGTAAAATGCAAGATGTATTTTACGAACCAATTTGCAGTATGTGGGGGGTGGGGTAGGGTGGGTGGTGGGGGTAGGGTGGGTGTGAGCCCGGGCGACTTGCCCCACCAGCTACAACACAGTCGGTAGTAAAACAAAGCTCGCAACACGTCGACACGTAAAACAAGTCGCAAAACCCGTCGACTACAAACAAAGCAGCAACACAGTCGACTTTTTAACACAAATCTAGCAAAACCGTCGACTCGAACACAAAGCTCGCAACACGCCGATAGTAACACAAGCTAGAACACGTCGCTACGTAACACAAAGCTCACAAACAGCCGACTACTAACACAAAACAGCAACACGTCGATACGTAAAACAAAGTGCAACAAGCCGACTACGAACACAAAGCTTGCAACACAGTCGATACGTAACACAAAGCCCCAACAAGTCGATACGTAACACAAAGCCGCAACACAGTCGACCGTAACCAAAGCCGCAAAACCGTGACAATAACACAAAGCTAGCAACGCAGTGGGGTCGTAAACAAGTTCGCAACCAAATCATACGTAAAACAAAAGGGAACACAGTGACTACGTAACACAAAACTGCAACCGTCATAGTAACACAAAACACAACACGTCGACTCGTAACCAAAAACTGCAAAAACAGTCGACTAGTAACACAAACTAGCAACCAGTCGACTAATAAACAAAGCTAGCAACACAGTCGACTACGTAACACAAAGCTGCAAAGCGTCGACTCGTAACACAAAGTAGCAACACAGTCGTATGAACCAAACTAGCAACACAGTCGACACGTAAAAACAAAGCCGCAACCAGAAGAGTACACAACTCAAAGAAAATATCTGCCAAACCCAAAAGCACAAACACAGGCTGGGGACTGACCTCCGTAAAATCACTTGTACAATTCTACTGTCTCCAGTGTGATAACCGAAGCAGCTTGCTGTGTGGGCGAAACGTTCCGGCAGTAAAGATACCAAGTGATGCACACGTGTCTTACCATAAACAATGTAGAAAACAAAACAGTAACAATGAACCAGGATATAACCCAGAAGAGCAGCTGACACATGGACACTTCCTTGCCAAAGTTATTGCTTAAAACAACGGCCGGAGGTAGGCAAGGCTCACGTTGCCACACTTACTACTTTAAGCACCTTCAACTGAGATTATTATCTTCAGAGGAAAGAGCGCTAAACCCATGGAGGGTCATACAGAGCATTGAGGAATTGTAGGTTACCTGTAGTCGCTTCCTGAGGTCACCGCCCTGCGGCCCGGTCCAGACCAGATGTTGATAAGACACATGTGCAACAGTTAGATATCATTATTCCGAAACGTTTCGCCTGCACAGTAGGCTTCATCAGTCGACTACAGAAGAGTTAACAGGAGTAGCAGAGATGTGTAGACGACGTAATCAGTTCATTAGCCTTGAAGACTACGTCTAATCGTCTAATTAAATTCTCCATTCCCCTTTGGGAAGACGGTAGTCTTCAGGGTAATTGTCGTTACATCGTCTTCACATTCACTGCTTCCGTTAACGGCTTCTGTACTCCGACTGAAGGAAATACAATGTGAGGCGAAACGTTTTCGAATAGATACTTACTACTGCACAGTGTCTTACTTACCAAATGTTCAGGTATGGGTGTAACCTAATTTCATTCACCAGACTAGATGTGACATTGTCAATAATTCATCATGTTGTCGGTATTGTATACCACTGGATGTACATACTGGTGCTTCTTCCATCTTCGTTATTTTCATTTCTCCTTCGTCTACTGTCGAACACTTCAATACCTTAACTCTCCTGTGTTTCTACCACACCGACTTAACCTCCCTCCCGTGATTTGAAGATCAAAACCTTTGTATATCCAGAGCCATGCAGTTCTCTCTGCCACATGTTAGTCTTCTTTCATTCCTGACACCCAGTCCGGTTAAAACTCCAAAGACTTTATTATGCAGGATTTCCCGAACTAAAGTGCTCTGGCTTTCCAAATACCCATCCCTCTCTTGATGATTCTACATCTTCTCGAGTGTCGAGTTATTCCTCTCTTGGTGCTTCACCACCCTATCTGTTGTGATGTTATTCATCTCCTCTCTTGGTGCATTCACCACTATCTTGTGTGTGATGTTATCATCTCTCTTGGTGCTTCACCACCCTATCTTGTGTGTGATGGTATCATCTCCTCTCTTGGTGCTTCACCACCCTATCTTGTGTGTGATGTTATCATCTCTCTTGGTGCTTCACCACCCTATCTTGTGTGTGATGTTATCATCTCCTCTCTTGGTGCTTCACCACCCTATCTTGTGTGTGATGTTATCATCTCTCTTGGTGCTTCACCACCCTATCTTGTGTGTGATGTTATCATCTCTCTTGGTGCTTCACCACCCTATCTTGTGTGTGATGTTATCATCTCCTCTCTTGGTGCTTCACCACCCTATCTTGTGTGTGATGTTATCATCTCTCTTGGTGCTTCACCACCCTATCTTGTGTGTGATGTTATCATCTCTCTTGGTGCTTCACCACCCTATCTATGTGTGATGGTATCATCTCACTCTCTTGGTGCTTCACCACCCTATCTATGTGTGATGTTATCATCTCTCTTGTGCTTCACCACCCTATCTTTGTGTGATGTTTCATCTCCTTCTTGTGCTCACCACCTATCTGTGTGTGATGTTATCATCCTCTCTTGGTGCTTCACCACCTATCTTGTGGTGATGTATCATCCTCTCTTGGTGCTTCACCACCCTATCTTGTGTGTGATGTTATCATCTCTCTTGGTGCTTCACCACCCTATCTTGTGTGTGATGTTATCATCTCCTCTCTTGGTGCTTCACCACCCTATCTTGTGTGTGATGTTATCATCTCTCTTGGTGCTTCACCACCCTATCTTGTGTGTGATGTTATCATCTCTCTTGGTGCTTCACCACCCTATCTTGGTGTGATGTATCATCTCCTCTTGGTGCTTCACCACCCTATCTTGTGTGTGATGTTATCATTCTCTCTTGTGCTTCACCACCCTATCTTGTGTGTGATGTTATCATCTCTCTTGGTGCTTCACCACCCTATCTTGTGTGTGATATTCTCATCTCTCTTGATGCTTCACCACCCTATCTCATGTGTGATGCTATCATCTCTCTTGGTGCTTCACCACCCTATCTCATGTGTGATGCTATCATCTCTCTTGGTGCTTCACCACCCTATCTCATGTGTGATGCTATCATCTCTCTTGGTGCTTCACCACCCTATCTCATGTGTGATGTGACCAAATCCTCTCTTGTTCTTCCTTAGTTCACTCACATGTATTTATATCTCATTTCCGCCATTTCAAACACCAGTCTTGATGAACTCTTTACTATTTTCTTATGTGTGTATGTGTGTGTTCTACTTTGTTACTGTCTGTACATTTCAGCTTACATAATTCGAGTGAGGGTAAGATAAGATTTTGTTGGGAATTTTAACCCCGGAGGGTGGCGGTGTTTCTTCCTGTTTTCCGGTACAATAATGAGTGTTACACCTGGTGGATAGTTGGTACACACGCAACCTCCAGCTGCAGATCATTCCACTCCTTAACAACTATATTTGTAAAGATATACTTCCTGCAGTCTTTCCTTCAAAGCTTCGGGCTGAATTTAAGACAGAGTTTCCATGTTTTTTCTTGAGTTTTCTGGTATTAATTATTATTAATATATATTATAATTTTTTAAATTTTTATTAATTATTATTATTATTATTATGAAAATGATGATGATGATGATGATGATGTTTATGGGGAAGCCTGGCGTGTTGTCATGGACTCCAACAATGACTACACTAAGGTGTACAATGTGTCTTCACAGCTCATGCATCATTCTGTAACTCACTTGCTGCCACAACTCTCTTATTTGACCTGATTTGTTTTTAAATGTTTGCTGCATACTCCAGCTTGGGACTAACATACTCCAGCTTGGGACTAACATACTCCAGCTTGGGACTAACATACTCCAGCTTGGGACTAACATACTCCAGTTTGGGTCTAACATACTCCAGCTTGGGACTAACATACTCCAGCTTGGGACTAACATACTCCAGCTTGGGACTAACATACTCCATCTTAGGGACTAACTATACTCCAGCTTGGGACTAACATACTCCAGCTTGGGACTAACATACTCCAGCTTGGGACTAACCATACTCCACTTGGGACTAACATACTCCATGCTTGGGACTAACATACTCCAGCTTGGGACTAAACATACTCTCTATCTTGGGACTAACATACTCCAGCTGGGACTAACATACTCCAGCTTGGGACTAACATACTCCAGCTTGGGACTAACATACTCCAGCTTGGGACTAACATACTCCAGCTTGGGACTAACATACTCCAGCTTGGACTAACATACTCCATCTTGGGTCTAACATACTCCAGCTTGGGACTAACATACTCCAGCTTGGGACTAACATACTCCAGCTTGGGACTAACATACTCCAGCTTGGACTAACATACTCCAGCTTGGGTCTAACATACTCCAGCTTGGGACTAACATACTCCAGCTTGGGACTAAACAGATACTCCAGCTTGGGACTAACATACTCCAGCTTGGGACTAACATACTCCAGCTTGGGACTAACATACTCCAGCTTGGGACTAACATACTCCAGCTTGGGACTAACATACTCCAGCTTGGGACTAACATACTCCAGCTTGGGACTAACATACTCCACTTGGGCTAACATACTCCAGCTTGGTACTAAACCCCTATACTCCCAGCTTGGGACTAACATACTCCAGCTTGGGACTAACTACTCCAGATTGGGACTAACATACTCCACTTGGGACTAACATACTCCAGCTTGGGACTAACATACTCCAGCTTGGGACTAACATACTCCAGCTTGGGATTAACATACTCCAGCTTGGGACTAACATACTCCAGCTTGGGACTAACATACTCCAGCTTGGGACTAACATACTCCAGCTTGGGTCTAACATACTCCAGCTTGGGACTAACATACTCCAGCTTGGGACTAACATACTCCACTGGGACTATAACTTACTCCAGCTTGGGACTAACATACTCCAGCTTGGGACTAACATACTCCAGCTTGGGACTAACATACTCCAGCTTGGGTCTAGCATACTCCAACTTGGGATTAACATACTCCAGCTTGGGACTAACATACTCCAGCTTGGGACTAACATACTCCACCTTGGGTCTAGCATACTCCAGCTTGGGATTAACATACTCCAGCTTGGAACTAACATACTCCAGCTTGGGACTAACATACTCCAGCTTGGGTCTAACATACTCCATCTTGGGTCTAACATACTCCAGCTTGGGACTAACATACTCCAGCTTGGGTCTAACATATTCCAGGTTGGGTCTAACATACTCCAGCTTGGGTCTAACATGCTCCAGCTTGGGTCTAACATACACCAGCTTGGGTCTAACATACTCCAGCTTGCGTCTAACATACTCCAGCTTGGGTCTAACACACTCCAGCTTGGGTCTAACATACTCCAGCTTGGGTCTAACATACACCAGCTTGGGCCTAAAATGCTCTAGCTTGGGTCTAACATACTTCAAATTGGATTTAACATATACCAGCTTGGATCTAAAATGCTCTAGCTTGGGTTTAACATACTCAGTTTGGGTCTAACATACCCAAATTGATGACTTAATCTTACCATTTTGGGGTTACCAGCTTGGACCCGAGATCTACCATACTGCCGCAGAGTACGAAGTTCGGCTTAAGTCCTTACAAGCCGCATCCACTAGCATACCCAAGCAGTCAGGCACTGGTGATCCTGTCACCCCTGTCTGTGTTTCACTTACAACTTCAGGCATGCAAGATAGTGTCCAGTTGCCTCAGGTGTCCAAGGAACCTGAGACTACCTTGAGTACTGAGCCTATCCCTGCAATGTCTGCTAGTTCAAGTAGTAGTTTCTCCATAGGGGACGCCTTTTCGGAAAACGATTGTTTGAAACTAATAAAGCCATCTCTTGTTGATGTCACATGCCGTCTGGTAGTGCCTTCACTAGAGTGTCTGTTGTTGTTCTTAGTGTTCCAGATGGTGATAACGTCCTCGTTGACAGTGATTCATGCAAAGTCAAGGGTTTGTTGGGCCATCCTTACATGTTGTAAGAGATAGTAAGATCCATTTCTTCCTTGCTAACATATCTCGTCAAAGTGTTCGCCTTAGAGCGCATACCAATATTGATGATCTTGTTTCCTATCCTTACCCTGTTCAGGTAGAGGATGACTTGTCACCTAACCAGTGGGTCGGTGCTATTTCAACCGGGGAGAGCCCATCCACTTCACTGGATCAATCCATTCCACCAGTAGAGGAGACAGACTTAGCTCCCACTGACTTTCCAGACGAGGTCGGGCGTTTGCTGAATCTGTTGAACATCTCACCTGGTAAGGTGAGAAGATGGGTAAACAAACTTATTGTCCCATCGTGTCCCATTGAACCTGGTACCAGACCTATTTATACGCCTGTGTATAGGATCCCTCATTCACAAGTTGCTGTCGGAGAACAACTGATCAGTCAGATGCTTGATGATGGAGTTATGGCACCTAGCAATTCACCGTGGAATGCGCCCTTGATTCTAGTACCTAAGAAGGACGGTACTTTAGGAAGTTAAATGCGAAAACTATTCCAGATCGCTTCCCACTTCCTGTACTTGGTGACAATTTATGTAACATCGGAGATAACAAAGTCTTTTCGACCCTGGACTTGTTACAAGGGTTTTAGCAAGTCCCTCTTCACTAGGACAGCCAAGACCTAACCGCATTTCCACTCTTACAGGTCATTATCACTTCCTCCATATGGCTTTTGGGTTACGATCTTCGCCTATCACATTCTCGAGGCTCATGATTAATATCTTTAGAGGCCTCATAGGTAACGCACTTATGGTGTACTTAGATGACATAGTCGTCATGTCCGAAGATGAGGATACACACTTGAAATAACTTGATGTAATACTTGGTAAGCTTGAAGAAGCCAATTTAAAGATCAAACTGTCTAAATGTCAATTTTTCAGAAGAGAAATCAAGTTTCTTGGTCACGTAGTCACTCCTAGAGGGGTTACGACTGACCAAAGTAAAGTAACTACAGTATTAAATTTTCCATCTCCCAAAACTGCTGATGCCGTAAGATCCTTTGTGGATCTTTCACTGCCAATTTTTCTTCCATGGCAGCTCCTCTAACTGAGTTGCTTAAGAAAGATGCTCCTTTCGTTTGCACCTTCCATCAAGAAAGAACATTCCAAACTCTAAAAGAAAAGCTAACATCTGCTCCAATCTTGAAATTTCCAGATTTTTTTCTAAGCCCTTCTATCTGACAACTGATGCTAGTTCACGTGGCATAGGTGCCGTACTAGCTCAGAAGACTGATGGCAAGTACAACGCAGTTGCATTTGCTAGCCGAGTCCTTACGAAGGATGAACGTAATTATACAGTAACTGAGCAAGAAGCTTTAGCAATAGTATGGTCTTTAAAGCACTTCCGAGACATTATCAGTGCCCTGTTCATGTCTTGACAGACCATACTTCACTGATATCTTTATTCCAGAACAACCCACTGGAAGGTTAGCCGGATGGACCCTGACTATCCAAGAGTTCAATCCTACCTTCAACACTTACCTGGCAAGTCAAATGTAGTCGGAGATGCTTTACCATGACATGTTAGTATAGTAACAGCAAACCCTCCATTTAGTGCAGAGGACGTAAAGAATGCTCAAAGAACGGATCCCATGTGGTCTGGTGTGATTCGATTCCTACTCCAGGAAGATCTTATTCTGACTGTGAAGCCACCAGCACCCATCAGTGACTTTGTCATGAACCACGAATTACTGTATCACACAGCCGAGCTGGGTACTCCAAGCAGACGGGTATACCAGTTAGTAATTCCAGAGTCACTAGTGAATGTAGCCTTACAGTTAGTTCACGATGTACCAGGTGTTGCACACCCTGGTACGGATCGTTCGGTAAAACAAGCCAGATTGAAATACTTCTGGCCTCGTATAGCAAATGAAATTTCTGAGTATGTTAAGAAATGACAAATTACATAATAGTCTTTGTGATATGTCAGGATAACTTATTACTGAAATAAGATGCCATAAATAAGCTGCCTGACATACTAAGCTAATATCCTAAATTTGCTTAGAATAGATAAGTTAATTGTGTGTGTGTGTGTGTGTGTGTGTGTGTGTGTGTGTGTGAAGATTTTATTTGCTGTTATTTATATTATTATTTGTGATGACTTGGAAGTTGGAGGGAGAGGCAGACATCGTGAGCGAGTGGCCGGAGCTTCTAGCAGCAATTATCAGTGTAAGCACCAGGGAGCTGGGAGAGCTTCACCAAGCCACCACCGTTACTTCCCTCCGTTACTTCTTTATTGAACAAACTTGGATAAAAACCACAGTGTGCGGCTACGTTATTCTGTACGATAGTTACAATGTGTGACCACCTGCAGTGTGCTGCTACACAATTCTATATACGAGTTATAATGTGTGACCACCTGCAGTGTGCTGCTACACTATTCTATATGACAGTTACAATGTGTGACCACCTGCAGTGTGCTGCTACACTATTCTATATGATAGTTACAATGTGTGACCACCTGCAGTGTGCTGCTACACTATTCTATATGATAGTTATAATATGTGACCACCTGCAGTGTGGTGCTACACTATTCTATATGATAGTTATAATATGTGACCACCTGCAGTGTGGTGCTACACTATTCTATATGATAGTTACAATGTATGACCACCTGCAGTGTGCTGCTACACTATTCTATACGATAGTTACAATGTGTGATCACCTGTAGTGTGCTGCTACACTATTCTATATGATAGTTACAATGTGTGACCACCTGCAGTGTGCTGCTACACTATTCTATATGATAGTTACAATGTGTGACCACCTGCAGTGTACTGGTACACTATTCTACATGATAGTTACAATGTTTGACCACCTGCAGTGGCCTGGTCACAGACCGGGCCGCGGGGGCGTTGACCCCTGGAACTCTCTCCAGGTAAACATGCAGTGTTCTGCTACACTATTTTATATGATAGTTATAATGTGTGACCACCTGCAGTGTACTGCTACACTATTCTATATGATAGTTACAATGTGTGACCACCTGCAGTGTACTGATACACTGTTCTATATGATAGTTACAATGTGTGACCACCTGCAGTGTACTGCTACACTATTCTATATGATAGTTACAATGTGTGACCACCTGCAGTGTGCTGCTACACTATTCTATATGATAGTTACAATGTGTGACCACCTGCAGTGTGCTGCTACACTATTCTATATGATAGTTACAATGTGTGACCACCTGCAGTGTGCTGCTACACTATTCTATATGATAGTTACAATGTGTGACCACCTGCAGTGTGCTGCTACACTATTCTATATGGCAGTTACAATGTGTGACCACCTGCAGTGTGCTGCTACACTATTCTATATGATAGTTACAATGTCTGACCACCTGCAGTGTGCTGCTACACTATTCTATATGATAGTTACAATGTGTGACCACCTGCAGTGTGGTGCTACACTATTCTATATGACAGTTACAATGTGTGACCACCTGCAGTGTGCTGCTACACTATTCTATATGGCAGTTACAATGTGTGACCACCTGCAGTGTGCTGCTACACTATTCTATAAGAAAGTTACAGAGTATAAGACTATGTTATTTATGACCTAGACGATCTATTCTTTCATGCAAGTGACACTATAACGTACAAGCACGTACGTATTTTTTATGCATAAATATATAAGAAGACAAAAGGGAACAGGAACAGTCATAAGTTCGGAACAAACAGACGAAAATATGGAGACAGTAGGTGGGACAGGAGAAATGCACACTGATTTTTTTATATTACATCCCAAAATATTCCAGCTGTCACCCACGATGACAGTATCTGTAGCAATCAACATTAAGTAAGCTGGAACACTACTGGACAGACTGTAAGTTCTTACAAGAGGCAGAACCTCAGCACGAGTGACACAACCTCAGAACGAGTGACACAACCCTAGCACTAGTGACACAACCCCAGCATGAGTGACACAACCCCAGCACGAGTGACACAATCCCAGCACTAGTGACACAACCCCAGCACGAGTGACACAACCCCAGCACTAGTGACACAATCCCAGCACTAGTGACACAACCCCAGCACGAGTGACACAATCCCAGCACTAGTGACAATCCCAGCACGAGTGACACAACCCCAGCACTAGTGACACAACCCCAGCACGAGTGACACAATCCCAGCACTAGTGACACAATCCCAGCACGAGTGACACAACCCCAGCACTAGTGACACAATCCCAGCACTAGTGACACAACCCCAGCACTAGTGACGCAATCCCAGCACTAGTGACACAACCCCAGCACGAGTGACAATCCCAGCACTAGTGACACAACCCCAGCACGAGTGACACAACCCCAGCATGAGTAACACAACCCCAACACGAGTGACACAATCCCAGCACTAGTGACACAACCCCAGCACGAGTGACACAACCCTAGCACGAGTGACACAATCCCAGCACTAGTGACACAACCCCAGCACGAGTGACACAATCCCAGCACTAGTGACACAATCCCAGCACTAGTGACACAACCCCAGCACGAGTGACACAACCCCAGCACGAGTGACACAATCCCAGCACTAGTGACACAACCCCAGCACGAGTGACACAACCCCAGCACTAGTGACACAATCCCAGCACTAGTGACACAACCCCAGCACGAGTGACACAACCCCAGCACGAGTGACACAATCCCAGCACTAGTGACACAACCCCAGCACGAGATGACACAACCCCAGCACTAGTGACACAATCCCAGCACTAGTGACACAACCCCAGCACGAGTGACACAACCCCAGCACGAGTGACGGATGACTTGGTTTCGCCTCCTGTACTAAATCAGCCAATAAAATCAATAGCTCAAAGCAACACAGGCAGGTTATCTACTTGGAGAGTGTTCCGGGGGTCAACGCTCCCGTGGCCCGGACCTTGACCAGCCCTGCCTTTCTTTGTTTTTGCCAATATTTAAATTATTGTATTCATGGGGGAAGGGCTAAACCTATTTGGATCATACAGCGCCTGGGAGTGGAGGGTTATGGAAGGCATTCAGGCTTGATTCAAAGAATTGGAGCACAGGTCCAATTCCTCAGATCAAGAGCCCCTCACCAACATCAAGGAACCTCCCTTGAGGGACCCATCATTTAAAATATGAAAAATAAAATTTTCTCTATTAAGGTCTTCGTCACAAAAACAAATGTAGTGTTTGGAGCTTTTGCAGGAACCCTGACTAGAGACTTCTTAGACAGTAATGTCTATATCCTGCAGTATAAATTGTGTAGAAGTGAGAGAATAACTGCAGGAAGGAGTGTCTCTATGTGAAAGATTATCTTAGTTCAAGTGGAGCAATTAGGGATAAGTGGCTGTACTTCTTGAAGGCGGGTCCACCACTTTTTACAAAGTAATCAAACCTGATGAGGCTTGAATTTTTTTAATCCCGAGATAAAATTATTGCTTGAGGACTTAAACATTATCGTATTAAGATTCAACAAATAACGGAGCATCAGAATGATTTGAACATTTGTCAATGAGAGAAAAACCCCACAACATTATGACTGTTTGCTCACTACAGAAAATGTTCCACAGAAGATGTGGCACGCAAAGAGTATGTTACGCTTTATTCGGAGCATGTACACACTCCCATATAGGCTGCCTCCCAACCACCGAACCAGGTGCTAAGGGTGCCTTGGTTCATTAACCTATCACAGGCGGGCCTGCCAAGGGCTGAGGCGATGTGGTTACTCGCAGGCAGCCCTTGCCAGACTTGCTTCTAGCTGGCTGAAGAACGGTTTTCTCTCTCTGGCTTCTGTCTTTGCCTTTAAACCACGTGTGGTACACTTATATTTCAACTCCATGTACATAAGTGTATATAGCTATATCTAACTGGTGAAGGAAAATACAAGTTAAAGACTATTGCTGTGTTTATTTTAGCTCCAAGACCCATTATGACCAGGTCAACAGGCCATTATTACCTGTGTTCGTAATAGAAGACAAAAGACAAAAACTAGAAGAATAGTTATCTGTATATTTTGGCCTCCTAACGAGATCCTCTTTAGAAGATATGAAGATGATTTTAAAGGTCGAAATATACAGAAAACTGCTGTTACTGTTTTTCTCTCGTTGGATATTTTTTCGCAGATAAATAAATTCATAATGCCGTTATATAACCAATTTACAGATGATTTACTCTTGGTTGCAAATGCAAAACAAAAATCTTTCCAATAAGCAATAATTAACTGATATTTTAAAAATATTAAAGCTAAAACTGACAGGGTCAACAGGAAAGGTGGTGGAGTAGCTATGTATGTCAGAGACAATTTAAATTGTTGTGTTAGACAAGATATTAAATTAGAAGCGTCAGCCACTGAATCTGTTTGGTTACAGCTTCTCGAGGGCCGAGAAAAACTAATTTTGGGTGTGATTTACAGGGCCCCAAATCTTGATAGGGAGTGCAGTAAACTTCTATGGGACGAAATTCGTAAGGCATCTACATACGAAAATGTTGTGCTAATGGGAGATTTCAACTATAGACAGATTGACTGGAGCAATTTGACAGGAAATTTAGAGTCGGGTGACTTTCTTGATACGATCCAGGATTGTTTTTTAAAACAGTTTGTGACAGAGCCAACTAGGGGAAATAACCTCCTTGACTTGGTTCTTGCCAGTAGGGAAACACTAATTAATAATCTTGAGGTTAATGATGAGCTTGGGGAGAGTGATCACAAATCACTCAGTTTTAACATATCATGGAATTCCCCTAATAATGGCAATCAAGTCTCCGTCCCTGACTTTCGCTTGGCTGATTTCATAGGACTGAAAAATTACTTAGGTGGGCTGAACTGGAATGACCTGACTAGGGGTCAGGTAGGTGGTGATGGTTGCCGATATGATGCTTTCCAGGGCATAGTTCTAGCTGCTCAGTCAAATTATGTTCCAAATAGGGAAATCAGATCAAACAAAAATGATCCTAAATGGATGAACAATAGATTAAAATATCTGATTGGTCAAAAGAGAGGCATATATAGGCAAATCAAAAGAGGAGAGGGGCAATTAAGAAATCGATATATTCAGTTAAAGAGAGAAATAAAAAAGGGAATTAGAAAAGCAAATAGAGATTATGAGGTTAAAGTTGCAAGAGAATCGAAGACTAACCCAAAAGGATTCTTTCAGGTATACAGAAGTAAGATCAGGGACAAGATAGGCCCACTCAAAAGTTCCTCGGGTCAGCTCACTGACAGTGATAAGGAAATGTGTAGAATTTTTAACACATACTTCCTCTCAGTTTTTACACAGGAGGATACCAGCGATATTCCAGTAATGATAAATTATGTAGAACAGGACGATAATAAACTGTGCACTATTAGGGTCACAAGTGACATGGTCCTTAGGCAAATAGATAAATTAAAACCTAACAAATCCCCAGGCCCTGATGAACTGTATGCAAGGGTTCTAAAGGAATGTAAAGAGGAGCTTAGCACACCTTTGGCTAATCTTTTCAACATATCACTACAAACTGGCATGGTGCCAGATAAGTGGAAAATGGCAAATGTGATACCTATTTTCAAAACAGGTGACAGGTCCTTAGCTTCGAACTATAGACCAATAAGCCTAACCTCCATAGTGGGAAAATTTATGGAATCAATAATTGCCGAGGCAGTTCGTAGCCACCTTGAAAAGCATAAATTAATCAACGAATCTCAGCATGGTTTTACAAAGGGGCGTTCCTGCCTTACGAATTTATTAACTTTTTTCACTAAGGTATTTGAGGAGGTAGATCATGGTAATGAATATGATATTGTGTATATGGACTTCAGTAAGGCTTTTGACAGGGTCCCACATCAGAGACTATTGAGGAAAATTAAAGCACATGGAATAGGAGGAGAAATTTTTTCCTGGATAGAGGCATGGTTGACAAATAGGCAGCAGAGAGTTTGCATAAATGGGGAGAAATCAGAGTGGGGAAGCGTCACGAGCGGTGTTCCACAGGGGTCAGTGTTGGGCCCCCTGCTGTTCACAATCTACATAAACGACATAGATGAGGGCATAAAGAGCGACATCGGCAAGTTTGCCGATGACACCAAAATAGGCCGTCGAATTCATTCTGACGAGGACATTCGAGCACTCCAGGAAGATTTGAATAGACTGATGCAGTGGTCGGAGAAGTGGCAGATGCAGTTTAATATAGACAAATGCAAAGTTCTAAATGTTGGACAGGACAATAACCATGCCACATATAAACTAAATAATGTAGATCTTAATATTACGGATTGCGAAAAAGATTTAGGAGTTCTGGTTAGCAGTAATCTGAAACCAAGACAACAGTGCATAAGTGTTCGCAATAAAGCTAATAGAATCCTTGGCTTCATATCAAGAAGCATAAATAATAGGAGTCCTCAGGTTGTTCTTCAACTCTATACATCCTTGGTTAGGCCTCATTTAGATTATGCTGCACAGTTTTGGTCACCGTATTACAGAATGGATATAAATTCTCTGGAAAATGTACAAAGGAGGATGACAAAGATGATCCCATGTATCAGAAACCTTCCCTAGAGAGATAGCTAAGGGCCCTGAAACTGCACTCTCTAGAAGACGTAGAATAGGGGGATATGATTGAGGTTTATAAGTGGAAGACAGGAATAAATAAAGGGATGTAAATAGTGTGCTAAAATATCTAGCCTAGACAGGACTCGCAGCAATGGTTTTAAGTGTGGAAAATTCAGATCAGGAGGGATATAGAAAGTACTGTTTGGTAATAGATTTGTGGATTGAGTGAACAAACTCCCAATTACCGTTATAGAGGCCAGAACGTTGTGTAGCTTTAAAAATAGGTTGGATAAATACATGAGTAGATGTGGGTGGGTGTGAGTTGGACCTGATAGCTTGTGCTAACAGGTCGGTTGCCGTGTTCCTCCCTTAAGTCAATGTGACCTGACCTGACTAGGTTGGGTGCATTGGCTTAAGCCGGTAGGGACTTGGACCTGCCTCGCATGGGCCAGTAGGCCTTCTGCAGTGTTCCTTCGTTCTTATGTTCTTAAAACACTTTTAAAAAGTATTCCTTTTTTTTGTACCCCCTGACGAATGGCAAAGGAACAGAGCAAGACTAACGAGGCGTCGAACAGAACGGTGGTTGTGGGTGTTTACACACACTGGGAATCAAGTCATTTGGCGAGGAGAGAGTTGCCGCCACCATCATTAATGTGGGAACACGACAGGCGGAGCGCGGGGTAAAGCGCGCGCAAATCTCCCGCGCAAACACTGCACCTCCACTCCACTTGTCCGATTCTTCTTAGCAAATCCCTTTCCCTGACCCTCGTTCGTTTCCCCTGGCTGTGTTTACCAGTTATATTTCATGACACATGCAAGAAGCCCATCATGTGTGATGAAATATGACAGGGAAACACCTAGCTAGTGTACCCACACCGTAACTATCACTTATAGCACCATAAGGTTCATACATTCAAGTTTATTTACGAAAAATCGTCCGATTCTCTTCACTTTGGCAACGCTAGGTTGCTGTTTATTTGGACGGAAGTAATTTTTTTTGTCCTATTAGCTCGGAAGTCTATATAATTTACTGCACTGAAACTTTTGTGTGTGTGTGGTGGTTGTGTGTGTGTTGTGTGTGTGTGGGGTGGGGGTGTGTTTTGTGTTTGGTGTGGTGTGTGGTGTGTGTGTGTGGTGTGTGTTGTTGTGTGTGTGTGTGTGTGTGTGTGTGTGTGTGTGTGGGATGTGTGTGTGTGTGTGTGTGTGTTTGTGCGTGCGTGGCGTGCGTGCGTTGTGTTGTGTGTTGTGTGTGTGGTGTGTGTGTGTGTGTGTGTGTGTGTGGTGTGTGTGTGTGTGTTGGTGTGTGTATGTGTGTGTCATATACTGCATTAGAGGTGGACCCCTATCATACATATATTTGTGAAGAAGTACAAGGGGTAGGCAGCAGTTAGTGTTCACAGTGCAGCAGCACCAGCTGACTGTAATTGGTAGGAGAAAGGCACTTTATTATGTCATATCTCCTTGAACACTGGAGGCAAGATGCATTTATCTCTTTCACGTCAAAATTACACACCAGCTGAGCGTCTCTCAGCAATCTCCTCTGATGAGATCAACCTTCCATGTCTCTACACACCCACTACATGACTCTTACCATACTTTTTTTTACTATTTAATCAAAGAGCACTTTTCAAGTGGACATTTTAAAACGTACTAAAATATAATGTGAATTTTTCATTATAAAGATGACTTAAAGGTTATTATTATTATTATTATTATTATTATTTATATTATTATTATTATTATTATTATTATTATTATTATATATTATTATTATTATTTATTATTATTATTATTATTATTAATTATTATTATTATTATATATTACTATTATATCAAGATTATGTGGATTAAAGTAAAGGTTGGATGCGAAAAGTGGGTCATAATAAGCGTGTATGTACCTGGAGAAGAGAGGAATGTAGAGGAAGAGAGAGAGAGATTTTGGGAGATGTTTAAGTGAATGTATTGGAACCTTTGAAACAAGTGAGAGAGTAATTGTGGTAGGGGACCTGAATGCTAAAGTAGGAGAAACTTTTAGAGAGGGTGTGGTAGGTAAGTTTGGGGTGCAGGTGTAAATGATAATGGGAGCCCTTTGATTGAACTTTGTTAGAAAGGGGTTTAGTTATAGGTAATACATATTTTAAGAAAAAGAGGATAAATAAGTATACAAGATATGATGTGGGGCGAAATGACAGTAGTTTGTTGGATTATGTATTGGTAGATAAAAGACTGTTGAGTAGACTTCAGGATGTACATGTTTATAGAGGGGCCACAGATATATCAGATCACTTTCTAGTTGTAGCTACACTGAGAGTAAAAGGTAGATGGGATACAAGGAGAATAGAAGCATCAGGGAAGAGAGAGGTGAAGGTTTATAAACAAAAAGAGGAGGCAGTTAGGGTAAGATACAAACAGCTATTTGAGGATAGATGGGCTAATGAGAGCATAGGCAATGGGGTCGAAGAGGTATGGGGTAGGTTTAAAGATGTAGTGTTAGAGTGTTCAGCAGAAGTTTGTGGTTACAGGAAAGTGGGTTCGGGAGGGAAGAGGAGTGATTGGTGGAATGATGATGTAAAGAGAGTAGTAAGGGAGAAAAAGTTAGCATATGAGAAGTTTTTTACAAAGTAGAAGTGATGCAAGGAGGGAAGAGTATATGGAGAAAAAGAGAGAGGTTAAGAGAGTGGTGAAGCAATGTAAAAAGAGAGCAAATGAGAGAGTGGGTGAGATGTTATCAACAAATTTTGTTGAAAATAAGAAAAAGTTTTGGAGTGAGATTAACAAGTTAAGGAAGCCTAGAGAACAAATGGATTTGTCAGTTTAAAAATAGGAGAGGAAAGTTATTAAATGGAGAGTTAGAGGTATCGGGAAGATGGAAGGAATATTTTGAGGAATTGTTAAATGTTGATGAGATAGGGAAGCGTGATTTCTTGTATAGCGCAAGGAGGAATAACATCTTGTAGGAGTGAGGAAGAGCCAGTTGTGAGTGTGGGGAAGTTCGTGAGGCAGTAGGTAAAATGAAAGGGGGTAAGGCAGTCGGGATTGATGGGATAAAGATAGAAATGTTAAAAGCAGGTGGGGATATAGTTTTGGAGTGGTTGGTGCAATTATTTAATAAATGTATGGAAGAGGGTAAGGTACCTAGGATTGGCAGAGAGCATGCATAGTTCCTTTGTATAAAGGCAAAGGGGACAAAAGAGAGTGCAAAAATTAAGGGGGATAAGTCTGTGAGTATACCTGGTAAGTGTATGGTAGAGTTATTTGAAAGAATTAAAAAGTAAGACGGAGAATAGGATAGCAGATGAACAAGGAGGCTTTAGGAAAGGTAGGGGGTGTGTGGACCAGGTGTTTACAGTGAAACATATACGTGAACAGTATTTAGATAAGGCTAAAGAGGTTTTTGTGGCATTTATGGATTTGGAAAAGGCGTATGACAGGATGGATAGGGGGGCAATGTGGCAGATGTTGCAGGTGTATGGTGTAGGAGGTAGGTTACTGAAAGCAGTGAAGAGTTTTTACGAGGATAGTGAGGCTCAAGTTAGAGTATGTAGGTAAGAGGAAGATTATTTCTCAGTAAAACCAGGCCTTAGACAAGGATGTGTGATGTCACCATGGTTGTTTAATATATTTATAGATGGGGTTGTAAGAGAAGTAAATGTGAGGGTCTTGGCAAGAGGCGTGGAGTTAAAAGATAAAGAATCACACATAAAGTGGGAGTTGTCACAGTTGCTCTTTGCTGGTGACACTGTGCTCTTGGGAGATTCTGAAGAGGAGTTGCAGAGGTTGATGGATGAATTTGGTAGGGTATGCAAAAGAAGAAAATTAAAAGTGAATACAGGAAAGAGTAAGGTTATGAGGATAACAAAAAGATTAGGTGATGAAAGATTAGATATCAGATTGGAGGGAGAGAGTATGGAGGAGATGAATGTATTCAGATATTTGGGAGTGGACGTGTCAGCGGATGGGTCTATGAAAGATGAGGTGAATCATAGAACTGATGAGGGGAAAAGGGTGAGCGGTGCACTTAGGGTCTGTGGAGACAAAGAACTTTGTCCTTGGAGGCAAAGAGGGGAATGTATAGAGAGTATAGTTTTACCAACACTCTTATATGAGTGTGAAGCATGGGTGACACTCATGTTGCAGCGAGGAGACGCCTGGTGGCAGTGGAGATGTCATGTCTGAGGGCAATGCGTGGTGTGAATAACCATGGCCAGAGAAATCGAAGTATTGGAGGCAGGAGGACGTGCGGGAATTACCAAAACTGTTGTCCAAGGGTCAGAGGAGAACAGAATGACGACAAGAGATCGTTATCACAACTGTAGATAGGAAGCACACAAGTCTGAGACGCGGTTAGAGAGCGTGGGATACGGCCTAAGTATCAGGGAATTGGACGCGTAGGGGAAAGCGTCCGGGTAAAGGTGCGAGGCTCTATCTCTTTGTTGTAGCGAGTGTGGCTTTAGAGAGCTTCCACACGGTCTCTCGTGAAGTCGAATGTGTATGATTAAGTAGCGTGAGTGGAACATGGAGACAAATAGATTTTAATACTTGACGTGCTGTAGGAGTATGTGAGCAAAGAAAATTTCACATGAAGGGTACAGGGAAACCGGAGCAGCCGGACTTTGATCCTGAAAGGGAGAGTACAGGTGCCTGCACTATCCAGAAAGGTCGAATGGTGTTAAATGTTGCAGTTTAAAAAACTGATAGTGATAAAGCACCCTTCTGAGGACAGACAAAGTGATGAGGGAGTGAATTGATGTGAAAGTTTTCTTACTTATATCTCGGAGAGAGGCCAACCCTGACACTCTGTCTTGGGAAATTACTGCAGGCCAAATGTGTAACAATAAGAAAAAATAAAACAATAAATATACAAGTGTGTAGATTATAAAAATTAGTATGCATATTATTTATCAAATTATATTATGGGTCGATAAGAAACAATAGTCGAATACAAATAAATATACTTATTTCACAAAGTTAGTGCAACAACAACGTGAGAAAAGGTCATAACAGTATAGGTAAATGAATCTCTAGGTGTATCTGATCCAATGAGGGTCGAGGAGGGTTGGCTCCAGTTCCTCCAAGTAACACGAGCCCATATCACCTGTAAGTGAGAACCTTATTTATCAACAATATAAGTACTTCAAGCTCAATGACTGAACCAAATAACTTTGATATGCGTGACTTGGTGTATATTTTCTGACGCAGAATATGTAACACTCCTTCACTCATCTACTCTATGCTCAGAGGAAGACATAGCATAAAATTTTGTCGTCAGAAACTTGCAAGTCTACTGGTGGCAACCATGAGATCTTGTAAGAGTGAGATAGTGGCTAGTTCTATATTGCGAGTGCAACTAGCTATTCCATAAGCTAACCTGTGAAGGGTCAGTGAGCTAGTGTATTATAGTGCAACTCTGCCATAGCTAACCTGTGATGGTATGGCTAGATTAATTGAGCACCTCCATAGCTAACCTGTGAAGGTAGTTGGTCTTACCTTTACTTGTGTCACACTGCCCAATAGCTAACCTTTGGATGGTAGTGCTAGTTTATTGAGCACTCTTCCTAGACTAACTAACCCCGTGTGAAGGTATAAGCAAGTTTTGATTGTGCACTCCAATAGCTTAACCTGTAGAATGGTAGTGAGCGCTACATTATTGGTGTCACGAACCCATATCATAACATGTTGGAATGGTTAGTGGACTAAGTTTTCATGGACGCTACAATTCAAATGCTAACCTGATGGATGGTAAAGCTGTCTTAGTTTATTGTGCACTCCATAGACTAATCCGTGATGTGAAGGGTAGTGCCTAGTTTTTATTGAGCACATCCATACTACAACCTGTGTATGTATGTCGAGTCTAGTTTATAGTGTCCACACCATTACAGTCTACCTGTTAAGCTAGGTAGTGCCACACGCACTATATAAATGAGAGCACTCCATATGCTAACCTTTGATGTGTAGTGGCTAGATAATTTGTGCAACTCCATAGCAACACTGTGAAGGGTAGAGGCTAGTCTTATGTGCACCCATATGCTAACCTGAGAACGGGATAGTGGCAAGTTATTAATGTCACCCCATAGCTAACCCTAGAGAGTAAGGGTAGTGGTGCTATTTCTATTGTGTCTCTCCAAGCTAACCCTGTGAAGGGTGTAGTGGCTAGTTTATTGTGCAACACATAGACTAACCACTGTGTAGGGTAGAGGCTAGTTTAATGTCCGTCTACCCCGTCATCCGTCCTTGTTGACGGGACGTGGCTTAGTTTAATTGTGCACACACAGTTGAAACGACATCAGCCTCGCACCCAAAGCAAACGCAAGAGCTCGATCCTGCCATTCACCTGGTTATATTGAGAACTTGCGAAGGAAACTTCTCTTGGTGCATGGCTCAAAACTTTCCACTGCATCAACAAATCTATACACCTCAATGTGGTGATAATTGAGTCTTGATTCATACCTACTTCTGTTCGCAATATATAGCAAAATAAGGTCAGAGAGGATAACGGCAAAACTGGCGCGAAAATGAGGTGTATAGGGACACGGGGCCAGACGCATAAAAAGGTGAAATAGGACAGTGGCCAGAAACGCATCAAATAGGTGTGTTTAGGTACAGGGGCCATAAACAGCATCAAAGATAGAATTAGGGAGGACAGATAGACCATAACGCATCAACAATAGGAGTGTAAGGGACAGAGCCAAACGCATCAAATAGGTGTTAGGGACAGGAGCCCAGAACGCATACAAATATGGTTATGTTACAGGGGCCAGAACGCATCAAATAGTGTAAAGGGACAGTGTGCCCCGAACACTCATCAAAAGATTGTTTTATTAGAATTTATCTTAAAAGGGTGGGCAGGAACACTAGTGAAGATGTCCTTGTGTATAAGATAACTCAAAGCCAAACGCTCCAGTTGGCGGGCGTCATCCTATATGACTAAACACCAACATCAGGAGCCATTAATGTTTCCTGACGATTCTTGACTAACTCAACCCTGGTGTAGTTATCTTTCGTTATGTTCTTGATACGTGAGTAACAGATGTCAGAGTAAACAAGCAGTGCACTATCATAAGTATCAGATATCAGGTTAACATCAGAGACTATTAGCAAGTGTCGTAGTAAAGTACATACAATACTACACAGGAAGGAAAGAGATTAAAGCAAAAATACATGATATCCTATCCTGTTATCTTAAGAACAGTACGATAAAAGGACGTGAGTGTGTGTGAGGAGGGAAGGAAGGGAGGGGGGGGAGGGAGTGTAATGCTAGAACAATTCAACATACATAGAGGTCGTGCACCTAGATAAAGAAGAAACTTATAATATATAAAGACATATAGCGATAAGTAAACCAACATCAGGAGCATCGCAAACTTTAATGCAATATAGTAAGAAGGAAGCGGTAAAACTTGGTACCGCACCAGTATATTTCCAGGTAAATGTATGGCACAGAGCCCAAGACCTAGAAATCGATACTCCAGTCCGTACTGAAAAACGAGGCCGAGACCAGATCTGGAGTTCGACTCCAGTGGCACAGCTCAGGGTAGTACTACCATACAAACATAAGGTACAAAGAGTGAGGTCTACTCTTATAATAGTTCCTTCTTTGTGTTAGATGGCACATTGTCTCCAATGCCAATTTATTGTTGACATAAACAATTCTTGACTACTCCAGCAGGTACTGGAATAATCTTTGACACAGTCAACACTTGACTACCTTCAGCAGGTACATAGAAGTTAATCTTTGACACAGCAAACACTAGACTACCTTCATCAGGTACTGAAGTTGTTAATCTTGACACAGCAACACATGACTACCTTCATTAAGAGGGGGTTACTGAAGTTTGTTATCTTTGACACGCAACACTTGACTACATTCCGCAAGTATTGGGAGGTTATCTTTACACGAGCAACACTTAAATCCTTCCAACAGTAGCTGAATTACCTTACACAGACAACACTTGACTACCTCTGGCAGTTACCTAAGTTATCCTTCCCGAAATGTTTCGCCTACACAGTAGGCTTCTTCAGTCGAATACAGAAGTGACTAAAACTTGAGACAGGAGAAGCAGTGTAGAGGTAATAACAATGTGGCTAACCTAGCAAGACTCCTCCTTCAAGGATGATCCACCGCTTCTGCTGTCTCAAGTTTTCGTCACCTTTATATTCCCCTGAAGAAGCCTACTGCCTAGGCGAAACGTTTCGGACTTAAAGCTACTAAAATGTTACACATGTGTCTTGCTTATCAATTTTTTTCAAGATATCTGATGGCATTATTAAAATAAGCTAAGCAGAACAACCTACAATGTCTCTCCCACAAAATAAATGTCCATAAAAAGAGCAAAAAGCCGTGACAGTACAAACAAGTCGTAAACATAAAGGTAAATACCATGTGTGACCTTCTCTTCCTCTCGACTTGACCTCATACAAGGGATTATCAGCGGCCAAATGAGCTTGTGAACGCCACAGAAAATTGGGCATTCGAATGGATTTAGCTATGGTGGGCTGGACCTGCCTGGCTGAGCCAGACTTACCATTCCACTCAGGGTGGCTGGGCTGACCTGCCTGGCTGAGCCACTTACCATTCCACCATGGTAGCTGTGCTGACCTGCCTGGCTGAGCCACTTACCATCCCACCATGGTAGCTGGGCTGACCTGCCTGGCTGAGCCACTTACCATCCCACCATGGAAGCTGGGCTGACTCTGCCGCTGAGCCATTACCCATCCCATGGTGCTGTGCCTGACCTCCTGGCTGAGCCACTCCCATTCCACCAGGTGTGCTGAGCTGACCTGCCTGGCTTGAGACCACTCACCATTCCACCATGGTGGCTGTGCTGACCTGCCTGGCTGAGCCACTCACCATCCCACCATGGTGGCTGTGCTGACCTGCCTGGCTGAGCCACTCACCATTCCACCATGGTGTGTCTTGCTGACCCGACTGGCCTGGCTGAGACCACTCACCATTTCCCCATTGTGGGAGGGCTGACCTGCCTGGCTGTGCCACCTCACCATCCACATGTGGCTGTGGCTGACCTGGCCCTGTCTGAGCTACTCACCATCCCAAACCAATGGTGGCGTGCTGAACCTGCCTGGCAGAAGCCACTCACCATCCCCAGCACCATGGTGGCGGTGCTGACCTGGCCTGGCTGAAGCCACTATCACCATTCCACCAACCAAGGTGGCTGTGGTTACCTGCCTGGCTGAGCCACACACCATCCCACCAAGTGGGGTGGGCTGACCCGTGCCCAGGCTGAGCCACTCAACCATCCCACCATGGTAGGCTGTGCTGGACCGTGCCTGGCGAGTCCACTTACCTCCCACCTGTGGCTGTGCTGACCTGCTGGCTGATCCACTTAGCCAACCATTCCACCATGGTGGCTGTGGTGACCTGCCTGGCTGAGCCACTCACCATCCCACCATGGTGGGTGGGCTGACCTGCCTGGCTGAGCCACTCACCATCCCACCATGGTGGCTGTGCTGACCTGCCTGGCTGAGCCACTCACCATCCCACCATGGTGGCTGTGCTGACCTGCCTGGCTGAGCCACTCACCATCCCACCATGGTGGCTGTGCTGACCTGCCTGGCTGAGCCACTCACCATCCCACCATGCTGGCTGTGCGACCTGCTGGCTGAGCACTCACCATCCACCATGTGGCATGATGCTGACGCTGCCTGGCTGAGCCACTCACAATCCCACCATGTGAGTGGCTGACCTGCCTGCCTGAGCCACTCACCATCCCACCATGTGCGTGCTGACCTGCTGCTGAGCCACTTCCACCATCCCACCATTGTGGCTGTTGCTGACCCTGCCTTGGCTTGAGCCATCTCACCATCCCACCATGGTGGAGTGGCTGACCTGCCTATGCCAAAGCCACTCACCATCCCAACCATGTAGGTGGTTTGACCAGCTGGTTGAGTCAGTTTACCCACACACCACAAGTGGATGGCTGGCTTGTGATTAATAATGGTCTAGGTGGGACAGAAACATCTTCCAATAATTCTTCTTCAAGGTGTTGATTGTTTAATATTTACTTGTGACTGAACACGCTTCCGATCTCACCACAATTACCGACGGAACCCTAACTCCGGTTAACCTTGAAGACATCACTGACAACATGCCCATGCACTCTGTCCCAGGCCCTCACTCGTGGAACTACAAGAAACATCACTGACAGCATGCCCATGCATAATGCCCCAGGCCCTCACTCGTGGAACTGGAAGAAACATCACTGACAGCATGCCCATGCATAATGGCACCCAGCCCTCTCTCGTGGAACTGCAAGAAACATCACGCGATACAACGCAGACGCATGCATGCCCATGCATAATGCCCCAGGCCATCACTCGTGGTGACTGCAAGAAACGTATCACTGTCAGCAAGCCCCATGCAAATGCCCCAGGCCCTCACTCATGAAACTAGCAGAAAGACATCACGACAGCATGCCATGCAAAATAGCCCCAGGGCCCTCCACTCGAGGAACTGCAAGAAACATCACTGACAGCATGCCATGCATAATGCCCCCAGTCCCTCTCGTGGAACATGCAAGAGAACATCACGACAGCATGCCCATTGCATATTGCTTCCAGGCCTTCACATCGTGGGACTGCAAGAAACAACACTGACAGCATGCCCATGCATAATGGCCCATGCCCCCATCTCGTGGAAACTGCAAGGAAACATCATCTGACATCATGCCCATGCATAATGCCTCCAGGCCTTACACGTACTGCAAGAAACAAGCACTGACACATGCCCATGGCATAATGCCCCAGGGGCCCTCTCCTCGTGGAACTGCAAGGAAATTCACTGACAGCATGCCCATGCAAATGCCCCAGGCCCTCACTCGTGGAACTGCAAGAAACATCACTGACAGCATGCCCATGCATAATGCCCCAGGCCCTCACTCGTGGAACTGCAAGAAACATCACTGACAGCATGCCCAGGCATAAATCCCCAGCCCTCACCTCGTGAACTGCAATAAAACATCACTGCGAGACATGCCATGCATAATGCCCCAGGCCCTCACTCGTGGGACTGCAAGAAACATCACTGACAGCATGCCCATGCATAATGCCCCAGGCCCTCACTCGTGGAACTGCAAGAAACATCACTGAGAGCATGCCCATGCATAATGCCCCAGGCCCTCACTCGTGGGACTGCAAGAAACATCACTGACAGCATGCCCATGCATAATGCCCCAGGCCCTCACTCGTGGAACTGCAAGAAACATCACTGACAGCAGTTTCCCATGCAAAATGGCCACCAGGCCCTCACTCGTGGAACTGCAAGAAACATCACTGACAGCATGCCCATGCATAATGCCCCAGGCCCTCACATGTGGAACTGCAAGAAATCACTATCACGTGACCTATGTAACTATTTTATACGGCAGCCTGGACACAGTTATAGTTTCAGTCACTATAAACCACCGACATAGTACTGCTCCAAAAAGCTGATAATAGCAGAAAAAAAACTATAGACCCATTTTACTAAAGTCCCACATTATCAAAATATTTGAAAGGCTGTTAAGAAGCAAGACTGCCAATCGCATGGAATCACTACGATTACACAGCCAAGGCAGCATAAGTTGGTAGAGGGACTGCGCTTGGCCTTTCACAATTTCTAGACCCATTACTACGTGGTCTTGGATGCACGGAAATACAAGTGAAATGCTGGAATACGATCATATCCAACCCGCAACATCAGTCTGGTTCTGTGACCCGGCTGATGGGGCGTGACTCAGAGACATGAATACAAGATAACAAAACAAGAATAATGACTTAAGTGTCTTCTATGATAACGCATAATTTTATTAAAGAGTAGAAACACTAAGGTATTTTATTCTTATACATTTTAATTTAAAAAAAAAAACACAACTCTCTTTATATATCTGACGAGAAAATTTGTTTACTGACCGTCAGCAGCTTGTTTACTTGGAAAGGTTGGCAAAAGAAATATCTTCGAGCTATTTATCCTGGAAAGAATGCTAGACTGACTGAAAAACTTGAGATACGGACGAGGTATGAGTTGTAAATATGATAACAGTAACACAGAAAGACTTTGCGAAGGCAAGTTGAGACTGTGAGACAGAATGACGAAGAAAGAGACAAAAACAAATTATAGGTCAGGCATCCAAACATAAACACAGGAGACAAATAAAGTCTTTGAGGGAAAAAAATGAGGCAAAAAGGCCACAGACGAAGACACACAAAAGAAAGAAACACCTGGAGAGGAAAGACACCCAGAGGCAACCCAGAAAAAACTAACACAATAGCAGAAGAAAGAGTGGAACAGGAGAAACACGTGCCAGGGAAGAGATAAAGTAACAAAGGAGGTAGAGAGGAGACAAACTAACAAAGAAGACAGAACAAAGAAGATAATAGGCAAAGTAAAGAGACATGAAGGCGGAGGAGCTACAAAAATACAGACAAACTAAGAGATACAGTAAGAGACCCAAAAGGAAAGACAAATAAAAACAAACACGCGAACAGACAAACAGAGAAAGTATTCTTTTTTTTTTTTTTGTACGTTGGCTAAGCAGAGGCGACCATTTCCGTGTTGTGGCACATGTCCACGTTGGTTTTACACACACACACACACTAGTGTCCTTCCCTCCCCGCGTGACTATAAACTGTATATCCTGTAACAATTTCAACCAATTACCTCAAAAATTGTAGTCATGAGCGCTGCAGAGTGATCAATACATGCTCGAGCTTGGGGTAGCCTGAGCCATGAGCACTATGTCTGCCTGGCTGCCCACCATGCAAGTGCACCTGATATTGTGTTTCCTAGCAGAAAGTGTGCACCTTATATTTTGTTTGCTAGCAGAGTGCACCTGATATTTTGTTTGCTAGCAGGTTGCACCTCATATTTTGTTTGCAAACAGAAAGAGTGCACCTGATATTTTGTTTGCTAGCAGAAAGAGTGCACCTCGTATTCTGCTTGCTAGCAGAAAGGGTGCACCTCGTATTTTGTTTGCTAGCAGAAAGAGTGTACCTCGTATTCTGCTTGATAGCAGAAAGAGTGCACGTCGTATTTTCTTTGCTAGCAGAAAGAGTGCACCTGATATTTTGTTTGCTAGCAGAAAGAGAAAATTGTCATGCCGAGGGTCACATGCTAACCCACCGAGTGGATCATTACTATTATTATCAATTTAAACGTTAAACCTGCAAGTTATACAGCGCTGGAGGAAGGGATGTGCTAAAATTAGAATACGGAAGAGTAGAAGTGAGCGAGGGGTAGGGGTGTGTGTGAGGGTAGGGGTTAGTGGAGGAAGGGGAAAGTGAAAGAGTAAAATTTAAATCAGAGCTGGTGCAATGGGCTAATTTCTGTTAAAAAGTTAGAGGGTTTCTGCATCAGAAGTGGGACTTTCAGCGAGGAGGTCGGTAAGAGCGAATCCTGCATGCTCATTGATAGACAGGACAATAATATAATAAAAAAAAACTAAAATATCGTGGACAGAGTGTAATATGATAGACAGTCCTTAAAGAGAAGTTCCAGATGTTTCTGGAGAGTAGTAAGCCTCTCGAAACTCATCAAAGGTGTGTGCTATCAGTGAGTGAGTCGCATGAGTCCAATATGTTAAGCGAGAAAGTGTAATCTCACAAACCCGACAGACGTGGGAAGTTGGTCAGGATCCCAGATGTCGTTTGATAGAAACAATTTGCGTCGTTCAGCTCGGACCAACGTTGCTATCAGCAGCTACAAAGTTATTGAGACACCATTGACAAATAATCCAAGTAAGGAATATCGCTTGTGGGACATCGGGAGGTCATTAACAGCTGATCAAGTGGTTGAGTTTGCTTGTTCATTGCCCTGAACATCGGCGCGTCCATGGGCAAGCAAAAACGGCCTCTTTACGTTTATTAGAAATGAGACACAGCCAAAGTTGTATACGAAGGACATGGGCGGAAGTGGGGGGAGTCGAATTTCTGGAGTCCTCACTCAGTAGAGCTCTTGGTCATGTGCTGAGCCAGTCAGTAGAGCTCTTGGTCATGTGCTGAGCCAGTTAGTAGAGCTCTTGGTTATGTGCTGAGCCAGTCAGTAGAGCTTACGGTCATGTGCTGATCCAGTCAGTAGAGCTCTTGGTCATGTGCTGAGCCAGTCAGTAGAGCTCTTGGTTATGTGCTGAGCCAGTCAGTAGAGCTTACGGTCATGTGCTGATCCAGTCAGTAGAGCTCTTGGTCATGTGCTGAGCCAGTCAGTAGAGCTCTTGGTTATGTGCTGAGCCAGTCAGTAGAGCTTACGGTCATGTGCTGATCCAGTCAGTAGAGCTCTTGGTCATGTGCTGATCCAGTCAGTGGAGATCTTGGTCACATGCTAACCCAGTCAGTGGAGTCGTATGCTGACCCAATCAGTAGAGCTCTTGGTCATATGCTGACCCAGTACTAAAGGATGCTTCCGAGGGTCAAAGCCCTAGCAGCCCGGTCACAGAGCAGGCTTCCCAGTGGATTAAGGGAAGACCTTATCATCCAGGCTTTTAGTGTTGGCTGCACGTAGCCTAACGTACGAGCCACAGCTCGGCTGATTAGGAACTGATTGGAAGTTGTCCAGTTTCCTCTCGAACACGACCAGAGGTTACCTGGAGGTTACCTGGAGGTTATTCCGGGGATCAACGCCCCCGCGGCCCGGTCCATGACCAGGCCTCCCGATGGATCAGGGCCTGATCAACTAGGCTGTTACTGCTGGCCGCACGCAGTCCGACGTACGAGCCACAGCCCGGCTGATCCGGCACTGACTTTAGGTATCTGTCCAGCTCTGTCTTGAAGGCAGCCAGGGGTTTATTGGCAATTCCCCTAATGCTTGATGGGAGGCTGTTGAACAGTTTTGGGCCCCGGACACTTATGGTGTTTTCTCTTAGTGTACCAATGGCGCCCCTACTTTTTATTGGCGGCATTTTGCATCGCCTGCCCAGTCTTTTACTTTCGTAGGGAGTGATTTCTGTGTGCAGGTTTGTTGGTAATTTCTCTTGAGCACGAAAGGAGGGCGTTGAAAAGTCGAGGACCTCTGACACTCATCAACTTCTCTCTTGATGTACTCGTCGTGCCTCTGCTTTTTTATTGGAGGTATTTTGCACTGTCTGTCAAGTCTTGTTTTCATACAGAGTGATTTTTTTGTACAGGTTTTGAAACAATTCCTCCAGGACTTTCCGGGTGTAAATTATGATGTACCTCTCCCGCCTACATTGTAAGGAATACAGTTGGAGAGACTTAGGCATTCCAGTGGTTCAGATGCTTGACTGAGTGTATTCAAGTGAAAATTCTCTGTATGTTTTCCAGCTCAGCACTCGCCTGCCATGAATAGGGGGGGGGGGTTGATACACAGGAGTACACCAGCCTGGAGAGTAAGTCACCTGAAGAATATCATCACTGGCTCAGCATCTCGTCTCAAAAAGTTCTAGATATCCAGCCTATCATTTTCCTTGAGGTAGCAACAGGAAAATTGTTAGGATCCTTGAACATGAGAATTGACATCCTCATTCCCAGGTCTCTCACAAGCAGACTGTATTAAGTGGTTTGAGTTTGTTATGTATTCTGATCCTGTTTAATAATTCACAGTCAAGTCAGATGTTTTTTGACATTTTTGAAGCAGTTTGCAGAGAGGAAACTTAGAAGTTTCTCTTTTCTCTCATTTGCCTCTCTCTTTCTCTCTTTAAAGCCCTTCCTCCTCTCAATTCTCTCACTTATCCCTCTCTTAAATCCCTCCCTCCTCATCCTCTCGCTATCCTTTCAGGATATCACTGACAGTCAGCGACCCTTAAGGAAATAAAAAGAGGAGAGGACCATAAGTCACTCAGTGTTGGGAGGTGACAACACCAGTATACACTCACCTTCCCATTCCTTCCCCTCCTCCTCCTCCTCCTCCCCCTCCTCGATCCCCACGCAGCTCTCATCACCTCCCCTTTTCTACTTCCTTGACCCTTCCGCATTAATAATACCCCTGAGACCCCCACGAGCTATTCTAAACGATTACCACGTGACCCTCATGACTCCCGCGTGACCCTCATGACCCCCACTTGACATTCATGACCGTCACGACCCCTAACAATTCTCCCCTTGCCTCCTCTCTCTTTCGAAATCACCTCAGGCTGTGCTTGGACTCATAACTCCTCCTCGACTCCCCTCTCTACCAGTCTTCCATCTTTTACCCCTCACTGTCCCTCACATCACCACCTCTCATCCCTCCCTCACTCTCCTCGACTCCCCTCTGTACCATTCTTCCATCTTTTACTCCTCACTGCCCCTCACATCACCCCTTCTCAGCCCTTCCTCACTTTACAATTCCTCCCTCCCCAACCAGTTTCCCCGACTAGCCTCTTCCGCCAGCCTCCCCGACGAACCTTTCCCACCAGCCTCCCCATCAGCCTCCCCATCAACCTCCCCACCAGCCTCCCCATCAACCTCCCCACCAGCCAAGCCCATCAACCTTCCCACCAGCCTCCCCATCAACCTCTCCATCAACCTTCCCACCAGCCTCCCAATCAACCTCCCCACCAGCTTAGCCATCAACCTTCCCACCAGCCTCCCCATCAACCTCCTCATCAACCTCCCACACCAGCCTCCCCATCAACTTTCCCCACCAGCCTCCCCATCAACCTTCCCCACCATCCTCCCCACCAGCCTCTCCATCAGTCTCCCCTACCAGCCTCCCCATCAGCCTCTGTCACCAGCCTCTGCCACTAGCCTCCTCCACCAGCCTCCCCATCAGTCTCCCCCGCCTGCCTCCCCATCAGGTTCTGTCACCAGCTTCCTCATCAGGCTCCGCCACCAGCCCCCCCACTAGCCTCCGCTACCAGTCTTCCCCACCAGCCTCCCCCACCAGCCTATTTCCCAGCAGCTCCATTCACGAAGCCGTTTGTCATCTGTTTACAAATCCTTTCATGACCCTTTGGCAGCACCTGGACACCTCCACCTCCACCTCCAGGACCCCCACATCCACCTCCAGGACCCGCACATCCAGGACCCCCACCTCCACCTCCAGAGCCCCCACCTCTACCTCCAGGATCCCACTCCACCACCAGAATCCCACCTCCACCTCCAGGACCCCTACCTCTACTCCCGGGACCCCTATCTCCTACTCCAGGACCCTCACCTCCAGTATCCCCCTTACCCTCCAGAACCCCCTCCACCTCCAGGGCTCTCACCTTCTACTACTCCAGGACCCTCCTCCACCTCCAAGGTCCCATCTCCACCTCCAGGACCCTCACCTCCACCTCCAGGGCCCCCTCCTACTCAAAGACCCCACCTCCATCTCCAGGACCTCCACCTCAAGAACCCATCTCCACCTTCAGGACCCCCACCTCCACCTCCAGGACCCCCCTCCTACTCAAGGACCTCCACCTCCAGAAACCCCACCTCCACGAACCCCCTCCTACTCAAGGACCCCTACGTCCACTTCCAGGGCCCCCACCTCAATCTCCAGGATCCCCACGTCCACTTCCAGAAACTCCATCTCCAGGACCCTCCCCTCTCCTTCCAAGACCTCCACCCCCACCAGGATCTCCATCGCCACTTCCAGAACCCTCTTCAAATCCAAGACGTCCATTTCACCCTCCAGAACATCCACCTCTCCTTCCAGAGCCCCCACCTAAACCTCCAGGAACCTCACCTCCACCTCCAGACCCCTAACTCCACTTCCAAGACCTCCACATTCACCTCTGGGAACCCCTCACCTCCAGACCCCTAACTCCACTTCCAGGACCTCCACATACAATTTTTGCAACCCTCACCTCTCTTCCAATATCCTGCTTCCACTTTCAACCTCCCCTCCAGAGTCTTCATCTTCACTTCCAAAATCCCCCTCCAGAACCTTTCCTCCATCTTCAGCCCCCTCATCCAGAACCAACACCTCCACCTTCAGGACTTCGCTTCCACCATCAAAGTCTAGCATCTCCACCTTCCCCTAAATAATCCCCACCTCCATGACTTCCACCTCTACCTCCATGAACCTCATTCTCCAACCTCCACCCAACACCGCCCACCCGCCCGCCTACCCACCCACGCACACACGAGAAAAAACCGTAAAATCAAAGGACAGTATTAATCACTATACACGGATTAAGTGGGGTGGGTGGGGGCGTGAGGGGGCGGGGAGGGGCGGGGCGGGGCGGGGCGGGGAGAGGTTATAGGTCAGGCAGAGTGAGGGGAGACTAGTATTGTCACCTCTGTTAGTGAGGGTTATGACAGGAGAGATTGGTGGGGAAGTGTTGGGGAAGAAGAGGGTTGGAGGTGTTGGGAAGTGGCGGGGGAGGGGGTGATAGGGAAGAGTGGTGAGGTGTTGAGGAAGATACAGAGGGCAGGTGTTGGAGAGATGGAGAGCATGTGTTGGAGAGGAGATGGAGCTCAGGTGTTGGAGAGATGGAGGGCAATTGTTTGAGAGATGGAAAGCAGGTGTTGGAGAGATGGAGGGCAGGTGTTGGAGAGAAGACCGAGGGCAGGTGTTGGAGAGGAGATTGAGGGCAGGCGTTGGAGAGATGGAGACCAGGTGTTGGAGAGGAAATGGAGGGCAGGTGTTGGAGAGATGGAGGGCAGGTGTTGGAGAAGATAGAGGGCAGGTTTTAGAGAGGTGGCGGGCTGTTGTTGAAGAGGAACTGGAGGGCAGTTGTTGGAGAGATGGAGGGTACGTGTTGGAGAGATGGAGGCACGTCTTGGGGGAAGATAAAATTCACTAGCCAACAACAACAAAAATTCGTTGCCAAAGATATATAAAGGCATTTAGGGTACTTTTTTATTGAAGGGGGGGGGGGGTTATTGGATGCAAAAATGACAACAGGTTTTTCAAACTGGCTCTAGTTTGTGAGATATTACATACCTACTCTCACTTAACAGGGAACTTGACCACAACGCCTCTATATGTATATGTAGTGACAATTTTATTTTTAAATAATTTAATATGGTTTATGAAAGCTGTGTAGAATGTTCACGACAGTGGAAAAATAAGCAAAGGAAAAGTTTAAACTTGGGTGTGTCGGTGGTGGATGGTGAATGTGAAAGGTTTCACTCGATACAAGAAATTCTAAGTGGGAAAATCCTGATTTGGAGTCAGCAAGACCTGAGCCACACAGTGAAGATGCTCCCATACCAGTGTTGTAACACTACCTGACCTTCCTTTGTCGCAGCTCCTGGCCCTGCCTCTTCGCTGGCCGCTACTCGGTCAATCTTCCTGCTCCATGAGCTTTATCATACCTCTTCTTAAAGCTATGTATGGATCCTGCATCCACTACATCATTTACCAGACTTCCACTTCCCGACAACTCTGTGACTAGAGAAATACTTCCTAACATCCCTGTAATTCATCTGAGTCATCAACTTCCAACTGTGACCCCTTGTTGCTGTCTCATATCTGGAACATCCTGTGTCTGTCCACCTTGTCGATTCCTCTCAGTATTTTCTATGTTGTTATCATATCCCCCCTATATCTCCTGTCCTCCAGTGTCGTCAGGTCGATTTCTATTACCCTCTCCTCGTAGGACATACCCCTTACCTCCGAGACCAGTCTAATTGAAACCCTCTGCATTTTCTCTAGTTTCCTTATGTGCCTGGCTAGGTGTGGGTTCCAACCCAGTGCTGCATATTCCAATCAGGATTTCCCATCCCTGAAACCATGCTGGCTGTCGTTGATAAGTTCATTCCTTTGTAGGTGCTACACCACTCTTCTCCTGATGATCTTCTCCACGACTCTGCATACATGTTAGTGATACTAGTCTGTAGTTTAGTGCTTAGTGTCTGTCTCTTTTTTTTAAAAATTGAGACTACATTTGCTATCTTCCATACCGCAGGTAGTCGCCTGTTTCTATAGATGTGTTGAAGACTGTTCTTAGTGGTACACATAGTGCCTCTGCTCTCGCTCTCTCTCTCTCTCTCTCTCATAGGACCCATGGAGAGATGCTATCCAGCAGAGTATACTACAGAGTATAACTACAGAGTATGCTACAAATTCTGGCCATACAATAGAGCGGAAAAATAATGCAAGGGACCTGGGAGTAGTAATGCCTGAAGATCTCACTTTCAAGGATCACAACAGTGCCACGATCACAAGTGCAAAGAAAATGATAGGATGGATAATGAGAACGTTCAAAACGAGAGATGCCAAGCCAGTGATGATCCTTTTCAAATCACTTGTTCTCTCTAGGCTGGAATACTGCTGTACATTAACATCTCAATTCAAAGCAGGTGAAATTGGAGATCTAGAGACTGTCCAGAGAACCTTTACTGCACGTTTAAGTTCTGTCAAGCACCTTAACTACTGGGAACGCTTGGAAGCACTTGACTTGTACTCGTTGGAACGCAGGAGGGAGAGATATATCATAATCTACACTTGGAAAATCCTAGAAGGAATGGTCCCGAATCTGCACACAGAAATCACTCCCTACGAAAGTAAAAGACTGGGCAGGCGGTGCAAAATACCCCCAATTAAAAGTAGGGCGCAACTGGTACACTAAGAGAAAACACCATAAGTGTCTGGGGCCCAAGACTGTTCAACAGCCTCCCACCAAGCATAGCGGGAATTACCAATAGGCCCCTGGCTGCCTTCAAGAGGGAGCTGGACAGATACCTAAAGTCAGTGCCGGAGCAGCCGGACTGTGGTTCGTACGTTGGACTACGTGTGGCCAACAGTAACATCTTGGTTGATCAGGCCCTGGTCCACCGGGAGGCCTGGTCGTGGACCGGGCCGCGGGGGCGTTGATCCCCGGAATAACCTCCAGGTAGACTCCAGGTAGCCCCATTGCCTTTGAGGTATCTAGCTCGCTTAGCAGCCTCTTCGCTTCTTCCTCGGTTGAATGTATTGTGTCCAACACTTGAAGGTGTACCCCACCTCTCCGTCTTTCTGAAGTCTCAATTTCCTCCTGATGTGGCTGTACAATAGCTTCGGGTCATATTTAGCTTTTGCTGCTGTGTCATTTTCGTATTGCCGTTGGGCCTCCCTTCTTACCTGTGCATATTCATTTCTGGCTCTTCGACTTCTTTCCTTATTCTCCTGGGTCCTTTGCCTTCTATATTTTTCCATTCTCTAGCACACTTGGTTTTGGCCTCTCTACACCTTTGGGTGAACCAAGGGCTCACCCTGGCCTTCTCGTTATTTCTGTTACCCTTGGCTACAAACCTATCCTCAGTTTCTTTGCATATTGTTGTCACATATTCCATCAACTCGTTTACTGACTTCCCTGCCAGTTCTCTGTCCCACTGAGCCCTGTACAGGAAATTCTTCATGTCTGTGTAGTTCCCTCTCTTGTAGTTTGGTTTCATTTGTCTTGCCCTTCCTGCTTCCCTCTTCACTTGTAACTTTACTGTGTATTCGAAGCTCAGAACCACGTGATGACAAACCCCGAGGGGTCTTTCATATGTGATGTCCTCAATATCTGCACTACCCAAGGTAAATATTAGGTCCAGTCTCGCTGGTTCATTCTCTCCTCTCTCTCTGGTAGTGTCCTTTACATGCTGGTGCATGAGGTTCTCCAGTACCACCTCCAACATCTTAGCCCTCCATGTTTCTGGGCCCCCATGTGGCTCCAGGCTTTCCCAGTCGATTTCCTTGTGGTTGAAGTCACCTATAATCAGCAGCTTTGCCCTGCTCGCATGAGCCCTTCTGGCCACTTCATCATTGTGTCAACCTATGACTCTCAACATACTCTTGCTTTGGCCTCCTGCTGTTCTGTGGTGGTTTATACATCATTGGGACCTCCAGACTGAAGTGTTCCTGTTATGCAGTTTCTTGTTTCTCCTCTGTCTCCTCTCTCCAGCTCGTCAAACTTCCATCAGTTTTTGATGAGGAGTGCCACTCGTCCATCCCCTCTGTTCCCTCTGTCTTTCCTCAGAATCTGATATCCCGTTCGAAAGATGGCATCTGTTATCATTCCTGTGAGTTTGGTTCCTGTGAGACCTATGATGTCCGGTGATGCCTCTTTGACTCTTTCGTGCCTCCCCTCCCATTTATTCGTTATTCCATCAGCACTGGTGCGTTGGTGCGTTGGTGCGTTGTGTGTGTACTCACCTATTTGTACTCACCTATTTGTGGTTGCAGGGGTCGAGTCCTAGCTCCTGGCCCCGCCTCTTCACCGGTTGCTACTAGACCCTCTCTCTCCCCGCTCCATGAGCTTTATCAAACCTCGTCTTAAAACTGTGTATGGTTCCTGCCTCCACTACGTCATTTTCTAGGCTATTCCACTGCCTTACAACTCTATGACTGAAGAAATACTTCCTACTATCTCTCTGACTCATTTGTGTCTTCAACTTCCAATTGTGGCCTCTTGTTTCTGTGTCCCCTCCCTGGAACATCCTGTCCTTGTCCACCTTGTCTATTCCACGCAGTATTTTATATGTCGTTATCATGTCTCCCCTGACCCTCCTGTCCTCCAGTGTCGTCAGGCCGATTTCCTTAATCTTTCTTCATAGGACATTCCCCTTAGCTCTGGAACTAACCTTGTTGCAAACCTTTGTACTTTCTCTAGTTTCTTGACGTGCTTTATCAAGTGCGGGTTCCAAACAGGTGCTGCATACTCCAGTATGGGCCTGACATACACGGTGTACAGTGTCTTGAATGATTCCTTACTAAGGTGTCGGAATGCTGTTCTCAGGTTTGCAGGCGCCCATATGCTGCAGCAGTTATATGATTGATGTGTGCTTCCGGAGACATGCTCGGTGTTATACTCACCCAAGATCTTTTCTCCTTGAGTGAGGTTTGCAGTCTTTGGCACCTAGCCTATACTCTGTCTGTGGTCTTCTGTGCCCTTCCCCTATCTTCATGACTTTGCATTTGGAGGATTAAATTCGAGAAGCATTTGCTGGACCAGGTGTCCAGTCTGTCCAGGTCTCTTTGAAGTCCTGCCTGGTCCTCATCAGATTTAATTCTCCTCATTAACTTCACATCATCTGCAAACAGGGACACTTCTGAGTCTAACCCTTCCGTCATGTCGTTCACATATACCAAAAATAGCACTGGTCTAGGACCGACCCCTGTGGGACCCCGCTCGTCACAGGTGCCCACTGTGATACATCATTACGTACCATGACTCGTTGTTGCCTCCCTGTCAGGTATTCTCTGATCCATTGCAGTGCCCTTCCTGTTATATGCGCCTGATGCTCTAGCTTCTGCACTAATCTCTTGTGAGGAACTGTGTCAAAGGCCTTCTTGCAGTCCAAGAAGATGCAATCAACCCACCCTCTCTCTCTTGTCTTACTTCTGTTATTTTATCATAAAACTCCAGAAGGTTTGTGACACAGGATTTGCCTTCCGTGAATCCGTGCTGGTTGGCATTTTATACTCCTGTTCCGTTCCAGGTGCTCCACCACTCTCTCCTGATAATCTTCTCCATAATTTTGATTACTATACACGTCAATGACACAGGGTCTATAGTTTAGTGCCTCTTTTCTGTCTCCTTTTTTGAAAATGGGAACTACATTTGCTGTCTTCCATACCTCAGGTAGTTGCCCAGTTTCCTAGGGATGTGTTGAAGATTGTGGTAAGTGGTACGCACAACATATCTGCTCCCTCTCTAAGGACCCATGGAGAGATGTTGTCCGGTCCCATTGCCTTTGAGGTATCGATGTCCCTTAGCAGTTTCTTCACCTCCTCCTCATCTGTATGTATGTCGTCCAACACTTGTTGGGTTGTATTCCTTGTTGGTGTCCCCATCTGGGTCTGTCCCCCAGAGTCCTTCCTGTCTCTACTGTAAATACTTCCTTAAATCTCGTGTTGAGCTCCTCACATACTCTTGATCGTTTCTTGTGAGTTCCCCACCTTCTTTCCTCAGCCTTATCACCTGGTCTTGACTGTTGTCTTCTTCCTAATGTGGCTATACAGCAGTTTCGGGTCAGATTTGACTTTCGATGCTATGTCGTTTTCATACTGTCTCTGGGCCTCCCTCCTTATCTGCGCATACTCGTTTCTGGCTCTTCTACTAATCTCCTTGTTTTCCTGGGTCCTATGCCTCCTGTACCTTTTCCATTCTCTGTTGCACTTAGCTTTTGCTCCCTACACCTTCGGGTAAACCAAGGACTCGTCTTGGTCTTCCTATTATTTCTGTTTCCCTTGGGAACAAAACTTTCCTCTGCCTCCTTGCACTTTGTTGCCACATATTCCATCATCTCGTTTACTGATTTTCCTACCATTTCTCTGTCCCACTGAACCTCCTGCAGGAAGTTTCTCATACCTGTGTAGTC
>NC_069412.1:57642525-57795025 GCF_026875155.1 Cherax quadricarinatus | reverse complement strand
TGTGTGTGTGTGTGTGTGTGTATGTGTGTGTGTTTGTGCCTGTGTGTGGGCAGCGCACGCGCGCCAACTTTCAAATCAATACTGGTGTTGAGGCGAGCAAGGCGGGAGTCATGGCCGCGTCCCGACCCTGTTTCATGACTACGGCTTCGCACACATTTTCTCTGATTCACAAATTATTTCTATCCCTAACTTTGTTGGCTAGTTTATTAAAGGTAAAGTCTACTGACTGCACGAGGGTCACTAAGGCTGCATATATCACCTGTTTACCACCAGTATATTATATTTTAATGTCATAAATAGGGATTAAAGTAAAATTTTATTATACAAAGGAAGATAAGACACCTCCAGGTGTATACATATCTCAGTATATATACACTGAGACATACACCATTCTCAGCAGATATACACTGAGTTAAGCACCTCTCTCTCTTCATATATATATATATATATATATATATATATATATATATATATATATATATATATATATATATATATATATATATATATATATATATATATATATATAATATATATATATATATATATATATATATATATATATATATATATATATATATATATATATATATATATATATATATATATATATGCTATAAGATCACAGTAAACAGGTGATGTCACAATATGCAGAACAACCACTGTAAAAAAAAATTGCGAAATTCCATGAGCTTTCGTGACTTCTCACATTATCAAGGAACTATAATGGGAGAAGTCACGAAACCGCTTGGAATTTGGCTACTTTTTCACAGTGGTTGTTCTGCACGCGCGCGCGCTCCCGCGCGAACACACACACACACACACACACACACACACACATATATATATATATAATGTATATATAGATAGATACAAAACTCCAGGTATATATACACTTAGATACACGCTTCTCAGTTTATATATACTGGTCTAAGAACATCTTGATGTATATATACCGAGATACAAGACTTTAGGAGTATATAAACATAGATATTTATATTTCTCGGTGTACAGCGAGAGACGCTCAGACATAAACACCTCTCGATATATATATATATATATATATATATATATATATATATATATATATATACACTCAATCCCTAGGGGTATATACACTGAGACACACATCTTTTAAAGTAAATTCACTGAAAGATAACCACCTTTCCGTGTATATACATATACACACTTCTCAATGTATATACCCCAAGAGCGATTGACATACATGATATTGTATAGTATATGCACCAAGACATACACCTGTCAGTGTAAATACACTGATATATAAAAATATCCTGGGATAGATATATTTCGCAGTGTATATACTATATATACCTTTCAGTGTATGTACCCTGATATACATTAGTATATATACCCTGAGAGATTGGCACCTTCTAGTGTATATCCCTGATACATACCTTTTAATGTATATATAAACTAAAGCGTAATAAACATTTATCAATGCTCAGTAATAGCCACATGGACACCAAAAGGAGGGGGGAGGGAGGAGGGGGGAGGGAGGAGGGGGGAGGGAGGAGGGGGGGAGGGAGGAGGGGGGAGGAGGGGGAGGAGGAGGGGGTCAAAATATACAGATCAATTAATCCAGTGAGGGTTTTGTCTTGACCATATCGAGAATTTAGAAACAATTATCTCTCAGTCCAGAGCAGGACTAGAACCTGTGAACTCTTCATCAAAGTACACAGTACTTATGCCACATATCTGTGTGGCATAAGTACTGTGTACTTACACGCCCTGAGCTCGACACCTGTCAGTGTGCACACCTTGAGCGATATATTCGGAGAGATGTACAACTGTGCACCTCTCAAGTGTTTGTACCCTGAGCGGTGCACAAACTCTTGGTCTAAGTACTCTCGTACACAAATCCTCCACTGCTACAGAGACCTGTGACATACTGCATGTGGCATACCTGTGACATACTGTATGTGGCATATCTGTGACATACTGTATGTGGCATACCTGTGACATATTGCATGTGGCATACCTGTGACATATTGCATGTAGCATACCTGTGACATATTGCATGTAGCATACCTGTGACATATTGCATGTGGCATACCTGTGACATATTGCATGTGGCATACCTGTGACATATTGCATGTGGCATACCTGTGACATACTGTATGTGGCATACCTGTGACATAGTGTATGTAGCATACCTGTGACATATTGTATGTGGCATACTTGTGACATATTGTATGTGGCATACGTGTGACATTGTATGTGGAATACTTGTGACATATTGTATGTGGCATACCTGTGACATATTGTATGTGGCATACCTGTGACATACTGTATGTGTCATACCTGTGACATACTGTATGTGGCATACTTGTGACATACTGTATGTGGCATACCTGTGACATATTGCATGTGGCATACCTGTGACATACTGTATGTGGCATACCTGTGACATACTTCATGTTGGCCATACTGTGACATTACTGTATGTGGCATACCTGTGACATACTGTATGTGGCATACTTGTGACATACTGTATGTGGCATACCTGTGACATACTGTATGTGGCATACTTGTGACATACTGTATGTGGCATACCTGTGACATATTGCATGTGGCATACCTGTGACATACTGTATGTGGCATACCTGTGACATACTTTATGTGGCATACCTGTGACATACTGTATGTGGCATACCTGTGACATACTGTATGTGGTATACTTGTGACATACTGTATGTGGCATACCTGTGACACACTATATGTTACATCTGTGACATACTGAATGTGACATCTCTTATATACTGTATGTGTAACACACCTGTGACGTACTGTATGTGGCATATCTATGCTACACTGTATGTTACATCTGTGACATACCTGTAATAATTATCCATGGTTATTCTGCCCTCGAACCCTTGCCTGAGACTAGAGAAGCTTGAATACAAAGGGAGAGGGACGCCAAAGTCAGGGTCAGGGAAACCGAACGAGGGACTTGGCGGATCACAAGCAAAGATTAAAGAGGATGTCTCAGCTAAAGAGGAGGAAAGGGAGGCAGTAGTGGAGGAACAAATGGGTGGAGCCAACTAAAAGAAGAGGCGGAATGCACTAGATTAAGAGAAGGAAGGTACTAGATTAAGAGAAGGAAGGTACTAGATTAAGAGAAGGAAGGTACTAGATTAAGAGAAGGAAGGTACTAGATTAAGAGAAGGAAGGTACTAGAATTAAGAGAAGGAAGGAAATTAGATTAAGAGAAGGAAGGTATTAGATTAAGAGAAGGAAGGTACTAGATTAAGAGAAGGAAGGTATTAGATTAAGAGAAGGAAGGTACTAGATTAAGAGAAGGAAGGTACTAGATTAAGAGAAGGAAGGTATTAGATTAAGAGAAGGAACGCACTAGATTAAGAGAAGGAAGGTACTAGATTAAGAGAAGGAAGGTATTAGATTAAGAGAAGGAAGGCACTAGATTAAGAGAAGGAAGGCACTAGATTAAGAGAAGGAAGGCAGAAGACTGAGGAATGAACACTAGATTAAGGGAAGAAGACTAGATTGAAGGAAAAATGGTACTAGACTGTCAATTAATTCACGTAATTAATGAAAGAATAGCACTGGATTAAGGGAAGGAGAGAAGTATATTAATGTCAAGAGAACACTTGGGAGGAAATGACAACACATGAGAGGAAGTGGATGAGTGTGGAAGGTTACCCAGTAATGTTTTACTTTCTACACAACACGCTGCCACACAAAGCTTTATAACACCTAATTAACATCACGAGACTCAGACTTACATTTGATGCACCTAAATCCAATGTTTAATTAGATATTCAAACCCAGGTTATTAGATTCAGTTTTTTTTTTTGCACTCTGGTAAATTAGACAAATGTGCAACACTTGGGTATGTTTACTGTGGAAACGTTTCGTCACACAGTGGCTTCCTCAGTTCAATACACAGAAGAGTGGTGGTTGGAGATCAGGAGTTTGACGTAATCAGTCCCTCAATCTTGATAAGAATACAGCATATGAGCGATGGTGTATTTTTTTTTTATCAATACTGATGGACTTATTACATCGACTCCAGGCTGAGGGACTAATTACCTCAAACTCCTTCTGATCTCCAATCATTCTTCTCTGTTTTGAACTGAAGAAGTCACTGTGTGGCGAAACGTGTTCACAATGAAGATACCCAAGTGTTGCACATGTGTTGAATTTATCAACTTGTCGGTTCTCTGAGCCATTTATTCATGCTATGGACGAAAGCACAAGATCATCTAGTTACAGAGTAGGTCTAGGAACTAGGCCTCTAAAAAAAGTTAATAGGCGTACATCTTGATATGTACCTAAGTCAAATCAAGGCATTTAAACCCACGAGAGAAACGTTCAATTCAAGGAATATAAACACGAGGATGAAAAGTTAACTGAAAAGTCTTGGAATCTACAAAACACAGGCTATTTTTTTTCTTCCAGGGGAGTTGCTTCATCTAGTGAAGGGCTCCTGATCCAAAGAATTGGGAGTAACCCTTTAATTCCTCGGATCAAACTAATTCCCTCCACCACCCACTGACATTGCACAGATCATGTATGAATTTGATGTGTGCTGAAATACTTACGAATTTAATAGACTCAGCACAGTATAACACCTAGGAGGATAAGGTCAGCACTTTATAACACCTAAGATAAGGTCAGCTCAGTATAACACCTAAGAAGATAAGTTCAGCACAGTATAACACCAAGGAAGATAAGTCAGCACAGCATTAAGGGCTCACCACAGCAGTAAGGCCACAGTACAGTAGTAAGGCCACAGCACAGCAGTTACGACTCAGCACAACAGTAAGGCCTCAGTACAGTAGTAAGGACTCAGCACAGTAGCAAGGACTCAGCACAGTAGCAAGGACTCAGCACAACAGTAAGGCCTCAGCACAACAGTAAGGCCTCAGCACAGTAGTAAGGTCTCAGCACAGTAGTATAGCCTCAGCACAACAGTAAGGCCTCAGCACAGTAGTAAGGTCTCAGCACAATAGTATAGCCTAAGCACAACAGTAAGGCCTCAGCACAGTAGTAAGGCCTCAGCACAACAGTAAGGCCTCAGCACAGTAGTAAGGTCTCAGCACAGTAGTATAGCCTCAGCACAACAGTAAGGCCTCAGCACAGTAGTAAGGTCTCAGCACAATAGTATAGCCTCAGCACAACAGTAAGGCCTCAGCACAGTAGTAAGGCCTCAGCACAACAGTAAGGCCTCAGCACAGTAGTAAGGTCTCAGCACAATAGTATAGCCTCAGCACAACAGTAAGGCCTCAGCACAGTAGTAAGGTCTCAGCACAGTAGTATAGCCTCAGCACAGTAGTAAGGCCTCAGCACAGTAGTAAGGTCTCAGCACAATAGTATAGCCTCAGCACAACAGTAAGGCCTCAGCACAGTAGTAAGGCCTCAGCACAGTAGTAAGGTCTCAGCACAATAGTATAGCCTCAGCACAACAGTAAGGCCTCAGCACAGTAGTAAGGCCTCAGCACAGTAGTAAGGTCTCAGCACAATAGTATAGCCTCAGCACAACAGTAAGGACTCAGCACAGTATAAGAAAACAAAGGTAAAATTTAAGCCTGGTAAACGTCAAAAAACAAACGTAGAACATCAAGTGAACTGGATGGCGTGGATTTCCAATTATTTGACCACGTGTGTCGCAAGTAATTAAGGCACTTTTGAAATTTGCGATTTTCCAATTGTCGAGTTATTATTTTCCATTTTAATTGGTCACAGCGAGAGAAAACAGATATAATTGGGCTCTGGTATCTCGATATATTATGTCGAAATTGATTTTTACATGAAAAAAAAAATGGAATTTTAATCTACATACCGTAGAGTAGCCATGAGTCACACACTCATGGCTACCTACACTCACTGAGTCACACACTCATGGCTACCTACACTCACTCAGTCACACACTCATGGCTACCTACACTGAGTCACACACTCATGGCTACCTACACTCACTCAGTCACACACTCATGGCTACCTACACTGAGTCACACACTCATGGCTACCTACACTCACTCAGTCACACACTCATAGCTACCTACACTCACTCAGTCACACACTCATGGCTACCTACACTCACTCAGTCACACACTCTTGGCTACCTACACTCACTCAGTCACACACTCATGGCTACCTACACTCACTCAGTCACACACTCATGGCTACCTACACTCACTCAGTCACACACTCATGGCTACCTACACTCACTCAGTCACACACACATGGCTACCTACACTCACTCAGTCACACACTCATGGCTACCTACACTCACTCAGTCACACACTCATGGCTACCTACACTCACTCAGTCACACACTCATGGCTACCTACACTCACTCAGTCACACACTCATGGCTACCTACACTCACTCAGTCACACACACATGGCTACCTACACTCACTCAGTCACACACTCATGGCTACCTACACTCACTCAGTCACACCACACATGGCTACCTACACTCACTCAGTCACACACTCATGGCTACCTACACTCACTCAGTCACACACTCATGGCTACCTACACTCACTCAGTCACACACTCATGGCTACCTACACTCACTCACTCACACACTCATGGTTACCTACACTCACTCAGTCACACACTCATGGCTACCTACACTCCACTCAGTCACACATCATGGCTACCTACACTCACTCAGTCACACACTCATGGCTACCTACACTCACTCAGTCACACACTCATGGCTACCTACACTCACTCAGTCACACACTCTTGGCTACCTACACTCACTGAGTCACACACTCATGGCTACCTACACTCACTCAGTCACACACTCATGGCTACCTACACTCACTCAGTCACACACTCATTGGTACCTACACTCACTCAGTCACACACTCATGGCTACCTATATTCACTGAGTCACACACTCTTGGCTACCTACACTCACTCAGTCACACACTCATGGCTACCTATATTCACTGAGTCACACACTCTTGGCTACCAACACTCATTCAGTCACACACTCATGGCTACCTACACTCACTGAGTCACACACTCATGGCTACCTATATTCACTGAGTCACACACTCTTGGCTACCTACACTCACTCAGTCACACACTCATGGCTACCTATATTCACTGAGTCACACACTCTTGGCTACCTACACTCACTCAGTCACACACTCATGGCTACCTACACTCAATCAGTCACACACTCTTGGCTACCTACACTCATTCAGTCACACACTCATGGCTACCTACACTCACTCAGTCACACACTCTTGGCTACCTACACTCACTCAGTCACACACTCTTGGCTACCTACACTCACTGAGTCACACATTCATGGCTACTTACACTCAATCAGTCACACACTCTTGGCTACCTACACTCACTCAGTCACACACTCATGGCTACCTACACTCACTCAGTCACACACTCTTGGCTACCTACACTCACTCAGTCACACACTCTTGGCTACCTACACTCACTCAGTCACACACTCTTGGCTACCTACACCCACTCAGTCACACACTCATGGCTACCTACACTCACTCAGTCACACACTCTTGGCTACCTACACTCAGTCACACACTCTTGGCTACCTACACTCACTCAGTCACACACTCATGGCTACCTACACTCACTCAGTCACACACTCATGGCTACCTACACTCCTCTTCATGCGCCAGCTCACTCCTCGTCTCTTGTACTCCCACAGGTCCACATCAAGTCGCACTTTATCATGAACGGAGTGTGTGTGCGGTGGAAGGGTTACCTCGACCTCGAGCGTCTCGACGGAGTGGGATGTTTAGAGTACGACGAGGACAACGCCCGCATCGAGGACGCCATCCTGAGAGACGAGCTCGAGAAATACAAGGCCAAACTTCGGGAGTTCGAAGAGAAACAGCGACCATTCAAGGTGACATTACCTGAAGGATACTTGAAAGATACCTGAAGGATACCTGAAGCATATCTGAATACCTGAAGGATACCTGAAGGATACCTGAAGGATATCTGAAGGATACCTGAAGGATATCTGAAGGATACCTGAAGGATATCTGAAAGATACCTGAAGTATGCTTGAAAGATACCTGAGGGATACCTGAAAGATACTTAAAGGATACCTGAAAAATTTCTGAAGTATACCTGGTCTCAGACCAGATTAAAGAGGTGGTAGAAGAAATGGGTGAGGGGGAGAGGGAAAACATAATGGCGAGGAAAATGAGGTGATAGGCCAATAAGGTATAGATAGATGAGAAAAGGAATGGAGAGAGAGAGAGAGAGAGAGAGAGGAGAGAGAGAGAGAGAGATTCTCCCAGACAGAACTGAGTTAAAACATCATGTAACATATTTACGGGGAAGCGTTAAACCCGTAGGATCCTAAAACGCCTGGGGAATGGCAGATAAAATCTGCTATGTTACAAGAAAAATTAGAGCAGTTACAATTCCTTGGATCAAAAACCCTTCACGATGAGGGCAGTATGAATAACTTTGCCCGAAGATAATGCTTTTACGATTTTTAGCGTATTATTACTATTATTATTATTATTAAGGTTCTATTTACCTCCATTTTTATTACATATCTCTCCTCCCACAGCCCTTTGCTGCAGCTTCTACTGCCAAGTGAGGTCAGTAGTATCCCCTGGGAAACTCCCCAGTTGGCCAGTGTCAGCTGGGGCACTCCCCAGTCAGCCAGTGTCACCTGGGGTACTCCCCAGTCAGGTGGGTGGCCACTTGCAACCACTAGATGCCACCGGAAACTTTCTGTAACATCCTTCGAACGAAAATAAATGCCAAGTGAACCAACTGTGTACCATCTGAAACCACTGTGTACAAAGTGAAACCACTATATAACTTTTGAAACCACTGGATACCAAGTGAAACCACTATGTACCAAGTGAAATCACTGTGTAGCATCTAAAACCACTGGATACTAAGCGAAACCACTGTGTGCCAAGTGAAACCCTACGTAATATCTGAAACCACTGGATACCAAGTAAAACCATTGTGTAACATCTGAAACCACTGGATACCATAAAAAAACTTGAGTATACCATCTGCTTTATACTTGAATATATTATTGATATATGAGTAATCGGATCACCTTGGTGATCCAAAAATATTGTATCTCTTTTTATGTATAATTTCAAACCGAGAGTTACCATGACAACCATCAACATACCAAGTGTGGTGCTGCAACTACCATGACAACCATCAACATACCAAGTGTGGTGCTGCAACTACCATGACAACCATCAACATACCAAGTGTGGTGCTGCAACTACCATGACAACCATCAACATACCAAGTGTGGTGCTGCAACTACCATGATAACCATCAACATACCAAGTGTGGTGCTGCAACTACCATGATAACCATCAACATACCAAGTGTGGTGCTGCAACTACCATGATAACCATCAACATACCAAGTGTGGTGCTGCAACTACCATGATAACCATCAACATACCAAGTGTGGTGCTGCAACTACCATGATAACCATCAACATACCAAGTGTGGTGCTGCAACTACCATGATAACCATCAACATACCTGGTATGACTGGTATGTCTGATACTCAGTACCAGGTATTTCCTGTTAACAAATACTGTTATACGAAATGTATTACTTGATATCGTGGTTAACTTATACTGTGTTAAATTATATTGGTAACGTTACCGTGGAAAGCACCAATCACATCTCAACATCTGCCATACGTCACACGGAGGAGCACCAATCACTTACCTTCACGGTGATGTCACTGTGGAGAGCACCAATCATCCCTTGCCATCCTGGCAACGTCACAGTTCTGTAAAACAACAGAGGGCGTGATGGAGGCTGCTACTAATAATCACATTAAGAGATGTGTACCAAAATTAATTCCAAAATATGTACAAACTAAAAGAAAATGTGAATTAAAGGGTTGGTTAATGGTTCATCCGATCGAAGTGTAAATTATTGAACTGGGTGCTTGGTGACGTGTATATATATTATATATATATATATATATATATATATAAAATATATATATATATATATATATATATAATATATATATATATATATATATATATTATATATATATATATTATAATAATTAGAAAAATGGTTCTCTGAGTAACAAAAGGTGCTCCATATACATTACGTATATAAAAAAAAATCCAACTTATAAACACAGGTTCCCCAGATGGAAAATGTTTAGCTAATTTACATAAATTTAAACCTTATATAGATGCATTGTTTAAATAATATAAACATTTTACACCTGCTGAAGATATTCATTATTTTATATAAATTGTATTAATGTAAACGGAGTGCTTTAAGGGAGAAATATTTATATAGGCTGATAGGATATATCAAAATGCTAGGAGAAAGTATTCTAATGTTTGCTAGGAGAAAGTATCCTAATGTACGCTAGGAGGAAATATTCTGATGTTTGCTAGGAGAAAGTGTCCTAATGTATGCTAAGAGGTGTCCAGTCCTAATGCTTGCTAGGAGAAAGTGCCCTATTTGCTAAGAGAAAGTGCTTTAATGTTTGCTACGAAAAGTGCCCTAATGTATGCTAGGAGAGTACACTAGTGTATGCTAGGAGAAAGTGCCCCAATGCTTGCTAGAAAGTGTATTATTGTATCCTAGGAGTAAGTACCCTAATATTTGTTACTATAAAATGTTCTAATGTCTACTAAGAGAAAGTGCCCTAATGTATGCTAGGAGAAAGTGCCCTTATGTCTGTTAGGAGAAAGTGTTGTTGGGGGAAAGTTTTAATGTATGCTAGGAGAAAGTGTACTAATGTATGTTTGAGGTGTTCTAATATTTGTTAGAAACCATATGTTTGCTAGGAGAAAGTTCTAGTGTTTGCTAGGAGAAAGGGTACTAATGACTGCTTGGATAGTGTCTAATGTATTCTAGGAGAAAGTGTTCTAATGCTTATTAGGAGTGTTAGAATGTTTGCTAGGAAAAAGAGTTCTAGTGTTTGCTAGGAGAAAGTTCTAATGTACGCTAGGAAAAAATGTCTAATGTATGCTAGGAGAAAGTGTCGTAATGTTTGCTAGGAGAAAGTTCTTGTGTTTACTAGGAGTTTTAATGTTTGCTAGGAAAGACTTTGCTAGGAGTTTTAATGTTTGCTAGGAAAGTCTTTGCTAGGAGTTTTAATGTTTGCTAGGAGAAACTTTTAGTGTTTGCTAGGAGTTTTAATATTTGCTAGGAGAAAGTCTTATTGTTTGCTAGGAGTTTTAATGTTTGCTAGGAGAAAGTTCTAGTGTTTGATTGTAGTTTTAATGTTTGCTAGGCGAAAGTCTTATTGTTTGCTACGAGTTTTAATGTTTGCTAGGAGAAAGTTCTAGTGTTTGCTAGGAGAAAGTGTCATTGTTTACTAGAAGTGTTCTGTTTTTTGCTAAATGTGTTGTTATTATTATTGTTTATTACCATTATTATTATTATTATTATTATTATTATTATTACATTTCATTATTTTCGCTATTATTATTTTCAATATCATTAATCCTATGATTATTATTTGTGAGGAAGTACTAAACCCATAGGAGTCATACAACGCCTGGGGAGTGAAGAATGAGAGGCTTGATCCATGGAAGTGGACAGGAGCTTCAATTCCCTGGATCAAGAGCTCTTCACTAACATCCAAGTAAAAAAAATATGCTGGAACGCTTGCTGGGGAAAAATGCCTTCAAAACGGCATTTTTGGGAACATGTCCAATAGGATTTCTTTCAGTTGCTGCAATATGTTGAGACAGAGTTCTTTTATTTGTTGCATTTGCTGGAATATGTCCATAAAGATGCTAAAATAATGTAGCCAAACGGTTGCTAGAAATGCCTAAATGCTCGCTAGGGGGAAACTAGTTGTATGACATAGCTACTGTAAATGCTTTCTTTGACCCAGGATAAGAAATACTTGGCACTTTGTAAATGACTGTTAGGGAGCGTTATATCTAATGCTGGAAGAAAATGTCCCTTTGTTGTTAGAATGACTGTGTATTTCTCAGTTAATAGTTGATTATTATTATTATGATTATTATTATTATGATTATTATTATTATGATTATTAATGTATTATGATTATTTTATTATTATTATTATTATTATTATTATTATATTCATGGGGTACCGTTAAACCCGTTGGGGGTCAAGCTGCGCCTGGGGAATGGGATGTAATTTGAGCTGATCCAAAGTAAGGGAAGGTGGCTCTAACTTCTTGGATCAAGATCCCCCATCAGCATCATAGATATCAACACTTTTACATGTTTAATAAGTGTCTTGATGCCGGTGAGGGGTTCCAGATCCAACGAACTAGGCTTTCCCCGGATCGAACCTTATACCTCCCAGTCGCAGTACGGATCATACAGGTTTAGCTCTTCCCCTGAAGGTAATAATTTAATAGGTTTCAGAGGCTACCACTGTCATGGTTGTGTGACGCTGGATAACTAATTGGACTCGAGTCCTGGAGGTGGCAAGTACAACTAGCTGGACTCGAGTCCTGGAGGTGGCAAGTACAACTAGATGGACTCGAGTCTTGGAGGTGGCAAGTACAACTAGCTGGACTCGAGTACTGGAGGTGGCAAGTACAACTAGCTGGACTCGAGTCCTGGAGGTGGAAAGTACAACTAGCTGGACTCGAGTCCTGGAGGTGGAAAGTACAACTAGCTGGACTCGAGTCCTGGAGGTGGAAAGTACAACTAGCTGGACTCGAGTCCTGGAGGTGGAAAGTACAACTAGCTGGACTCGAGTCCTGGAGGTGGAAAGTACAACTAGCTGGATTCGAGTCCTGGAGGTAGAAAGTATAAATAGCTGGACTCGAGTCCTGGAGGTGGCAAGTACAACTAGCTGGACTCGAGTCCTGGAGGTGGAAAGTACAACTAGCTGGACTCGAGTCCTGGAGGTGGCAAGTACAACTAGTTGGACTCGAGTCCTGGAGGTGGCAAGTACAACTAGCTGGACTCGAGTCCTGGAGGTGGAAAGTACAACTAGCTGGACTCGAGTCCTGGAGGTGGTAAGTACAGTGCCTGCACCCTCACGGAGGAGTGGAGATGTTCCAGGTCATCTGAACTATGGTGTCAGCAAGCTTCTGGCAAGACAGTGATTAAATGAATGATGTACATGAATGGCATACAGTACCCAGAAGATGAAAATTGAGACACATGTGCAACATCTGGGTATCTTTATTGTAGACGTTTCGCCATCCAGTGGCTTTATCAATACAAATTATAGGACATGAATGGAAGACAGAAGAACTATATACAAAAGATGAGGTAAAGTCAGTACCTGACCAGCCGGGCTGTGGTTCGTACGTCGGTTTGCGTGCTGCCAACAGTAATAGCCTGGTTGATCAGGATCTGATCTACCATGAGGCCTGGTCACAGACCAGGCCGCGAGGGACTGAAGGAATGATAACCTCATCTTTTGTATATAGTTGTTCTGTCTTCCATTCATGTCTTTGAATTTGTATTGATATAGTCACTGGATGGCGAAACGTCTACAATAAAGATACCCAGATGTTGCACATGTGTCTAATTTTGAATGAATGATAGTGAAAGTATTTATTCTTTTTCTCTGGTGTGTAAAAAACTAACATGTGTGTCACTGTTGTTTTATTGGTCAGGAAACTAACATGTGTGCCACTGTTGTTTTATTGGTCAGGAAAGAGGATGTTTCGTGACAAGGGTCTTGATCATACAGATGACCTGTTACACACTGATGTATCTTATTAAGAAGTATAAGAGTTAGTAATAATGGTGGTAGAATTACCCACAATGTGTCAGGTAAAAGGACACAAATGCAACTAATGTGACATTTTATTTTGGCAACGTTTCTCTCTCCAGGAGCTTTGTCAAGGTGTTGCAAACAATACATGGACACAGAGGGTCTATACCTCGATCTACCTCCAATCATACTACTACTACTGCTATCACAACTACTACTACCACAACCACTACTACTACCACCACTACGATACTACTACTACTACTACTACCACCACCACTACTGCTAATTCTACTACTACTACCACCTCCGTAGCTACTACTACTACTACTACTACCACCGTAGCTACTACTACTACCACTACCATCACCACTACTACCACCACCACCACTACTACTACTACTACCACCACAACTACCACCACTACCACAGCTACTACTACCACCTATCTTTCACCTCACATGGTACCTATATGTACACCCCTCAGTGCCCTTTTAACGTTATAACAGCTTGACAAAGCTCCTGGGGAACAAAACACTGCCACAGTAAAATATCACATTACTTGCATCTGTGTCCTTTCAAGTAACAAGTGTGAGAGTTAACTAACAATTACTGTTATAAACAACATCATGTGATCTAGTTTGTTCCTCGCAGTTATATTAGTTAGTTTATTAACATCCATTTACAGTCTTAAGTTATATTAACTTTCAAGCCATTTAATATATTACAGCTAAACTATTCAGAGTTTTTATTATTCACGATGTATAGGTTTTTTTGACCTCTTGTCTAGTAACTGAACTTTACTGTTGTACTGGTGTTCCAGTGTTGTACTGGTGTTCCAGTGTTGTACTGGTGTTCCAGTGTTGTACTGGTGCTCCAGTGTTGTACTGGTGTTCCAGTGTTGTACTGGTGTTCCAATGTTGTACTGGTGTTTTCCCGTGTTGTACTGGTGCTCCAGTGGGTTTTACTGGTGTTCCAGTGTTGTACTGGTGCTCCAGTGTTGTACTGGTGTTCCAGTGTTGTACTGGTGTTCCAGTGTTGTACTGGTGCTCCAGTGTTATACTGGTGTTCCAGTGTTGTACTGGTGCTCCAGTGTTGTACTGGTGTTCCAGTGTTGTACTGGTGCTCCAGTGTTATACTGGTGTTCCAGTGTTGTACTGGTGCTCCAGTGTTGTACTGGTGTTCCAGTGTTGTACTGGTGCTCCAGTGTTATACTGGTGTTCCAGGGTTGTACCGGTGATCCAGTGTTGTACTTGTGCTCCAGTGTTATGCTGGCGTTCCAGTGTTGTACTGGTGTTCCAGTGTTGTACTGGTGCTCCAGTTATGTACTTGCGCTCCAGTATTGTACTGGTGCTCCAGTGTTGTACTGGTGTACCACTGTTGTAGTGGTGCTCCAGTGTTGTACTGGTGATCCAGTACAACACAGGATTACATTTGACTTCACAAAAAAAAACATCAATTATTTTAGGGAATTACACTTGACTTCACAAGAAACTTAAATTATTTTAGCGAATTACAAGTGACTTCTTAAGAAACTTTCAATTATTTTAGGGAATTACAAGTGACTTCTTAAGAAACTTCAATTATTTTAGAGAATTACAAGTGACTTCATAAGAAACTTTCAATTATTTTAGGGAATTACAAGTGACTTCATAAGAAAGTTCAACTATTTTAGGGAATTACAAGTGACTTCATAAGAAAGTTCAACTATTTTAGAGAATTACAAGTGACTTCATAATAAACTTCAATTAATTTTTTCCCTAAGCTTCTTAAGCTCAGGAAAGTCTTACGATAATGCCTGTTTTTGAAAAAGTAGCGGTTTAAGTGTAGAATGGTAAGTATTGTGGAGGATGGCAGGTATTGTGGAGGATGGCAGGTATTGTGGAGGATGGCAGGTATTGTGGAGGATGGCAGGTATTGTGGAGGATGGCAGGTATTGTGGAGGATGGCAGGTATTGTGGAGGATGGGCAGGTATGTGGAGGATGGCAGGTATTGTGGAGGATGGCAGGTATTGTGGAGGAAGGCAGGTATTGTGGAGGATGGCAGGTATTGTGGAGGAGGGCAGGTATTGTGGAGGATGGCAGGTATTGTGGAGGATGGCAGGTATTGTGGAGGAGGGCAGGTATTGTGGAGGATGGCAGGTATTGTGGAGGATGGCAGGTATTGTGGAGGATGGCAGGTATTGTGGAGGATGGCAGGTATTGTGAAGGATGGCAGGTATTGTGGAGGAGGGCAGGTATTGTGGAGGATGGCAGGTATTGTGGATGGCAGGTATTGTGGAGAATGGCAGGTATTGTGGAGGATGGCAGGTATTGTGGATGGCAGGTATTGTGGAGGATGGCAGGTATTGTGGATGGCAGGTATTGTGGAGGATGGCAGGTATTGTGGATGGCAGGTATTGTGGAGGATGGCAGGTATTGTGGAGGATGGCAGGTATTGTGGAGGATGACAGGTATTGTGGAGGATGGCAGGTAATGTGGAGGATGGCAGGTATTGTGGAGGATGGCAGGTATTGTGGAGGATGGCAGGTATTCTGGAGGATGGCAGGTATTGTGGGGGGATGGCAGGTATTGTAGAGGATGGCAGGTATTGTGGAGGATGGCAGGTATTGTGGAGGAGGGCAGGTATTGTGGAGGATGGCAGGTATTGTAGAGGATGGCAGGGATTGTGGAGGAGGGCAGGTATTGTGGAGGATGGCAGGTATTGTGGAGGAGGGCAGGTATTGTGGAGGATGGCAGGTATTGTGGGAGGATGGCAGGTATTGTGGAGGATGGCAGGTATTGTGGAGGATGGCAGGTATTGTAGAGGATGGCAGGTATTGTGGAGGATGGCAGGTATTGTGGAGGAGGGCAGGTATTGTGGAGGATGGAGGTATTGTAGAGGATGGCAGGTATTGTGGAGGAGGGCAGGTATTGTGGAGGAGGGCAGGTATTGTGGAGGATGGCAGGCATTGTGGAGGATGACAGGTATTGCAGAGGATGGCAGGTATTGTGGAGGATGGCAGGTATTGTGGAGGATGGCAGGTATTGTGGAGGATGGCAGGTATTGTGGAGGATGGCAGGTATTGTGGAGGTATGACAGGTATTGTGGAGGATGGCAGGTATTGTGGAGGAGGCAGGTATTCTGGAGGATGGCAGGTATTGTGGAGGATGGCAGGTATTGTGGAGGATGGCAGGTATTGTGGAGGATGGCAGGTATTGTAGGGATGGCAGGTATTGTGGAGGATGGCAGGTATTGTGGAGGATGGCGGTATTGTGGAGGATGACAGGTACTGTGGAGGATAACAGGTATTGTGGAGGATGGCAGGTATTGTGGAGGATGGCAGGTATTGTAGAGGATGGCAGGTATTGTGGAGGATGGCAGGTATTGTGGAGGATGGCAGGTATTGTGGAGGATGGCAGGTATTGTGGAGGATGACAGGTATTGTGGAGGATGGCAGGTATTGTGGAGGGATGGCAGGTATTGTGGAGGATGGCAGGTATTGTGGAGGATGGCAGGTATTGTGGAGGATGGCAGGTATTGTGGGAGGATGGCAGGTAGTGTGGAGGATGGCAGGTATTGTGGAGGATGGCAGGTATTGTGGAGGATGGCAGGTATTGTGGAGGATGGCAGGTATTGTGGAGGATGGCAGGTATTGTGGAGGATGACAGGTACTGTGGAGGATGGCAGGTATTGTGGAGGATGGCAGGTATTGTGGAGGATGGCAGGTATTGTAGAGGATGGCAGGTACTGTGGAGGATAACAGGTATTGTGGAGGATGGCAGGTATTGTGGAGGATGGCAGGTATTGCAGAGGATGGCAGGTATTGTGGAGGATGGCAGGTATTGTGGAGGATGGCAGGTAATTTTGGAGGATGGCAGGCATTGTGGAGGATGACAGGTATTGTGGAGGATGGCAGGTATTGTGGAGGATGGCAGGTATTGTGGAGGATGGCAGGTATTGTGGAGGATGGCAGGTATTGTGGAGGATGGCAGGTATTGTGGAGGATGGCGGGTATTGTGGAGGATGGCAGGTATTGTGGAGGATGGGCAGGTATTGTGGAGGATGGCAGGTATTGTGGAGGATGACAGGTTTTTGTGGAGGATGGCAGGTATTGTGGAGGATGGCAGGTATTGTGGAGGATGGCAGGTATTGTAGAGGATGGCAGGTATTGTGGAGGATGGCAGGTATTGTGGAGGATGGCAGGTATTGTGGAGGATGACAGGTACTGTGGAGGATAACAGGTATTGTGGAGGATGGCAGGTATTGTGGAGGATGGCAGGTATTGTAGAGGATGGCAGGTATTGTGGAGGATGGCAGGTATTGTGGAGGATGGCAGGTATTGTGGAGGATGGCAGGTATTGTGGAGGATGGCAGGTATTGTGGAGGATGGCAGATATTGTGGAGGATGGCAGGTATTGTGGAGGATGACAGGTATTGTGGAGGATGGCAGGTATTGTGGAGGATGGCAGGTATTGTGGAGGATGGCAGGTATTGTGGAGGATGGCCCGGTATTGTGGAGGATGGGAGGTATTGTGGAGGATGGCAGGTATTGTGGAGGATGGCAGGTATTGTGTAGGATAGCAGGTATTGTGTAGGATGGCAGGTATTGTGTAGAATGGCAGGTATTGTGTAGACTGGTAGGTATTGTGGAGGATCGCAGGCATTGTGTAGGATGGCAGGTATTGTGTAGGATGGAAGGTATTGTGTAGACTGGTAGGTATTGTGGAGGATCGCAGGCATTGTGTAGGATGGCAGGTATTGTGTAGGATGGAAGGTATTGTGTAGACTGGTAGGTATTGTGGAGGATCACAGGCATTGTGTAGGATGGCAGGTATTGTGTAGGATGGAAGGTACTGTGTAGACTGGTAGGTATTGTGGAGGATGGCAAGCATTGTGTAGGATGGCAGTTATTGTGTAGGATAACAGGTACTGTGTAGACTGGTAGGTATTGTGGAGCATGGCAGGTACTGTGTAGACTGGCAGGTATTGTGTAGATTGGCAGGTACTGTGTAGACTGGCAGGTACTGTGTAGACTGGCAGGTACTGCCAACAAGTATAGCAGACACTTGGTACACAGCAAATCTTGCAGTGTTTCGCTCTGTCTACAGCTTTATGATGGCTTTAAATAGTTTTACCCTGAGAGAAACGTTGCCTGTAAGTGGAAAGTCTTCGTTCAAAATGCATTTCACCGCCATCCATTAAATAAGTGGTACCCATTACTCGCTTAAAACAGACAATTTCATGTACTTGTGAACGTATTGCTGTGAACGCCTCAACGAGCGAGGGTAGACAACAGGGGGGGGGACTGTCTCTATGGGTCGCAAGCACATCGACTTGGCATTCTAGCAACGGACACACCGCCGGTTCGTATCCTGACCCCACCCTCCCTCCTTTATGCATTAATATATAGCATCAAGAGTAATTGCACTGGTAAATGATTGAAGCTCATCATGTGAGATAAATTTCACTGGTTAATGCTACTGTCGTACCCCCCCCCCGTCCCTATGTCATTAATTGGTTTCAAGACCCGTGACGTAACCTGGTTTTTGATGTAATCAGGACATAATGCTTTAAAATGACGAAAAACACCATAAAACTAGCGTAAGAATATAACTATTGTTAAATCTTAAAGAAGATTAACAATACATTTTAGTCATATTTTTTAAAGAATAATGAACACAGTTAAAAAAATTATGACGTAGGTGACGTTGCTGAGTGACGTAAAGTCGGACGTAATGACGCTAGCTGAACTGAAATTTACTCTAGAAAAGTGGCGTAAAGGCGAATTTGACGCAGACCGAAATAACGTAATGCGACGTATGACTGTAATGCCTAAACGCTTATTTACAATAAAATTAGTTTTCTCCAAAAAAGAAATGCGTTTTGAAAAATATTAAAAAAGAATAACAATATACATCTTGATCATTTCACAATATACAACCACTATACGATAAAACTGTTAAACAACGACTTGGTTGTAAGTGTTTGTTTACAAGTAAGTTTCTTCACCACTGAGTGTGGTTCTGAACCTTATTAAGGGGCACCTCAGTTCCCATGTTTTTTAATAATATGTTATTTTTCCCCTATAATCAACCATGTCCATAATTACTATCGCATTTCCTTTGTCTGCTTTCATCACTTCCTAGACTGTTCCACTTCCTGACAACTCTGAAGAAGTACTTCCTAACATCCCTGTGATTCATCTGAGTCTTCAACTTCCAACTGTGACCCTTTGTTGCTGTGTTCCATCTCTGGAAGTCCAGGATCTTTCCTTAATTCATGGTATAACTTAACAAACCTTTGATGACAATTGTGTTGCAGAGGTCTGAGCTCAGACCTCTGCAACACAATTGTCCTGCAACACAATTGTCATCAAAGGTTTGTTAAGTTATACCATGAATTAAGGAAAGATCCTGGACTTCCAGAGATGGAACACAGCAACAAAGGGTCACAGTTGGAAGTTGAAGACTCAGATGAATCACAGGGATGTTAGGAAGTACTTCTTCAGAGTTGTCAGGAAGTGGAACAGTCTAGGAAGTGATGAAAGCAGACAAAGGAAATGCGATAGTAATTATGGACATGGTTGATTATAGGGGAAAAATAAACATGATATTAGGCGACAGGGAAACTCGCGTCTCTTAAAATTAAGTCCTGTTTTAATCAGCTATAATTTTTATTCAAATCTGCAGTATAGGGTATTCATGCACTTTAACAACAGTGATATGTATATCTCAGTATATATACATCGATAAATTCATATCTTTGAATATATCGTGGTGTATATGTGCAAAGAAATGTATCTCAGTTTACATAAGCCGAGAGGTGTATGTCTCTCAGTGTATATTCACGGAAAGGTGTGAATTTCTCATTGTATATTCACAGAGAAATGTGCATCCATCAGTGTATATACTCCGCATGTTTAATCACTATTTTAAAGAATATAGTATTCTTGACTGGTGGTGTACAGGTGACATAGAGTATTGATGACCCTCGTGCAGTTGATAGGCTCTGAACGTGACAGAGCAACAACCAAATGTATCAGTACAGCAACAAAGTGAAGGTTAGAGCAATAAGAGTTAAACCAAGAGTTAGAATAAGTTAACTGGCTGCAATATAACTACCCTTATAGTCTTAGTAAATAGTGTATTTTGTTAACAGAAGTTAGCCTTGGTGGTGATATCTGGTAGTTTTAAGTGCTTAGCAGAGACCCGCGTTAGAAAACTCTGTGGACATACTTTACACTTATACCTCAGACATACACCATAACCATGTACCATGAATATATAAGTCATACAGTAACACCACAAACATAAACCAGGTATACACATACCACAATCATACATACGCCACTACTAAACAACAGTCATACACGATATCACGATATTTACACAAGTCATACACGATACTTACAACTTACACCTGTCAACACGATATTTACACCTATCATACATGGTACTTAAACCTGTCAATGCGATACTCTCCCCAATCATATACGATCCTTAACACAAGTCATAAATAATACTGACATGATACACGCACACACACACACACACACACACAGCACAGACATCAATATAGCATCAACATTACACTATACTAAACAGATACTCCAGGTAATGCCTGACTGAATCCCACAGGGATTATACCAGAGACAATCAAGTTTAAACAGAGGAAGGAGAAGGTAAACTCAGAATCACTGAATTGGGAATCCTTCACCGGAAAACAAATCACTCCTTGATGCCGGCTGAATATTTCTCGTAGTTGATTAGTCTGGTACACTGTAACGAAGAAAACACACAGGCTGAACATGGCTTCATTTGGGACAACGTTTCGCTCTGGACAGAGCTTTATCAAGTCATGTTTCGCTCTGGATAGAGCTTTATCAAGTCATGTTTCACTCTGGATAGAGCTTTATCAAGTCATGTTTCGCTCTGGAGAGAGCTTTATCAAGTCATGTTTCGCTCTGGATAGAGCTTTATCATGTTTCGCTCTGGATAGAGCTTTATCAAGCCATGTTTCGCTCTGGGTAGAGCTTTATCAAGTCATGTTACGCTCTGGGTATAGCTTTACCAAGTCATAACTTAGCAACGCTCTACATAGAGCGAAACATGACTTGATAAAGCTTTACACGGAGCGAAACATGGCTTTAATAAAGATCTACAACGCGAAAAGTATTCCCAGAAAAAGCTTGTTCGTCATCCTGTGTGTTTACTTTACAACTTACAACTACGTAATACTTGCACTTTTAATAATGATCATTAAGTGTAATAATAATAAGTGATAATTAAAGTGTTCCTTGCATCAAGAGCCCTCCACCGGTATCAAGGTAAGTCCCCCTTGAGAAGTAGTGTAGTATGGGATGATTACCTGACTTACACCTTACTCTGATTGGCTAATGTTTGCTTGGGGTTTAGCCACATAGAACTCAACACCCAACAGGTTTATGTACCTTTCGGTGTATAGACACCAAGACGAGTATAAATCAAATTGTATATATATACACCGAGAGGTATGTATCGAGAGATGTGTATGTTTTCGTGTATATACATTGAGACGTATGTCTCTCGATTTATACGCTGAGAGGTACATCTGTGTACATAAATCGAGAGGTGTGTATCTCGCAATGTAGATACGCCGAGACGTGTGTATGTCTCAGTGTAAAAACACCGAGATATATATTGTATATACACTGAGAGGTATATCTTTCAGTGTATATACATCGAGAGGTGTGTATCAACGAAAATACATCGAGAGCTATCTCTCAGTGTATATACGATGAGAGTTAACATTAATCCATATCAAAGTATGGGTGTATGTCTCAGTATACATACACCGATGTGGTATAAACCTTGGTGTCTTTCTATACAATACACCGGTGTGCATCTCTTAGTGTATATACAGTAAGATTTACTTTAATCCATATTAAAGTATGTATGTGTATGTCTGAGTGTGTATATACACCGAGAGGTGTGTATCTCTCAGTTTATATACGAGGAGAGCTTACTTTAATCCTTAATTTAGAAATTAAAGTAACCTTTACTAGTGATGCAAAGGTGAATACGCAGCCTTAATGACCCTCACGCAATCGGCACCACTGTCACTGATTGGTCGAGTGCCTGTTGACGTCACTGATCGACAACCAATAGTTCAGCTGTGTTTTGTTTACTTCCACGTTCTATATCCTACATCCCGTTTTCTGTTCTTCGTTGCTTCAGTAGTTGCTTATGCTTGTTATTTAATCTTAAGTAAAGTATATGATGATCACTGTTGCCAACAACCAATTATACTCGCAATTATATAGGTATTTTTTCAATTATAGAAAGCATGGTTGAAAGATGTGATGTATTGGTGGTGGTGGTGGTGGTACTGTTGGGTAATGATTGGCAACACTGGTCCATGTGTTCTGAGGTGACAGTATGTGGTTGACACCTGTGTTAATGTTATACTATGTGGTTGACACCTGTGTTAATGTTATACTATGTGGGTGACACCTGTGGTAATGTTATACTATGTGGTTGACATCTGTGGTAATGTTACACTATGTGGTTGACACCTGTGTTAATGTTACACTATGTGGGTGACCCCTGTGTTAATGTTACACTATGTGGGTGACCCCTGTGTTAATGTTACACCCTGTGGGTGACACCTGTGTTAATGTTATACTACGTGAAAACCTCTGTGGCAATGTTAAACTATGTGAACACCTGTGTCTTAATGTTACAATATGTGAACACCTGTGTGGTAATGTTAAACTATGTGAACACTTGTGTGTTAATGCCACATAATGTGAACAAACACCTGTGTTCATTCTAATAATGTGAACACCTGTGTATTTTGTGTACCAAATTTACTCCGTGTTAACAAATTTACTCCGTGTTAACCAATATACTCCGTGTTAACCAATATACTCCGTGTTAGCAAATTTACTCCGTGTTAACTAATATACTCCGTGTTAACAAATTTACTCCGTGTTAACAATTTACTCTGTGTTAACAAATTAACTTGGTATTAACACCTCTACCCTCCTCCTTGCTTCTCAGCCTCATTCTTCAGCAACCCTCTCATCTCTCTCGTATCAAAACATCCTTCCTCCATCCATCTTTCCCGTTTAGCATCAATTGTTCTTTTCATCTCAATGTTTTCCCTACCTCCTTCATTCCCACAACCACCTCCACCAGTATCCAGCAGTCTTGTAAGAATGTACAGTACTTGTAAATTTTGTAAATGTTTCTGTAAAATAAATGAAAAAAAAAATAATACAGCATTATTATTACCCGTTATTGTGATCATTTCTCGCTGTATAGCCCTTGTGGCTTAGCGCTTCTTTTTGATTATAATAATAATGTGATCATTTCTTCCTTCACTTTGGTCATGATCTCCATCCTTCCTTCACTTTGGTCATGATCTCCATCCTTCCTTCCTTCACTTTGGTCATGATCTCCATCCTTCCTTCCTTCACTTTGGTCATGATCTCCATCCTTCCTTCCTTCACTTTGGTCATGATCTCCATCCTTCCTTCCTTCACTTTGGTCATGATCTCCATCCTTCCTTCCTTCACTTTGGTCATGATCTCCATCCTTCCTTCCTTCACTTTGGTCATGATCTCCATCCTTCTTTCCTTAACTTTGGTCATGATCTCCATCCTTCCTTCACTTTGGTCATGATCTCCATCCTTCCTTCACTTTGGTCATGATCTCCATCCTTCCTTCCTTCACTTTGGTCATGATCTCCATCCTTCCTTCCTTCACTTTGGTCATGATCTCCATCCTTCCTTCCTTCACTTTGGTCATGATCTCCATCCTTCTTTCCTTAACTTTGGTCATGATCTCCATCCTTCTTTCCTTAACTTTGGTCATGATCTCCATCCTTCTTTCCTTAACTTTGGTCATGATCTCCATCCTTCCTTCCTTCCTTCACTTTGGTCATGATCTCCATCCTTCTTTCCTTCACTTTGGTCATGATCTCCATCCTTCTTTCCTTCACTTTGGTCATGATCTCCATCCTTCCTTCCTTCACTTTGGTCATGATCTCCATCCTTCTTTCCTTAACTTTGGTCATGATCTCCATCCTTCCTTCCTTCACTTTGGTCATGATCTCCATCCTTCTTTCCTTCACTTTGGTCATGATCTCCATCCTTCTTTCCTTAACTTTGGTCATGATCTCCATCCTTCTTTCCTTCACTTTGGTCATGATCTCCATCCTTCTTTCCTTAACTTTGGTCATGATCTCCATCCTTCTTTCCTTCACTTTGGTCATGATCTCCATCCTTCTTTCCTTAACTTTGGTCATGATCTCCATCCTTCTTTCCTTCACTTTGGTCATGATCTCCATCCTTCTTTCCTTAACTTTGGTCATGATCTCCATCCTTCTTTCCTTAACTTTGGTCATGATCTCCATCCTTCTTTCCTTAACTTTGGTCATGATCTCCATCCTTCCTTCCTTCACTTTGGTCATGATCTCCATCCTTCTTTCCTTAACTTTGGTCATGATCTCCATCCTTCCTTCCTTCACTTTGGTCATGATCTCCATCCTTCTTTCCTTAACTTTGGTCATGATCTCCATCCTTCCTTCACTTTGGTCATGATCTCCATCCTTCCTTCACTTTGGTCATGATCTCCATCCTTCCTTCCTTCACTTTGGTCATGATCTCCATCCTTCCTTCCTTCACTTTGGTCATGATCTCCATCCTTCTTTCCTTAACTTTGGTCATGATCTCCATCCTTCTTTCCTTCACTTTGGTCATGATCTCCATCCTTCCTTCCTTCACTTTGGTCATGATCTCCATCCTTCTTTCCTTAACTTTGGTCATGATCTCCATCCTTCCTTCACTTTGGTCATGATCTCCATCCTTCCTTCACTTTGGTCATGATCTCCATCCTTCCTTCCTTCACTTTGGTCATGATCTCCATCCTTCCTTCCTTCACTTTGGTCATGATCTCAATCCTTCCTTCCTTCACTTTGGTCATGATCTCCATCCTTCCTTCCTTCACTATGGTCATGATCTCCATCCTTCCTTCCTTCACTTTGGTCATGATCTCAATCCTTCCTTCCTTCACTTTGGTCATGATCTCCATCCTTCCTTCCTTCACTATGGTCATGATCTCCATCCTTCCTTCCTTCACTTTGGTCATGATCTCCATCCTTCCTTCCTTCACTTTGGTCATGATCTCCATTCTTCCTTCCTTCACTTTGATCTTGACCTCCATCCTTCACTTTGATCATGACCTCCATCCTTCACCTTGGTCGTGACCTCCATCCTTCACCTTGATCGTGACCTCTATCCTTCACTTTGATCATGACCTCCATCCTTCACCTTGATCGTGACCTCCATCCTTCACCTTGATCGTGACCTCTATCCTTCACTTTGATCATGACCTCCATCCTTCACCTTGATCGTGACCTCCATCCTTCACCTTGATCGTGACCTCTATCCTTCACTTTGATCATGACCTCCATCCTTCGCCTTGATCATGACCCTGATCATATATATTTTTTCATTTATGTTAATGTAAAAATTAATGATTTTGCACCAAAAGAAGCTTAGAAAACTTACCTAACCTTATCATAACAAGCCCAATTTAATTTAGCCTAATCCAACTAAATATATTGTAGATAAGTTTACAATAATTTAATAATAAACAAACACAATGCAATATATTTTTTCGATAGGTTCAATATTATTTATGCGAAATTATTGCATACACAAATTTTCGCTTGCCTTATTCGGCAAGGAGAACGTTCCTATTTAAGTCAAAATAGCAAGTTTTTACCTATTCGTGCCGAATAGGTAAAACTTGCTATAAAGGCCCTGATAAGCCCAGCCTTGGGCGAAATATTACAGTTATTAAGAGCTCCCCCTCTGAAGGGTTTAACAGTCACAGCAATAGTCAACATAGGCTTCACGTGCTTGACAAACGATCGTTGAAGAGGGCATGTTAGTATGAAGAAATTTAGAGTACAAGTTTAGGGTACAGGTTTAGGGTACAAGTTTAGAATACAAGTTTAGAGTACAAGTTTAGGGAACAAGTTACGAGTACAAGTTTAGGGTACAAGTTTAGGGCAGAAGTTTAGAGTACAAGTTTAATGCATAAGTATTAAGTACAATTTGAAAGTATATAAAATAAAGTACTAGCATTAAGAATAAACATCCAGTATAAGTATAATGTACTGCAGGTGCAGAGTATACAGCAAATACAAAAAAATAGTAAGATGGAAAATAAGATTTGCAGCATTTTAAAGAAGATTCATGTTTTTCTGCTGCTAATTAGAAATTTAATTAAGACATAAGCCAGACAAAAGATGGAAATAGCACGAGGATCTGAAAGACAATGACTATTAAATATAAGAAGGTGTGTATGTGTGTGTGTGTGTGTGTGTGTGTGTGTGTGTGTGTGTGTGTGTGTGTGTGTGTGTGTGTGTGCTTGTGTGACAGAGAGTGAGAGGGACAAATAGGTATGAATGGGAGAGTGTTGGTACCTGGGGAAGTAGTTAATATCCTTGGGGTGAAATTTGACTCCAAACTGACCATGAAGAGCCACGTTGTAAATCTTGCAAACGAGGCAGCTAGGAAGCTTACAGCACTTCGACGTATCTCGCATCTGCTTGACAGTAGGGATTGTAAGATTCTGTACGAGGCACAAGTATGCTCCACTTTCTTGGTTTGCCTGCCCCCCCCTTTCATCTGCGACTGCTTGACAGAGTTGAGAACAGAGCAAGACGTCTCATCTCTCGCCTGGAGCCATCCTGGATTGATCTGTCGTTTCAGAAGAGCCTTCAACACAGGAAGGATGTGGGTGGCCTTACTGTTATGTACAAGGCCAACAGTGTCAAAGTACCACATTTGGCTCCACTTGGAGGACAGCGAGAAGGAAGCTTCTATACCACAAGACGGGCAGAAAGCAGCAACTTCACTCTGGCTGTACCTTTCTCTAGAACATCACTTCATCTGAGATCATTTATCCCCAGGATGACTCTAGTCTGGAACACATTCGTACAGCATTATGATGTCAACGAGATAAAGTCAGTTGATCAAATGAAAATGCTGGCCCACGGATGGCTCCAACTTCATCCTGTTCCCTACTTGTATGTTTCATAACAATAAAAATGCTTTCAAATGAGCTGATGTAGGTAACAGCTCTTAGCTTGTCAAGAAAGCTAGGGATCCTTAACCTAACCTTGTCAAACCCTGTGTGAGAGAGAGGGGGGGGGGGAGAGGGGGGAGGGGGGGAGGGGGAAGAGAGAGGAGAGGGAGAGAGAGAGAGAGAAGAGAGAGAGAGGAGAGAGAGAGAGAGAGAGAGGAGAGAGAGAGAGAGAGAGAGAGAGAGAGAGAGAGAGAGAGAGAGAGAGAGAGAGAGGGAGGGAGAGAGAGAGTGAGAGTACAGGAGCTAGTCCTAGCCACCCAGACACACACACACACTGGTAATTACCACGGGGAGCAGGGGGGGGGGGGAGGTGCTTGCTGTGAAGGCGGTGCTGGATAATAACTATTAATTTTGCTGATGCAATTAAAGTGCCCGTGAAAATTACAGATCATGTCCAAGATCTTCAAAGAGTAAAAAATGCAGATTCACACGCCATGTTTCCCCAGAACTCTGTCAGTATTCTAAATCAAAATACCATCAATAATCATACATACACACACGCATACATCATGTGTATAATACAAAACACACTCATTATTCACACAGACATTTATTGTATACTGAAGTATACTGCAGTAGCATAAGTATCATCTGCTTCATTTTTATTCTCCATCTTTGATAGCTAGAAAGTTAGTCTCTCAGGGATGTGGAAAACTTACTTATGTTATATTTTTTGCAAATATTTTTGCAATAAGAATTTTATTTGGTTCAGATACATATAAAAAAATTTTGCCACAGCATTAATAGTTTTGAGAGGAAACTACCACTGCTTCCAGGAAGTGCCAGATAAGAGAGAGACTGCCATAGCTACGTCAGGTCCGTCTGGGATACCTGACCTCAAGTAAGGATGCCAGGGTAACGTCTGGTTGACAAGGTAATCAACTGGGATACTTGACCTCAAGCAAGGATGCCAGGGTAACGTCTGGTTGACAAGGTAATCAACTGGGATACCTGACCTCAAGCAAGGATGCCAGGGTAAAGTCTGGTTGACAAGGTAATCAACTGGGATACCTGACCTCAAGCAAGGATGCCAGGGTAAAGTCTGGTTGACAAGGTAATCAACTGGGATACCTGACCTCAAGCTAGGATGCCAGGGTAACGTCTGGTTGACAAGGTAATCAACTGGGATACCTGACCTCAAGCAAGGATGCCAGGGTAACGTCTGGTTGACAAGGTAATCAACTGGGATACCTGACCTCAAGCAAGGATGCCAGGGTAACGTCTGGTTGACAAGGTAATCAACTGGGATGCCTGACCTCAAGCAAGGATGCCAGGGTAACGTCTGGTTGACAAGGTAATCAACTGGGATACCTGACCTCAAGCAAGGATGCCAGGGTAACGTCTGGTTGACAAGGTAATCAACTGGGATACCTGACCTCAAGCAAGGATGCCAGGGTAACGTCTGGTTGACAAGGTAATCAACTGGGATATCTGACCTCAAGCAAGGATGCCAGGGTAACGTCTGGTTGACAAGGTAATCAACTGGGATACCTGACCTGAAGCAAGGATGCCAGGGTAAAGTCTGGTTGACAAGGTAATCAACTGGGATACCTGACCTCAAGCAAGGATGCCAGGGTAAAGTCTGGTTGACAAGGTAATCAACTGGGATACCTGACCTCAAGCAAGGATCTCAGTAGTAGTACCAGTTCCTAGTAACCAGTTACCAGTAACCAGTGTACCAGTAGATGACTCACTACCAACCGTCTGCGTGAATCACTGACTGATTATTCATATTGCTGCTGACCATAGCAGGATTTCAAACACCCTCACCCGTAGGCACTATGGGTCAGTCGTAGTTAGGCAGCAGAGAGAGACAGGTCGGCTGTTGGCGCTTTCCATACTTCCCGTTATATATTATACGTACTACCAGCCTACGTGAGTATTTTTACCCATCCACATATCGAAAACCCACTTGACAAGGATGCCAGGGTAACGTCTGGTTGACAAGGTAATCAACTGGGATACCTGACCTCAAGCAAGGATGCCAGGGTAACGTCTGGTTGACAAGGTAATCAACTGGGATACCTGACTTCAAGCAAGGATGCCAGGGTAAAGTCTGGTTGACAAGGTAATCAACTGGGATACCTGATCTCAAGCAAGGATGCCAGGGAAAAGTCTGGTTGACAAGGTAATCAACTGGGATACCTGACCTCAAGCAAGGATGCCAGGGTAAAGTCTGGTTGACAAGGTAATCAACTGGGATACCTGACCTCAAGCAAGGACGCCAGGGTAAAGTCTGGTTGACAAGGTAATCAATTGGGATACCTGACCTCAAGTAAAGATGCCAGGGTAACATCTGGTTGACAAGGTAATCAATTGGGATACCTGACCTCAAGCAAGGATGCCAGGGTAAAGTCTCGTTGACAAGGTAATCAATTGGGATACCTGACCTCAAGTAAGGATGCCAGGGTAAAGTCTGGTTGACAAGGTAATCAACTGGGATACCTGACCTCAAGCAAGGACGCCAGGGTAAAGTCTGGTTGACAAGGTAATCAATTGGGATACCTGACCTCAAGTAAAGATGCCAGGGTAACATCTGGTTGACAAGGTAATCAACTGGGATACCTGACCTCAAGCAAGGACGCCAGGGTAAAGTCTGGTTGACAAGGTAATCAATTGGGATACCTGACCTCAAGTAAGGATGCCAGGGTAATGTCTGGTTGACAAGGTAATCAACTGGGATACCTGACCTCAAGCAAGGATGCCAGGGTAAAGTCTGGTTGACAAGGTAATCAACTGGGATACCTGACCTCAAGCAAGGACGCCAGAGTAAAGTCTGGTTGACAAGGTAATCAATTGGGATACCTGACCTCAAGCAAGGACGCTAGGGTAAAGTCTGGTTGACAAGGTAATCAATTGGGATACCTGACCTCAAGTAAGGATGCCAGGGTAACGTCTGGTTGACAAGGTAATCAACTGGGATACCTGACCTCAAACAAGGATGCCAGGGTAAAGTCTGGTTGACTTTAAGGATGCCAGGGTAAAAACTCCTCGAGACCCAACACAGGTGTATAGCCAGTTTTTTCACCGAGCTTTGTTTCGAGCAAAACGTATACCACATTCTTAGTACAACCCTAGCTTTGTTAACTATTAATGGTCTAACCTCAGTATACCTAGGAGAATTTGGCGCTATCTAAATGTGGATGATTTCGTCATTTCTTGTGCTAGTGTAGATAAATGGTTCAGAGAAGCGACAAGTTGATAAATTAAATACATGCGCAATACGTGGGTACGTTGATTGTAGAAAACGTTTAGCCACACAGTGGTTTCATCAGTCCAATACAAAGAATAATGGTGAAGAACAGAAGGAGAATGACGTAATCAGTCCCTCAACCTGGAGTCTAATCAGTCCATTAATCAAGACTGATGGACTGATTAGAGTCCATCAATCAAGACTGATATACACCAGACTAGGGGACTGATTACCTCATTCTCCTTCTGATTTTGACCATTTTTCTTTGTAGTAGACTAATGAAGCCACTGTATGGAGAACGTTTCCACAATGAAGATACCTACGTATTGCACGTGTGTTTAATTTATCAACTTGTGCTAGTACAAACATTCAGCAAAATATTCATCTTACAGAGTGCAAGTGACTGTACGTCCATTTGTACCACATAAAATGGCTTTAAGTTCTCAATATCCACAACAAACTGGCTCGTAATCACTCAGTGTCCTGTCACTGTGTGTTTTGTATTGTCATTGTATTGTTTGCCTGTTCCGGTTCGCAGAACTGTTAAATTTCCTTGCATTCACTGTGACTATATAATGCCCTAGAAATTACACGTGACAGCCCTGAAAGCTGTCTTAGCAGACTGAATTTATTTAAAATGTTCTTATATTTTAGCCGGAGCCCCTGACAGACGAGTTCTGCATACGGCCTTGGTTCTATTCTATCATAACTTCATTATGGGAGCAGATGTATTCATCTATTTCTACAGCTATTCTTGCCAAGCTTAATGGTGTCTATCATCAAGTACTGCGTGTGTCTCAGTGTTTTTTACTCCACTCGCCCCCAGTCCGAAGTCTCTATTGTTCCTTCATTATAAGGCCGTCGAGACACTCCTTGCCAATATTCTTCACTTTCATCATCTTCATGACCTTGCAATCTGTAGAACCATCACAGAAGTTTGTATTATTATTATTATAATCATAACTAAGCACTAAACACACAAGTTTGTAAAACTTACACTTTTCAATCTTTATTACGCTCTTTTAATCTCTACCTTCAGACTCCAATTGTTTTCTCCAATCTGCCCACTATCCTGCTCTCCCTGTTCATTTTTTCCATTCCTCCTTGGGAGGTAACGAAGATTCAAGTATGTTCTTCCTTCCCTTTCACAGTCTCCTATCTCTGTTATGGATTCGTGCTCCCTCTTCAAGGAACATTTTCAATTACACTCGTACGCTACTCATGTATAACTGACAGCTCCGAATACTCTTATGGTGTAGGATACACAGCAGTTTTTTCCATAGTGTGATACAGAGACACTTTTTGGATATGGTTATCATTTTCATAGCGATCATTCACAGTGTATTTGTTTCCACTTTTCCCTGTGTTGTACTCTCTGACTGACAAATTGCATGACAGGTTCTTCAGAACTTTGACTCCTTGGATACCATTGTTGATTGTATTCAACGCTGACTGTGGCACCTCTTCAGGAAGTATAAAGACATCGTCTTTCTCCAAGTCCCTGGCACAGTCCGAGAGTATATCACTCGCAGAGACCTGACATTTTCACACTATTTTTCGGTTCTATTTCTGAGAATACCACATCGATGACAGCATCGTTGGTCCGGTTGAGAGAACAACACGGTGTCACATAACACACACTAACAAGCTTATCTCGTCTAATAACACACACAAGCTTGCCTCGTTTAATAACACACACAAGCTTACCTCGTCTTATAACACAGACTCACAAGCTTGCCTTGTTACATAACACGCACAAGCTTGCCTCGTTACATAACACACACTTGCCTCGTCTAATAACACAAGCTTACGAACTTACTTCGTCTAATAACACACTAATGACTGCTTGAGAAGTAACCACTATAATTGCCCTCCCGACTGCATGACGGAGGAGGGAGAGGTGAAGACAGGGGTACTTGGGAAGGGAAACTTAGGGTGGAGAGTATGGTGTTAGGGGGGTATGGAAACAGTGAGCAGGGGAAAGGAAGAGTGGGTAGGGGAAACGAATAATGGGGGAGGAGGTTTAAGGGCAGGGGGTAGGTAAGCTTAGAGTACATAGATAGGTAAGCAGGAGTTTTGGTAGGTAGGCAGGGAAAGACAGGGATGAGTAAGGACATGGGAAGTAGAGAGAAAAGTTTTTTTTTTTTTTTTTTTTTGATTAGAGAACGAAGGAGAAGGAAAAACTGTTGGGTTAGGTAGCCACTGGAGAAGGGGTTGTTGGGTCAGGGAAGCTAGGAAGAGGCTTTCTTGGGTTAGGAAGGCAGGAGAGAGTGACTTGGGTTAGTGAAGATAGGAAGATGAGTTATTCGATTAAGGAGGTAGGGAAGAGTATTAGTTGGGCTAGGAAGGCTAAGAGTGGTAGTTGAGTTAGGAAGGCTAGGAACAGTGCTTGTAAGGTTAGGGATGCTAGGAACAGTGGTTGTAAGGTTAGGGAGGCTAGGAACAGTGGTTGTAAGGTTAGAGAGGCTAGGAACAGTGCTTGTTAGGTTAGGGATGCTAGGAACAGTGGTTGTAAGGTTAGGGAGGCTAGGAACAGTGCTTGTTAGGTTAGAGATGCTAGGAACAGTGGTTGTAAGGTTAGGGAGGCTAGGAACAGTGCTTGTTAGGTTAGGGATGCTAGGAACAGTGGTTGTAAGGTTAGGGAGGCTAGGAACAGTGGTTGTAAGGTTAGGGAGGCTAGGAACAGTGGTTGTAAGGTTCGGGAGGCTAGGAACAGTGGTTGTAAGGTTAGGGAGGCTAGGAACAGTGGCTGTAAGGTTAGGGAGGCTACGAACAGAGGTTGTAAGGTTAGGGAGGCTAGGAACAGTGGTTGTAAGGTCAGGGAGGCTACGAACAGAGGCTGTAAGGTTAGGGAGGCTAGGAAGAGTGCTAGTTGTGTGAGGGAGGGAGGGAGGGAAGACAGGTTGGGTTAGGGAGGAGGGGATAGGGAGGGGTGAGGGAGGGGAAGCAGGGAGGGTGGTTACCCTGGTGTTTTTATCACAAGACAGGAAAATCAACAACGCTTGATATCTTGCTGCTAAAAGATTTTATAATTACAGTTTAATCATAAACCAATTATAACCTCATGGTTATCTGGGGAGGTGGTGGAAGTGGTGGTGATGGTGGTGATGGTGGTAGTGGTGGTGATGGTGGTAGTGGTGGTGGTAAGTGGTGGTGATGGTGGTAGTGGTGGTGGTAGTGGTGGTGGTGGTAGCAGTGGTGGTGGTGGTGGAAACAGTGGTGGTAGTGGTGGTGATGGTAGTGGTGGCAGTTTTGGTACTAGTGGTGGTGAGTGGTGATAGTGGTGGTGGTAGTGGTGGTCGTGGTGGTGATGGTAGTGGTGGTAGTTTTGGTACTAGTGATGGTGGTGAGTGGTGGTGGTGGTGGTAGTGGTAGTGGTAGCAGTGGTGGTAGTGGTAGTAGTGGCTGTGATGGTAGTGGTGGCAGCTTTGGTACTAGTGGTGGTGGTGAGTGGTGGTGGTAGTGATGGTGGTAGTGGTGGTAGTGGTGGGGGTAGTGGTGGTAGTTTTGGTACTAGTGGTGGTGGTGGTGGTAGTGGTGGTGGTAGTGGTGGTGGTGGTAGTGGTGGTGGTGGTAGTGGTGGTGGTAGTGGTGGTGGTGGTGGTGGTGGTGGTAGTGGTGGTGGTAGCAGTGGTGGTGGTGGTGGTGGTGGTGGTGGTGGTAGTGGTGGAAGTGGTGGTGGTAGTGGTGGTTGTAGTGGTGGTGGTAGCAGTGGTGGTAGTGGTGGTGGTGATGGTAGTGGTGGCAGTTTTGGTACTAGTGGTGGTGGTGAGTGGTGGTGGTGGTAGTGGTGACTGGTGAGTGGTGGTAGTGGTGACTGGTGAGTGGTGGTGGTAGTGGTGACTGGTGAGTGGTGGTGAGTGGTGGTGGTAGTGGTGACTGGTGAGTGGTGGTGAGTGGTGGTGAGTGGTGGTGAGTGGTGGTGAGTGGTGGTGAGTGGTGGTGGTGGTGGTGGTAGTGGTGACTGGTGAGTGGTGGTGACTGAAGAGTGACGGTGAGGGGAGGGGGGGGGCGTTGAGCAGAGTGGTTGGAACCAACAATAACAGCAGTAATCAATGAGTGGTTCCCTGGCTGCTTGTTTGTGCTCGCCCACGTAAGAGTCTTTGTTCTTATATTGATCACCTGGCCGTGCACAAGTTAACTAAAAAAAACTCTCCCTAGTCATGTAATAACGAGGAGAAAATATATACGTGTGTGTGTGTGTGTGTGTGTGTGTGTGTGTGTGTGTGTGTGTGTGTGTGTGTGTGTGTGTGTGTGTGTGTGTGTGTGTGTGTGTGTGTGTGTGTGTGTGTGTGTATGTATGTATGTATGTGTGTGTGTGTGTGTGTGTGTATGTGTGTGTGTGTGTGTGTGTGTGTGTGTGTGTGTGTGTGTGTATGTGTGTGTGTGTGTGTGCTACTAAATTTTTTTTTAAATACAAGTATATGCAGTCTACCTACTTGTTTTATTCAAGTGTTTTCTGTGTCTATCTTAGCGGCTGATATTCAAGAATTCGCTGATCTGAAACTTAGCTATTAGCAACTTTGCATTTTCCTGCTCACCTGGTTGTTCATCTTTTCCTAGATGTACTCATGCCGGCTGGTTCCTGCTTACAAAATTAACTGTTTTACTGGGATAATGAGACATAATTTTGTTGTGAGTGGTGCTTACATTTTTCATGTTCTCGCTCATGTTTTTGTGGTAATGGATTAACAATTCAGTATCACTTTCCACTGTCTTTCTCATTTTTCTTATTAGCTTCATGGCAAGTAGTACTGACTCTTGCGTCACTTGTGTAAACATTCTGTATTTGCACCCCTCAAGGAAGTTTCCTTGATGTTGGTGAGGGGCTCTTGATTTAGGGAATTGGATCTGTGCTCCAGTTCCCCGAATTAAGCCTGAATGCCTTCCACATCCCTCCCCCAGGCGCTGTATAATCCTCCGGGTTTAGCGCTTTCCCCTTGATTATAATAATAATAATAATAATCTGTATTTGCAGTCTTAAACTGTGCACTGGTAGTGAATAACTCGGTAGGAGTTTACATTCAACTGTTATTCACTTACCACCAGACTATGCAAGAATGTGAAAAAAAGGGGTTATCACTATTTATATGAAATTGTACCGCATTACCCTATCAAAATAGGTAACTCTGTAACCAGTAGTTTAAACCAAAAAATAACCTATGTACGTATAAAACTGTAAGTACTAAAGTACTAGACATTCAAACGTAAGACAAACATGAAGAAATTAAATCAGTGAAGTAAACATAGATGTAGTAGACATGCAGAAGAAAGTTGAGCAGGGTTGCAACTTGTTAAGAATCAATAACTGGGTAAAAGATTCTACCAAAAGGTTCAGCAAGAAACGCAACCCATGTTGGATACATGTATCATTATAACCCACTGTTTACATTTTTGTTTCAGTGGTTATTAATACAAGAATAGTGTTTAACCTGCAGGACTGATTTTTACTTTTAACGGACTGTGTTTGTTTAGTATTAAATTATTGTAAACAAATCTAAAATATATTTAGTTGGGTTAGGCTAAAATAAATTGTTCTTGTTATAATAAGGTTAGGTAAGTTTTCTAAGATTCTTTTGGTGCAAAATTAAAATTTTTTACATTAACATTAATGAAAAAAATATATTTTTAAACGTACAAGAGAAAATTTTAGAAAGGACTTAATTTTAAATGAGTTCTTGCTAATTGACCAGTTTTACATATTCGGCACGACATATATATATGTATGTCGTGCCGAATAGGTAAAATTGGTCAATTAGCAAGAACTCATTTAAATTTCAGTTCTTTCTAAAATTTTCTCTTATAGGTTTAAATTTTTTTTTTTATTTATGTTAATGTAAAAATTAATAATTTTGTACCAAAAAACCTTAGAAAACTTACCTAACCTTACTATAACAAGCACAAGTTAATTTAGCCTAATCCAACTATATATATTTTAGATAAGTTTATAATAATTTAATAATAAACACAATGAAATACATTTTTTTCGTTAGGCTCTGAATGAGTTTTGTAAAATTACTGTATTCCTGTATTCCCTGGAACGCAGGAGGGAGAGATACATGATTATATACACCTGGAAAATCCTAGAGGGACTAGTACCGAACTTGCACACGAAAATCACTCACTACGAAAGCAAAAGACTTGGCAGACGATGCACCATCCCCCCAATGAAAAGCAGGGGTGTCACTAGCACGTTAAGAGACCATACAATAAGTGTCAGGGGCCCGAGACTGTTCAACTGCCTCCCAGCACACATAAGGGGGATTACCAACAGACCCCTGGCAGTCTTCAAGCTGGCACTGGACAAGCACCTAAAGTCAGTTCCGGATCAGCCGGGCTGTGGCTCGTACGTTGGTTTGCGTGCAGCCAGCAGCAACAGCCTGGTTGATCAGGCTCTGATCCACCAGGAGGCCTGGTCTCAGACCGGGCCGCGGGGGCGTTGACCCCCGGAACTCTCTCCAGGTAAACTCCAGGTAACACAAGTTTTAGCTTGCCTTGTTCGGCAAGAAGAGGGTTGCTATTTAAGCCAAAATCGCAAGTTTTACCTATTTGGCATGACATATATATATATATATATATATATATAATATATATATATATATATATATATATATCTATATATATATATAATAATATATATATATATATATATATATATATATATATATATATATATATATATATATATATATATATATATATATATATATATATATATACACGTATTATAATTAATGAGAACGTAAAGAATACCAAAATATGTATCATGACTGCAGTAGTGGGTAAGAATAACGAGGGTCAGATACAAAGGGGGAGAGGAGGGCGTCAAAAGCGTGAGGAACAATGGGGTCACAATGAGGGTGCAATATGTCACTTGGTGAGGTCATGAAATGTTTACAAACACGAGAGTGCCCCCCTGCCGGCACGCCCGCGCACGACCGCCCACCCACCCGCCCTTTTGCCTACCCACCCTCCCTGTTACCCATTGTCGACTCCCTCCCTCAGGCCTCATTATCGCTGACCCAAACATTTTTTTTAGAAATGCATGGTCCAGTGGCGATGATTTAATTATTGCGTGTTCATTACTTGTGACCGACACAGCCACGCTGGAGGCTTTTTCTAAACTTAGCTTCTCTTTTCTACCTGTCTGTTGAGACAAGTGTCTGTGGATGTAATATACAGAAGTTTGTGTCAAGAACACAAGTCAAATGTGCTCACCAAATGTGCTTCCTGGTCTCTCAGGCCCTGTTATATCTACTCCTTAAAACTATAATCATTAAAGACTCCTTATACTACACACCTACTGATATAGTCTATAACTTGTAAGCTAAAGGCCACATGAAATACAAAAATCACATTCTAACAATGATAAAAAAATCACATTATCCCCATAAAATTATACAATAATATGAATGCAAATATCCCTTTAGATGTGACAAGCAATCACATAAACAAAACACGGTATATCCCCTAAACAAATCGCAGAATAAATTGCTCACACGATATGACCCAAAGTCCCTATGAGACAACGTAGTTCTTCCACCCTTAAGGACCGGGACCGTTGGCTGATATGTCCTTACGCTGGCAAAAAACCTGACTCTCCGCGCATGCGTAGACAAGAATGCAAATCGGTATATGCAAATGTGTGCCTATAATGTGAGCGATGTAAATAATGAAATATGCAAATGAGAGGCAAGTCAGTAAACTGGGTCTGGTCACGAAGCAACGGTAGCTTCAACAGTAGCAGCTGCAGTAGCAACAGTAACATCAACAGCAGCGGCGGCTTAAGCGGCAAGAGTATTGTTAACGGCAGCGTCAGAAGTAACAGAAACGTCATCAGCGTCAGAAGCAACAGAAACGCTAACGGTAGCGTCAGAAGCAACAGTAATGTCAACAGTAGCAGCGGCTTAAGCAGCAAGAGTACTGTTAACGGCAGCGTCAGAAGCAACAAAAACGTCAACAGAAAACGTAGTTAGCAGCAGCAGAAGCTTCAACAATAGCAACAGTCAAGGCTGCAGCAGCAACAGTAACGGTTGCAGCAACAGTAACGGTTGCAGCAACAGTAACGACTGCAGCAACAACCATAACGACTGCAGCAACAACAGTAACGACTGCAGCAGCAACGGTAACGGCTGCAGCAGCAACAGTAGCAGTAACAGCAAAAATAGCATTAACAGTAGCATCAGCACCAGTAGCGCCAACAGCAGCAACGGTAGCGACACCAGTAGCGCCAACAGCAACAACAGTAGCTTCAACAGCAACAACAGTAGCGTCAACAGCAACAACAGTAGGGTCAACAGCAACAGTAGTAGTGTTAACAAATTTTTGCTTCAAAAGCAGTAGCAGTACCATCGACAACAATGGCAGCGGCAACAGCAACGTACGCAGCAGAAACAATAATAATAATAATAATAATAATAATAATAATAATAATAATAATAATAATTTAATATTATTATTATTATTATTATTATTATTATTGCTGTTGTTTGCGCTCTATGACCACATGGATCCTACAGCGCTGAGCAGAAACAGTCAACATTAACAAAAGAAGCAACAGAAGCAACCGCAATAGCGTCAAAAGTAGCATCAACACTTGCAGTGTCAACATCACAACAATAATGTCAAAAATAGCAACAGTAGCTTATTATTATTATTATTAAAGATCCGCCGGTATTCTCCCGGCCCGGGCTTTTTCCAAGTGGTGGCCCGGCTTTGGCTCCCTCTTTAGGGAGTGTCTGAGACCTAAGTCTCCCATGGGAGGAGGCACAAGTACCTCCTCATCTTTGGGACCAACTGTCCCCAGGCCTAGCCACAAGCTAGGCCTCTCTGGTCTGCCATCCCCGCCTCAAGGGGGCAAATGGGAATGACAGTCTTGTGAGCTAAAGGCTCGGGCTCAGGCATGGTGTCGATGTTCAGCAACAGTAGCGACAGCAAAAGTAGCGTAAACAACAGCAAGAGTTGTGGCTACAGCAGCAACAGTTGCGTCAACAGTAACAGTAGCGGCTGCAGGCAACAAAAAACATTAGCACCTAACAGTAGCGGTTGCAGCAGTAACGGATAACGGCTTCAGCAGCAACGGTATCGACAGCCGAAGCAGCTATGACGGCTCAGCGGAATCATCAGTTACAGAAACAGCAACAACAGCAGCAACATTTGCAGCTGCAGCAGCAACATTAGCAGCTGGGGCAGAAACAGTAATGGGTGCAGCAGCATTATACATGTACGGTAATTGTAACTGACTGACAGAAGCCAGACAGTAATTACAGCTGACTGACAGTACCTAGATAGTATAACTGACTGATTGGAGCCAAATAGTAATTACAACTGAGTGACAGTATCTAGATAGTAGTTACAACTGACTGAAAGTAACAGGACGGCAAATAAACCTGTCTGTCGATACTTAAGACTGCAACTACACCTTCATGAATTTGCTTGCACCTTAAAAAACACCTGTATGACAGCGGATAAGTAGTAAATACACCTGCAGGCCAGTACCAAGATGTTGATGTTACAGGGGAGACAATGCAACACAATAATAATTAGAGGGGCGTGAGTGAGGTCACTGATAAGATACAATGTTAACAAAGTAGTGAGGTGATAACGGTGTGACAGGCTCAGAATAATGCGTTCTCTCGCTTAGTGAAGACTAATTGTATTATACATCAACGGTCGCGTTGTAATGCAGTAAGCGCGCCATCTTTCATATTCTATCTGCACGGTTTTATTCTCATTATTGTCTGTACTTATGCATAAAATATGAATAAACTGCAATGTGCTCAAATTTACGCATCAATAACTATACCATGATGAACTTGTACAGACTTAAAAAAAAAAACCGAAGCGAAAATGTGTAGCGTGTTTTCCCAGTAAATCATAAACGATATAGATTTAGATATTGGCTGCTAGTTTATTGTGCGCCCCGTATCTAGCTTGTGCACGGTAGCGCAACAGCATATTGGATACACAAAAAGCCTAAGAACAAAGCCCCCAAAATGGTAACAGAACATCTGGATACATATCTACAGTTTATGTTACATCTGTTGCGAGCAAATTTAGGATATCTGCTTAAAATATCTGCTATCTTATTTTTATTAACAAGATGCCTCGACACATCACAGAGATTATTAAACTACGAGGCTATGCAATATAAATTATAGCTAGATGTATTTCGGTAGCTGCGCGACCCAAGAGAGGTATCTCCATATCCCATAACCCACATCCACCTCTACCTCAATACCCGTGCAAGAGGCTGATCTTATTTTTTTATTTTTTAAAGGGTAAGTTAGTGGAAAGCCTCGGTCAGATGACCCAAAGCTCCAGTGGCGGGTCATCGTATGACTAGGACTCGCGAGGAAACAGTTGTACTGTTTCTTGACGAATCTTACTCAACCTAATCTAAGAGGCAGCGTAATTGAATCTCTAAACCCTCAAGAGGAAGAGGTGCTGCAGCTAAACTTCCAGAAAGACCCAAGGATCTATAGCTCAACCCTCATGAGGTCCAGGAGCTAGAGATCAACGCCTTAAAAACACCTCAAGGGTGTACCTAGAGGTCTTGGATGGGCTCTTGATGAAAGGAATTGGACCTATCTTCTTTTTCTTTGGATTCATCTTGATTACATCCCATTCTTCTAGTTACTATATGACCGCTCACGGGTTTCGTGCACTCCCCATTAAATAAATACTACAACTACTATTAATAATTATAACACCTTAACAGCCATAAAAGGTTCAGGAGTTGTAAATCAAAGCTCATGATGAGGGCCAGGAGGTGTAACACGGAAAATTCCTCTAGGTAGCATACATAAACATTAAAAGTATGAAGCCGAGAAGCAGAAACATTGTCCAGTTATCGGGACTTACACTGTTGACTTGTAGATCAACACCCTGAAGAGGGCCAGAAGCTGTAATAATCTGAACCTTCCTTCAAGCAGCATATATCAGCGCTAAAGGCTTGAAGCCTAGCAGTTTACTTATTCTCCAATTTTCACATGGAAATCAATATCGCAGTTTGTTCAATAAAATTAGCAAATTGGAACTTACACTTCCCGATAACATTGCCAATTTGCCTTTGAGGAAAATGCACCAGCACTTAAAACAAAGCACTCTCAATTTACCTCACAGAAAAACGTACCTTTCATATTTTATGGTAAAACTGGTACTTAGACACACGCTAATAAGCTGAATTTTCCTCTACATCTTTCCTCAAGCTTTGAAGCTACTCGGATTAATTTTGGGTTATGTAAGTTTTATTTTGCTAATTTTACGAAACAAATACACTGAGAAACACACGTCTCAGTGTACATATCTTGAATGAAACTGGTTGCTTTGGTTAATTGGGTTTGAAGCCTGTCAACTATGCCAGGGATCATTAAGGCTGCATATAACCTGTTCACCACTAGTCAATATACTTTGATTCATGTAACAGAGATTAAAGTCATTGTATAATATATACACTGAGAGACATACAAACTTCTAGGTGTCTATCTTTGAGCAATAATGTTTGAAAATATGTATGACTATATTTTGGAGTTTTAATCAAAATATTGCAGGCCTATGCGATAAAAGCTTTTCTCAATATATTCAGTATTAATGATCATAATATAATTATTTTTTTTAAATTTGAAACTAGTCTACCTATATAAAAAAATTTAATTTATATATAAAGCACTAATACTCAATAGTTCTCCACTGTTATTCAAACTATATGTTTCTTAATATTTTTGTATAAAGGTGGCTAATTTACTTTAAACAATTTACAATAATTTCCCCTCAAGGAAACAAAAAACAGACAAGCCTGGCCCAGTGATGGTTCAAGGGTTTAAAGCCTATCTACTATATCAGGGTCATTTAGGCTTGGCGTAACCTTTTGTCCATCACACATATATACTTTAATCCCTAAAATAAGGATTAAAGTAAACTCTCAACATATATATACGCTGAGAAACACACTTCTTGGTGTACATATATCCTGTGGCCCAGGGTCGGGCTGCGAGAGCAAGAAACCTATAGAAAACTTTTCAAGTAATATTAAAAGTAAAAGTATATAAATTATAAGAAACACATTATTATTATTATTATTTATTATTATTATTATTATTATTATTATTATTATTATTATTATTATTATTATTATTATTATTATTATTATTATTATGTAAAACAAACGCTAAACCTTGAGCTAAGGAGCACCTCACTCCAGTACTATTAAACACATGAATATTTTTTGGGCAATTTGTTTCTAAGGTTATTTAATACAATTCCTTCACTTAATATGTTTTATAACGTTACACCGACTCTTTTTATTCTGAATGAACGTGAGGTCATACACAGTGGGAGTATAACCGTGTATATATGCTCAGGTGTATATATCATAGTGTGTATATACCGAGTTTCTTAATGTCTGTTTTAGGTACTAGTGTTCTAGTAGTGTTGTACAGATGATATGCAGCTGTGTTGGATATATGGGGCAGCAGGCCTCCAGCAGCAACAGCCTGGTTGGCCAGGCAAGCACCAGAGGAGCCTGGCCCATGGCCGGGCTCCGAGAGTAGCTAAACTCTTGAAACTCTTCAAAGGTATATCAAAGGTATTAATGTACACCCGATAGGCTTTAAACCTAATGATTGCTATATGTACATGGGGAAGCGGTAGACCCATAGGGAACACATTATTATTATAATCAAAAAGAAGCGCTAAGCCACAAGGGCTATACAGCAGGGGACACATAGCGCCTGGGGGAATAAGAGGCAATCAAGTTCGATCCAAGGAATGGGAGGCAATTTCCATTTCCTAGGATCAAAAGCCTAACCTAGCCTAGCCAAACCTTGAAAAATACCGTAACGAAAATATATGGTAACCAACGCTTCTGTGACATTATCATACTGATAATTCCTCATATAACTTAGACTTCGCCAGCAAAAAATACTAGTAACAGTAAATCATAAAAAAAAAATAACTTTTATATCAGATCAGAGGAAACATGTGGACTTATACATCACTTTTAAAACATCGGATGAATTCTTACCTGTGTATGTGTTTTTGTTTTCACCCGATACACCGATCAACACCACTTATATTTACGTATTGCACACTCCCTTCACAGGTCAAAAATACTATTGTGAAAATAACGAGAAAAGTTCGTCGCGAGATGAACACTTTGAAGTCTTTCACAACACAACACTTGGCGCCATGATGACGTTCACAAGTCAGTTAAGAAATTTATAAATGTTATAATACCGTATACTATTTAGTATTTTATACATGAACCTTCAGCTCTGTTTATAATAAGTATTTAATGGATACAAATTAAAGATAGCCAATATACATGGTATTCACAAGGATTATAATGAATTATTTTGGTCAAGGAATGCCATCACTGAGTTCTTATTCTCATCGGGTAAATCAAACTCATCTTAAATGTATTACTATTATTTCAGTACACATAAGATAAAATTATTAAGGTTTAATAAAATTATTCCAGAATATATATATATATATATATATATATATATATATATATATATATATATATATATATATATATATATATATATATATATATATATATATATATATATATATATATATATATATATATATATATATATATATATATATATATATATATATATATATATATATATATATATATATATATATACAAAATCTTCGGTTTGTTTAATATTTTGGACATGGAAAAATTATGTTAAATTTACGGGACAATTAGATAGCTTAAGGAATGAGGCGGGAAGTGAGAATCTCATTAATCTGGTGTATTACACCCTGCAACGTCTCAAGCCATTGCTAGCATCATAAAATTCTGTTGGGTTATCTAACCTGACGGGAAGCCTTGTCATAATCTGCCCGCTGATGATATTTTCAATAAAAGTGCAAAGCAATTTAAATGTGTACGCAGCAGTATGAGAGGTGGAATGTGTGGATTGTTTATTCTGTAAAATTTTCATGTCTGATCCATATATGAGATTCACTGAGCATGCAGAGATAAATTAGATGTTGACTTGCGTATGTACCAGCTAGGAATAATAAACAAATAAATAAATATATAAAATAAATGCAAAGTACATAAAATCGTGGGATGAAAAATTGATCGCTACCAAAAATAGTTGCCAAGAAAATTATTTAATGGCACAGGTCACTGTGAGGGGGAAAAAAAATAGCATTTGATAAGATAAACACAGCTCATTCGAATATTTTCTAAACATCACAACTGTCAGTCGTTAATCTTCTCGCTGCGGATTTCATACTTCTTATATAAATTCTCGCCAAATATTATAAAATACAGAATTATTGTAGAATGTTCGCTGGGAGTGTTCGGGTGAGCCATGGCAAGACACGTGACCTCCCTCACACCAGGGGGTCCTGACGTTGACGGCAGAACCGTGGTGTTTCTCTTGTTTTTTTTCACCTGTGTTCCTTACCGGTGGTCGTGTCGTGTCGTGTGTGTGTGTGGTCGTACTCGCAAAAGGACTCTGCATGCTTCAGCCGCGTCGTTAACCCCTCAACACCATGATAACTGGAGAGTCCAGTGTATCAGAAAACACCACCTTAAAAACTTTTTTCCCACCTTGTATTTCGTCAAGTTATCTTCTCCAGTATATTCTGTAAAATTTACTCAACAAATTAATCGAATTGTTTACAGTAGTTTATTTTTAGTTTGTTTAATATTTTTATTATGCACCCATTACCCATCCTGTGGGTGGTAGTCAAAAGATTAGAGGTACATAATGGGTCCACCTGGACCGCAAACTTTTGATAGTTGAACAGTTTCAGTAGTAATGAATTTTTTACATGTTTATATCTGGTCACAATATTAATGGGTTATTTATGCAGACATGAATTAGGTCACACGAAAAAAGTGGTAATTCTTTATTTACAGTGGGCAAATACCCTGACTTTGCCCACTGTAAATAAACTTGTGTGTATGTGTGACCTAATTTATGTCTGCATAAATAACCCATTATGATTGTGACCAGATATAAACATGTGAATAGTTCATTAATTGCCACCGTAACTTGTTCATCTATCAAAACTTTGAGGTCCAGTCCCTGGACCTATTATGTACTTCTGTAATCTATTGACTACCACCCACAGGATGAGTATGTGGTGCATAATTAAGATATTAAACTAAGTTAAACTAAGTACTGTTAACTGCTCGATTAATTTGCTGAGTAAATTATACAGAATATACTAAAGAAGAAAACTGGACGAAACACAAGGTGGGGAAGACAGTACATCCTGCCTGTTTACAATATATCTTGCCTCTCTACAGTATTTTCTGCCTCTCTACAGTATTTTCTGCCTCTCTACAGTATTTTCTGCCTCTCTACAGTATTTTCTGCCTCATTACATTATATCCTGCCTCTTTACATTATATCCTACCTCTACATTATATCCTACCTCTTTACATTATATCCTGCCTCTTTACATTATATCCTACCTCTTTACAGTATATCCTGCCTCTTTACAAAATATCCTACCTCTACATTATATCCTGCTTCTTTACATTATATCCTACCTCTACATTATATTCTACCTCTTTACATTATATCCTACCTCTTTACATTATATCCTGCCTCTTTACATTATATCCTACCTCTTTACATTATATCCTACCTCTTTACATTATATCCTGCCTCTTTACAGTATATCCTACATCTTTACAATATATCCTACATCTTTACAGTATATCCTACACCTTTACAATATATCCTACATCTTTACAGTATATCCTACATCTTTACAATATATCCTACCTCTTTACAGCATATCCTACATCTTTACAATATATCCTACATCTTTACAGTATATCCTACATCTTTACAATATATCCTACATCTTTACAATATATCCTAACTCTTTACAATATATCCTACCTCTTTACAGTATATCCTACATCTTTACAATATATCCTACCTCTTTACAGTATATCCTACATCTTTACAATATATCCTACCTCTTTACAGTATATCCTACATCTTTACAATATATCCTACCTCTTTACAGTATATCCTACATCTTTACAATATATCCTACCTCTTACAGTATATCCTACATCTTTACAATATATCCTACCTCTTTACAGTATATCCTACATCTTTGCAATATATCCTACCTCTTTACAGTATATCCTACATCTTTACAATATATCCTACCTCTTTACAGTATATCCTACATCTTTACAATATATCCTACCTCTTTACAGTATATCCTACATCTTTACAATATATCCTACCTCTTTACAGTATATCCTACATCTTTACAGCACATCTGTTTACAGAACATCCTAACTGCTTACAATATACATTGTTGCGGTTACCAAGCTCAGAATCCCACTTAACTATTGTTTAAAACAAACGTTTAACGAACTACATTTTTATCGCTAAAGTCATCACTGAAGTCATCATTGCAATTATCCATGAAGTTATGACTGAAGTCGTCCGGAAATTTACTGGTCTTCTTTACAAAATAAGGTAAAAGGTGTACTGTATTTAAAAAATAAGGTTATGGGGTTTTCTGTTTGAGGGAGAGGGTGGTTTGATATTGGTGAAGGGCTCTTGATCCAAGAAATTGATAAGCCAGATTTTCTAGCTTTCTGATAAGCCAGATCTTTTAGCATCCTGATAAGCCAGATCTTTTAGCCTCCTGATAAGCTAGAATGTCAGTGCTTGCAACTAGCAATCCAGTGAGTACAGTTTTAAGCGTTCTCAGTTGTCTGGGAATCCAACGAAATGGATGCAGGTAGTGTTTTTTTGTCAGCAACTACTCCAGGTATGCAATTCAGGTAACCTTAATGCTATTCTTATCATCAAGGAGAGGCACATAACCCGTACGGGGAATGAGAGGCAATCAGGTTTGATCCAGGAAAGGGGAAGGTGGATTCAATTTATTGTATCAAGAGCATTTTAGCACCATAAAGGTATCCCCTTTGGAAGGGGATATTCTCAAGACAGGTGCCTCTGGCTGAGTTTGGTTGGCTGTGTGGGCTATATCCTGCGTGCAGCAATAGCTTGATTGATCATGCCAGGGAAGCCTGGTCAAGAACCAGTCTTCGAAAGTAGAATTCTCGAAACCAGCCACAGGTAAGCCACAGAACAGAGTAGACAACAAAAACCAGCCACAGGTAGGTCCAAATGTTCCAGTCTAGAAAATACAAGTGCCGTAAACAGTATCACAATTTTCTTGTCATCTCTTATTTGGAAAGTTCTTATTATAATTTTTTATTACACTTGTGACAGTTAAGATTTTGTGATCTTCCAACACAGTTGCTACCATTTTCTTTTATATTTTCACAACAGTTACCTTAGATTGAGTTCCTAAAATTACTATTGGATTTCTCCAACATTCCCCTTAGATTTAGATGCTAGAATTACTGTTATATTTCTCCTACAATGTTACCTTGGATTTAGAAGCTAGAATTATTGAGACAGCTTTAGTAAAACTAACTTTGCACCAAATGAAGGTTTGACACTGTGCATACTAATACAGTATTGAACACAGCCTAGTTAGTTCAAGAGCCAGCCGTGTTGAACGGATGGAGGCTTGAGCTGCAACAACTCCATGTACTGAATGACTCACATGGGTTTAGCTATTTTTTGCATTCAGTAATAATAATATTACCCGTATTAATATTAGAACTCAAGTGAAACCATGCCTTATATGGGATGCAGCTATTTTTTTTACTATATTGTAAATGCCTCACAGGTTCATGAGAGCAAGATATGTGATGAGGGTTTTGAGTAATGATAACGAGTGCTAATAATCACGAGTGGATGATGATTCTTGATAATAATAATGATAATGACTGATGATGATGGGTAATGATGATAATTAGTGATAATCATGATAAAGACTGGGTGATGAAAATGAGAAGTGATAGCCACAATAATGACTGGATGGTGATATAGTAGTAATAATAATGATAATGACTAGGTTATAATGATGGGTGATAACGATAATGATGGGGCGAAACATCGGTAGGGTAGCCATTGTACGATATCTTTCCCTGGGACCTGGGACCTCCATCCTAGCAGTATGAGCTATCTCAGTTGAGGGTCATACTGTCAGGCTTTCTCGCGCGCACGCGTACCCGCGACCCGGATAGACAGACGGGCGTGGGCGTGGGTAAACAGGATGGGTTGAAGACTGGTGGAGAGAAGTAGGGAAGCTCCGGCTCTTGGTTTGGTAAAGGGGAGAGCGTTGAGGAGTCTTAAGCTCTTGGGTCCGTCTGTTCAAGTTGCAGTTCGAGGGGTGGGTATTCCAGTCATGTTCCCCGCAAAGTGGGGAAGTTGGGAAGGCTCAAGCTCTTGGACCCTCCAAGGCAGGTCCCACAGTCATAAAATATAATCAGCATTACACTAAGGAATTTTCCTCATACTAATTCGTAGTTTTAAAATAATTTTCCTCTGTAATATATTGTAACAAAATAAAAGTTAGTAGATCAGAGTTAGTGGAGGCAAATGAGTTTTATGGCTTGACCTGCTGTTGGTGTGTAAGGTAATATTTTTGAAGAAGAGTGAGGGCAGCCAGGTAGCTTTAATTCAGGCCTGGAGGTGGATGATAAAGTTTCTGCGCTGAAGGAACGGTGAAAAATACACAAATAATCCGCACTTAGAATGAAATTTATGACGGCGTCTTAAGTTTCGTTCTGTGCGCGGAATATTTGTGTATTGTTCCAGTCACGATATTGTGTCTTATTCTTTATGAAAGTTGGGGAGGTTGCAGTTCGGAGAGTCATTTGAATTGTGATATTTCTTTTGCAAAAACATATTTGCAAAACAGGTAACAAAGATATACAATGGTAATGAAAAATATATATACATTTTAACTTGTATTATTCAGTAAAAAAAATACAAAAAATATTTGTATATTCTAAAAATGCACAATATATTATAAACATATCTAATACATACACGTAAATTCAAAATATCAGCTCAATGTATATGTATTACATTGATGTAGTACATTCAAAACAAATATTATTCAGCATACCGCATTCAGTAAAGTTTTTTCCATCAAAAGATGTTTATAGAAGTGTGTATGAACAATTAATAAATGAGTATTCCAAATAAAGAAATTATATATTTTGAAAGTTAATTACTCTATACTATTTACTTTTAATAGGTTGAATATTTTCCTTTTGTCATATAATTTAAAATATAGAGATAAAGAAGGAAGGTAATAGAGAGGGAGGGAATATGGTAGGAGAGAGGGAATAGAATGATCCGAAACATATTTCCTCTATATTTCTCCTAATGTATGTTATATACCATCGATAAAGAAGCAGAATATCATATATTTGTTACAGAGCTGCACAATTTTTCCAGTCTGTATTAGTGTTCAGTATACTTTCTTCTAAATCATCACAAGATAGACATTTTATATCACATAAGATTGTTTATCTATGTAAGAACTCTCTTAGATATTGCATATACACCATTTAAGGCCTTTTGCGATAGCGCCTGCCAATAAATGTTAACTTAGGTATATTATAATTCTCCTTCATCATATACGCTATAACGAACACTCAGAAATGCCATCCGCACATCCCAAAAAATTTCCAAACACCATTACGTTAATAGTATACAGTACCGACAAGTTGATGAATAAGACATGCAGCACCTGGGTATCTTACTGATGAGGCGACGTCTCAGTATTGTATACCATAAATGTATTAATGATGCTTGTCTGACGCAGCATCAGCTCTGTTGACAACCGCTGGGTCAACTTATGCTTGACTTACTTCTGTTAGTAGGTTCGCCACCTGTGATGCTGTCGTCAACTGTTGCATCTCTTCTCTATCTTCATCCTCATGACCCTGCTTAAGAACGATCAAGGCTAAGGGAGGGAACAATACATATCAAGGCTAAGGAATTGAACACCTTAAAATTAGCTCTTCACTTTTTCCACTGTCTACGGCAAAAGAATTGCCTATGTATTATATTGAAAACACTAGCCAAGCAGGCGAAACATCTCGTCATTAATGATATTCTGCTTTACCCATATATCTTACATATTGATTCAGGCTTAAACTCTTAATATTAAGTCTCAAGGCATAGTAACTCCATCCATTGATTATATTATATATATATATATAATATATATATATATATATTATATATATATATATATTATATATATATATATATATATATATATTATAATATATATATATATATCAAATACTATTTTCCGGGGTAATTCATAAAAAATAATGTAAGACATACCTTAATATGAATATGATTAGCCAGTATATTACTATACATTTTCTGTGTAAATTCGTTGTTACCTCAATAGGTATACAAGAAAAGCTAATATTTTTGCCCTAGTTTTAACTTAAATCTCACCCAGACACACTTACTTTAAGACATTTCTCGTTATTTTCAGTGTATACCTTAGTTTACATATAAATCCTTATTATACATGCTCAGTATTCCCAAATATGATTCCTCTTAGAAAAAATAATTGAGTATTTTTGTGTTTCTCTGGTTGGTTGGCTGGTTAATGGGGTTTAAAGTCTGTCGATCACACTAGTATCATTAATGCTGTTGATAACCTGTACACCACAAACAAGAACATAAGAAAGGAGCAGCACTGCAGCAGGTCTACTGGCCCATGCTAGGCAGGTCCAACTCACCCACTCATGCATCTGTCCAGCCTACTTTTAAGACTATACATAGATCTCGCCTCATTGGAGTTTGTTCCACTCATAACCCTTTATAACTTTATCAGATCGAATAGTTAAGTGAAAATAGTGTGTTTGACCTCCAAAATGGTGGACGTAGTTGCGTGATTCACGTGACTGCAACCTCTCGATATGTGGCCCATCAAAGTGTGCCTTGACGCTAGTGAAGGGCTCCTGATTCAAAGAATTAAAGCTACTCGTATACTCCAGGTATACTCTCTTCCTGGGATCAGGCCTGATTGCTTCGTATATTCTAGGTTTAGCGCTTCCCCATAAATATAAGTGATATCAGAGTTTAAATTTTGTGATGATGAATTTTCTGATTTTGTTCATCTTGAAGAGGCGAGAAGGTTGTCATGCGCAATGTAGTCTTATTCAGTCTCATATGTTTTTCAAAGTCATTTGAGAATGAAAAGGCTTACATAATACACACACACACACACACACACACACACACACACACACACACACACACACACACACACACACACACACACACACACACACACACACAAATTACTTGACATGCATATGATTTAAAGGGCTTCAACAAGTGCGGTATTTAATTTAAGCAATGAGAAAGCTTCAACAAACACGGTATACAATTCAACCAATAAAAGAGCTTCAACAAGTACGGAACCTACTTTAATTAGAAAGCTTCGAAATAATCAAGTTAATAATTGCCCTTTTCCTTGAAATGTTGACTGTATTTAAAGTTTAAACCCTCAGGTGACTGAAAGCTCCAGCATACTAATTGAGAACGTTTTAGGACGGCGATGCAATCTGATAATAAAAAAAGAAGTAACCACAGTCGGTTTGCAAATCCTGGGCGAGATGGGGCGTACTCACGGCTGGGCTGGCTCTGAGGAACGAGTCTACCAACAAGTAAGGCTCGGATTGCGCATGCTCCCTACCAATGTAAACAAACCGGACCACTGTGCATCTCGTTAACATTTTTTGTTTTTTTGTTTTTTGTTTTTCAGTAAAAGATTAAGTTCAGAATTCATTATTGGGTTCATTGTTGACGAAGAATTAGTGCACACTTAGAGGTGTAGTATGCTTACAGTTACAAGTAAAGATTTTCTCCACATGGATACAAAAAAAAAAATATCATGCTTGCCTCCCTTATTGCATGTCTGGTGATACCTTTTGCTGTACGGTAATACACAGAGTGCATGCAGTCTTAAAAGCTCGTGTAGTCTATAGGATTTAAACCCAATTAACCAACCAGTGAGAGCATTCAAAATGGCTAGCCTGATGAAAACATTGTATCAGGATGATGTAATCTCGGGTACTTGAAATTTCAAGTCTTTTTCCTTAAACATATAGAAGATTTACTTGAATTTATAGTAATGTACAAGAGAGCATCGGCATCTATTGTTAGGAGCTCCAAGAACAAGTCTAAGTCTGCCATAGGCAGATCCTCGAGGATGAGGCGAAGACCAGGTGATATGTCAGTGAATTGACACCTCAGACGCCAAGAGTCAGCTGAACTGATTTGGAACGAAAGCTTTGAACAAATGAAGAGGAAGGTTGAGCAATCAGTGAAACTTGTCAAAGTATTGATTACTAGACGAGTGAGACGAGGGTGCCACGCGGGGAGCCCATCAACATATTGGTTCCGCTAGTGACAGCCATCACAACAAAACAACGGATTCACAACTGGACGGTCTCACTCATTTATTTTTTGAGTCAGAAGAAGTGGGACAATATGAGACTCGTTATAGGCTACGATTTTCACCCTTGAGAAGTGAGTAGGAACGGGAGGGTTGGGTCTCAGACCATTCAGGCAACACTAATGCCAGCCACTTACCTAGGCCCACGCGTGGGACTCCACCTCTTCTTTTCAAAGGCTTTGCGCCGTGAATTTCAATCGATTCAGCCAAACGCACGTATTTCTGGCTGGATTTCAATCTGCACACTTTTCTTCCTCTGAGAAGAGACATTCTGAGGCGTTGTATGTTGGGAGGACGCGATAAGTGAAGCAGTGGGCCCTGCCTTGCGCCCCCTCTGATGGCCCTCTGCGTCCCCATGGTGTCAGCTCCTCTTCATCTGTAGGGTCTCTTGGTGCTTTGTGGTGCTGTCAGGGAGCCCTACAGAGTTCAGAGATGTCCATTGTTCTAGTGACGACCCCGCCAATGACCCTCCAAGGCAATTAGCTGTGAATCAAAGCGGCACGACGGAGAGTACAGGCGTGGGTGGCCAGGCTCCAGGACAACCTTCTGGTGCCTCGTTGGGAGCCCTGCAGGGGGGCCGGCTCCTCCTGATGGGTACACGAGCTGGAAGGGTGACGCTTGACGTGTCTGCCATCCAGGGACAATGTTTCACCCATCAGGTGTCACTGTGCAGGCCGTCGAAGCAGAGGAAACAGGATGCACATGTGGTGTCCTGAAGGGGAGCTCCACCTGTCGCAGCCACCCTCCTCCACCTGTTGTTCGGTCTCCACGTCCACCTTGCACTAACGATGGTTCTGTAAGACTCACCTGCGATATTTCACAAGACTCAACATACTCCCATCAGCTACCATACACTTCTCAGACACACATTAACATGTATTCTCGTCCACAAACTTCTCCCAACAACTACAGTAATTCACAAATTTTTGGAATACTTCGACCGATCAACAGACAACTCCGGGTAGAAGAAAACATTGGCTTCAGGTGTTTAAAACGTCTGAAAATCTTTCACAGATTTTTCACATAGTGTTATTTACTGTATTACCATTAAAAGTTTATATCAAGTTCAGTCGAAAATATAATTCTCTCTCACGGAACTAAAATTAAAAGGCATTCAGTTTGGGATTTGCTAAATGTTTTAGAACGCGATAGTTAATTAAAATTATAAAGCTATGATCATCTTCTGTCACTCCCCGTGTTATAAAGTAAGGTTAAGAGGCGGTGAGGGGAGCGTGCGAGTAGTCTGGATATTATCAGTGCCAGGTCCTGGGTCTAGAGGGTAGAGTGACAGTGCCACCCTACCCAGGCCGTTGCACACAAGCAGCTCACTGTACAACAGAGACACTTACAGCATTGACTCATTTTGTAAATGCTTCATTCACGGGGGCGAAACGTTGTCCAAATAACGGCTTGCTTTGCACTATCTAATCTTAGTTCTACCCTATATATTGACAAGTTTTGCTTGTCAAACCACTGTTTGAGCGCACGTGAGTTGATACTGTGCCGTGTTGCAGCCCGTTCTCGCAACCCCTCACACAGGTGAAGGGCTTACCGATCCAAGATATCGGAGCTACCCTTCCCTTCTCTTGTCGAACCTGATTTTCTCCCTTCCACTTGCGCTATATGACCCCTATGGATTTAGCTGTTACCCATGAGAATAATAGCAGTAATAGTCACCTGTCGCCTCAGTAAATTCAGTTGGATTAGTAGAATATCAGTGGACAAGATGGAACATATGTAATAAAAAATAGAAGTATTAGTTAGATAGACTGGACCAGTGACCAAAGACGTGGAGGTGTTAATATAGGTTGGACCAGTGGTCAAAGACGTGGAGGTATTAATATAGGCTGGACCAGTGGTCAAAGACTTGGAGGTATTAAAATAGGCTGGACCAGTGACCAAAGACGTGGAGGTATTAAAATAGGCTGGACCAGTGGTCAAAGACGTGGAGGTATTAAAATAGGCTGGACCAGTGGTCAGACTTGGAGGTATTAAAATAGGCTGGACCAGTGGTCAAAGACGTGGAGGTATTAATATAGGCTGGACCAGTGGTCAAAGACGTGGAGGTATTAAAATAGGCTGGACCAGTGGTCAAAGATGTGGAGGTATTGAAATAGGTTGGACCAGTGGCCAAAGACGTGGTGTTAATATAGGCTGGACCAGTGGTCAAAGACGTGGAGGTATTAATATAGGCTGGACCAGTGGTGAGAGATTTGAAAGAAGAATTTACATGTAGACAGGTGCAAACAGTTCTCTATGGGTAGCTTGGGATACTTCATAAATTTCTTTCCAGTAGAGTTGAGGTTTACTATTAGTTGGTTTCCCATCTCCTAGGTCATTGGAGGGAGAAGGAATGGTGCAGAGAATGAGGATGAAGGCAGGTAGGAGGGATATAAGAAGGAATACGATAGGGAGTGAGGGAGGTATGCATAGTCATGCATTTTGGATGTACGAGTGTCAGATATTGTTATAAAATCTTTGGAAACTCACTTGCCGAGACAGGAAGAAAATGACGTTGGGAAAGTCATTAACAATGACCTGGAGTATAATAAACAATATCCAGCTCTGGACCAACACAGTTTAGAACTTGTATATAGAAATTTCGAGTAAAAAATACCAGATGCAATATTAATACTATAAAGTACTTGCCATACTTGTTATGTGTTGTTGGCGAGGGCCTCTTCTTCCATGGTATTGGATCAGTCCTCTTTCTTGGAATACCTTCCAGTCCCTTGGATTATATGCTCCCTACAGGTTCAGCGCTACTCCATCCCCACCTATTCTTCACCTATCTCCACTTCCCCTTCGCCCTTAGTGGATCCTGTGAGTCTCTTCTGGTTCTGATTCTACTCCATGATAATAATATCACTGATAATGGAGTTTGATACTTCGAAACGTTTGGATGCTGTGAAAATGTTTCCATATTAACTAAAGATGTTTATCACTGCTTTGGCATTTATGTCCCTTATTCGTCTTAAATTCGCACGGGGAAAATCTCTTTCTGTAGCTATAATAATAATGATGATTTGTCAAGGCTATCTGCTGTGAACTAAAATAATATAGGAGTGATACAGACAGGCATACAGGAGAGTGAGATTAACTTATGAGAGGGAGATTAGTGTATGTGGGATTAGCGAATGAGTGAGAGCCTAGCATAAGAGAGATTGGCTTACGGGAGAGAGAGCAAGAGAGAGAGAGAGAGACACACAGAGATAGATTGATAGAATGAGAGAGACGTAAAACAAGGAAGACAGCAACACTACAAGTTCATCGTCCGTGCAGCGCATGCGCGCAAGACAAAAAGCATTCTTGCTTCTTTTGTGAGGAATAACCCACTGTTTATTGCTACGTTTTGTGCGCTTCATACGTCGTTAGTTGTCTCAGTTGTCCTTTGAGTCTCTCGGCATGCGAGTTAAAACAGCCAAATTGCGGTATAGAGGCGATTGATAGACGTAATTGGACTGACAGCAAGGTCATTGACAGCGCGCACCAGAGAAGCGGTACCGAGGGATACATGTAAGGGACTACTTGAAGATTCAGAGTATCCCATCGTTTATGTCACTAAAGCAGTAGTCCCCCAACCTTTTCGTATTAAACGGCCAATTTGAAAAGCCAAATTTAAAGGAGGGCCGCAGTTGCCAGTTATATCCACATAAATCATTCGCACCAGAAGTGAAAGGTTTTGGTGTGAAATGGCTTTAAACATTTTTGAAATTCTTGTCACTGTAAAGTGTGTAACCTACATAAAAATGAATCCATAATTTCATGTGAGGGCCGCATCCATTTCCTAGAAGATTCAAGGATAGATATGTCAGTTAAGCTACTTTATTACGGAAATTTTACGAAGGTTTAGGTTCGACTACTAGGTTAGGTTAGGCTAGGCTAGGCTGTGTTAGGATAGATTGGTAAGTTAGGTTAGGCTATGCTAGGATAGATTGCTAGGTTAGGTTAGAGTATGTTGGGATAGACTGCTAAGTTAGGGTAGGCTATGATATGATAGATTGCTAGGTTAGGTTAGGCTATGCTAGGATACATTGTTAGGTTATGTTAGGATGGATTGTTAAGTTAGGGTAGGCTTATGCTAGGATAGATTGCTATATTAGGTTATGTTAGGATGGATTGCTAGGAAAGGCTAGGACATGTTAGCATAGATTGCTAGGTTAGATTAAGTTAGTTTTTGGTACAAAATGCCTTTAAAGGGTGGAAGGAGGAGTCCCTTGATGGCAGTGAAGTGCTCTTGATCCCAGGAATTGCAGGTACATTTCCACTTTAATCAAACTTGATCACCTTCCTCCACCCCCACGGGCGCTGTATGGCACTTTCGGGTTTAGCTCTGTCCCACGAATTTAATACTTTTTTATAGTTTACATTAAGAGTTTGTGTTGATGCGTTTCGATCGTATAAAACGTTTCTAAATCTTTTATTTCTACAACGACAATTGCATTAAGAGCGGCCTTCCAGAGCATTAAGTGCGCCCTTCAAGGGCATTAAGTGCGCCCTTCAAGGGCATTAAGTGCGCCCTTCCAGAGCATTAAGTGCGCCCTTCAAGGGCATTAAGTGCGGCCTTCCAGGGCATTAAGTGCACCCTTCAAGGGCATTAAGTGCGGCCTTCCAGGGCATTAAGTGCGCTTTTCAAGGGCATTAAGTGCGGCCTTCCAGAGCATTAAGTGCGCCCTTCAAGGGCATTAAGTGCGGCCTTCCAGAGCATTAAGTGCGCTTTTCAAGGGCATTAAGTGCGGCCTTCCAGAGCATTAAGTGCGCCCTTCAAGGGCATTAAGTGCGCCCTTCAAGGGTATTAAGTGTGGCCGTTCAGAGCATTAAGTACGCCTTTCAAGGGCATTAAGTGCGGCCTTAAAGACCATTAAGTGCGGCCTTCCAGGGCATTAAGTGCGCCCTTCAAGGGCATTAAGTGCGGCCTTCCAGGGCATTAAGTGCGCCCTTAAAGGGCATTAAGTGCGGCCTTCCAGAACATTAAGTGCGGCCTTCCAGAGCATTAAGTGCGCCCTTCAAGGGTATTAAGTGCGGCCTTCCAGAGCATTAAGTGTGGCCTTTCAGGGCATTAAGTGCGCCCTTCCAGGGCATTAAGTGCGGCCTTCCAGGGCATTAAGTGGGCCCTTCAAGGGCATTAAGTGCGGCCTTCCAGGGCATTAAGTTCGGCCTTCAAGGGCATTAAGTGCTGCCTTACAGGCCATTAAGTGCGCCCTTCAAGGGCATTAAGTTCGGCCTTCCAGGGTATTAAGTGCGGCCTTCCAGAACATTAAGTGCGCCCTTCCAGGGCATTAAGTGCGCCCTTCCAGGGCATTAAGTGCGGCCTTCCAGAGCATTAAGTGCGGCCTTCCAAGGCATTAAGTGCGGCCTTCCAGAGCATTAAGTGCGGCCTTCCAGGGCATTAAGTGCGGCCTTCCAGGGCATTAGTGCGGCCTTCCAGGGCATTAAGTGTGGCCTTCCAGGGCATTAAGTGCGGCCTTTTAGGGCATTAAGTGCGACCTTTTAGGGCATTATGTGCGGCCTTTTAGGGCATTAAGTGCGGCCTTTTAGGGCATTAAAGTGCGACCTTTTAGGGCATTAAGTGCGGCCTTTTAGGGCATTAAGTGCGGCCTTTTAGGGCATTAAGTGCGGCCTTTTAGGGCATTAATTGCGGCCTTTTAGGGCATTAATTGCGGCCTTTTAGGGCATTAATTGCGGCCTTTTAGGGCATTAAGTGCGGCCTTTTAGGACATTAAGTGCGGCCTTTTAGGACATTAAGTGCGGCCTTTTAGGGCATTAAGTGCGGCCTTTTAGGGCATTAAGTGCGGCCTTTTAGGGCATTAAGTGCGGCCCTTTAGGGCATTAAGTGCGGCCCTTTAGGGCATTAAGTGCGGCCCTTTAGGGCATTAAGTGCGGCCCTTTAGGGCATTAAGTGCGGCCCTTTAGGGCATTAAGTGCGGCCCTTTAGGGCATTAAGTGCGGCCTTTTAGGGCATTAAGTGCGGCCTTTTAGGGCATTAAGTGCGGCCTTTAGGGCATTAAGTGCGGCCTTTTAGGGCATTAAGTGCGGCCTTTTAGGGCATTAAGTGCGACCTTTTAGGGCATTAAGTGCGGCCTTTTAGGGCATTAAGTGCGGCCTTCTGAATGAATTATTTTTCTTGACATATAATGATTAACTTTTTTAGAATATTTTGCTGTATATCTAATCAAAATTTTTTGAATGCGGACTTATTACATTGTAGCTAACTTTAATGTGGACTTATTACATTGTAGCTAACTTTAATGTGGACTTATTACATTGTAGCTAACTTTAATGTGGACTTATTACATTGTAGCTAACTTTAATGTGGACTTATTACATTGTAGCTAACTTTAATGTGGACTTATTACATTGTAGCTAACTTTAATGTGGACTTATTACATTGTAGCTAACTTTAATGTGGACTTATTACATTGTAGCTAACTTTAATGTGGACTTATTACATTGTAGCTAACTTTAATGCGGCCTTATTACATTGTAGCTAACTTTAATGCGGCCTTATTACATTGTAGCTAACTTTAATGCGGCCTTTATTACATTGTAGCTAACTTTTAATGCGGCCTTATTACATTGTAGCTAACTTTAATGCGGCCTTATTACATTGTAGCTAACTTTAATGCGGCCTTATTACATTGTAGCTAACTTTAATGCGGCCTTATTACATTGTAGCTAACTTTAATGCGGCCTTATTACATTGCAGCTAACTTTAATGCGGCCTTATTACATTGCAGCTAACTTTAATGCGGCCTTATTACATTGCAGCTAACTTTAATGCGGACTTATTACATTGCAGCTAACTTTAATGCGGACTTATTACATTGCAGCTAACTTTAATGCGGCCTTATTACATTGTAGCTAACTTTAATGCGGCCTTATTACATTGCAGCTAACTTTAATGCGGCCTTATTACATTGCAGCTAACTTTAATGCGGCTTTATTAGATCTTACCTGAAGGTTATTCCGTGGATCAACGCCCCCGCGGCCCGGTCCATGACCACGCCTAACTTTAATGCGGCCTTAGATCACAGCTAACTTTAATGCGGCCTTGTTAGTTCACAGCTAAATTTAATGCTGCCTTGTTAGTTCACAGCTAACTTTAATGCTGCCTTGCTAGTTCACAGCTAACTTTAATGCTGCCTTGTTAGTTCACAGCTAACTTTAATACGGCCTTGTTAGTTCACAGCTAACTTTAATGCGGCCTTGTTAGATCACAGCTAACTTTAATACGGCCTTGTTAGATCACAACTAACTTTAATACGGCCTTGTTAGATCACAGCTAACTTTAATGCTGCCTTGTTAGATCACAGCTAACTTTAATACGGCCTTGTTAGATCACAGCTAACTTTAATGCGGCCTTCGAACATATAAAGGCTCCCCACCACCTGTGAACCAGACCTTCGTGCTTGCTCATGTCTGTTTAACCACAACTTGTGAGTATTACATATCAGGATGTCATCAAGTTTATTAAAGCACGTCTACCAAGTGGGCGAGTTACCGCTGACCCGGTGACCAATAGCCGGCCAGGAGAACCATCTAAATGGCGTGGAAAAAGGCGGAATTGCCTGCTCACTATGCGAGCTCCATTCACTCCAGAAATAAGAAGGGTAAGTGCTGCGTCGATCTGCACTCTAGCCGGCAACTCGTGGGAGATTATTTTTTTGCCTGCGTGAGCGGATGCGAGTTCCCGTTGGCTTCCTAAGTTTACACGGAATGGCTGTACACGTGCACAGGTAGATGAACAGGTACACAGGGATGAGTAGAAACACGCTTGTATCCTCGTACTTTTACGTGGTTGTGCACATGTAGTTTGAGGCTCCATACACAGCCTAACGAGTGGGTGTGATGGGACTCTTGAAGCTAGAAGGGTGTAAATCCGGGCTTTGATAATTAAGAGGCAGGACCAGGAGCTGAGGCTCAACACTTGAAACCACAAACGAGTACAAATTTCTGAGTACAGACACAGACGGGCACGCATTCACGCACACACGTACACACACACACGTACACACACGTACACACACACACACACACACGTACACACACGTACACACACGTACACACACGTACACACACGTACACACACGTACACACACGTACACACACACACACACACACACACACACACACACACACACACACACACACACACACACACACACACACACACACACACACACACGTACACACACACGTACACACACACGTACACACACGTACACACACACACACACACACACACACACACACACACACACACACACACACACACACACACACACACACAAACTAACTAAGCGGGATAAAGCTGTCATCAACATTTTCTGTTTGAATGTTAAAGAACTGGATTATTGTATATAGGTTGGCGCTACTGTCGTTGTTAGTATAAGTGTTAAAGTTGGTTATGTCAGTGCGGTGTTCTACCCTCGGTGTCATTAGCGAACTGTAATGAGATGGTTCAGCTGTCCCTTGGGATGATTGGCCCTAATTTACATATCACTTCTTAATTAGCTCACATCTTGCTTAATTACCCTCAAGTTATTACATGCCACGAAGGCTGTTTGTTTTGTTGTGTAGAGAGAGAGAGAGAGAGAATGTATCTCGTGTGTGTCTGTTTTGTTTGTGTACTAACCTATTTGTGGTTGCAGGGGTCGAGTCACTTTATTTGTGTGTGTGTGTGTGTCTATTTTGTGTAAGTACGTACTCACTTATTTGTGGTAGCAGGAGTCGATTCACATCTGTGTGCGTGTGTGTGCTTGTGTGTGTGTGTGTGTGTGTGTGTGTGTGTGTGTGTGTGTGTGTGTGTGTGTGTGTGTGTGTGTGTGTGTGTAATCAGCCACCTCGTTGCCAGACGTATCCCTGCCGTTGTTATTAATTTGCCAGTCTGTGGTGAAATGTAGGAGATTCTTGATTGTTTACGTAACCTAACCTAACCTAAAGGAAATAGGACGAGAAAAAACTTTCTGGAAGAGTTAAACTGACGTCGGGTATCACGTCCAAAACTTGACTTAGTAATATGAGGATAGGCTGGAACTTGATAACTTTATACCTACGTGGGAGTGCACGCTCCCAGCACAAACAGGCAGACTGGTTGAGAGGACAAAAGAGAAAGGAGACGCTAGGGTATGACGCGATGAAACCACATCACTCGCCATAAATCACTGAGCAGATAGCATCACAGCCTCCTGCAGTTGCTGATTACTTCAGTAGGATGTAATATAACTTACTCTGATGCCCCCCTCCCCATCCTCTGTCTCTGTCTCTCTCTACACAGGGTTCTTCAAGGTTAGATTTAAGGTTCCTTACTGTATTTACAAGTTAAGATCTGTCACCTACGCCAGCTCATTTGAAAGTTTTTTTTATTGGTCGTCTGACTTTATTTAATTGATTCTCTCTTTCTCCTCTCTCTCTCTCTCTCTCTCTCTCTCTCTCTCACACACACACACACACACACACACACACACACACACACACACACACACACACACACACACACACACACACACACACACACACACACACACACACGGCCAGGAGCTTGGACTCGACCCCTGCAACCTCAACTAGGTGATTACACACAGAAGTTGAAGACTCAGATGAGTCAAAGAGATGTTAGGAAGTATTTAGTCATAGAGCTTCAGGAAGTGGAATAGTCTGGCAAGTGATGTAGTGGAGGCAGGAATCATACATAGTTTTAAGACGAGGTATGATAAAGCTCGTGGAGCAGGGAGAGAGAGGACCTAGTAGCGTTCAGTGAAGAGGCGGGGGCCAGGAGCAATGTATCGACCCCTGCAACCACAAATAGGCGAGTACAGGGGCCAGGAGCTAGGACTCGACCCCTGCAACCTCAACTAGGTGAGTACACACACACACACACACACACACACACACACACACACACACACACACACACACACACACACACACACACACACACACACACACACACACACCACTACTTCTCATTCATTATTATATTTACTGGTAAGCACTAAATCATTAAGGATCATATAGCGCCGGTAGAACGAGATGTAATCATATTTGATCTCATATAAGTACATTTTGTCCAGACACAGACAATATAAAGGCTGTGAGCAGCTCACAGATATTTTGCATGATTACATACAGTCTATAAAGGCTGTGAGCAGCTCACAGATATTTTGCATGATTACATACAGTCTATAAAGGCTGTGAGCAGCTCACAGATATTTTGTATGATTACATACAGTCATCTTGAACTCACTCCTATACTGATTACATTTTTATGGAATACAGAAGCTCATCTGATAGATTTTTCTAATAAAAGATGAACATGTAAACTTCAAAATTTAAAACTATACGATGAGTAAATGGTAAGATATTGTTGTTTATTAGAAGCTTTTGTTTGTAAGAGAAATGAGATCTCTGTTAAGAGGACAGATATCTTTGAGGAAATAGTATCATTTATCTACCAAGTATCATTATTTGTCCAGTAAATGTTACAAATTTTAAAACGTGGAAAGGAAACGTGGCTAGTTTCTGTTCCTTCCGTGTAAGTATATTGAGTAAGGTAGCAACATATTGTGAGTGTTCCCACAATGTAACTGTTATATAGGGTAGGGCACCAGCACACAGCAGGTGTACCCAATTTTCTTTAAATAGCATATATATATATATATATATATATATATATATATATATATATATATATATATATATATATATATATATATATATATATATATATATATATATACACGTATCTATTTTCCATTATTTTTGCAGAGAATGGATAAAAATAAATTCAAAATTCTTATTAAATATGAATGAAGGTCCTTAATGAAATACTTGGATAAACGCAGCATAAGGACTGACAAATGTGTGAAGGAATGTAGCGTAGATAAGTGCCAAATAATATAAATGGGAGAAAGTAAAAACAGGCTAGGCGATGAGTATCTCTTATGTGTGTTAATGGTTCAGATCTTACACTAGATTTGAGAGGAAATGTTACAATAATAAGAATTATGAGGAAGAACCTGGAGAGTAAAGATACGCTTCCCCATGAATATAATAGTAATAAAAAAAGCACTGATGATGGGGTCTGATAATAAAAACTTTTATATGATATGAAGATATTTGAATATTAAGTGAAGATACGTGTAAATATAAGCTAGGAAGATTTAACTGTCAGCTTACTTCTTCCTGAAACAAAGAAAAGAACAGTAATCTTGCCAGAGTGCAAAACATTTAGTAGGCTTCCGTCTCACACTCGTGTGAGACGAGGGTAGTATCTTCCTGGATGCTCACTCGCAAAATATTAAAAGCATAGATAAAATGGTCACTCATAAAATATATAAATATAGATAAAATGGGAAAATGTGCCAGTGGCGTGTCACAAAACGGCTGACAAGTAAGAGGAAGCAAGGCAGTAAATATGTCCTTATTCCTTGATACCAGGAAAAATGTGAACATAAAAGAAAATTAGAAGAAACTAGATCTGCAGTGTATTTGATTAAATGGAGATATAACATAAGTAGGAGAAAATAAATATATAAGTTATTTTATAACCATGTAGATCGACAGTAAAGACATAGAGAAGAAGAAAGATTGAGAAGAGACCAGTTATTATGAAATGAAGAAAATGAGATTGACAAATATCAGAAAATATTCCTCTTAAATAGTGATAAATTACAGGGAAATCCAAAATTATTATTATTATTATTATTTTATCATTATTATTATTTATCTTTTTATTATTATATAGTTATTATTTTTCTTGCTATTATTTTTATTACCGCATTATTTTTATTAGGATATACAGGAGGAAGCATTAAACATGTCGTGGTTATGCAGCTTCTAGGAAGTAGTCAAGTTTAGTCCGAGGAAGGGGAGGATAGCTACAATTCTTTTAAGCAAGACTTCCTCATTTGACTCCAGGTCACCTTTATTAAGGCGATGGTGGGATTTGAGAGGTTTTGCAGATCTTCTCTGAGGGAGCTGTCACTTTACTCAGTGCCTGCCTCACGAAGAACTTAGCAGCTCTTTCTGCGTATATGATGGGGAATATTTTAGGTCACTGTACACGGGGTATATGAGTAATGTATATATAACCCGCACATAGGAGAGGGGAGCTTATGACGACGTTTCGGTCTGACTCTGACTTTGTAAATGGTCCAAGTCGGACCGAAACGCCGGCGCAAGCTCATCTCTATGTACGGGTTATTTGTGTATTGTTCCAGTCACGGTATTGTGTTTTTTTGTTCTTCGGGTATATGAGGCCCATCATGGAGTATGCAGTCCAAACGTAGAACCCACACGTCATGAAGCATGTGCAAATGTTAGAGAAGGTTCAGCATTACTGAACCGTTTACCTACATTACTGATGAGCCTTTAATGGCATACTTGCGTATCAATAGTATTATATACCGACAAGTATGTTAATAAGATAAAGCATACCTTTTATATCATTTCATTGAGAAGAGGTTTTGCCGCCCCCTCCAGGGACTTGATATCAATTAATACAGCCCCCTGGGTGGATAAAGACATAGATGCAGTATAAAGCAATCATTTATTGACAGCGATTAGCCCACACAGTGAACTTTATCAACTTAGAAGCAGGTCTACCTGGGAAGACAGGAATATATGAATATATATATATATATATATATATATATATATATATATATATATATATATATATATATATATATATATAATATGATGTGCTAAATAGGTAAAACTGGTCAGTTATTAAGAACTCATTTGAAATTAAGTCATTCTAAAATTTTCTCTTATACGTTTAAAGATTATATATATATATATATTATATATATATATATATATATATATATATATATATATATATATATATATATTCATTTTAAGAAATGGAATACTTAACGATATGTTCATTGACCTACTGAAGTCTCCCAGCTCAGGCTTCAAAACTAAGTAAGAAGTACTTCCTGTGGGATGGAATATAGCAGAGAAATAGCTTTTATTCCCCCCGGGCTGTGGTTCGTACATTGGATTGCGTGCGGTTGACAGTAACAGTCATGGACCGGGCCGTGGGCGTGTTGATCCCGGGAACATCCTCCAGGCAGGGTAGCAGAACAGTGCTGATATATCCATTTCTGCTAAATAAAATAAAAGAGAAGAGGCTTGCAGGAAGACTCGCCCCGGAGCTCGGAAGAATACAATACCCAAAGAGACTCAAGGAACTGAATTTGTTGACCCAAGTAACAAGCAAACCGAGAGAAAGGAGTGGGATATATGATTCTGAGTGTAAAATTCTGAGAGAAATCACTACCGCAGACAAAGGCAGGCTGCTCGAGAGGAGAAGACCAGAAACAAGAGGATATAGATGGAAACTACAGATATGAACCGCACAAACGTTAGAAATTATGCCTTTAGACTCCGGGTGATTCAGTAGTGGAATGAGCTGAACGAGGATGTGGCGAACAACCCCTTCCATTCACAGCTTTACGAGTAGGTATGATACAGACAATGAGGCCATAGGTCATTTATCGGTGAATTCAATTCGTGAGCAAATGTCAATACGTCGACAGTAACATGGGGCTGGTGTGGAAGATAGCGTCTTAATCTTGAAGGTTGATCATATAACCCAGAGTGTTTACACTGGGCTTCGGCCCCATGACATCCTCCCCTGTCCACATTATATCGCCTGTGGCATTTTTAAATTATATTGTGACGCGATAAATTGGTGCCATTTGACGGTGGGGGGAGAGGAAGGGTATGGTTCTCAAGTGTGTGTGTGTGTGTGTGTGTGTGTGTGTGTGTGTGTGTGTGTGTGTGTGTGTATTCACCTTTATGTGGTTGCAGGGGTCGATTCACAGCTCCTGGCCCCTCCTCTTCGTTAGTGGCTACTAGGTCCACTTTTTTCTTGCTCCAAGAGACTTATCGTACCTCTTCTTAAATTTACTATGCATGGATCCTGCCTCCAGTACTTCACTCTCGAGATTGTTCCACTTCCTGACAACTCTGAGGCTGAAGAAATAATTCCGACCATCCCTACAACTTCCAGTTGTCTTCCCTTGTTCCTGTGTCCCATGTGTATATGTGTGTGTGTTTGTACATGTGCATGTGCGTGTGTGTGAGCGCTCCCATTGTAAGCGTGAGTGTTTACGTGTGCAGGAACGTCATAAAATAGGACCATTAGTGCACACCCCCTGCTGGTCTTACACTACACCCACACGTCCGTGCACGCCACGTACATGAGCCCTTGCTGTCGTACACATCACGTACGTATGTACACGTACAAAACACGTACACGTGTGCACTATGCCTTACGCAGTACGTACACTGACGTAAATAACATAAACGGCGACACGTACACGAGGAAGTGGAGAAACCCCAAGGGACCCACAACACTAGTGAAGAAAAGGTAAAGTGGGCTCAACCCCCAAGCAACCGCATCTAGGTGACTACATAGCACACATACACTTATACACTTTCAAGGTGCACATGACCGTGTGCTTCACTTTCGATTTACATGATATGTATTTGGTCTTATGCTGCACCCACGTGCACATATAACGAGTGTAACACTCACAGCTGTAAGACGCACGAAGGTGCACCCAACGGGTACAAGGATGGACACATCACGTGCATAATTGTATGCAACATGTACTAGGGTGCACACAAAACGTACACGTATGTATATGTGTAGCAGACTCAACTAGTACAGATGTGTGCACAACAGACAAGGACATACACAGCACGTATATACACATACAGTCGTACAGCGCGTGCCGATATCAAAGGTTTGATATTGGTACTGCAGAATGCTAAATGCTGCCTGTGTCTCAGTCTCTGTAAGAAACTTGTGACTTCGGCTTCAAACAACCTTCCAACATTTACTTTGATCCTTCTCACCTACCAGCCGGCGTGTCAAGTAAACACTTCAACACCCAAAAAATATAAATTCTGTTACAAGGTTATACGGATTTGTGTTACAAAAATGGTGAGAGTAGACAAATTCGTGGAAGAGGTTTAGGAGGCAGGGAGGCCGATAGCTCTTTCCCGGGCCCCTAGGCAGTCCAGAGTTCTTTATCAAATTGTCACCAACATTTTAATTTATATCCAGGGGAAATGCGCTCTTGTGGCGTAGCGTCTTAGGGTTCATGTCGTAGCCGGCTACACTACCCCGTGCCCAAGAACCAATTGTGTAAAGATTTAGCTACGGATGGCTTCGGAAGCGACATCTTTATAACAGCAGCCTCGCTCGATGACTCAGAAAGACGGCGGCCATGTCTCTTGCCCTCTGCTAGGCTGCATTCTCATATTGTCAATACCCTCTCGATCTAACATTTATTTGGGATATTTTCTGAGGTTATTAGAAACCCTTGTGTGTTTTATCGATGTTGTTTGATAAAACTCGGAATGAGAACGAGGGAAGTGCACAAAAAATAAATAAATGACATAAAAAGGGCAAGTAGGCTTGTCTGAAAACGTCCCCAATGGGCTGGGTCTTTGTGCCAAGTGTCCACACGGCCATTGCCTCGTCCAACCCTTTTTGATTTGTGGTCCAGCCTCGGCCATTGTGCGGGTGCCTGCTAACCATTATACACCTCCAATTTCCATGACTCTTACACATTTCCTCCTTGAGTGTGAAGCCCTACACCGCTGTTTTTTACCGCCTTCCAGCCTCTCCACAGTGGCGTACAACGAGGCGTAGCCAAACCTTGATGGATCGTGATGGAAGGAGGGGGAATGAACACTCCTCTCTCCAGCTCCTGCAACTCCTGCGTCTCTCCCGCCTCTGTAATTGTCACGCCCGGTTAAGGAATTATATGACTGTTCTGTTAGCTTTTTTTCCTCAGGGAATATTGGCTGGGTGGTGTTCCCGGGTGAAGGGTTCCGCTTTGAACCTTCCCTCATCCTCCTCACCAACTCTTTTTCCAAGTGGATTTAGGTAGTGTTGAAAATTTCTTTCTCTTGTGTACTAGGTTCTACTGGTCGTCTGGTAGGTAGTGTGTTGCATTTCCTACTCGTGTCATTTATTTATAGGTTAATACATCATAAAAATTCATTACATTAAGGAATTCTATTGAAAACTATTTTTTACCGTTCCAGCCTCATGGGTTGTACAATTTTTCTTTATACAGTGGTAAAAATCTCCAACTCCAAAAATATCCATAACTTTTCTTTTCATTGTCAATTTTCATCAGTAGTTCCTTTAGTCTGTTATGTAATCCTCATTAACCTTAAACCTTATGAAAGTTTTCTCTCCCTCATGTAGGTTAGGTTAGGTAAGGTTCGTCAGGAAACAGGACAAATGTTTCTTGACGGGGTCTTATTCAGATGATGACCAGCCTTTGGAGCTTTGGTCATCTGACCGAGGCCTTCCGCTGGCTTACCGGTCCACCCCTTTAAAAATTATGGTCATTTATAACCATGTTTTTATTATTACTCCCTCATGTATTATTGCACGGTGAGTTGTATGCGTAGACTACTAAGAGTTTCTCAGATTTTAGATTTTTTCACTAAACTCAACCTTTAATTCCTACAGCTTGTATTGTTACTTCTACTATTATTGCTCTCCCTCCTACTTCCCTACTTTCTTATACACAGTAAGTACCTTCCCTCGAATATAACCTTATTTCAATCAATTTTTTTTGTTTAGTTTTAAGTTCGACTATATTATACTAAGTTTCTTTTACGTTTATACTGCCTCAAGTTCTCTTCTTGAGTTTACTCCATGTATGTTAATATTACAAAAAAATCACATGTTAATTTCACTGTTTGTCCTTTTTAAACCTGCTTTAGCTTACCCTCTGTTTTTTATGTTCGTTATTTTTGAGAAACTATTGATAGGTCGGTAACAGCCTCATTCTTCCTCACATAAATCTTCATTTCACCTCTTAGCATTGTTTATAAAATATTTTATTTTCCACCCTATTCTCCGTTGAAAAGTTTTGTTTTCTTATAGCTCTGCAATCTCTTTATGCCCATAACTTTTGCTATTATTTCTTCCGTGTGCTTAATCTGCATGAGAATTATTCACAATGGCCTGTGTTTATCTTTCTTATATTTTTCCAACTCGCCTATAGCCTTCACAGTGTTCTTCAGTGCTGATATTTGCTATACACTTCGACACCTCATTTATGTAAAAATGGACACAAATGCAGTATAATGCGATCCTTTATTGACTACGTTTCACACACAGTGGGCTCTTATCAAGTCGCAAACAGATCGTTTGACTTTATAAGGGCCTCAGCGTGGGCGAAACGTGGCCAGCAAAGGATCGCATTATATTGTATTTGTGTCTAGTTTTTCATCGTGTCAGTATTTTATACCATTTATCCCCATCTCGTTTATGTGTTCTGCTTTGCTTCTTTCTGTTCTTTTTTTTTTTTTTTTTGCACAGTCAAACAATAACTGTTTTTCTGTTCTAAGACCCGCGTCAGGAAACACTTGTCCTGTTTCCTGACGAACCTTACCTAACCTATTTTTCTGTCTACAGTGTTCCTCAATAACTTGGACTTATTTACAGTTATTTAATTTCCAGACTATTAGCTCTAGTAATAAATCCTCTTGCCACTACCATCCATCGTTCTGTATTTTTTTATTGAGCTCTATACCCTTCCATCGCTTTACTCTCCTTTTTAAAGCTTTTGTTAAAATTTTCAGAGTTGTTCTGAGCTAGCTTTACCTGTTACTCTGGTTCTTTCTTTTGTTTAGTTTTCCTACATAACTATTTGTTTTGTATTCTTCCAGCCCTTTCGTCTCTTTACATCTCATTTTTTTTTTTTAGACAATTTCTGCTTCTCCTCCTCTCTTGTCTTTATTACATCATCTTGCGCTTTTAGTATTTTCTGTATTGAATCCTTCTTTATTTTCAGTCCAGTTTTAAAAGTTGCATTTTTTTTTTAATTTTCTACCATTTCTTCCTGCCTTACCTGATTTTATTTCAATTTAGTCATTGTATCCATCACTGCAACAGTTGTCTTTCCTGCTGGTGTAAAAACATAGTCATGTTTTAACGTGTCTTCAGCCATAATGTAAACAGTGGGCTGCTCTACCCATGTCCGTCACAGTTTTTCTTTTAGTGTACATACAAATTTTCTTACCCTAGTAATTTTTCATACTAATTTATCATATATTTTGGGACACCACTCGCATATATCGCTCCACTGCCTTCACTATCAACAGGCAGACGTCCATTCTCCAGGCTGTGATGTCCGTTCACCTCCGTGGGGTGTGTGTGTGTGTGTGTGTGTGTGTGTGTGTGTGTGTGTGTGTGTGTGTGTGTGTGTGTGTGTGTGTGTGTGGTTGGTTCCCACAATTTCATAGCTCTATCGAGAAGAAATGGTTTTATATATATGCTAAGTAATGCTTGTTTGGTGTTCCGCTCAATCCCTGATCTACCTCACTTAAATTTCTCTGTCTGTCTGTCTGTCTCTCTCTGTCTCTGTCTCTGTCTCTGTCTCTCTCTGTCTCTGTCTCTCTCTGTCTCTCTCTGTCTCTCTGTCTCTCTGTCTCTCTGTCTCTCTCTGTCTCTCTGTCTCTCTCTGTCTCTCTCTGTCTCTCTCTGTCTCTCTCTGTCTCTCTGTCTCTCTCTCTCTCTCTCTCTCTCTCTCTCTCTCTCTTCTCTCTCTCTCTCTCTCTCTCTCTCTCTCTCTCTCTCTCTCTCTCTCTCTCTCTCTCTCTCTCTCTCTCTCCTCTCCCTCTCCCTCCCTCCCTCCCTCCCTCCCTCCCTCCCTCCTCCCCTCTCCCCACCACCACCACCCACCAATTGGCACATAGCCCAGAATCAATTCATATTTTTCTCTAAGTATGATACACCAGCGTTTAGGGTTTGAAGTCAAATAGGCTTCCTCTAGTGTTTGCATGGAAAACAATTTAATAAAACTGGCAATTTAACTTTCACAGCTCAAAACAATTGCAAACCTTCCATTGACCATTGAACAAAGCCCACCATCACAAAGTTTGAAGTCGATCACACTAGGCATTCTCCAGTTATTACTAATCTAACATTTATTTATATATTATCAAATTGCATTTGTTTTAATCTACGCGGTGTAAATTTATTAGTTATCATCCTGTCAGATGATCAGTCAAAAGATCGCAGTCGTTCACATAAAGTAGATTTATTTCACGGAAAATAAACTAAATCATTTTAAAAAAATAAGGCTGACAAATTTGCACCTGGACAGTAAGAATCCCAAGTTATCACTGGGAACCTTGTGGGTTTAGCCCTTCAAGGGGGGGTGAAGGACTCTTGATCTAGAGAATTAGATCTGTGCTCCAGTCCCCTGCATTGAACCCGAATGCCTTCCATCCTTACCCCCCCAGGCGCTGTATAACCCCTACGGGTTTAGCGCTCTCCATAATAATAATAATAATAATTGTGGGTTTAGTGCATGGTTTTGATTGTAACGAGAATAATATCGCTGGGAAACCAAAGCCGAGAATGATGGCATTAACCAGAGAGGCCACAAGCACACGCTGATAGTTGGATCAGTGTTTCGCTGGTTCAAAGTTCACCAGTGCTGGTAATTTGAATCCCATCGGATGAAGTTATAAACAAAAACTATGGAAAAAAAATCAGGCACTTTAAAAACTTAGCAAAATCATTCTGGGTTAATGAAAAGAAACCTTGGAGGTAAAAAAATCAGGTAACCTAAACTCGGGAAAAACTTCAGACAACCTCTTACTTGAAGGTACCACTTGAGAGATACCTCATAATATCAGTGTTTCCACCATTATTACCACTAATATACTCTTACCATCATTATGACTACCACTACTTCCATTATTCAACGCTGCCACCACCACTCAGCACCACTACCACCACCACTCAGCACTACCACTATTCATCACTGTCACCACCTCATAACCACTACCACCATCACTCAACACCACTACCACTATTCATCACTCACCACCTCAAAACCACTACCACCACCACTTAACACCATTACCATTATGATTGCTAACTCTACGACAACCACCACCATCACTGCTACGAATGCATTACCACCCCCACCTGTATGGCTCATTCACTACCACCACTACAAATACCACCATTACCACTACTACTACTGTTAGTAGTGTTACTGTGTACTTGGGTAGTACACCTAGATAATCGTCACAGCTAGAAGGGACCCTTACTGTAAAGTAGGTGGGATTATTTAAGTGTACTACATAAGTAGACAGTAACACTGCTAACACCACTACGACTACCACCATTATCACCACTGCAACTTGTACCACCAATACTAACACCACCACCTTCGCTACGTTTACCCTGACCAATACGACTACTACCATTATCACCACTGCAACTACCATCACTATCACAACTACAACTACCACCACTGCCAATACCAAGTCAACGGCACTTTTTTTTATACAAGTTATATGGAGCACCAACAACATAACGTTCCAGAAGCAGTTCCACAACGTTTCGTTTATCATCGTTCAGCACCCTTGTTCTCCAGACTAGTTAGTCTCCCTGGACGAAGATTTGTGAAATGTGAGGCGAAAAGTCAATTACCCATAGATACTGTCCCTTAGTTCCCCCCTCCCTCCTCTTCCCCTTAGCCGCCCCTTGACTCCCTTTGCTGTGCCTTCCTCCCTTCACTCTCCCTCTCTCTCTTTATTCGGCCTTCCCTCGCTTGACCTTTATTCAGGCTCCTTTTCAACTCCTCCCTTACTTCCGCCCCTCACTCTCCCTCTCTTCATTCTCCGTCTCTCTTTATTCCGCCCTTTCCTACACTCTCCCTTTCCTCTCTGTTCCTTTCCCCTTCACTCTCTCCCTTTTCCATCCAATTACGTGGAAGTTTTCCTTCACTTCTCCTCTTCCTCTACTTTCTTTACACTCTTTCCTTCATTACTATAAACTTATCTCTCTCTCTCTTTCTCAGTAAATAAATAAATAGTTTGTACAAGGTTAAGTTAAGTGTTCCCACTTGTATTTACAAGCTAAGAATTGTTACCTACCTTAGTTCATTTGAAAGTCTTAACCTCCCTCAGTCTCTCTCAGACGTACTAGTAATATTGATGCAGTGTTTTATACAGCGCCTCGGTATAAAACATGGACGGCCCTAATGTAGCGCCCTGGGGCAGGCCGATATAAGGAAATAAATAGATAAATAATAACAATATTAACTCAGAGATAATCGCTTCTTCAAGAATGTTAATCTCAAATTATGCGGTTATTGGAAGGCCAGTAATATTGTCCTCGTGATGTTTATATTATCACTTGTGATTATTATTGGCGTTAGTTGGTTCTTATATTGAGTTAAACTTGCGATTATTATTGGCGTCAGTTGGTTCTTGTATTGAATTAAACTTGCGATTATTATTCTCGTTAGTTGGTTCTTGTATTGAATTAAACTTGCGATTATTATTGGCGTCAGTTGGTTCTTGTACTGAATCATAACCATAATTTTTAAAAGGTTGGACGGAGTACACCAGTGGAAGGCCTCGGTCAAATGACCAAATGCTCCAGCTGCGGGTCATCATATGACTGAAAACCTGCGTTAGGAAACACTTGTCCTGTTGCCTGACAAATCTTACCTAACGTAACCTAATTAAACTTGGAGTTTAGGCTGGCGGATATTGAAAGGCAGTGGCGAGGTGTGGCTTTTGTGTTGTCTGTTGTTGTCTCAATTGTCAGCGGTTGGCTTTTGTTATGAACGCTATTTTTACACTCGGAGTTTGGCGGATATTGGAAACAATTGAAATGATGCGGGGCGTTTATGTTCTTTGTCCAGACCCGAGTCTGTGAAATTTGCTTTTGTAATGAAGCAATATGAAAAAACGCAGGTAATATATTGAGTGGTAGGTTGCGTGATGGAATGTCCGAGAGCAGCAGCAGCAATTCCACCAATGTCAACACCACCTGTCTCTCTCATTTACTTAATACCGCCTTTAAACCATTTGCAATTTTCATATATTATTGATCCGGTCGTCAGCGATCTATGTAGAAAAAAATAAAAATGTGGTTTGAGAATTATCATGTTTGTTTAAGAGTGATCATGTTTGTTTGAGAGTGCTCATGTTTGTTTGAGAGCGCTCATGTTTGAGAGTGCTCATGTTTGTTTGAGAGTGCTCACGTTTGTTTGAGAGTGCTCATGTTTAAGAGTGATCATGTTTGCTTGAGAGTGCTCATGTTTGTTTGAGAGTGCTCATGTTTATTTGAGAGTGCTCATGTTTGTTTGAGGGTGCTCATGTTTATTTGAGAGTGCTCATGTTTGAGAGTGCTCATGTTTGTTTGAGAGTGCTCATGTTTGTTTGAGAGTGCTCATGTTTGAGTGATCATGTTTATTTAAGAGTGATCATGTTTGTTTGAGAGTGCTCATGTTTGAGTGATCATGTTTGTTTGAGAGTGCTCATGTTTATTTAAGAGTGCTCATGTTTATTTGAGAGTGCTCATGTTTGAGAGTGCTCATGTTTGTTTGAGAGTGCTTCATGTTTGAGAGTGCTCATGTTTGAGTGATCATGTTTATTTAAGAGTGATCATGTTTGTTTGAGAGTGCTCATGTTTATTTGAGAGTGCTCATGTTTGAGAGTGCTCATGTTTGTTTGAGAGTGCTCATGTTTGTTTGAGTGATCACGTTTGTTTGAGAGTGCTCATGTTTAAGAGTGATCATGTTTGTTTGAGTGCTCATGTTTAAGAGTGATTATGTTTGAGAGTCTCATGTTTGAGAGTGCTCATGTTTGTTTAAGAGTGATCATGTTTGTTTGAGAGTGCTCATGTTTGTTTAAGAGTGCTCATGTTTGTTTGAGTGATCATGTTTGAGAGTGATCATGTTTGAGAGTGATCATGTTTGAGAGTGATCATGTTTGAGAGTGCTCATGTTTGTTTAAGAGTGCTCATGTTTGTTTAAGAGTGCTCATGTTTGTTTGAGAGTGCTCATGTATGAGAGTGCTCATGTATGAGAGTGATCATGTATGAGAGTGATCATGTATGAGAGTGATCATGTATGAGAGTGATCATGTTTGAGAGTGATCATGTTTGAGAGTGATCATGTTTGAGAGTGATCATGTTTGAGAGTGCTCATGTTTGAGAGTGCTCATGTTTGAGAGTGATCATGTTTGAGAGTGCTCATGTTTGAGAGTGCTCATGTTTGAGAGTGATCATGTATGAGAGTGATCATGTATGAGAGTGATCATGTATGAGAGTGATCATGTATGAGAGTGATCATGTTTGAGAGTGATCATGTTTGAGAGTGATCATGTTTGAGAGTGATCATGTTTGAGAGTGATCATGTTTGAGAGTGATCATGTTTGAGAGTGATCATGTTTGAGAGTGATCATGTTTGAGAGTGATCATGTTTGAGAGTGATCATGTTTGAGAGTGATCATGTTTGAGAGTGATCATGTTTGAGAGTGATCATGTTTGAGAGTGATCATGTTTGAGAGTGATCATGTTTGAGAGTGATCATGTTTGAGAGTGATCATGTTTGAGAGTGCTCATGTTTGAGAGTGCTCATGTTTGAGAGTGCTCATGCATGAGAGTGCTCATGCATGAGAGTGCTCATGCATGAGAGTGCTCATGCATGAGAGTGCTCATGTATGAGAGTGCTCATGTATGAGAGTGCTCATGTATGAGAGTGCTCATGTATGAGAGTGCTCATGTATGAGAGTGCTCATGTATGAGAGTGCTCATGTATGAGAGTGCTCATGTATGAGAGTGCTCATGTATGAGAGTGCTCATGTTTGAGAGTGCTCATGTTTGAGAGTGCTCATGTATGAGAGTGCTCATGTATGAGAGTGATCATGTATGAGAGTGATCATGTATGAGAGTGCTCATGTTTGAGAGTGCTCATGTTTGAGAGTGATCATGTATGAGAGTGATCATTTATGAGAGTGATCATGTATGAGAGTGCTCATGTTTGAGAGTGCTCATGTATGAGAGTGCTCATGTATGAGAGTGCTCATGTATGAGAGTGCTCATGTATGAGAGTGCTCATGTATGAGAGTGCTCATGTATGAGAGTGATCATGTATGAGAGTGATCATGTATGAGAGTGATCATGTATGAGAGTGCTCATGTATGAGAGTGCTCATGTATGAGAGTGCTCATGTATGAGAGTGCTCATGTATGAGAGTGATCATGTATGAGAGTGATCATGTATGAGAGTGATCATTTATGAGAGTGATCATGTATGAGAGTGATCATGTATGAGAGTGCTCATGTTTGAGAGTGATCATGTATGAGTGCATAATATGTGGATATTATGCAGAGAATTCGTAGCTTGGAGATTAGGAAGTGCGGGGTTACTAAAAGTATTTTCCAGAGGGCTGAAGAGAGGTTGTTGAGGTGGTTCGGACATTTAGAGAGGATGAAACAATAGAATGACTTGGAGGGCGTATAAAGCTGTAGTGGAAGGAAGGTGGGGTAGGGGGGTCAGCCTAAGAGTGGTTGAAGGGAGAGGGTAAAGGGAGTTTTGTGTGCTAGGGGCTTAGACACCCAGCAAGCGTGTTAGGTAAGAGTTGAAGCAAGTGGTTTGTATGACATGACGTGCTGTTGGAGTGTGAGCAAGGTAACATTTATGAGGGAATTCAGGGAAACCGGTTAGCCGGACTTGCGTCCTGGAGGTGGGAAGTACAGTGCCTGCGCTCTGAAGGAAGTTTGAGGATATTTGAAGTTTTGAACAGGAGTATCGGCGCGCCTCCAACAAAAGAGTGATGGAGTGAGTGGTGGTGAAAATGTTTCTTCTTTTTTTGGGGGGGTGTCACCTTACCTCAGTGGGAGACGCCCGATTTATTGGGGAAAAAAATAGAGAATGAGAGAGAGAGAGAGAGAGAGAGAGAGAGAGAGAGAGAGAGAGAGAGAGAGAGAGAGAGAGAGAGTGGTAGCAATCAGAGTAGTCTAGGAGTTGGGGCCAGAAGCAAAGTTTGGACTCGTACAGACGCATCTTGGTGAATGCATTATACACTACCATGTCATTACCTTCTACACTACACCACATACCATTCCATCTACTCTCACTTCTCAAACCCTCCACTGCCACCATACAACCATCCTCCTGTAACTTTCACACCTCTCCAGCACTCCATGTACTCTTCCTCCGCTACACCACCTCCCCAAAATACCAGTCCACCCACACACTACCTACCACACCCTCACTATAGCAGTCCACCCACACACTACCTACCACACCCTCACTATAACAGTCCACCCACACACTACCTACTACACCCTCACTATAACAGTCTACCCACACACTACCTACCACACCCTTACTATAACAGTCCACCCACACACTACCTACCACACCCTCACTATAACAGTCCACCCACACACTACCTACTACACCCTCACTATAACAGTCTACCCCCACACTACCTACCACACCCTCACTATAACAGTCCACCCACACACTACCTACTACACCCTCACTATAACAATCCACCCACACACTACCTACTACACCCTCACTATAACAGTCTACCCACACACTACCTACCACACCCTCACTATAACAGTCCACCTACACACTACCTACCACACCCTCACTAACAGTCCACCCACACACTACCTACTACACCCTCACTATACCAGTCTACCCACACACTACCTACCACACCCTCACTAACAGTCCACCCACACACTACCTACCGCACCCTCACTGTAGCAGTCCACCCACACACTACCTACCACACCCTCACTATAACAGTCTACCCACACACTACCTACCACACCCTTACTATAACAGTCTACCCACACACTACCTACCACACCCTCACTATAACAGTCTACCCACACACTACCTACCACACCCTCACTATAACAGTCTGCCCACACACACTACCTACCATACCAGTGTCTTCAGATTGGCAGTGTGCTGTGTTTAGCCTGGCTCAGTGTGTCTGTGTCTACCTTGTGATCCAAAAGATCCAGGAGTGGTTACCCGGCTCGACACACAGCACAAGAATGTAGTTAACGTGTTGCCTGGGCTATGTTGATGTCCAGCCATACTAGTGCCTGGGCTATGTTGATATCCAGCCATTGTTGTGCCTGGGCTATGTTGATGTCCAGCCATGCTAGTGCCTGGGCTATGTTGATATCCAGCAATTCTTGTGCCTGGGCTATGTTGATGTCCAGCCATTCTTGTGCCTGGGTTGTGTTGATACCCCGCCGTGCTAGTGCCTGGGCTATGTTGATGCCCCGCCATGCTGGTGCCTGGGTCATGTTGGTACCCTGGCCATGTTGGTATTCTGCACCATGTTAGTGTCCCAGACAATGAACGGACAAATGCTGAGGTGAAGGCTGTTGAAACGAGTTCACTTTATATGATACTTCTGCCTTGGTGACTTCATGTGTCACATATATATATATATATATATATATATATATATATATATATATATATATATATATATATATAATGTATATATATGTATATATATATATATATATCCTTGAGAGGTGATGGTCCTGATGGCACCTACATACTAAAAGCAAGTTAAACAGGGATGTGGGTGCTTGGTTCTCTTCCTTCAACAGAAATCGTCACTTTGAGACGACTCTTATTAATTGATGATCACACACACAACCACCTGTTGGAAGTGCTCCTACCCTCCTCTTTGTTGCTTGTGACGTGTTGCTAACTCGGAAACACTTTCTAACAGTTGTCCTTTTCCCTTTCATTGTGTATATAATTACTGAGGTTCCTGTAGGGATCTCGAAGAACTTTTAAAAAAGCTTTGACATTAATAATTTCATGTAATTTTTAACTGAAGTTGAGTATTTTAATATTGCATGATGGTATTTATTTGAGTTGTGTCTTTTATTAATGATTAAGTAGTTTATTGTTAATTTTATTTAGGAATTAACAAATTACATGACTACCTTCCTATCCCTTGACCCTCACACTACCGCACCCCGACACTACTACTACTACTCTGTGCTCTGACCACAAGAGTCCACAATATCAGTCCACCCACCCCCACACGTATAGCAAGGCCTCCCCCTCTCCCATTACCTTGCAACTGATGGGGAGGTTAGCAAGTTGCGTGTTGCAGTAATTATCAGTGAGCCAGTACAACATATGCGCCCCATTTAATACTCACTTGCACCCTCCTAACATTATACCAAAAGACATTTAATTTGCAACATCATGCAACATTAATGAGGGAAGGTACATAGCCCCAACTGGTCGATTGTGTGTGGGTGTGGGTGAAGGTGTGGGCCTGGGTGTAGGAAGGGTTAATAGGTGTTGCGTAAGGAAATATTGTAAAGCAGAAGTTAAGGATGTATGAGTGAAGATGTGGGAAGGGGTGTGTGGGTGTGGGATGAGGTGTTGGAAGGCTGGTGGCAGGGTGTGTGAGTGTGGGATGAGGTGTTGGAAGGCTGGTGGCAGGGTGTGTGGGTGTGGGATGAGGTGTTGGAAGGCTGGTGGCAGGGTGTGTGGGTTTGGGATGAGGCGTTGGAAGGGGGATGGTTGCTGGATACCAGACGTGGGTGTATTCTTGTATTTATTGAGTGTAATTACAGATGGAGTAGGTAGCGCCTGGTCAAGAACTAGAGCAGGCGAGTCAGGGAGAGCGTGAGACAGGTCTTGCCTCCGGGGGTCAGGCTTTGTGAGGACGTGGCTTGCCCTGGGTGACCTAGGTGCCTCGGTCACCGCCTACAGGTGGCCGCTAGTGGACACATCTTCTGTAGCCACTGAAAGTGGCACACAACAGGATGTATGACTGATGACTCACAGTCAACAAGACTGCTGGACGGATTATCTAATAATATGTATCTATGTGACGACAGGTGTGAATGACTAGTGGAGCTGGGATACAAGTGCGGGAGGAAGTGGGCGGTGTGTTGCTGTGTGAGGGGGATGTGTTAGTGTGCGCAGTTTGTGGATGTGAGAGGGGATGTGTTAGTGTGGGCAGTGTGTGGATGTGGGGGAATGTGGCCAGTTTGTGGATGGGGAGGGGATGTTAGTGTGGGCAGTGTGGATGTGGGAGGGGATGTGTTATTGTGGGCGGTGTGTTGATATGGAAAAGGATAGCATAATAAAGTCAAGCAGTGTTAGGTCCTTACGTCCTTCCTCAGGATGTGACTCACAACAGTCGACTAACTCCTGTGTATATCTTCATTTATTAGGTAACGAGCAATAGGCTTTAGGAGACTTGCTCATATGTATATCCCACCCCACTCAAGCTTTTACCCGGGTCATTCGGCTATGAGCCGTAAGTACCATCACAGAACTGCATGGTGGCTTCGTCAAAACACTACGTAATACAAAACTGTTAGAGTGTAGTTATACGTGATGTATGCCAGTATACTGTAACATACATATCAGAGAAAGCTTTATAATATTTTAATTCAAACACTAACACATGGTAATACTTCAAGGGATTGCCCAGTGGGGGCAGGAACTGGTGCGTGAACAGCTGGTTTAATTATTCAACAAGTTTATTTTAAAATCACTTTTCCTTGGAAACTTTTAACTTTAATAAACCATAAATGTTGTTATGTATAATGTGTAGCATTTTTCTAAACGTGTATGGATTTTGTAAGTTATTCAGTATAGTATAAGTACATGTGTGTGGGACTACTACTGAGTCTTTGTGTTATGGATCTATGCCCAAACCTTATTTTTTTCAATAGTGATATGAATATAATAATAGTATGCAGTACCTACATGTTGATAAATAAGACAAATGTGCAACAGTTAGGTATCTTTACAGTTAGGTATCTTTATTCCGAAACGTTTCGCCTACACAGTAGGCTTCTTCAGTCTAATACAGAAGAGGCAGCAAAAGCAGTAAAGATAAAGATATCTATTGCGCACGTATCTTTTTTTTCAATAGTGATAATATTATAAACTTTTAACATAAGGTATAATCCAGAAGCCTAGTGAGGGAGCGAGGTGCGGGAACATTATGACCCATAAAGAACATTAAGTCATCCTTCAAGTACATGGTTACAGTAAGCTGGAAATACTTATAGAAGTAAGTCAGTTTAATGTTATTGGGGTAAGGCTGAATTTTTATTTGTTCATTTTATAAAATTTAAAATTAAAATTTTGTAGTGATATATATATATATATATATATATATATATATATATATATATAATATATATATATATATATATATATATATATATATATATATATATATATATATATTACATATCCCATTAAAGCAGATAATAGACCTTGGTTAACAATGTTGAGAATATTTTGGTGACTGTAGAATGATAATAGGAACTGTGGTATATCTTATATGGAACTCAGTAATTTACATGAAAATACAAAGTTAATATAGTTGAATTTATAAAACATACATAACACAGCTCACACTAACTTTAAAATCGAGTGATTAATAATGGCAGTTCCTAGAGAGGATGAACACATCGACTCCAAGCTGAGGGACTGATTACCTCACACTATTCCTCATCTTCCACCTTTCTCTGCATTGGACTGAAGAAGCCACTTGCTATGGTACAAGTGTCTCAGTTATGTTTATTACCATCACACAAGAGAAGAGTTTTTCCACTGCTTGTCTGGAAGTGCTAGCAATTGTCTGGGCACTTGCACACACACACTGAAGATATAATCTCTCAGTCTGCAGTACCTGTATTAAGTGATCACGCACTTGCAATACACACATTAGGAAACAGCCACTTTCGAGTCCTTACTCACTAGATACTCCGTGCTGCCGATCTCTTATCTGGACACGTAACTTTGTGGGTGCTGACTTAGGTGTAGTCGCTCAGTTGTGTTTGTAGGGGTCGATTCCAGGAACCTAGCCTAGCCTCTTGGATAATTGTGATCTGTGCTACTGATATTTCAGGCCTTTTTTTTGGACATTATCATACTTGTTTTTGAAGTTGTATATTGAATTCGTCTCCACCACTCCCTCCTCTAAGTCACCACCCCGCAACCATCTCACTATCACCACCACCATCTCATTGTCACTACCACCACCGCCTCACTGTCATGATAACTTAACGTCTATAGTACCCTGGTATATTTTGTAAACTCTCATTTGCCTTTTTTATGAGACTCGTCTCGCTTCTAAATATTATACACCGTTGCCTGGTATTCATTCATTATTAAGAATTTCTCAGTATTATTTTGTATATTTATCTCTAAAATAGATTTTTTTGTGAGTTCTGAATTTCAATTTCCATAATTTGTATTGTTTCTTTTATCAATGTTCCTACTCCTCCTCCTCCTCCTCCTCCTCCTCCTCCTCCTCCTCCTCCTCCTTCTCTTCTCTTCCCAACTTTGTCTCTTCTCCACACTGAGTAGTTTTCCTTCGAAAAAAAACCTCATTTAAAATATGTTACTCATGTTTAGTTTCAATTAGACTACATTAAACGTCTTTCCATCTGTATTGTTCACTTTTGAGATTACTCCATTTATGTTATGATACAAAATCTTCACAAATGTGTTTATGTATTTTTTACCCATTTGCTTCAGTTTGGTTATCATGTGTTGAATATATTGTGAGGAACCGTTGATAGGTCGGTGTAGCCTCCCTCTTCTCACCTCTATCTTCATTTAACCTCTTATCATTGTTTATAGACTCTTTTATTTTTCACCCTATCCTCTGAAAGGTTTCGTTTAATTTGTTATATACTTATACTTTTACAATTTCTCCATCTTCCTTAAATTTCTTTAGAATTATTTCCTATACTTAATTTGCAAAAATGTTATTCTCAGTAGTCTGTGCTTCACTTTCTCATATTTTTATATTTTACCTCAACCACTGTGTGTTTTTGAAGGTTGAAAGACACTAAGCATTTTGTCATCTCATTAATATGTTCTTCTCTGATTCTTTGTTCTTTATTTTATTTATTTATTTCCGACACGGCAAAATACACTATTTTAATTTTTTTTATGTCAGCAGTTTTTCTCAGTAATTTACAGATATTTACAACCTCCTTTTCAATTTCTAGACTAAAATTATCTGAATATTTATAATTAAATTTATCAAATTTCAAGCTTTTCTTCTCTTCTAAGCTTTTGTTAATACTTTTAGAGATATCCTGAGCTTGCGGCAACTGTTGTTCTAGTTCTGTCTTTTGCTTACTTATTCTTTATTCCTGCATAACTATCTTCTGTTTTTGTTTTGTATTCTTCTAAGCCTTTCATCTACTCTACGTCATTCTTTTATTTTAACAATTTCTGCTCCCTCTCCTCTGTTGTCTTTGTCTTTAGTGTCTTACCTGACTGTTCCAATTTTGTCATTTTGTCCATCAATCCAATAGTTTTCTTTTCTGCTGTTGCAAAAGTCTAGCAATGTTTGGATCTAATTTATTGTACTGATATTTTTCTCTTACTTGATCATTTATATATATATATATATATATATATATATATATATATATATATATATATATATAAATATCAATAACAACACTGCACTAGCCAAGGACTCGAACCCATGCTGCTTTGGCCTGCCTCATGGTGCGCCCACCATGAGGCAGGAAAAAGCAGCATGGGTTCGAGTCCTTGGCTAGTGCAATGTTGTTATTGATCAATACCACTCGTTCGTGGTCACAATATATATATATATATATATATATATATATATATATATATATATATATATATATATATATATATATATATATATATATATATATATATATATAATGTGTGTGTGTGTGTACTAACCTAGTTGAGGTTGCAGGGGTCGAGTCCAAGCTCCTGGCCCCGCCTCTTCACTGGTCGCTACTAGGTCACTCTCCCTGTATGGATCCTGCCTCCACTACATCGCTTCCCAAACTATTCCACTTCCTGACTACTCTGTGGCTGAAGAAATACTTCCTAACATCCCTGTGATTCATCTGTGTCTTCAGCTTCCAACTGTGTCCCCGTGTTGCTGTGTCCAATCTCTGGAACATCCTGCCTTTGTCCACCTTGTCAATTCCTCTCAGTATTTTGTAAGTCGTTATCATGTCCCCCCTATCTCTCCTGTCCTCCAGTGTCGTCAGGTTGATTTCCCTTAACCTCTCCTCATATGACATACCTCTTAACTCTGGGACTAGTCTTGTTGCAAACCTTTTCACTTTCTCTAGTTTCTTTACGTGCTTGGCTAGGTGTGGGTTCCAAACTGGTGCCGCATATTCCAATATGGGCCTAACGTACACGGTATACTGGGTCCTGAACGATTCCTTATTGAGATGTCGGAATGCTGTTCTGAGGTTTGCCAGGCGCCCATATGCTGCAGCAGTTATTTGGTTGATGTGCGCTTCAGGAGATGTGCCTGGTGTTATACTCACCCCAAGATCTTTTTCCTTGAGTGAGGTTTGTAGTCTCTGGCCCCCTAGACTGTACTCCGTCTGCGGTCTTCTTTGCCCTTCCCCAATCCTCATGACTTTGCACTTAGTGGGATTGAACTCCAGGAGCCAATTGCTGGACCAGGTCTGCAGCCTGTCCAGATCCCTTTGTAGTTCTGCCTGGTCTTCGATCGAATGAATTCTTCTCATCAACTTCACGTCATCTGCAAACAGGGACACCTCGGAGTTTATTCCTTCCGTCATGTCGTTCACAAATACCAGAAACAGCACTGGTCCTAGGACTGACCCCTGTGGGACCCCGCTGGTCACAGGTGCCCACTCTGACACCTCGCCACGTACCATTACTCGCTGCTGTCTTCCTGACAAATATTCCCTGATCCATTGCAGTGCCTTCCCTGTTATCCCTGCTTGGTCCTCCACTTTTTTGCACTAATCTCTTGTGTGGTACTGTGTCAAACTCCTTGCAGTCCAAGAAAATGCAATCCACCCACCCCTCTCTCTCTTGTCTTACTGCTGTCACCATGTCATAGAACTCCAGTAGGTTTGTAACACAGGATTTGCCTGTCTCTGAAACCATGTTGGCTGCTGGTGACGAGATCATTCCTTTCTAGATGTTCCACCACTCTTCTACTGACAATCTTTTCCATGACTTTGCATGCTATACATGTCAGTGACACTGGCCTGTAGTTTAATGCTTCATGTCTGTCTCCTTTTTTAAAGACTGGGACTACATTTGCTGTCTTCCATGCCTCAGGCAATCTCCCTGTTTCGATAGATGTATTGAATATTGTTGTTCGGGGCTCCCTCTCTCAGGACCCATGGAGAGATGTTATCTGGCCCCATTGCCTTTGAGGTATCTAGCTCACTCAGAAGCCTCTTCACTTCTTCCTCGGTTGTGTGTACTATGTCCAGCACATGGTGGTGTACCCCACCTCTGTCTTTCTGGAGCCCCTTCTGTCTCCTCTGTGAACACTTCTTTGAATCTCTTGTTGAGTTCCTCACATACTTCACTGTCATTTCTTGTTGTCTCTCCTCCTTCCTTCCTTACCCTGATTACCTGGTCCTTGACGGTTGTTTTCTTCCTGATGTGGCTGTATAACAGCTTCGGGTCAGATTTGGCTTTTGCTGCTGTGTCGTTTTCATATTGATGCTGGGCCTCCCTTCTTATCTGTGCATATTCGTTTCTGGCTCTATGACTGCTCTCCTTATTCTCCTGGGTCCTTTGCCTTCTATATTTCTTCCATTCCCTGGCACACTTGGCTTTTGCCTCCTTGCATCTTTGGGTGAACCATGGGCTCATCCTGGCTTTTTCATTATTCCTGTTTCCCTTGGGTACAAACCTCTCCTCAGCCTCCTTGCACATTGTTGCTACATATTCCATCATCTCATTAACTGCTTCCCTGCCAGCTCTCTCTCCCACTGAACCTCATTCAGGAAGTTCCTCATTTCTGTGTAGTCCCTTTTCCTGTAGTTTGGTTTCATTTGTCCTGGCCTTCCTGCTTCCCCCTCCACTTGTAGCTCTACTGTGTATTCGAAGCTCAAAACCACATGATTGCTGGCCCCAAGGGGTCTTTCATATGTGATGTCCTCAATATCTGCACTACTCAAGGTGAATGCTAAGTCCAGTCTTGCTGGTTCATCCTCTCCTCTCTCTCTTGTAGTGTCCCTTACGTGTTGGTACATGAAGTTTTCCAGTACCACCTCCATCATCTTAGCCCTCCATGTATCTTGGCCCCCATGTGGCTCCACGTTCTCCCATTCGATCTCCTTGTGGTTAAAGTCGCCCATGATCAGGAGCTTTGCCCTGCATGCATGAGCTCTTCTGGCCACTGCAGCCAGTGTGTCAACCATCGCTCTATTGCTCTCATCATACTCTTGCCTTGGCCTCCTGCTGTTCTGTGGTGGGTTATACATCACTGCAATTATCGCCTTGGGACCTCCAGAGTGAAGAGTTCCCGCTATGCAATCACTTTCTTCTCCACTGTCTCATCTCTCCAGCTCATCAAAATTCCATCGGTGTTTGATCAGCAATGCCACTCCTCCACCCCCCTGTTCCTTCTGTCTTTCCTCAGGATCTGGTATCCCGTTGGAAAGATGGCATCTGTTATCATACCTGTAAGCTTGGTTTCTGTGATCGCTATGATGTCTGGTGATGCCTCTTTGACTCTTTCGTGCCACTCCTCCCACTTGTTTGTTATTCCATCAGCATTTGTGTACCATACCTTCAGTTTCCTTTCCAACACTGTGGTTTGGGGGGCCTGTGGGGGTGGGAGACCTGGTAGCATACTATGGGATTCTATGGTTGGGGGTTGGGTGGAAGCTGTGGGTATGGATTGTATTGTGTGTTGGGATGGTGTGATAGGTTGTGGGGTTCTGAGGATAGTTGTGTGTGTGCTTGCCCTTGCTGCTCTGTTCTGCTCTGACTGGCCTCTGCTGGTTCCATCCTTGTCTCCTTTCCTAGCTCCTTTCGCTTTTTTGTCCTCTCCCTCAGCTGCTGTCTCTCTGTGTTCTGTCTCTGTCTAGGAACACCTTCTTGTACTCTTCCGAGCTTTTCAACCGTGGTTTCTCTTGGAGTATCCTGTTCCGCACTGTTTCTGTCCTGAGAATCGGCTTGATTGGTCAGTTTCTCCCCTTCAAGTAGCCCCCTATTCTCTGAAAATTTACGATCTCGTCCATGTCTTCTCCCCCTATTTCCGTGATGATTTTCTCAATCTCCTTTCTTCCTGCCATCTTTCAGTGTGTGTTCTTTCCTCTCTCTCCCGAAGCCCATGGATAAACACTGATTTTGCCCTTTCCTCTTCCCATTGCCTCTCCCTCTGTGACTCTGGTTCCTGTCTGTATGTGGTCATTTTCTCCCTTGATTTTTCCAGTGGCTCTTGGTAGCATGGTTGTGCCTCAGCATTCGACCTATCTCCCTCTCCTTCTGCTCTTCCCTTCCACTCCCTGGCCCTACTTTGCAGGCTGATATGACCTTAGCATAATTCATATCTCCTTCCTTCCTGTTCAGCCTCTCAGCTTTGTATGGTGTGTCTTCTCTGGTCACTGCCCCTGAGACTTGCTTCAGCCTGTTTACCTCAAATTCTAGGACCTTTACCCTGGCTACTGCAGTTTCGACTTGTGCCTCCCAATTCTTCGTCTCCTCCAACCTCTTTTCCCATTTCGCAGAGAGCTCTTTCTCCATTTTTTCAGAAAGCTCTCCTAATTTTCTCTCCCATTCTAGCTCTATCCTTTTTTAATGCTCCTCCATCCATTCCTCCCTACCAGTACCATTGTCATCTGATCCCTGATTCCTGCGAGTCCCAACCATTTTTTTATTTTTTTATTTTATTTATTTTTTTTTGTGAAAGAGACAGAGAGAGAAAGAGAAAAAGAAAAAGGGGGAGAGAGTGAGAGAGAGGGAGAAAGAGAAGGGGAGGGTAGAAGGAGAGAGGGGGAAAGAAGGGAAAAAGGGGGAGAGAGAAAGTGAGAGAGAGGGAAAAGGTAAGAGAGAGGGGGAGTGACAAGGGAAGAGAGAGAGAGAAAAAAAAAGAAGAGAGGAAGAGAGAGAGAGAGGAAGAGAGAGGGAGGGAGAGAGAGAGGAACAGGAAGATAGAGAAAGAGCAAGAGGAAGAGAGAGATATGAAGAGAGGAAGAGAGAAAGGAAGAGAGGATGAGAGAAAGGGGGAGAGAGAGAGAGAGAGAGAGGAAGAGAGAGGAGGAGAGGGAGAAATGGGGGGGAAAAGGAAGGGTTAGAGGGTCACTTCACAGAAAGGTGTGAAATCCTGTATATGTGTGTGTGTATGTGTGTGTGTGTGTGTGCATGTGTGTGTGTGTGTGCGTGCTACAGCTATTCAAGTGCCTAACAGTAGATCCTGTACTCACCTAGTGTGTGTGTGCATGTGTGTGTGTATGTGTGTGTGTGCTACATCTATTCAAGTGCCTAACAGCAGATCCTGTAATCACCTAGTGTGTGTGTGCATGTGTGTGTGTGTGTGTGTGTGTGTGTGTGTGTGTGTGTGTGTGTGTGTGTGTGTGTGTGTGTGTGTGTGTGTGTGTGTATGCACGTGCTACAGCTATTCAAGTGCCTAACAGCAGATCCTGTACTCACCTAGTGTGTGTGTGCGTGTGTGTGTATGTGTGTGTGTGCGTGCTACAGCTATTCAAGTGCCTAACAGCAGAGCCTGTTCTCACCTTGTGTGTGTGTGTGTATGTTTATGTAAGCAGTCCTTATTCCCCACGTATGTACTACATATGTATTGCATATGTACCAGATCTCTTGGTTCCCACTGTACTGATGTGTTTAAAATTATGTTCAATAATAAATACACTAGGCTTCGCCTGTATGCCGCTACCTCTAAATTCTATTAAATGCCAGTAAATGCTGCTTATTCTAATTCTGATAGCTCGAGGAGAGTGACCCCCAATTCCAGCTAGACAGAGGTACTATTGACCCCATGCAACTCGAACTAGGTGAATATTACTTGCAGCTGGCAGTGGAGTAACGTTGTGGGTTTGTCCTGTGTCCCAGTAGTTGAAGATGCTTGATGCTTCTCGGTAATTTTTCCACTAACTTCCTGTATGCACTATAGCCTCTAGCTCATCTAATTATTTTTTCACTCACTCACTGTATTTACTGACACATCTATACATATCTCTTATCTCCCTGGTCTTGAGTCGCACTTATTCTTCAAAATACCCCACTGCGTTATTATGGCAACACTATTTAGGCCTGACACAACCGTTCACCTTCCTTCTAACGGCCCCCACTAAACACTTAGTCACTATTTCCTTTGTTTTCTTTTCTGTGATCACATATATTTCCTTTTTTCGGGGCTTAAGTGATTATATGCACTCTTATGTGTGCATACGCCTATATCCCCACACTCTATTCCTTATGGCACAGTCAGAAATTACCACCAAAACACGAGCTCAAACCGCGTGACTCCTCCACGAGTGTGTGCGAGAGTGTGTGTGTGTGTGTGTGTGTGTGTGTGTGTGTGTGTGTGTGTGTGTATGTGTGTGTGTGTGTGTGTGTGTGTGTATGTGTGTGTATGTGTCGTGTGTGTCTGGTACAGACAAGCTATGTCTCTCACCAACACTTACACACCGTTCCCACCCATCACTTGTGATTGCTCGCTATTTTTTACTCAGGCGTTTAAGTTCAAAATGTGTTCTTGATCTTGTGTATCCAGCCTGGGAATTTTTGTCCGTATTATGGATATGGAGGAGGTGTTGTCTGGCTTTCTGATGGTCTCACTGGTAATCTGGCTGTCTGAGTTATGGTTTTCGCTTGACTGGCTTATTAATAACCCAGGATAACTTTAGGGATTCAGGGAAACCGGTTCGCCGGACTTGAATCCTGAAGGTGGGAAGTATAGTGCCTGCGCTTTGAAGGAGGGATGGATATATGTTGCAATTTCTGAACTGTAGTGTCAGCACGCCTCTGGCAAGACAGTTATGGAGTGAATGATGATGAAAGTGTTTCTTCTTTTTGAGGGTCACTCTGCCTTAGTGGGAAACGACCGAGTTGTTAATAAAAAATAAATAAAGTCCCGCAGAACATAAGAAAGTCCCGCAGAACATAAGAAAGTCCCCCAGAACATAAGAAAGTCCCCCAGAACATAAGAAAGTCCCCCAGAACATAAGAAAGTCCCCCAGAACATAAGAAAGTCCCCCAGAACATAAGAAAGTCCCCCAGAACATAAGAAAGCCCCCAAAACATAAGAAAGCCCCCAGAACATAAGAAAGCCCCCAGAACATAAGAAAGCCCCCAGAACATAAGAAAGTCCCCCAGAACATAAGAAAGTCCCCCAGAACATAAGAAAGTCCCCCAGAACATAAGAAAGTCCCCCAGAACATAAGAAAGTCCCCCAGAACATAAGAAAGTCCCCCAGAACATAAGAAAGTCCCCCAGAACATAAGAAAGTCCCCCAGAACATAAGAAAGTCCCCCAGAACATAAGAAAGCCCCCAGAACATAAGAAAGCCCCCAGAACATAAGAAAGCCCCCAGAACATAAGAAAGCCCCCAGAACATAAGAAAGCCCCCAGAACATAAGAAAGCCCCCAAACATAAGAAAGCCCCCCAGAACATAAGAAAGCCCCCCAGAACATAAGAAAGCCCCCAGAACATAAGAAAGCCCCCAGAACATAAGAAAGCCCCCAAAACATAAGAAAGCCCCCAGAACATAAGAAAGTCCCCCAGAACATAAGAAAGCCCCCAGAACATAAGAAAGCCCCCCAGAACATAAGAAAGCCCCCAGAACATAAGAAAGTCCCCCAGAACATAAGAAAGCCCCCCAGAACATAAGAAAGCCCCCAGAACATAAGAAAGTCCCCCAGAACATAAGAAAGCCCCCGGAACATAAAAAGCCCCCAGAACATAAGAAAGCCCCCAGAACATAAGAAAGTCCCCCAGAACATAAGAAAGCCCCCAGAACATAAGAAAGCCCCCCAGAACATAAGAAAGTCCCCCAGAACATAAGAAAGTCCCCCAGAACATAAGAAAGTCCCCCAGAACATAAGAAAGCCGCCAGAACATACGGAAGATCCCCAGAACATAAGAAAGCCCCCCAGAACATAAGAAAGACCCCAGAACATAAGAAAGCCCCAGAACATAAGAAAGCCCCCAGAACATAAGAAAGCCCCCCAGAACATAAGAAAGCCCCCAGAACGTAAGAAAGCCCCCAGAACGTAAGAAAGCCCCCAGAACATAAGAAAGCCCCCAGAACATAAGAAAGCCCCCCAGAACATAAGAAAGCCCCCAGAACATAAGAAAGCCCCCCAGAACATAAGAAAGCCCCCAGAACATACGAAAGCCCCCCAGAACATAAGAAAGTCCCCCAGAACATAAAGCCCCCAGAACATAAGAAAGCCCCCAGAACATAAGAAAGCCCCCCCGAACATAAGAAAGCCCAAGAAAGCCCCCAGAACATAAGAAAGCCCAAGAAAGCCCCCCAGAACATAAGAAAGCCCAAGAAAGCCCCCCAGAACATAAGAAAGCCCAAGAAAGCCCCCCAGAACATAAGAAAGCCCAAGAAAGCCCCCCAGAACATAAGAAAGCCCAAGAAAGCCCCCCAGAACATAAGAAAGCCCAAGAAAGCCCCCAGAACATAAGAAAGCCCCCAGAACATAAGAAAGCCCCCAGAACATAAGAAAGCCCCCCAGAACATAAGAAAGCCCAAGAAAGCCCCCCAGAAAATAAGAAAGCCCCCCAGAAAATAAGAAAGCCCCCAGAACATAAGAAAGCCCCCCAGAACATAAGAAAGCCCCCCAGAACATAAGAAAGCCCCAGAACATAAGAAAGCCCCCAGAACGTAAGAAAGCCCCCAGAACATAAGAAAGCCCCCAGAACATAAGAAAGGCCAAGTAAGCCCCCCAGAACATAAGAAAGCCCCCAGAACATAAGAAAGCCCCCCAGAACATAAGAAAGCCCCCCAGAACATAAGAAAGTCCCCCAGAACATAAGAAAGCCCCCCAGAACATAAGAAAGCCCCAGAACATAGAAAGCCCCCAGAACATAAGAAAGCCCCCCAGAACATAAGAAAGCTCCCAGAACATAAGAAAGCCCCCAGAACATAAGAAAGCCCCCAGAACATAAGAAAGCCCCCAGAACATAAGAAAGCCCTCAGAACATAAGAAAGCCCCCCAGAACATAAGAAAGCCCACCAGAACATAAGAAAGCCCCCAGAACATAAGAAAGCCCCCAGAACATAAGAAAGCCCCCAGAACATAAGAAAAAACCCCCAGAACATAAGAAAACCCCCAGAACATAAGAAAGCCCCCCAGAACATAAGAAAGCCCCCAGAACATAAGAAAGCCCCCCAGAACATAAGAAAGCCCCCCAGAACATAAGAAAGCCCCCCAGAACATAAGAAAGCCCCTCAGAACATAAGAAAGCCCCTCAGAACATAAGAAAGCCCCCAGAACATAAGAAAGCCCCCCAGAACATAAGAAAGCCCCCAGAACATAAGAAAGCCCCCCCGGAACATAAGTAAGCCCCCCACCGCAGCCGAGTAACTCCTGGCTATGTACTGCTGGGTAAACAAGGAAGGGACAGCAAATGTTACGAGACTTACCCATACGTCCCGCCTTGCCCTGAATTGAACCCCGATGTTTCTCTTGTGAGACGCAGTCTTTGTGGCTGAACCTGGAGGTGCTATACTGTCGTAGAGGCGCTGAAGTGTAGCAATTTAGCAGTATTAATAGCTTCAGTTAGACTTGTCCAGTCTGTCATACTGCCAGCTGTAGAAAGTAACTGTTTCTGTATGCTAATGTACAATGCTGGGAGTAGGAAGGAACACTTTAATAAACTCTCCCTCCTTTCCTCCCTCTCTTACTTTCTCCCTCTTATTCTCTTCCTCTTATTCTCTTCCTTCTTCTTTCTCATCTCACTCTTTCCTCTCTTACTCTTTCTCTCCCTCCATCTACTTCCTCTCTCCTCTCACCCTTTCCTCTCCCTCCCTTACTTCCTCCCTCCCTCTATTTACTCTTTCATCTCACTCTTTCCTCTCCCTCCCTTACTCTCTCCCTCCCTTCCTCTCTCTACTTACTCTCTCATCTCACCCTTTCCTCTCCCTTACTTCCTCCCTCTTATTCAGCTCTTCTAGACAACTTTGATGTGCATCACTACTGGCCCCTAGGTTACCATATCTACTCTTGAAGCTGCGTAGCAAATTTGAAGGACTGTGGCGTATAAGTTGGACGTTTTTCAGCTAGGAGCAACAGCAGCCTTGTTGATCAGAACATCCACGGGGAGGCCTGGTGTGGGACCGGGCCGCGGGGGTGTTGACTCCCAGAACACACTCAAGGTAGTACTATTGCTGCTTCTAAGTCATTCCAGTTTTCAACCCTACCTTCCCTCACCCCCCCCTTCCCGAAGCTAAACCAATACGTACTTCCTTACATCCCTATGACTCATGTGTGGGCATCTGTGATGGGAAGGCAGTACCTCCCTGAAAGACTCCTGTCTGCCATACTACCTACTATGATAAGTAGGTAGTACTTCCCTTGATGTTTGCTGTTTACCATGCTACTTACTATGATAGGAGGGTAGTACCTTCTTGGATTGTTCCTATCTACCATACAACTTACTATGATAGGAGGGTAGCACCTTCTTGGATTGTTCCTATCTACCATACAACTTGCTATGATAGGAGGGTAGTACCTTCTTGGATTGTTCCTGTCTACCATACCACCTACTATGATAGGTGGGGTGTACCTTCCTGAATGGTTGTTTTCTACTATCCTACTACCCACCATGATAGGAGGGTAGTACCTCCCTGGATGGTTGCTCTCTACTAACCTACTACCCACCATCACAGGAGGGTAGTACCTTCCTGGATGGTTGCTCTCTACTAACCTACTACCCACCATGACAGGAGGGTAGTACCTCCCTGGATGGTTACTATCTACTCACATACTACCCACCATGACAGGAGGGTAGTACCTTCCTGGATGGTTGCTTTCTACCAACCTACTACCCACCATGACAGGAGGGTAGTACCTCCCTGGATGTTTGCTTTCTTCCAACCTACTACCCACCATGACTGGAGGGTAGTACCCCCCTGGATGGTTGCTTTCTACTAACCTACTACCCACCATGTCAGGAGGGTTGTACCTTCCTGGATGGTTGCTATCTACTAACCTACTTCCCATCATGACAGGAGGGTAGTACCTCCCTGGATGGTTACTTTCTACCAGCCTACTACCCACCATCACAGGAGGGTAGTACCTTCCTGGATAGTTGCTCTCTACTAACCTACTACCCACCAAGACGAGGGTAGTACCTCTCTGGATGGTTGCTTTCTACCAACCTACTACCCATGATGACAGGAGGGCAGTACCTTCCTGGATGGTTGCTCTCTACTAACCTACTACCCACCATGACAGGAGGGTAGTACCTCCCTGGATGGTTACTTTCTACCAACCTACTACCCACCATCACAGTAGGCATTGATTATTGCTGGGAGTATTGCCTTAACATAGCAAGCGTGTAGACGGTCCTGCTACCTGCTTTGCATATCAAAGCTGCCCACGTATATATAGATATCAACTACCCTCTACTGTTGTCCCCTCCCCGCCTCCCCTGTGCCCTTGTCTCTACCCCAGCAACACTCATTACTACAACTACGACTGCTACTAATACTAGTACACACACACACACACACACACACACACACACTGTTAAGATTGCCTGTTTGCGATTGTTTTGTATATATATATATATATATATATATATATATATATATATATATATATATATATATATATATATATAATATATATATATATATATATGATAGAGAGAGAGAGATAAATCCATCTTTTCCTCATACCTCACACACTTACATGCTGTTTCCTCATCTGCTTCCCCTACCTCACGCCTTTCCCTCCCTTCTCTCTTCCCCACTCCCTCCCCTAACAAAGGGGTGTGAGGGGTAGTTAGCACTGGGAGGATAATATGCATGACATACTACTGCTGTCCACCTGTGTGACTTCACCCCTTCCCTTGTCCCCTCCCTTTAAGGGTTATTACCACGCTAATTTATGTTCTCAATACTAAGGGAGGAGGCTTGCAGACGGGGAGGTAAAGGGTGCTTAGGGGAGGGGGAGACTGGGAGGAAAATGAGAGGAGAGGAGGGTGAGGGGGGATGAAGGAAAAGGGAAGACTTGAAGGAAGAGGGTGAAGAGAAGGGCTAAATGGGGGAGATAGAGCAAAGGTTAGGAGGTAACGAGTGAAAGGAGAGAGAGAGAGCAATGGTTAGGAGGTAACGAGTGAAAGGAGAGAGAGAGAGAGCAATGGTTAGGAGGTAACGAGTGAAAGGAGAGAGAGAGAGCAATGGTTAGGGGGTAACGAGTGAAAGGAGAGAGAGAGAGAGAGAGAGAGAGAGCAATGGTAGTGAAGAGAGAGAAAGCAGTGGTTAGGGGGTAACGAGTGAAAGGAGAGAGAGAGAGAGAGAGCAATGGTTAGGAGGTAACGAGTGAAAGGAGAGAGAGCAATGGTTAGGAGGTAACGAGTGAAAGGAGAGAGAGAGCAATGGTTAGAGGGTAGTGAAGAGAGAAAGCAGTGGTTAGGGGGTAACGAGTGAAAGGAGAGAGAGCAATGGTTAGGAGGTAACGAGTGAAAGGAGAGAGAGAGAGAGAGAGAGAGCAATGGTTAGGAGGTAACGAGTGAAAGGAGAGAGAGAGCAATGGTTAGAGGGTAGTGAAGAGAGAGAAAGCAGTGGTTAGGGGGTAACGAGTGAAAGGAGAGAGAGAGCAATGGTTAGAGGGTAGTGAAGAGAGAGAAAGCAGTGGTTAGGAGGTAACGAGTGAAAGGAGAGAGAGAGCAATGGTTAGAGGGTAGTGAAGAGAGAGAAAGCAGTGGTTAGGAGGTAACGAGTGAAAGGAGAGAGAGAGGGAGAGAGAGAGAGAGCAATGGTTAGGAGGTAACGAGTGAAAGGAGAGAGAGAGCAGTGGTTAGAGGGTAGTGAAGAGAGAGAAAGCAGTGGTTAGGGGGTAACGAGTGGAGAGAGATGGGATAAGTGACAAGAGCAAGGTGACCTGTAACTCAGTTTAACCGATAGAATTCGGGCTGGATTCCCGGGAATGGGCAAGAAGTTCCTGGTTGCAGGGTGGTATCAAGTACTCACTAGTAGGATAACACACCTGTACTAGTTACTAGGAGACGTTCCTGGTTGCAGGGTGGTATCAGGTACTTACGAGTATAACAACACACCTGTACTAGTTACTAGGATGTTAACTGAAATGTTACGGTCGTGAGAGATTGTCCACTGCGATGTAAGAAGGTCCTACGGTCTAAACACGTTTTATTAACCTTTATTAACGAGGCCTGGTCACGGACCGGGCCGCGGGGGCGTTGACCCCCAAAACCCCGTCCAGGTATACCTCCAGGTATTCCTCCAGGTATTCCTCCAGGTATTCCTCCAGGTATACCTCCAGGTATGCCTTCAGGTATACCTCCAGGTATACCTGTAATCCTAACACCTGGAGGAGTTCTTGATTTATATATTGACTTAATTTCTGTACTCTTTCTAGTGTAGCTAGTTAACCTATGTTACACAAATTCAACGAATTTTAACATAAACATTAGGATTAACGCGACTTCAAGGCTCTCATGCTTCGTTAAACCCGAGAGTCGAACTCGGGTTCTTGCAGTTGTGACTCCAGCGCTGCTCATTATTACTTCTTATAATTATCACTCTTATTATTATTATTTTACTTATTATTCCTGTTTTATTATTTCTGAACTGTTGATTATCATTAATATTGTTGTCACTGATATTATAATGATTATTATATTTTTATTTTATTATTATTATTATTATTATTATTATTATCTGATATTTTATTATTATTATTATTATTATTATTTTATTATATTATTATTAACTATTATTCTTTGGCTTATTATAATTGCCACAGCTTTTCACCCTTTAATCCTGCGGAATGGCTCTTGATCCGAAGAACTGGAGGTACCCTGCTCTTCCTTGCATCAAACCTAAGTACCTGCTATTTTCAGAAACTGAGCTCTGCAGGTTTAACGTCTCGTCACATACTATAATAATAATAATAATAATAATAATAATAATAATAATAGTTTCTCTCCGTGCCTTTATTTAAAGGACAAAAATGCAAATACTTGGTATAATAATAATAATTTGGTATTTTTTGAAAACTTGTTTCAAGAATTTCACAAGTACTCGCAAACGACGTCATAAATGCAAGAACTATGACGGATATAAGTGAATATAAGGGAATATAAAGAAATATAAAGGGGAATATTAAAAAGGGTATGAGGGAGCATATTAACTGAATATAAAGCAATGTTAAGTGAATATAAGGAGATATAAAGGGAATAAAATGAAATATTAAGGGAATATAAGGGAATATTTTAGGGAATCTAGGGAATATTAAGGAATATATGAGGGTAAATTTCAAGCAAAACAAAAAATGATAAAGTTGAAGAAATCACAGAGGATAAAAAGTTTAAATATAATAAAATAAATTAATAATGAGAGGGTTAGTAGCGCCTCAGTCGTCCGTGTTAGTAACATTACCCAGTGTGAATATTCAAATGAGGATCCATATGAAGGCAATAATGAATATGAAAACACAATAATGCGAGGAACAGGTGCGAGGCGGCGTACAGGAGCCTTCCTATGATTTTGCGCGCCTAAGCCGATTAAAAAAAAAAATAGTGTGGTAGAAGCGATGACAGCCCGTGATTATCACTGCCAAACAGTTGATACCGTATGGCTTACTCTATATGCAAATGACCCTTAATGAACGAGGCGACCCAAATGCCCCAGCCATTGATTTTTATTAATTTTACGCGCGCAATCCAGATGGCGGGCGCGAATTGGCGCGCATTTGAGTGGCGGGAGCGGCGCTGCCAGGTGCACGATGCCACTACCTCTCTCTCTCTCTCTCTCTCTCCCCGCCAGCCAAGGCACAAATCAGCGGATCCCTTAATAACTTAATCAAACACTTTGAACTTTAAGCTTGTCATCCATCAACGCTGAGTTAGAGACAAAGCTCGCCCCACCTAAATGGTGTGTGTGTGTGTGTGTGTGTGTGTGTGTGTGTGTGTGTGTGTGTGTGTGTGTGTGTGTGTGTGTGTGTGTGTGTGTGCGTGTGCACTCACCTATTTGGTTGCAGGGGTCGAGTCATAGCTCCTGGCCACGCCTCTTCACTGATCGCTACTAGGTCCTCTCTCTCTCTGCTCCATGAGCTTGATCATACCTCGATCATACTGTGGAAGGTTCCTGCCTCCACTGCGTCACTTACCAGGCTATTTCACTTCCTGACAACTCCATGACTAAAGAAATACTTCATAACATCCTTTAACTCATCTGAGTCTTCAGATGAGTGTCTGTGTGTTTTGAGTGCATATGTGCATGCGTGTTTTTTTCTGCTTTGTATTCGTGTTTTGTGTGTTTGTGTGTGTACTCGCCTAATTGTGGTTGCAGGGGTTGAGACTCAGCTCCTGGCCCGCCTCTTCACTGATCGCTTCTAGGTCCTCTCTCTCTGCTCCCTAAGCTTTGCCATACCTCGTCTTAAAGCTATGTATGGTTCCTGCCTCCACTACTTCACTTGCTAGGCTATTCCACTTCCTGACGACTCAGTGACTGAAGAAATACTTCCTAACGTCCCTGTGACTCGTCTGAGTCTTCAGCTTCCAATTGTGACCCCTTGTTTTTGTGTCCCCTCTCTGGAACATCCTGTCTCTGTGCACCTTATCTATTCCACGTAGTATTGTGTGTGTGTTTTGAGTGTGTAAGTGTGCGTGTTTTGTTGGGTGCGTATGTGTGTGCGTGTTTTGCGTGCATGTTTTGTGTGTGTGTGTGTGTGTGTGTGTGTTGTATCACTCAACTACCTTAAGACTCTGAGGGTAATTGTTACTAGTAGTATATTGATAGACATTAGTCATACAGAGCAGTGGTACCACCGCCCTTTCCTCTTGTCTGAAATGGATGCCTGTTATATGTTTTGCACTCTGGATGGCTTGCTGGTCCCTTGTCCCCATGACCTTGTACAGCGCCTCCCTTACGTCACAAACGTCAAATAACACATACAATAACGTGTTCGTTAATTTCCGAGTGGTACATATTACCCTGTTGCTTGATGCTGGTGAATTGTTCTTGATCCAAGGAATTGGAGGCACGCCATTTGTTCAAACCACGCTCCCTTCACAGAGTTGTTTACAATCCTGTCATTACGATTCCATTCATAAGATCATAAAATTTCTGGAAGTGGAAATTAACATAGATCTCACAAGAAAAGGTGGTGCTTAACACACTTATTATATTTCTCTTATTATATGTACGAAATCTGGATGAAGTTGCCACCGCTGAAGTACACGTAGACAGCCATTGAGCCTCGAACATCTAATATTATGTATTAAACCATACCACGGGCGGGGTTAGAACCCGCAATCACAGAGTCATAAAACTCCACACCGACGCGTTAGCCACTGGACCAGCTAGATGAATCTTATTGTGGTTTGGAGTTTGATGACTCTCTGATCGCGGGTTCTAACCCCACCCGTGGTATGGTTTGTTTACAATCGTGTCATTACGATTTCGTGAGTTATTATGTATTGTTGTGCCAGAGATTATCTTCCGCACGGCCGGTCTCGTATACCCGAGGTCGGAATGCAAATGTTATACTATTATGAACTACTAAGAACCACATGGAAAAGTAAGGTTATGTGTATAATAATGAATATAACTAGAAGTCTGTGAAATTTATCTGCTAAAGATTTCGTGAAATAGAAAGAAAAGATCAACCACTCTGTCAACAGCACATGTAAACCTTCCGAGCAAAATAAAGGTATATACAGTATATGGTATGGCGACAAACTTCAGTCGTGGATCACTACTGGGAAACAACGAGTGGTAGTGACCGGAGAAGTGTCTCAGCGGCTGAGTCCTCGGGGATCATCCTTCATAGAGGATGGATGGCTTGATGCCGGTGAAAGCCCCTTGATCGTTGGGTCACACCTAATTATCTTCCGCTTTCTTAGCTGTTGATAAGAGCTCTGTACATTCTTTCCACAATTTACATAAATGTTCTTGACATGGGACTGAGAAGAACAACAGCTCTTTTCCTGAATAACGCAAATTTACAACAAAACGCAGCATCCATGCGCGAGTGTGTAAGTGTTGGGAAATATTTGTAGATATGCAAATAACGAACTAGCGATAATATGGAAGAAAAGATATACGTTCCACAACAAGCTGTTGTTGGTACATTGGTATTAACCTCAGGGGAAGAGAAATAATAACCCGGGATAAAAAAAAGTCAACCAATGTGGTTAATTTCCATTAAGTCCTAATTTGCTCTTCCCCAGAACACAACCCACAGTAGACCCCTGGCTGCCTTCAAGACCCCTGGCTGCCTTCAAGACCCCTGGCTGCCTTCAAGAGCGAGCTGTGGAAAGATACCTTAAGTCAGTAACTAATCAGCCGGGCTGTGGTTCGTACGTTGGACTACTTACGGCCAACAGTAACCTACCTGGAGTCTACCTGGAGGGCATTCCGGGGATCAACGCCCCCGCGGCCCGGTCCACGACCAGGCCTCCCGGTGGATCAGGGCCTGATCAACGAGGCTGTTACTGCTGGCCGCACGCAATCCAACGATGAATCACAGCCCGGCTGATCCGGCACCATCTTTAGGTATCTGTCCAGCTCCCTCTTGAAGACAACCAGGGGTCTTCCCGTAATGCCCCTTATTGCTGGTGGGAGGCTGTTGAACAGTCTTGGGCCCCGGACACTTGTGTTTTCTCTGTGTACCAGTGACGCCCCTACTTTTCACTGGGGGTATGTTGCATCGCCTGCCAAGTCTTTTGCTTTCTTATGGAGTGATTTTTGTGTGCATATTAGGAACCAGTCCCTCCAGAATCTTCCAGGTGTAGATTATGATGTATCTCTCTCGCCTGCGCTCTAGTGAGTACAAGTCAAGTGCTTCCAGGCGCTCCCAGTAGTTAAGGTGTTTGATGGAACTTATACGTGCAGTAAAGGTTTTCTGTACATTCTCTAGCTCTGCAATTTCACCTGCCTTGAATGGGGATGTTAATGTACAGCAGTATTCCAGCCTAGAGAGAACAAGTGATTTGAAAAGGATCATCATTGGCTTAGCATCTCTTGTCTTGAATGTTCTCAGTATCCATCCTATCAGTTTCCTAGCAGATGTGATAGTGGTATTGTTGTGGTCCTTGAAGGTGAGATCTTCGGACATTACCACACCCAGGTCCTTCACATTACTTTTCCGCTCTATTGTGTGACTGGAGTTTGTAGTATACTCAGTCCTAGTTATTATTTCCTCCAGTTTTCCATAACGGAGTAGTTGGAATTTGTCTTCATTGAACATCATATTGTTCTCTGTTGCCCATTGGAAAACATGGTTTATATCTTCTTGGAGCTTTGCTGTGTCCTCAATGGATGACACTCTCGTGCAGATCCTAATATCGTCTGCAAAAGTGTGTGGTTTACATCTCTGTCTATGTCTGATATGAGAATAAGGAACAGGATAGGTGCGAGTACTGTGAATTGTGGTACAGAGCTCTTCACTATGGCAGCATCTGATTTAACTCCGTTTACCACTACTCTTTGTGTGCGATTGGTTAGAAAGTTGAAGATCCATCTACCTACTTTGCCGGTTATCCCTTTAGCACGCATTTTGTGTGCTATTGCACCATGGTCGCACTTGTCAAAGGCATTTGCAAAGTCTGTGTATACTACATCTGCATTCTGTTTGTTTTCCAGTGCATCTAGGACCATATCATAGTGGTCAAGCAGTTGCGAAAGGCAGGAGCGACCTGCTCTGCAACCATGTTGCCCTGGGTTGTGCAATTTTTGGGAGTCCAGGTGGTTTGCTATCCTGCTTCTTAGAACTCTTTCAAAGGTTTTTATGATGTGGGGCGTTAAAGCTATTGGTCTATAGTTCTTAGCTACTGCTTTGCTGCCACCTTTATGGAGTGGGGCTATATCTGTTGTTTTTAGTGACTGTGGAATCTCGTCTGTGTCTAAGCTCCTTCTCCATAGCATACTTAGGGCCCGTGAGAGGGGTTTCTTGCAGTTTTTAATGAACACCGAGTTCCACGAGTCTAGGCCTAGGGCTGAGTGCATGGGCATGTCGTCGATGGCTTTCTCAAAGTCTAGTGGAGTTAGAGTTATGTCATAAATCTGGCCTACATTGGTAGGGTTTTGAGGCTCATTCATGAAAAAAATGTTTGGATTGTCTATCTTTAAACTGGTTAGTGGCTCGCTGAACACTGAGTCATACTGCTTGGTTGATCGGGCCCTGGGCCGCAGGGGCGTTGACCCCCGGAACACCCTACAGGTAGTCGACTAATTCCTAGATATCCATTGACTGATAAGGGAACTTGGGTAGCAGTTGCAGGGAGACTTACCCATACGCTACAGTCTCGCACGAGTATTCAACCTTGGTCCCTTCGGTTGGGAGTCAAATGCTCTTCCTCTGAGTTACGAGTCACAGACAACTAGGGAAAGTTACTGACAAACATATTACATAATTAAGCACATAAATTATTGGAATGAATTGCTTGTTGCCAACAAGAGATTAGTGTGTAGCAATCCTGTGCCTCCCACTGTGATGATTACTGACCTCCTCCCTCCCCACGCTCACCCTTACATAACTACCTCTAAATGAACGTATTGCTATTATTATCCCTCAGAAATAATGATTGGTACGGGAATTTTATGTTTATATATATATATATATAATATATATATATATATATATATATATATATATATATATATATATATATATATATATATATATATATATATGTTGTGCCGAATAGGTAAAACTGGTCAGTTAGCAAGAACTCATTTAAAATTAAATCCTTTCTAAAATTTTCTCTTATACGTTTAAAAATATATTTTTTCATTTATGTTAATGTAAAAATTATTAATTTTGTACCAAAGGAACCTTAGAAAACTTATCTAACCTTATTATAACAAGCGCAATTTATTTCAGCCTAATCCAATTAAATATATTTTAGATAAGTTTACATTAATTTAATAATAAACACAATGAAATATATATTTTTTCTTTAGGTTCAGATTGATTTTTTGCGAAATTATTTCATATATATATGTCGTGCCGAATAGGCAGAACTTGCGATCTTGGCTTAAATAGCAACGCTCATCTTGCCATATAGGACAAGCGAAAATTTGTGTATGCAATAATTTCGCAAAAATCATTCTGAACCTAACGAAAAAAATATATTTCACTGTGTTTGTTTAGTATTAAATTATTGTAAACAAATCTAAAATATATATAGTTGGGTTAGGCTAAAATAAATTATTCTTGTTATAATAAGGTTAGGTAAGTTTTCTAAGATTCTTTTGGTGCAAAATTAAAAATTTTTACATTAACATTAATGAAAAAAATATATCTTTAAACGTATAAGAGAAAATTTTAGAAAGGACTTAATTTTAAATGAGTTCTTGCTAATTGACCAGTTTTACATATTCGGCACGACATATATATATATATATATATATATATATATATATATATATATATATATATATAATATATATATATATATATATATATATATATATATATGGAGAGGGAGGGAGAGAGAGAGACATGGAGAGAGAGAGAGAGAGGGAGAGAGGAGGAGGAGGACGAGGACGAGGACGACCAAGGTTGTGGCGAAATACCGTCCTTAAAAGATATCAGATTCTTGTATTAACGTTTCGGATGTTTCGTCATCCATCATCAGAATCTATAACATGCATTACAATACAACATAATTTTAAAAACACTTAAAACTGTCTTAGTCATGACTTAGGTAGCCCAACAACCATAATTTAATAATCTATAGGATTTACACCAGACTTAAATTTACGTACATTTGTATGAAACTAATAGATTTTAAAGATGAAATTAAACTAGAAATTTCAGAACCAAATTGAATCAGTTAAGTTAGAAAAATTCTAAGAATACTTCATAAATATTACAGTAATACAATATTATAAGGATAAATTCTACTTCTTACTTTAACTGTGAAATTGATAACTTAAATAAATACTTGTTACTGCTAGAATTATACTCACAGTCTAGACTTAAGTAAACATATTTCAAATGAGATTAGAATGAAATTTTGTATATAATAATAATAATAACCATTAATTTTTAAAGGGGTGAACCGGTAAGCCAGCGGAAGGTTGTGTCAGATGACCAAAAGCTCCAGCTGCCGGTCATCATCTACGACCCGCGTCAGGAAACACTTGTCCTGTTTCCTGACAAACTTTACCTAACCTCAGACGAGACTACATAAAGGAAATGATTTTGAACTCGATTAACTCTCTTAATAGATAAAGTAGACAGTAATATATTGTAAATTGCTCAGTAATACAAACCAGGTGAAGTCTTCAATATTCCTCTTAGAATTGTTCCACCTAAATGATTCAGTTTTGCTTCTCAAATTTTTAGCTTCATTTCGTCTTTAAATATATTAGTAAATCATATACAATAAATTGTCATTGTTGGGTTGCTTAATTCATGCTGAAGATAATATTTTAAATGTTCTTAATATTGTGTTATATTTTATTGTAATGATGACGGAACGTTCGAAAAAATACTGAAATTCTCACTGAATTGAAATATTAAAATTCTCATGTTCCTTGATAATGTGAGAAAAAGCGAAAGCAATTGTAATTTCGCAATTTTTCACAATTGTTGTTCTTCATATTGTGGTATCACCTGTTTACTGTGATCTTATTGCGTATATATATATATGTCGTGCCGAATATGTAAAACTGGTCAATTAGCAAGAATCATTTAAAATTAAGTTCTTTCTAAAATTTTCTCTTATACGTTTAAAGATATATTTTTTCACTTATGTTAATGTAAAAATTTATAATTTTGCACCAAAAGAATCTTAGAAAACTTACCTAACCTTATTATAACAAGAACAATTTATTTTAGCCTAATCCAACTAAATATATTTTAGATACGTTTACAATAATTTAATACTAAGCAAACACAGTGAAATATATTTCTTTCGTTAGGTTCAGAATGATTTTGGCGAAATTATTGCATACACAAATTTTCACTTGTCCTATATGGCAAGATGAACGTTGCTATTTAAGCCAAGATCACAAGTTCTGCCTATTCGGCACGACATATATATATATATATATATATATATATATATATATATATATATATATATATATATATATATATATATATATATATATATATATATATATATATATATATATATTATATATATATATATATATATATATATATATATATATTATATATATATATATAATATATATATATATATATATTATATATATATATATATATATATATATAATATATATATATATATATATATATATATATATTATATATATATATATATATATATATATATTATATATATATATATATATATATATATATATATATATATATATATATATTATATATATATATATATATATATATATATATATATATATATATATATATATATATATATATATATATATATATATATATTGTGTGTGTGTGTGCGTTATTTCCTGATAGAAATGGGATAATATTTCTCTCTGATAATTCACATTATAACAAGGCAATTTAAAAAGCATAAAATACCTAACTGTAGAATGTTTTCTTAATATAAGAACCGCCAAGTTGACACAAGATGCTTCATTACACTGAAAGTCGAAACAACGTAGCTCGATCACTAGCGCACTCAGCTCACACACTGAAGTCCGGGGTTCGAATCTCCTCCGGTACTGCTGGAAAACATTAGGGACGCGTTTCCATGAGATACCTGCTGTCCCTGTCCCTGTTCACCCATTATTTTAAAATGGGTACCTGGGTGTTAGTCGACTAGTGTGGGTCGCATCCTGGGACAAAACTGACCTAATTTGCCCGAAATACTCAGCATAACAAGCGGCTTTCTATATAGCAGTATGTCACTGATGTTAGCTAGGACTATATACCTTGTACATGTACTTGTAGTAAATAAAAATATTATTATTATTATTATTATTAGTATTATTATTACCTTTTTCTGAACTTTGACATAAATAATTTAAATTTTTTTTAACTGACGCTGGTTAGTTTTTATTTGATGCGATAGTATTTATTTGTGTTGTTTATTTATGTTCGTTGTGTTTGTCTGATAATTTTATCATTGTTTTTGCTGGGTTGTTTAATTTTGTATGATTGTGAACGTTGAGTAACAGCTGTCAGGGTGCTTAGTAACTCTCACAACTATTATTACTACTACTGCTACTACTATTACTACAGCTACTACTACTTTTACTACTGCTACTATTATTACTACTACTACTACTACTTTTACTACTGCTATTACTACTACTACTATTACTACAGCTACTACTACTTTCACTACTGCTACTATTACTACTACTACTACTACAACTACTATTGCTGCTACTACTACTACTACTACTACCACCATCTGCTTGTAAATGTTACTCGCTCAACACTTATAAAATTCTTAATATACACAATTTCTCTCTTGAGGATATTTTAGGAGTGTTATTTTATCAATGTTATTCAAAGCATGATTAATACATGTTGTTATATGAAGATGGGTTGCAAACGTGTTTTTGTTTTTCTTTACAGCGCTATTTAATCCATTCACGATTAATAATTTATATAAACAGTCAACGCTTTTGAATTTATATAGGTAGTCAAAGCTCTTGGAATAATTTATATATACAGTCAACGCTCTTGAATTTATGTAAACATTCAACGCTCTTGGAATAATTTATATAAAGCCAACACTCTTTAATTTTTGTAAACAGTCAACGCTCTTGAAATAATTTATACACGCTTTTCAGATTTGACTTCTGAACCCACGGCAGCCTAATATCAGAAGGGGAAAATATAATCCTCCGCATGGTAATCTGCCTTTTATTTCCAGTATTCTTGTAATCCTTACATGTTGTGCTGAATGTGTGAGAATATGAGCATCAGGTGAACAGTGTAAGGTTTAGTAAGTGGTCTCTCACTTGAAGCAGTTGGTAACAATAGAGTTGGGGAAGAAATTGCGCGCGCCTGCCAATTGGAACATTAAGGCTGCAATGGCTACTTGGAAAATTCGGAATCCATTTGTTGCGTGAGTACAGGTTTTCGAAGATGAGTTCATTTTGAAATTTAAGTAATTGCGGTAAGATGATAGCCCCAATATATAAGACTTACGGGCGAGTAATTGAGGTGTAATTACCAAACCATCGCTCAAACTGAATTTAATAGAGAGATTGGGTGAACTTTTGGGTGCAGCGCTGCATGTAAACACTTGGTCCACAGAGTTAGAGATCGTAAAGTCATCAGCTAGAGACACACTAATACTAGCTGATTGTCGTGTGGCCTGGACACTTGAAGCGTCATAAAAAAAACGAGAAAAAATCCAAAAATAAATATCAGAATAACTATCTTAAGGTAGATATGAATGTATTTTTTCCATGGCGTGGATATCATTAGACCCTATCACGGAGATGTAATGAGAATTGCCCTAATAATTTGCGGTTGCTTTCGCACTGGCTGACTTATGGTGGCTTCACACACACTCTCACCTTTGCCATGGTTCCGGTTAATTTGGAGACCCACGACGTTTGCCAGACGCTCTCTCGCGGTCTCCGACAAATTTCGATTAAACAAGATCCATGTAAGTGATTTTTTTTGTCGGGGGGAGGGGGGAGGGGCTATCATGTAGGTGGTGTGCTGTACCTGGACAAAGACACAAGTGTGTGGAACAAGTTTTTATGCAGAGATCGTGATGAAGATCTTATAGTGATGGTTGAGACGTTGTCCACTTACTTGTTGGTGTTATGGCGGTCTGGCCATCCACGTGTGCTTTAACTTGTGTATTTCAATGATTAGCTCAAAGGAGAAGTACCGTGATGCTATTATTATTATTATTATTATTATTAAAGATTCGCCGGTATTCTCCGGGTCTGGGCCTTTTCCAAGTGGTGGCAAGGCCTGCTGGTGAGTTTTTTTTTTTTTTTTTTTTTTGTTTTGGCTCCAAGAGAACCTTTCTTTTCATGGATCGAACCTCTTTGCCTTGCATTGCTCTATGATGAATGCTATTTTTAAGCATTTATTTATTATCAAGATGCGCTGAGTTACCTACCAGTCAAATCATCTTACCAGAATTTCAGCTGGAACTTGAGATATTTGACTGGATAGGCTGGATAACTACAACCTTTTCTTTTCTTCGATTATAATAATAATAATTCTTTGATTATAATATATAATAATAACTAGAACCTTCAAAACAAGAGGCCGAGCACATGATAACATTCTTAAAGTCACTTGTTCTCTCCACACTGCAATATTACTGTTTAATATAACGGCCACCTAGGCAGGAGAAATTGCTGAAGTGGAAAACATGGAGAGAACCTTCAGTGCCCATATACACTCAGTCAAATATTTAAACTGTTGGGAACGTTTAAAGGGCCTTCAGTTGTATTGCCTTGAACGCAGACGAAAAAGTTCATCATAATTTACGCCTGGAAAATCCTGGAGGGACTTGTTCCGAACCTTCACACTGAAATAACTCCACACGACAACAAGAGGCTTGGTAGACGTTGAAAAATACTTCCAATGAAGAGCAAGGGAGCTATGAGTGTACTAAGAACTTCATTAAGTGTAAGGGAGGATATCGACTTTTCAAAACCCACCATTCGTGCATAAAGAAAATTACTAATGACAACTCTGTCCGCCCTGACAACACTGTTCACGCTGACAACACTCTCCACGATGACAATACTGTCCGCACTGACACGGGGGAACCTGATAAGTTTCCCAAGCCAGTTGGTGATACACACACACACACACACACACACACACACACACACACACACACACACACACACTACAAACCTCACTCAAGGAAAAAGATCTTGGGGTGAGTATAACACCAGGCACATCTCCTGAAGCGCACATCAACCAAATAACGGCTGCAGCATATGGGCGCCTAGCAAACCTCAGAACAGCATTCCGACATCTTAATAAGGAATCGTTCAGGACCCTGTACACCGTGTACGTTCGGCCCATATTGGAATATGCGGCACCAGTTTGGAACACACACCTAGCCAAACACGTAAAGAAACTAGAGAAAGTACAAAGGTTTGCAACAAGACTAGTCCCAGAGCTAAGAGGTATGTCCTGCGAGGAGAGGTTAAGGGAAATCGACCTGACGACACTGGAGGACAGGAGAGATAGGGGGGACATGATAACGATATATAAAATACTGAGAGGAATTGACAAGGTGGACAAAGACAGAATGTTCCAGAGATGGGACACAGTAACAAGGGGACACAGTTGGAAGTTGAAGACACAGATGATTCACAGGGATGTTAGGAAGTATTTCTTCAGTCACAGAGTAGTCAGGAAGTGGAATAGTTTGGGAAGCGATGCAGTGGAGGCAGGATCCATACATAGCTTTAAGCAGAGGTATGATAAAGCTCACACAGTTCAGGGAGAGTGACCTATTAGCGACCAGTGAAGAGGCGGGGCCAGGAGCTAGGAATCGACCCCTGCAACCTCAACTAGGTGAGTACACATTTTTTATTAACACATCGGCCGTTTACCACCAAGGCAGGGTGGCCCGAAAAAGAAAAACTTTCACTATCATTCACTCCATCACTGTCTTGCCAGAGGCACGCTTACACTAGTTATAAAACTGTAACACTAACACCCCTTCTTCAGAGTGCAGACACTACTTCCCATTCCAGGACTCAAGTCCAGCCTGCCGGTTTCCTGAATCCCTTTATAAATATTACCCTGTTCACACTGCAACAGCACGTCAAGTCCTAAAAACCATTTGTCTTCATTCGCTATCTAACACGCTCACGCATGCTTGCCTGGAAGTCCAAACCCCTCGCACACAAAACCTCCTTTACCCCCCTACCTCCAACCTTTCCTAGGCCGACCTCTACCCCGCCTTTCCTCCGCTGTATAAACACTCTCGAAGTCTCTATTATGTTTCACCCTCTCTACATGTCCGAATCACGTCAACAACCCCTCCTCAGCCCTCTGGATAATAGTTTGGGTAATCCCGCACCTCTTCCTAATTTCCAAACTACGAATTCTCTGCATTATATTCACACCACACATTGTCCTCAGACACGACATCTTCACTGCCTCCAATCTTCTCCTTGTTGCAACATTTCCCACCCATGCTTCACACCCATATAAGAGTGTTGGTATAGCTATACTTACACTCCCCTCTTTGCTTCCATGGACAAAGTTCTTTGTCTCCACAGACTCCTCAGTGCACCACTTACCTTTTTCCCCTCATCAGTGCTGTGACTCACCTCATCTTTCATAGACTCATCTGCTGACACGTCCACTCCTAAATATCTGAATACATTCACCTCCTCCATACTCTCTCCCTCCAGCCTGATATCCAATCTTTTGCTACCTATTTTTTTTGTTATCCCTATCACATTACTCTTTCCTGTATTCACTTTCAATTTTCTTCTTTTGCATACTCTACCAAACTCCTCCACCAACCTCTGCAACTTCTCTTCAGAATCTCCCAAAAGCACAGTGTCACCAGTGTCATCTGTGACAACTCCCACTTTGTTATTCTTTATCTTTTAACTCCAAACCTCTTGCCAACAGTCGAGCATTCACTTCTTTTACAACTCCATCTATAAATATATTGAACAACCATGGTGACATCACACCTTCTTGTCTAAGGCCTACTTTTACTGGGAAATAATCTCCCTCTCTCGTACATACTCTAACCTGAGCTTCACTATCCTCGTTAAAACTTTTCAGTGCTTTCAATAACCTACCTCTTATTCCATACATTTGTAACATTGCCACATTGCCCCCCCTATCCACCCTGTCATACGCCTTTTCCAAATCCCTAAATGCCATAAAAACCTCTTTACCCTTATATAAAAACTGTTCACCTATGTTTCACTGTAAACACTTGGTCCACACACCCTCTACCCTTCCTAATGCCTCTTGTTCATCTGCTATCCTACACTCCGTCTTACTCTTAATTCTTTCAGTAATAACTACCATAAACTTTACCAGGTACATACACGCATATATGACCCACGTTTCGCATCCGACCCTTATTTTAATCCACATAATCCTTGAATTTATACATTTATATTCCCTCATCTCCTTCCATAACTGATCCTTCAACATTATTGCTACCCCTTCCTTAGCTCTAACTCTCTCAGATACTCCTGACTTAATCCCATTTATTTCTCCCCATTGAAACTCACCTACCCCCATCGGCTTTGTTTGGCTTAGAGACAGGACATCCAACTTCTTTTCATTCATAACATCAGCAATCATCTTTTTCTTATCCGCACTACGTCCACACACATTCAAGCATCCCAGTTTTATAAAGTTTTTCTTCTTCACTTTTTTTAGTATTTTCTACAGGAGAAGGGGTTACTAGCCCATTGCTCCCGGCATTTTAGTCGCCTCATACGACACGCATGGCTTACGGAGGAAAAATACTTTTCCACTTCCCCATGGAGAATAGATAAAATGAAGAAGAACAAGAACTGTTAAGAAAAAAATAAAAACCTCGATGTGTGTATGTATATATATGCATGTACATGCCTGTGTAGTGTGACCTGAGTGTAAGTAGAAGTAGCAAGATATACCCGTTATCCAGTGTATTTATGAGACAGAATAAAGAACAACAGCAATCCTACCATCATGTAAAACAGTCACAGGTATCTGTTTCACACTCACTTGGCAGGGCGGTAGTACTTCCCTGGGTGGTTGCTGTGTACTAACCTACTACCTATAATATATATATATATATATATATATAATATATATATATAATATATATATATATATATTGTATATATATATATATATATATATGTGTATATATATATATATATATATATGTGTATATATATATATATATATATATATGTATATATATATATACATATATATATATATATGTATATTATATATATGTATATATATATATATGTATATATATATATATATGTATATATATATATATATATGTATATATATATATATATGTATATATATATATATGTATATATATGTATATATATATATATATGTATATATATATATATGTATATATAATATATATATATATATATATATATATATATATATATATAACACACACACACACACACACACACACACACACACACACAGAGGTACCACCTCTAGAACTGTCCTGGGGACCCTCATCCTCAGAGAAAAGAATAAACTTGCTTCAGGGAAAACTCAAGGTTCTCCCTGAAGCTGTTTGAGAATTTTCTCTTACCACCCTCTTTATTTAATACATATTTTATTTAAAGACAAAATACATTGACAAAACATTTACAAAGATACAATAGAAAGTAAAACAACATAGGTAACTCAGAGCTACATCTCGAATACTTCATCCAGCTTCCCGGTGGTGGGCCGCATGCCCAGAATCCTGCAGGCATTTCCTCTCTGGATCGCAACACTGAGTCTCTGAAAGAGGAAGCTGGTCGCCCTGTGGTCCTTGATTTCTATGATGAGCTTTTCGCCCAGCTCTTTGAGGAACTTTAGAGCACACTTGCCCCATGCTCCAAGGGTCTCCGACCCTATTGGGATGAAGTTATAGCAAGGGGGAAGGTCTTCATATTTGCGGATCTTCTGGGTCTCCCTGTGGCTGGCAGCTCCACCCCCTTCCACTACGGAGTATGGTAAGTAGGTGTCTGCCAATGTGGCAGCACAGGTGTAGTCCCAGGCAATCTGCTTTCCATCCTTCCAAGATAGCATAGTGGCTCCATCAGGACGCTTTTGACTTCCGTCAGACCTCTGCACTTGGGGTTCCCGTTGAGCTGGGCAACGGGCTGTGGCGAGGCTTCTCTTTATGATGACATTGACCTCCTGATGTCTGGCATACTTCCCTTCTGCTGTGTGACACACGAGACCATGAAATCCGAATTGATCAGCTGTCGCCCTTCCACGAATACACCTATGTTCAGTGAGGATAGGGGCGGCTAGGTGAAGAGCAACACCAATCCGAATGGCCTGTGGGTCTAGTCGAGTGCCCAAGGAGGAATTGGGAACAGCTAACAGGAAATCTCCTGAGTGTGGTGCCTTCACTGCCAGGAGACGAGCTTTGTCCTTTCCTGAGGCATTGGAGAGCATTGTGTTGGCGATTTTTTCCATGATCGGTTTGTCCCAGTGGGATTGTTTGTGTTCTTTGGGAGGAGCAGGTCTACTGGAGGAATCTGTAAGGGTGTCCCACCGAATCGCTGCTTCAGTAAACTTGGGGTCTTGAGCTCCTTTCACGTCTCTCAAGCGTTCGGGAACAATCTTCTTGACTAATGCACTGGAAGCCAAACACGAAGACAGAAAAGCAGGTAAAGCAACATGCGTTGCTTTGCGCACCTGATCCCATTGTTGATCCTCTAGTGACAGGTTTAGTGCCTTCTTAAAGGTTGATCTCAGGTGTACGTCATATTCGTCGATTGTTGGGTTGTCAAAAGAGGGTGCACACCTCAGGAAGTGAGCCTTGGCATAGTAAGGCACCTTGTGAGGAGATGCAGAGCATCATGAGCATCAAGATCGCTTATTCTCTCCTCCATTCTCATCAGGTCATTCAATTTGTCCTTGAGAACAGTGTCGATGGCCTGGTGACCCAGCGGTGCTCCCAAGAAGGTACTGTTGGACGGAGTGGTAGTAGAGACTTCTGGGAGGATTCTTCGCACAGCATTGATTATTTCCTGGTTCGCTGTGACGATTTCACACTTGGAGGGATTGAGGATGAGTCCCAAGTCTTCTCCCTGTGTTTTCACCAGTTGTAGGTCCCCTACCAGGGACTCTTCAGTACCTGCCAGAGTGCCATCATCCAGGTACCAGATGTTGAGCTCGCTGCGTAGGCTGGAAGTTAGTTCTCTTACTGCCAAGCAGAAGAGAAGTGGAGCGAGTGGGTGACCCTGCTGAACACCCTCTGATGAGAGAATTTCATGTTCTCCAAACAAAAGAATTGAAAATTTGCTGTAGCCGGCTGAAATGAAGGGAAAAAGACTGGGGAACCGATCCCGAGCAGCTGGCAAGACAGCATCTCTCTTCACCATATTAAAGGCATTTCTAAAATTAAGTTTGACTACGGCCTTGTCTTCTGGTCGGTCCCTGATGTAGGCCCTTGCCGCATGAGGAATATATATATATATATATATATAATATATATATATATATAATATATATATATATATATATATATATATATATATATATATATATATTCAACAAGTTGGCCGTCTCCCACCGAGGCAGGATGACCAAAAAAAAAAAATGAAAATCCCCCAAAAGAAAATGCTTTCATCATCATTCAAAACTTTCACCACACTCACACATTATCACTGTTTTTGCAGAGGTGCTCAGAATAAAACAGTTTAAAAGCATATACGTATAAAGATACACAACATATCCCTCCAAACTGCCAATATCCCAAACCCCTCCTTTAAAGTGCAGGCATTGTACTTCCCATTTCCAGGACTCAAGTCCGACTATATGAAAATAACCGGTTTCCCTGAATATATATATATATATATATATATATATATATATATATATATATATATATATATATATATATATATATATATATATATAATAAAAATTAATGGTGTGAGGGGATGGATGAAGGGAAGGAAAGAAGGAAGGGTCCTTCACAGGAGAATCACGTTGCTAATCTTTGTACCGTGAGAATATGGTGTCCCTCGTGTCTTGTGTCCATGAAATAGCACCGCCACACTGTAGCACCACACAGAAGCACCACCAAGACACCACCTGTGCTCCACCACACTCCAACGCCAATAATAATAATAATAATAATAATAATAATCTTTATTTCGACAAGTACATGATATAATTTATACAGACCATAGTTGAAGTCAGTGACATACTATATAGAAAGCCCCTTGGTTATACGGAACATTTCGGGCAGATCATGTCAATTTTGTTCCCAGGATGCGACTCACACCAGTCGGCTAACAGCCAGGTACCTACTTACTGCCAGGTGAACAGGGACACCAGATGTCTTAAGGAAAAACGCCCTTATGTTTCCACTTTAACTAAAGAAACAGTACCACTCTCACTCGAATCAAAGCTGATTAAGTCCCATACCGCAAGCGCTATGTGACCCCTGTTAGTTTAGCGCTTCCTCGTGAATACAATAATAACAGTTATGAAGAAAATAAAGACAAAGTGGAAGAACAAGCTTTTGCTGGGACACGTTTTGCTCAGTGTAGATCTTAGTCATGTTTCACTCTGTGTAGAGCTTATCAAGTCATGTTTCACTCTGTGTAGAGCTTATCAAGTCATGTTTCACTCTGTGTAGAGCTTATCAATTCATGTTTCACTCTGTGTAGAGCTTATCAAGTCATGTTTCACTCTGTGTAGAGCTTATCAATTCATGTTTCACTCTGTGTAGAGCTTATCAAGTCATGTTTCACTCTGTGTAGAGCTTATCAATTCATGTTTCACTCTGTGTAGAGCTTATCAAGTCATGTTTCACTCTGTGTAGAGCTTATCAAGTCATGTTTCACTCTGTGTAGAGCTTATCAATTCATGTTTCACTCTGTGTAGAGCTTATCAATTCATATTTCACTCTGTGTAGAGCTTATCAATTCATGTTTCACTCTGTGTAGAGCTTATCAAGTCATGTTTCACTCTGTGTAGAGCTTATCAATTCATGTTTCACTCTGTGTAGAGCTTATCAAGTCATGTTTCACTCTGTGTAGAGCTTATCAATTCATGTTTCACTCTGTGTAGAGCTTATCAATTCATGTTTCACTCTGTGTAGAGCTTATCAATTCATGTTTCACTCTGTGTAGAGCTTTATCAAGTCATGTTTCACTGTGTAGAGCTTTATCAAGTCATGTTTCACTGTGTAGAGCTTTATCAAGTCATGTTTCACTGTGTAGAGCTTTATCAAGTCATGTTTCACTCTGTGTAGAGCTTTATCAAGTCATGTTTCACTGTGTAGATCTTTATCAAGTCATGTTTCACTCTGTGTAGAGCTTTATCAAGTCATGTTTCACTCTGTGTAGAGCTTTATCAGGTCATGTTTCACTCTGTAGAGCTTTATCAAGTCATGTTTCACTGTGTAGAGCTTTATAAAGTCATGTTTCACTGTGTAGAGCTTTATCAAGTCATGTTTCACTGTGTAGAGCTTTATCAAGTCATGTTTCACTGTGTAGATCTTTATCAAGTCATGTTTCACTCTGTGTAGAGCTTTATCAAGTCATGTTTCACTCTGTGTAGAGCTTTATCAGGTCATGTTTCACTCTGTAGAGCTTTATCAAGTCATGTTTCACTGTGTAGAGCTTTATCAAGTCATGTTTCACTCTGTAGAGCTTTATCAAGTCATGTTTCACTGTGTAGAGCTTTATCAAGTCATGTTTCACTGTGTAGAGCTTTATCAAGTCATGTTTCACTGTGTAGAGCTTTATCAAGTCATGTTTCACTGTGTAGAGCTTTATCAAGTCATGTTTCACTGTGTAGGGCTTTATCAAGTCATGTTTCACTGTGTAGGGCTTTATCAAGTCATGTTTCACTGTGTAGAGCTTTATCAAGTCATGTTTCACTGTGTAGAGCTTTATCAAGTCATGTTTCACTGTGTATAGCTTTATCAAGTCATGTTTGACTGTGTATAGCTTTATCAAGTCATGTTTCACTGTGTAGAGCTTTATCAAGTCATGTTTCACTGTGTAGAGCTTTATCAAGTCATGTTTCACTGTGTAGAGCTTTATCAAGTCATGTTTCACTGTGTAGGCTTTATCAAGTCATGTTTCACTGTGTAGAGCTTTATCAAGTCATGTTTCACTGTGTAGAGCTTTATCAAGTCATGTTTCACTGTGTAGAGCTTTATCAAGTCATGTTTCACTGTGTAGAGCTTTATCAAGTCATGTTTCACTGTGTAGGGCTTTATCAAGTCATGTTTCACTGTGTAGAGCTTTATCAAGTCATGTTTGACTGTGTAGAGCTTTATCAAGTCATGTTTGACTGTGTATAGCTTTATCAAGTCATGTTTCACTGTGTAGAGCTTTATCAAGTCACAAGCATTATTTTATTTTTTGTCGAATCTGGCCACTTATTTTTGTAACGTAATGTTCGCACGAAGAAGGTTAACACAGCAGTATCATCAGGTACCACAACAACAACGATAAAGAAGGAAACAATATCAACAACTACCACAATCACAACTACCACAACAACAACGATAAAGAAAAAGCGATCAGGCTGTTAGCTCAACATATGCACCACAGCCCGGCTGATCAGGAACTTTTTTGAGACATTTGTCGAGTTCCCTCTTGGAGACAACCAGGGGTCTGTTGGTAATCCCCCCTTTGCATGGAGGGAAGGTGTTGCAAAGTCGTGGTCATTTAACACTTATTGCGTTCTCTCTCAGACTTTCTTTGTCGTGTTAGTAACTGCGGAGGGTTAATAAGCCAGGATAACCCAAGAAAGCCAAGCAGTGTGGCTTATTTCAACTGGGGGTCGTTTTTAAGGTCCTACCCCAGGATTCAACCCACAACAGTCGACTAACTTCCAGGTATCTAATCACTGATACCTGGAGTATCTGGAGTTTACCTGGAGAGAGTTCCGGGGGTCAACGCCCCCGCGGCCCGGTCTGTGACCAGGCCTCCTGGTGGATCAGAGCCTGATCAACCAGGCTGTTGCTGCTGGCTGCACGCAAACCAACGTACGAGCCACAGCCCGGCTGGTCAGGAACCGACTTTAGGTGCTTGTCCAGTGCCAGCTTGAAGACTGCCAGGGGTCTGTTGGTAATCCCCCTTATGTATGCTGGGAGGCAGTTGAACAGTCTCGGGCCCCTGACACTTATTGTATGGTCTCTTAACGTGCTAGTGACACCCCTGCTTTTCATTGGGGGGATGTTGAATCGTCTGCCAAGTCTTTTGCTTTCGTAGTGAGTGATTTTCGTGCGCAAGTTCGGTACTAGTCCCTCTAGGATTTTCCAGGTGTATATAATCATGTATCTCTCCCGCCTGCGTTCCAGGGAATACAGTTTTAGGAACCTCAAGCGCTCCCAGTAATTGAAGTGTTTTATCTAAGTTATGCGCGCGGTGAAGGTTCTCTGTACATTTTCTAGGTCAGCAATTTCACCTGCCTTGAAAGGTGCTGTTAGTATGCAGCAATATTCCAGCCTAGATAGAACAAGTGACCTGAAGAGTGTCATCATGGGCTTGGCCTCCCTAGTTTTGAAGGTTCTCATTATCCATCCTGTCATTTTTCTAGCAGATGCGATTGATACAATGTTATGGTCCTTGAAGGTGAGATCCTCCGACGTGATCACTCCCAGGTCTTTGACGTTGGTGTTTCGCTCTATTTTGTGGCCAGAATTTGTTTTGTACTCTGATGAAGATTTAATTTCCTCGTGTTTACCATATCTGAGTAATTGAAATTTCTCATCGTTGAACTTCATATTGTTTTCTGCAGCCCACTGAAAGATTCGGTTGATGTCCGCCTGGAGCCTTGCAGTGTCTGCAATGGAAGACACTGTCATGCAGATTCGGGTGTCATCTGCAAAGGAAGACACGGTGCTGTGGCTGACATCCTTGTCTATGTCGGATATGAGGATGAGGAACAAGATGGGAGCGAGTACTGTGCCTTGTGGAACAGAGCTTTTCACCGTAGCTGCCTCGGACTTTACTCTGTTGACGACTACTCTCTGTGTTCTGTTAGGAAATTATAGATCCATCGACCGACTTTTCCTGTTATTCCTTTAGCACGCATTTTGTGCGCTATTACGCCATGGTCACACTTGTCGAAGGCTTTTGCAAAGTCTGTATATATTACATCTGCATTCTTTTTATCTTCTAGTGCATTTAGGACCTTGTCGTAGTGATCCAATAGTTGGGACAGACAGGAGCGACCTGTTCTAAACCCATGTTGCCCTGGGTTGTGTAACTGATGGGTTTCTAGATGGGTGGTGATCTTGCTTCTTAGGACCCTTTCAAAGATTTTTATGATATGGGATGTTAGTGCTATCGGTCTGTAGTTCTTTGCTGTTGCTTTACTGCCCCCTTTGTGGAGTGGGGCTATGTCTGTTGTTTTTAGTAAATGTGGGACGACCCCCGTGTCCCTGCTCCCTCTCCATAGGATGGAAAAGGCTCGTGATAGGGGCTTCTTGCAGTTCTTGATGAACACGGAGTTCCATGAGTCTGGCCCTGGGGCAGAGTGCATGGGCATGTCATTTATCGCCTGTTCGAAGTCATTTGGCGTCAGGATAACATCGGATAGGCTTGTGTTAACCAAATTTTGTGGCTCTCTCATAAAAAATTCATTTTGATCTTCGACTCTCAGTCTGGTTAGCGGCTTGCTAAAAACTGAGTCATATTGGGACTTGAGTAGCTCACTCATTTCCTTGCTGTCATCTGTGTAGGACCCATCTTGTTTAAGTAGGGGCCCAATACTGGACGTTGTTCTCGACTTTGATTTGGCATAGGAGAAGAAATTGGGTTCCTTTCGATTTCATTTATGGCTTTTAGTTCTTCCCGCGATTCCTGACTCCTATAAGATTCCTTTAGCTTAAGTTCGATGCTTGCTATTTCTCTGACCAGTGTCTCCCTACGCATTTCAGATATATTGACCTCTTTTAGCCGCTCTGTTATTCTTTTCCGTCGCCTGTAAAGGGAGCGCCTGTCTCTTTCTATTTTACATCTACTCCTCCTTTTTCTTAGAGGAATAAGCCTTGTGCATACATCGAGTGCCACCAAGTTACTGTTCTAGGCATAAGTTGGGGTCTGTGTTGCTTAGTATATCTTCCCAGCTTATATCGGTTAGGACTTGGTTTACTTGGTCCCACTTTATGTTTTTGTTATTGAAGTTGAATTTGGTGAATGCTCCCTCGTGACTAGTCTCATTATGTCGGTCTGGGGCTCCACGCATACATGTCTGAACCTCAATTATGTTGTGATCTGAGTATATTGTTTTTGATATGGTGACATTTCTTATCAGATCATCATTGTTAGTGAAGATGAGGTCAAGTGTATTCTCCAGTCTAGTAGGCTCTATTATTTGCTGGTTTAAATTGAATGTTGTGCAGAGATTTAAAAGCTCGTGTGAGTGTGAGTTTTCATCAGAGCTGCCTCCTGGTGTTATTACTGCAACAATATTATTTGCTGTATTCCTCCATTTTAGGTGCCTTAAGTTGAAATCCCCCAGGAGCAAGATGTTGGGTGCAGGAGCTGGAAGATTTTCCAGACAGTGGTCAATTTTTAACAGCTGTTCCTGGAATTGCTGGGATGTTGCATCCGGAGGCTTGTAGACTACCACAATGACTAGGTTTTGGTTCTCGACCTTTACTGCTAAAACTTCCACTACATCATTTGAGGCATTTAGCAGTTCTGTGCAAACAAGTGACTCTGCAATGTACAGGCCAACCCCCCCCCCCCCTTTTGCCTGTTCACTCTGTCACATCTGTATAGGTTGTAACCTGGGATCCATATTTCGTTGTCCATGTGATCCTTTATGTGGGTCTCAGTGAAAGCCGCGAACATTGCCTTTGCCTCTGCAAGCAGTCCATGGCTGAAAGGTATTTTGTTTGTTGCTGGCTTTAGACCCTGTATATTTGCAAAGAAGAATGTCATCGGATTGGTGGTATTGTTGGTACTGGGGGGGGGATTTTTTCCGGCATTAGTATCTGTATCTGTTGGTTTGGAGTGGAGGCCATAGACTGTGGTTCCACTCCAGGAATGACTGGATTTGGTGTACGATTTCTGCCATTTCCTGCCAGTTTTTTTTCCTTCCTGGCACTAAAAAACCTCTCCCTCTTGAGTGGCTGTGGCTACCCAGGTTTTCCCATGGCCTGGATGTTTTGTACCTTTTTGTACCCTTTAGATGGTGTGCCTGGCAATTTAAGTTATAGCACAGTCTTTCCTGTACTGAAGAGGTACACTTTTTCGGGGTTTGAAAAAGCTTACAGGAAAGGGAGTTTGCATTTCCTTTTGTCATAGGGGCATGGCATTTTCTAGGGTGGTCATAGTTGCACGCCCCGTCTGTTTTTCCAGATTTCCATGTCTGCAGATACCAAGTGCATGTATGTGCACAGGCTTGGTTTTTCCCTTTGCCTTGTGTTTCTGTGACTGTATTCCCGTTGGTGCATGTTTCCCTGTCTTATTCCTATCCTCCCCAGCACCAACAATGGAGCTCCCACCAGTTGTTTTTGGTAATATATCCTCACTATTGCTAGTGGAGTCCTCTTGTTTGCTATTTCCTGTGGTATTTCTAGTTTGCAATATTGGTTTTATCTTATTTTTTGACTACACTTGTTTTCCCCCCTACGGTCCCGTCCCTATGAGGTCATTTATATGTATTCCTTCCCGCGTTAATTCCGACTACCTGGACAAAATCTCCAGCTTCACCATTATGTCTCCCAGGACAGCACCTCCAGCTTCACCATTTACTGTCTCCCCGGACAGCACCTCCGCTTCACCATTATGTCTCCGGACAGCACCTCCAGCTTCACCATTACTGTCTCCCAGGACAGCACTATCAGCCCCACATTTACTGACTACCAGGACATCACCTCCAGCCTTACAGTTTCTGACTACATGGCCAGTATCAAGGGCAGTACCATTCAGCCCAGACTTTTTATGTTCCCATCTGTTGTAGAAAGCTTCCATGTTGTCTATGAAAGCAGCTTTGATGTTATCCTCTTCTAATACCCTTGTGATTTTAGTCCACAGATTTTCCTCATTTGGGCATACCCAAAAACACTTCCCTTTTTTTAATACTGTTTTGTAGCTAGTTCTTGGATATCTGCCCCAAGGGGTGTGACACCAATTTCCACAAAAATGACAATTTATCCATGTGGCAGCCCGTTTGTTTGATTGACTGCAGACTACACAGAGCTTCATAATGATTTGAATGGTTGATTTACTGTAATTCTGCTAGCAACCTCTTGAATACTCTATTAATAACCTCCTTAAATGAAGCTCTAGCTATTTGTATTTCTATTTCTAACTGTACTTGTATATTGGACAGCTTACCGTGTACGTTCCTGATTTATATTTATTGTTTGTGTTTGATAAGGGCGCCTACAACCCCATCCGTTTACAGTCTGCTTTATTGTCCAACGAATCCGTTTGAAACCAGTCAATGGTTCGGACCATCAAGGGTTCGGACCAGTTGAGGGTTCGGACCATCAAGGGTTCGGACCAGTCGATCTGATCTGATCAGTGGGTCACTTATTTAAAACATACTAGTCGGTGATTTGGGCTAACACATGAAGGATCTACTTGAAATTATCTACCCGAGTAATATGTGATTTGATTGATACAAAAGTATAACTTGCGTGTTGAAGAGCCGGTGATTTCTGGCAGCTCCTACAGTGACGAACGGTCGAGCCTCAACCCTTGTTTATCAGTCGCTGTATCTAGCTTTTCTAGTTTTTTTTCGTCTCCACCATAGGTAATAAGTGTTAGGTAAAAGGACACAGGTGCAAGTAATGCGACATTTTATTGTGGCAACGTTTCGCTCTCCATGAGCTTTGTCAAGCCGTTACCTGGAGAGTGAAACGTTACCACAATAAAATGTCACATTAGTTGCACTTGTGTCCTTTTATCTAACATATTGTTGGTAATTCTACTAACATTATTACAGGTGACAAGTGTTTCAGAAGGCTAGCACCTACGACCCACCTCGCCCAGGGTTCGACTTGGGCATTTTGGTTGTGTGCCCAGCTCTCTACCACCAGAAAAAATGTTGGAACGGCAGATAGTACTCGAGAAATCGAACAGCAGCGGTAAGTAGATAATAACGAGAACAGACGAACAAGAGAAGATAGAAGGAAGGTAATGAGGAAGGAAGAAGACGAGGAAGATAGGAGGGGAGGTAACGAGGAAGATAGGAATGGAGGGGACGAGGAAGATAGGAATGGAGGGGACGAGGAAGATAGGAGGGGAGATAACGCGGAAGATAGGAGGGGAGGTAACAAGGAAGATAGGAGGGGAGGTAACAAGGAAGATAGGAGGGGAGGTAACAAGGAAGATAGGAGGGGAGGTAACAAGGAAGATAGATCAATATGATGCGAAAATATGTCAGAAAAACGCTTCAAAGTAATGGTTGAAAAGTGTGAATTGTCTGTGTGGCCAGCCAGACAGTCTGCCAGCCAGCCAGCCAGGAAGTCTGCCAGCCACCCAGCTAGTCTACTAGCCAGCCAGACATTCTGCTAACCATCCAGGAAACCAACCTGCAAGCCAGATAGTCTACCAACCAGCCTGCCAGCCAGATAGTCTACCAACCAGCCTGCCAGCCAGATAGTCTACCAACCAGCCTGCCAGCCAGATAGTCTACCAACCAGCCTGCCAGCCAGATAGTCTACCAACCAGCCTGCAAGCCAGATAGTCTACCAACCAGCCTGCAAGCCAGATAGTCTACCAACCAGCCTGCAAGCCAGATAGTCTACCAACCAGCCTGCCAGTCAGATAGTGTACCAACCAGCCTGCAAGCCAGATAGTCTACCAACCAGCCAGCCAACTAGCTAGTCAGACAGGCAGCCTGCCTTTCAGTGTGGCAGAAATATTACCGGCATCCTGCCTGCCAGGCAGACACAGTCTTACCAACACTGTTAATACACCTACCCACTCTCTTCACCTCTCCTATTCTCTCCTCCCTCTTCTCCCCACTCACCGTTTTTTATCAATTACCTGGCGTAAGGTATACATTTACCCAGACCGCAGACTTCGTGAGAGAAACACTCTGCTTACATTTCGCTCCTCCCATCCGGAAACCCTCACTGAGAGAGGTTTACCTTGACGTCGAGTATAGATGAAACGAAATGTTCACTTTATAAGGGATAATGGTGTTTGTGAGGGCATTAAAGTCGTACCCAACAGCGTTCTCAAGGTCGCTAAATAGCCCCTTAATAGTGGGAAAATTCGGCCGTATTGGCATGGCTGGGTTTAGTGTCCTCGCGTTTTCCACCTCTTGTGGAAGTTTATTTTAAAAAATAAATATATGTGGAGGCAATAGTGGTAAGTCACCTTTTTTGTAATTGACGGCTCCGAACACTGAGTTTCTGAGTGTTGTAGCTGACGTCTGCTAGTGTTGTAGCTGACGTCTGCAAGTGTTGTAGCTGACGTCTGCTAGTGTTATAGCTGACGTCTGCTAGTGTTGTAGCTGACGTCTGCTAGTGTTGTAGCTGACGTCTGCTAGTGTTGTGGCTGACGTCTGCTAGTGTTGTAGCTGGCGTCTGCTAGTGTTGTAACTGACGTCTGCCATTATAACTCAGGTCTGCTAGTGTTGTAGCTGACGTCTGCTAGTGTTGTAGCTGACGTCTGCTAGTGTTGTAGCTGACGTCTGCTAGTGTTGTAGCTGACGTCTGCTAGTGTTGTAGCTGACGTCTGCTAGTGTTGTAGCTGACGTCTGCTAGTGTTGTAGCTGACGTCTGCTAGTGTTGTAGCTGACGTCTGCTAGTGTTGTAGCTGACGTCTGCTAGTGTTGTGGCTGACGTCTGCTAGTGTTGTGGCTGACGTCTGCTAGTGTTGTAGCTGGCGTCTGCTAGTGTTGTAACTGACGTCTGCCATTATAACTCAGGTCTGCTAGTGTTGTAGCTGACGTCTGCTAGTGTTGTAGCTGACGTCTGCTAGTGTTGTAGCTGACGTCTGCTAGTGTTGTAGCTGACGTCTGCTAGTGTTGTAGCTGACGTCTGCTAGTGTTGTAGCTGACGTCTGCTAGTGTTGTAGCTGACGTCTGCTAGTGTTGTAGCTGACGTCTGCTAGTGTTGTAGCTGACGTCTGCTAGTGTTGTGGCTGACGTCTGCTAGTGTTGTAGCTGGCGTCTGCTAGTGTTGTAACTGACGTCTGCCATTATAACTCAGGTCTGCTAGTGTTGTAGCTGACGTCTGCTAGTGTTGTAGCTGACGTCTGCTAGAGTTGTAGCTGACGTCTGCTAGTGTTGTAACTGACGTCTGCCAGTGTTGTAACTCAGGTCTGCTAGTGTTGTAGCTGACGTCTGCTAGTGTTGTAACTCAGGTCTGCTAAGTGTTGTAACTCAGGTCTGCTAGTGTTGGAGCTGACGTCTGCTAGTGCTGTAGCTGACGTCTGCTAGTGCTGTAGCTGACGTCTGCTAGTGCTGTAGCTGACGTCTGCCAGTGTTGTAACTTAGGTCTGCTAGTGTTGTAGCTGACGTCTGCCAGTGTTGTAACTCAGGTCTGCTAGTGCTGGAGCTGACGTCTGCTAGTGTTGTAACTCAGGTCTGCTAGTGTTTGAGCTGACGTCTGCTAGTGTTGTAACTCAGGTCTGCTAGTGTTGGAGCTGACGTCTTCTAATGTTGTAACTGACGTTTGCCAGTGTTGTAACTCAGGTCTGCTAGTGTTGGAGCTGACGTCTGCTAGTGTTGGAGCTGACGTCTGCTAGTGTTGTAGCTGACGTCTGCTAGTGTTGTAACTCAGGTCTGCTAGTGTTGGAGCTGACGTCTTCTAGTGTTGTAACTGACGTTTGACAGTGTTGTAACTCAGGTCTGCTAGTGTTGGAGCTGACGTCTGCTAGTGTTGGAGCTGACGTCTGCTAGTGTTGGAGCTGACGTCTGCTAGTGTTGTAGCTGACGTCTGCTAGTGTTGGAGCTGACGTCTGCTAGTGTTGGAGCTGACGTCTGCTAGTGCTGTAGCTGACGTCTGCTAGTGTTGTAGCTGACGTCTGCCAGTGTTGTAACTTAGGTCTGCTAGTGTTGTAGCTGACGTCTGCCAGTGTTGTAACTCAGGTCTGCTAGTGCTGGAGCTGACGTCTGCTGGTGTTGTAGCTGACGTCTGCTAGTGTTGTAACTCAGGTCTGCTAGTGTTGGAGCTGACGTCTGCTAGTGTTGTAGCTAGACGTCTGCTAGTGTTGTAACTCAGGTCTGCTAGTGTTGGAGCTGACGTCTGCTAGTGTTGGAGCTGACGTCTGCTAGTGCTGTAGCTGACGTCTGCTAGTGTTGTAACTGACGTCTGCTAGTGTTGTAACTCAGGTCTGCTAGTGTTGGAGCTGACGTCTGCTAGTATTATAGCTGACGTCTGCTAGTGTTGTAGCTGGCGTCTGTTAGCGTTGTAGCTGACGTCTGCTAGTGTTGTAGCTGGCATCTGCTAGTGTTGTAGCTGCCGTCTGCTAGTGCTGTAGCTGACGTCTGCTAGTGTTGTAACTGACGTCTGCTAGTGTTGTAACTCAGGTCTGCTAGTGTTGGAGCTGACGTCTGCTAGTATTATAGCTGACGTCTGCTAGTGTTGTAGCTGGCGTCTGTTAGCGTTGTAGCTGACGTCTGCTAGTGTTGTAGCTGGCATCTGCTAGTGTTGTAGCTGGCGTCTGCTAGTGCTGTAGCTGACGTCTGCTAGTATTATAGCTGACGTCTGCTAGTGTTGTAGCTGGCGTCTGTTAGCGTTGTAGCTGACGTCTGCTAGTGTTGTAGCTGGCATCTGCTAGTGTTGTAGCTGGCGTCTGCTAGTGCTATAGCTGACGTCTGCTAGTATTATAGCTGACGTCTGCTAGTGTTGTAGCTGACGTCTGCTAGTGTTGTAGCTGACGTCTGCTAGTGTTGTAGCTGGCGTCTGCTAGTGTTGTAGCTCAGGTCTGCTAGTGTTGGAGCTGACGTCTGCTAGTGTTGCAACTCAGGTCTGCTAGTGTTGCAGCTGACGTCTGCTGGTGTTGTATCTCAGGTCTGCTAGTGTTGGAGCTGACGTCTGCTAGTGCTGTAGCTGACGTCTGCTAGTATTATAGCTGACGTCTGCTAGTGTTGTAGCTGGCGTCTGCTAGTGTTGTAGCTGACGTCTGCTAGTGTTGTAGCTCAGGTCTGCTAGTGTTGTACCTCAGGTCTGCAAGTGTTGTAGCTGAGGTTTGCTAGTGTTGTAGCTCAGGTCTGCTAGTGTTGTAGCTAAGGACTACTAGAGTTGTAACTCAGGTCTGCTAGTGTTGTAGCTGAGGACTGCTAGTGTTGTAGTTGAGAACTGCTAGTGTTGTAGCTGAGGACTGCTAGTGTTGTAGCTGAGGACTGCTAGTGTTGTAGCTCAGGTCTGCTAGTGTTGTAGCTGAGGACTGCTAGTGTTGTAACTGAGGACTGCTAGTGTTGTAGCTCAGGTCTGCTAGTGTTGTAGGTGAGGACTGCTAGTGTTGTAGCTGAGAACTGCTAGTGTTGTAGCTGAGGACTGCTAGTGTTGTAGCTGAGGACTGCTAGTGTTGTAGCTGAGGACTGCTAGTGTTGTAGCTCAGGTCTGCTAGTGTTGTAGCTGAGGACTGCTAGTGTTGTAACTGAGGACTGCTAGTGTTGTAGCTCAGGTCTACTAGTGTTGTAGGTGAGGACTGCTAGTGTTGTAGCTGAGAACTGCTAGTGTTGTAGCTGAGGACTGCTAGTGTTGTAGCTGAGGACTGCTAGTGTTGTAGCTGACTGCTAGTGTTGTAGCTCAGGTCTGCTAGTGTTGTAGGTGAGGACTGCTAGTGTTGTAACTGAGGACTGCTAGTGTTGTAGCTCAGGTCTGCTAGTGTTGCAGCTGAGGACTGCTAGTGTTGTAACTGAGGACTGCTAGTGTTGTAGCTCAGGTCTGCTAGTGTTGCAGCTGAGGACTGCTAATGTTGCAGCTGAGGACTGCTAGTGTTGTAGCTCAGGTCTGCTAGTGTTGTAGCTGAGGACTGCTAGTGTTGTAGCTCAGGTCTGCTAGTTGTAGGTGAGGACTACTAGCGTTGTAGCTGAGGACTACAAGTGTTGTAGCTCAGGACTGCTAGTGTTGTAGGTGAGGACTACAAGTGTTGTAGCTGAGGTCTACACAAGTTGTGGCTGAAGTTTGGCTTCGTTTGTGCTAGTCGTTAAAGCTACATGTCACCTCTTCACCACCAGTCAAAAATAGTGTACTCCTTAAAATGTGGAGTGAAGTGTCAGTAAGTACACACTGAGAGATATACACGGAGAGGTGTATACCGCCGTGTCACGGGGTACAGGAGGTGGGGATCGTGCTCAGGTCTCTGTTTCCTGTCTTGGAGGAAGATCATGTAGTTGACGCGGATTATGGTATGGAACTCTACGATGGTGGATCCGTCTCAGCTTAAAGCCGGGGTTTCAAAGCTCATCTTGCAGGTTAAGTGGCAGTTGAAAGTGATTAACTGATTGCAATGAAAGTTATTTCAGTTAGACACGTGTGCAACACTTAGATATCATTATTTTGGGAACGTTTCGTCACACAGTGGCTTCATTAGTCCAGTAAAAAGAATAGTGAAGATTGGAAGGGGTTTGAGGTAATCAGTCCATCAGTCTTGATTGACTGATTACATCTACTCCGGGCTGAGGGACTGATTACCTCAAACTCCTGATCTCCAACCATACTTCCCTGTACTGGACTGAGGAAGCCACTGTGAGGCGAAACGTTTCCATAATAAAGATACCCAAGTGTTGCACGTGTCTAATTTATCAACTTGTCAGTTCCCTGATAGTACTCCAGACAGTGTGAACACGACCACACATGATAGTACCCCAGTCAATGTGAACATGACCACACATGATAGTACTCCAGACAGTGTGAACACGGCCATACGTGATAGTACTCCAGACAGTGTGAACACGACCACACGTGATGGTACTCCAGACAGTGTGAACACGACCACACATGATAGTACTCCAGGCATTGTGAACAAGATCACACTTGATAGTACTCCAGACAGTGCGAAGATCACACTTGATTTTTAACCCGGATGGTTAGCCGTTCAGGATAACCCAAGAGGACTGTCTTTTATTTTCGTTGTGGTTCTTCAATGTGACCCCACACCAGTCAACTGCTTGGTGAACAGGGACAACAGGTGTCACTAAACATGCCCATGTTTCCATCCGTGCCGGGGACTGAACCATGGACACTCGGTGTGTGAGGCGAGCGCTCTGCCAATCTAGCCACGGGACCCTTCCATGTTTCTCTAACCTGCTGACTGTTACAGCTACCAAGAATTTTGGAACGACGGAGACACCTTTTCCTGAAACCTGCGTTTTCGTGTTCCTGCTGGAAGTACTCAAATGTTACCTTTCGTATACCTGTGATGGGTTTCCAGAGTTTACCTACCCCCACAACCTTCCTGGGCTAGGCTTGCATCCTGCTCGTCGAGTATAAAATGCAATTTAAATAGTGTTCTCCCACTTCTTGGAAATATCTGTGTTGGGTAAACTATATCGGCGCATTACAACCAGGTATTGTACCAGTTTTTACCTGTGTAGTGTGAAAGTGGCTGCTAAAATATACCTTCATTTGTTTTATGCCTAATATCAGATTTTTCTTTGTTATATATATATATATATATATATGCGCATAAAGCACTGCGTACCTTGTTCCAAGGTTCGTAGGTTCGAGTCTCCTTCAGCCAGAGATCAGTATTTGTGTATATTTCGCCTGCTCTTGCGAATTCCTTGCATATATATTATATATATATATATATATATATATATATATATATATAATATATATATATATATAAAATATATACTAGTATATTGTTGTTTTTATGTAGGTAACATTCCTAAAAATGTTGTTTAATAAACTTTAGTTTTTTCTTATGTGAAGAACAAGGAGAGGAGTGTTGGTAATCTCAAGCATTTTGATGCACTCAGTTTTTGTTTGCAGTGATCTGCTTGAGATGGGTAATTGATAGATAAAAAAGTTAAGTACAAGATAAGTTGTTGATAACTAATGTGGACACAAGAAATAAATGATAATGCCAGAGAAAATCGTTTCTTGCTATGTGGTTGTGAAACCAGGATCCACGCCAGGAGAAGACGGGAAACAAGAGGAGAGGAGGAAGATAAAGAGGAAGAAATGAAAGAGGAGAGTAGGAGAAGGACGATCAGGATGTAAAGGAGGAGAAGGAAGATGATTACAAGTTGTAATGGGGTGACGATGAGACCAGAGGTACACATGGCCATCACACACACTGAGAGGGGTGAGTGGGAGACAGAACTGTGGGGGTGAGAGAAGTGACGAACACGTCCTACCACTTCTCTACTGCACGTGTCACTCTCCTATCCTTTCCACTTCCCATACTCCTCCTCCTCCTACTCCTCCTCCACTCCCCTAATCTCTCCTCTCATCTCCCCTCCTCACGCGCGTGCTAACTGGAGAACGACAAGAGGCGAGGGCAAGGAGGGAGTACAGCACTGGTAAGGGAAGCACGCGCTAGTGAGGGCTACACATTGTTCTTACCTTTAATAATAATAATAATATTAAGAAAAAGAAGAAGCAACTACAACACTGAGGAGAAGTAAAGAGAGAGAGGAACGATATTTGAGAGAAAATAAGAGTGGGGGAAAATAAAAGGAGAAATTCATGGAGTTGATTTTTAGATTTTGCTACCGAAGTGGCTAGTTTATGGTGCACGTCATATCCATCCTGTGGATGGTAGTAGCTAGTTTATCGTGTACCTCATATCCATCCTGTGGATGGTAGTGGCTAGTTTATGATGCACGTCATATCCATCCTGTTGATGGTAGTGGCTAGTTTATCGTGTACCTCATATCCATCCTGTGGATGGTAGTGGCTAGTTTATGGTGCACGTCATATCCATCCTGTGGATGGTAGTGGCTAGTTTATGGTGCACGTCATATCCATCCTGTGGATGGTAGTGGCTAGTTTATGATGCACGTCATATCCATCCTGTGGATGGTAGTGGCTAGTTTATCGTGTACCTCATATCCATCCTGTGGATGGTAGTGGCTAGTTTATGATGCACGTCATATCCATCCTGTTGATGGTAGTGGCTAGTTTATCGTGAACCTCATATCCATCCTGTGGATGGTAGTGGCTAGTTTATGGTGCACGTCATATCCATCCTGTGGATGGTAGTGCCTAGTTTATGGTGCACGTCATATCCATCCTGTGGATGGTAGTGGCTAGTTTATGATGCACGTCATATCCATCCTGTGGATGGTAGTGGCTAGTTTATCGTGTACCTCATATCCATCCTGTGGATGGTAGTGGCTAGTTTATGATGCACGTCATATCCATCCTGTTGATGGTAGTGGCTAGTTTATCGTGAACCTCATATCCATCCTGTGGATGGTAGTGGCTAGTTTATGGTGCACGTCATATCCATCCTGTGGATGGTAGTGGCTAGTTTATGGTGCACGTCATTGGATATCCATCCTGTGGATGGTAGTGGCTAGTTTATGATGCACGTCATATCCATCCTGTGGATGGTAGTGGCTAGTTTATCGTGTACCTCATATCCATCCTGTGGATGGTAGTGGCTAGTTTATCGTGTACCTCATATCCATCCTGTGGATGGTAGTGGCTAGTTTATCGTGTACCTCATATCCATCCTGTGGATGGTAGTGGCTAGTTTATGGTGCACGTCATATCCATCTTGTGGATGGTAGTGGCTAGTTTATCGTGCACGTCATATCCATCCTGTGGATGGTAGTGGCTAGTTTATGATGCACGTCATATCCATCCTGTTGATGGTAGTGGCTAGTTTATCGTGTACCTCATATCCATCCTGTGGATGGTAGTGGCTAGTTTATGGTGCACGTCATATCCATCCTGTGGATGGTAGTGGCTAGTTTATGGTGCACGTCATATCCATCCTGTGGATGGTAGTGGCTAGTTTATGATGCACGTCATATCCATCCTGTGGATGGTAGTGGCTAGTTTATCGTGTACCTCATATCCATCCTGTGGATGGTAGTGGCTAGTTTATGATGCACGTCATATCCATCCTGTTGATGGTAGTGGCTAGTTTATCGTGTACCTCATATCCATCCTGTGGATGGTAGTGGCTAGTTTATGGTGCACGTCATATCCATCCTGTGGATGGTAGTGGCTAGTTTATGGTGCACGTCATTGGATATCCATCCTGTGGATGGTAGTGGCTAGTTTATGATGCACGTCATATCCATCCTGTGGATGGTAGTGGCTAGTTTATCGTGTACCTCATATCCATCCTGTGGATGGTAGTGGCTAGTTTATGGTGCACGTCATATCCATCCCGTGGATGGTAGTGGCTAGTTTATGGTGCACGTCATATCCATCCTGTGGATGGTAGTGGCTAGTTTATGGTGCACGTCATATCCATCCTGTGGATGGTAGTGGCTAGTATATTGTGCACGTCATATCCATCCTGTGGATGGTAGTGGCTAGTTTATGGTGCACGTCATATCCATCCTGTGGATGGTAGTGGCTAGTTTATCGTGTACCTCATATCCATCCTGTGGATGGTAGTGGCTAGTTTATGGTGCACGTCATATCCATCCTGTGGATGGTAGTGGCTAGTTTATGGTGCACGTCATATCCATCCTGTGGATGGTAGTGGCTAGTTATTGTGCACGTCATATCCATCCTGTGGATGGTAGTGGCTAGTTTATGGTGCACGTCATATCCATCCCGTGGATGGTAGTGGCTAGTTTATGGTGCACGTCATATCCATCCTGTGGATGGTAGTGGCTGATTTATGGTGCACGTCATATCCGTCCTGTGGATGGTAGTGGCTAGTTTATGGTGCACGTCGTATCCATCCTGTGGATGGTAGTGGTTAGTTTATGGTGCACGTCATATCCTTCCTATGGATGGTAGTGGCTAGTTTATGGTGCACGTCATATCCATCCTTTGGATGGTAGTGGCTAGTTTATCGTGTACCTCATATCCATCCTGTGGATGGTAGTGGCTAGTTTATGGTGCACGTCATATCCATCCTGTGGATGGTAGTGGCTAGTTTATCGTGTACCTCATATCCATCCTGTGGATGGTAGTGGCTAGTTTATCGTGTACCTCATATCCATCCTGTGGATGGTAGTGGCTAGTTTATGGTGCACGTCATATCCATCTTGTGGATGGTAGTGGCTAGTTTATCGTGCACGTCATATCCGTCCTGTGGATGGTAGTGGCTAGTTATTGTGCACGTCATATCCATCCTGTGGATGGTAGTGGCTAGTTTATCGTGCACGTCATATCCATCCTGTGGATGGTAGTGGATAGTTTATTGTGCACGTCATATCCATCCTGTGGATGGTAGTGGCTAGTTTATGGTGCACGTCATATCCATCCTGTGGATGGTAGTGGCTAGTTTATGGTGCACGTCATATCCATCCTGTGGATGGTAGTGGCTAGTTTATGGTGCACGTCATATCCATCCTGTGGATGGTAGTGGCTAGTTTATGGTGCACGTCATATCCGTCCTGTGGATGGTAGTGGCTAGTTTATGGTGCACGTCATATCCATCCTGTGGATGGTAGTGGCTAGTTTATGGTGCACGTCATATCCATCCTGTGGATGGTAGTGGCTAGTTTATGGTGCACGTCATATCCATCCTGTGGATGGTAGTGGCTAGTTTATGGTGCACGTCATATCCATCCTGTGGATGGTAGTGGCTAGTTTTATCGTGTACCTCATATCCATCCTGTGGATGGTAGAGGCTAGTTTATGGTGCACGTCATATCCATCCTGTGGATGGTAGTGGCTAGTTTATGGTGCACGTCATATCCATCCTGTGGATGGTGGCTAGTTTATGGTGCACGTCATATCCATCCTGTGGATGGTAGCGGCTAGTTTATGGTGCACGTCATATCCATCCTGTGGATGGTAGTGGCTAGTTTATGGTGCACGTCATATCCATCCTGTGGATTGTAGTGGCTAGTTTATGGTGCACGTCATATCCATCCTGTGGATGGTAGTGGCTAGTTTATGGTGCACGTCATATCCATCCTGTGGATGGTAGTGGCTAGTTTATCGTGTACCTCATATCCATCCTGTGGATGGTAGAGGCTAGTTTATGGTGCACGTCATATCCATCCTGTGGATGGTAGTGGCTAGTTTATGGTGCACGTCATATCCATCCTGTGGATGGTGGCTAGTTTATGGTGCACGTCATATCCATCCTGTGGATGGTAGCGGCTAGTTTATGGTGCACGTCATATCCATCCTGTGGATGGTAGTGGCTAGTTTATGGTGCACGTCATATCCATCCTGTGGATGGTAGTGGCTAGTTTATGGTGCACGTCATATCCATCCTGTGGATGGTAGTGGCTAGTTTATGGTGCACGTCATATCCATCCTGTGGATGGTAGTGGCTAGTTTATCGTGTACCTCATATCCATCCTGTGGATGGTAGAGGCTAGTTTATGGTGCACGTCATATCCATCCTGTGGATGGTAGTGGCTAGTTTATGGTGCACGTCATATCCATCCTGTGGATGGTAGTGGCTAGTTTATGGTGCACGTCATATCCATCCTGTGGATGGTAGTGGCTAGTTTATGGTGCACGTCATATCCATCCTGTGGATGGTAGTGGCTAGTTTATGGTGCACGTCATATCCATCATGTGGATGGTAGTGGCTAGTTTATGGTGCACGTCATATCCATCCTGTGGATGGTAGTGGCTAGTTTATGGTGCACGTCATATCCATCCTGTGGATGGTAGTGGCTAGTTTATGGTGCACGTCATATCCATCCTGTGGATGGTAGTAGCTAGTTTATGGTGCACGTCATATCCATCCTGTGGATGGTAGTGGCTAGTTTATGGTGCACGTCATATCCATCCTGTGGAGGGTAGCGAAGAGCATGTGGACACACACAAGACCTAGGAACTAGGCTTCAAGACACACATAAGACCTAGGAACTAGGCGTCAAGACACACACAAGACCTAGGAACTAGGCTTCAAGACACACATAAGACCTAGGAACTAGGCTTCAAGACACACACAAGACCTAGGAACTAGGCTTCAAGACACACACAAGACCTAGGAACTAGGCTTCAAAACACACACCAGACCTAGGAACTAGGCTTCAAGACACATAAGACCTAGGAACTAGGCTTCAAGACACACACATGACCTAGGAACTAGGCTTCAAGACACACACAAGACCTAGGAACTAGGCTTCAAGACACACACAAGACCTAGGAACTAGGCTTCAAAACACACACAAGACCTAGGAACTAGGCTTCAAGACACACACAAGACCTAGGAACTAGGCTTTAAGACACACATAAGACCTAGGAACTAGGCTTCAAGACACACACAAGACCTAGGAACTAGGCTTCAAGACACACACAAGACCTAGGAACTAGGCTTCAAGACACACTCAAGACCTAGGAACTAGGCTTCAAGACACACACAAGACCTAGGAACAAGGCTTCAAGACACACACAACACCTGGGAACTAGGCTTCAAGACACACATAATACCTAGGAACTAGGCGTCAAGACACACACAAGACCTAGGAACTAGGCTTCAAGACACACACAAGACCTAGGAACTAGGCTTCAAGACACACACAAGACCTAGGAACTAGGCTTCAAGACACACATAAGACCTAGGAACTAGGCTTCAAGACACACAGAAGACCTAGGAACTAGGCTTCAAGACACACACAAGACCTAGGAACTAGGCTTCAAGACACACACAAGACCTAGGAACTAGGCTTCAAGACACACACAAGACCTAGGAACTAGGCTTTCAAGACACACACAAGACCTAGGAACTAGGCTTCAAGACACACACAAGACCTAGGAACTAGGCTTCAAGACACACACAAGACCTAGGAACTAGGCTTCAAGACACACACAAGACCTAGGAACTAGGCTTCAAGACACACACAAGACCTAGGAACTAGGCTTCAAGACACACATAAGACCTAGGAACTAGGCTTCAAGACACACATAAGACCTAGGAACTAGGTTTCAAGACACACACAAGACCTAGGAACTAGGCTTCAAGACACACACAAGACCTAGGAACTAGGCTTCAAGACACACACAAGACCTAGGAACTAGGCTTCAAGAAAACACACAAGACCTAGGAACTAGGCTTCAAGACACACATAAGACCTAGGAACTAGGCTTCAATACACACACAAGACCTAGGAACTAGGCTTCAATACACACACAAGACCTAGGAACTAGGCTTCAAGACACACACAAGACCTAGGAACTAGGCTTCAAGACACACATAAGACCTAGGAACTAGGCGTCAAGACACACACAAGACCTAGGAACTAGGCTTCAAGACACACACAAGACCTAGGAACTAGGCTTCAAGACCCACACAAGACCTAGGAACTAGGCTTCAAGACACACACAAGACCTAGGAACTAGGCTTCAAGACACAAGACCTAGGAACTAGGCTTCAAGACACACACAAGACCTAGGAACTAGGCTTCAAGACACACAGAAGACCTAGGAACTAGGCTTCAAGACACACACAAGACCTAGGAACTAGGCTTCAAGACACACACAAGACCTAGGAACAAGGCTTCAAGACACACACAACACCTGGGAACTAGGCTTCAAGACACACATAATACCTAGGAACTAGGCGTCAAGACACACACAAGACCTAGGAACTAGGCTTCAAGACACACACAAGACCTAGGAACTAGGCTTCAAGACACACACAAGACCTAGGAACTAGGCTTCAAGACACACACAAGACCTAGGAACTAGGCTTCAAACAGGTTTACAGGTGTATATCTTGATTTGTATCTGCAGTTCACTCATCTATTTCAATAAGTCTGGTATGTTATTTTCATTTTTATCTTGACATGTCACATACCTGGTTACCTGAAGGTTATTCCGGGGATCAACGCCCCCGCGGCCCGGTCCATGACCAGGCCTCCCGATGGATCAGGGCCTGATCAACTAGGCTGTTACTGCTGGCCGCACGCAGTCCAACGTACGAGCCACAGCCCGGCTGATCCGGCACTGACTTTAGGTATCTGTCCAGCTCTCTCTTGAAGGCAGCCAGGGGTTTATTGGCAATTCCCCTAATGCTTGATGGGAGGCTGTTGAACAGTCTTGGGCCCCGGACACTTATGGTGTTTTCTCTTAGTGTACCAATGGCGCCCCTACTTTTTATTGGGGGCATTTTGCATCGCCTGCCCAGTCTTTTACTTTCGTAGGGAGTGATTTCTGTGTGCAGATTTGGGATTAGGTTATTATACTGTTTATCTCTATATTCCTTAATAAGTGTCCATGCGGCTGGCCACATACTTTCTTGGGGTTCCTAAGGAAGAAACAGTGGTGGTGGTGCGGGTGGAGAGGAAGAAACAGTGGTGGTGGTGCGGGTGGAGAGGAAGAAACAGTGGTGGTGGTGGTGAGGAAGAAACAGTGGTGGTGGTGGTGAGGAAACAGTTGTGGTGGTGGTGAGGAAGAAACAATGGTGGTGGTGGTGAGGAAGAAACAGTGGTGGTGGTGGTGGTGAGGAAGAAACAGTGGTGGTGGTGGTGAGGAAGAAACAGTGGTGGTGGTGCTGAGGAAGAAACAGTGGTGGTGGTGCTGAGGAAGAAACAGTGGTGGTGGTGGTGGGGAAGAAACAGTGGTGGTGGTGAGGAAGAAACAGTGGTGGTGGTGGTGGTGAGGAAGAAACAGTGGTGGTGGTGGTGAGGAAGAAACAGTGGTGGTGGTGGTGAGGAAGAAACAGTGGTGGTGGTGGTGAGGAAGAAACAGTGGTGGTGGTTGTGAGGATGTAGAGAATAAGATACTTGTGCAACAATTGCTCAACTTTATCACGGAAACGTTTCGCCAGCCAGTGGCTTGTTCAGTCCATTACAGAGAAGAACGTTGGAAGATGAGGAGTTTGAGGTAATCAGTCCCTCAGTCTGGAGTCAACATGTTCAGTCCGTCAGTCTTGAGAAAAGTGCAGCATGTGCTCGGAGAAGTGACTGTTTTGCTGGTGTCAGGTGAGTCACTAGGGGAATTATCCACTAGTATAAGTACGTCATGTCTAAAAGTTAGGCAGGAGTGGAAGATCATGTAAATGGAAAAGCATGTAAGTGGAAGATCATGTAAGTGGAAGATCATGTAAGTGGAAGATCATGTAAGTGGAAGATCATGTAAGTGGAAAAGCATGTAAGTGGAAGATCATGTAAGTGGAAGAGGGTGTCATTGGATGAGGGTGTAAGTGGAAGAGCATGTAAGTGGAAGATCATGTAAGTGGAAGAGGGTGTAAGTGGGTGAGGGTGTAAGTGGAAGAGGGTGTAAGTGGAAGAGGGTGTAAGTGGAGGAGGATGTAAGTGGAAGAGGGTGTAAGTGGAAGATCATGTAAGTGGAAAAGCATGTAAGTGGAAGATCATGTAAGTGGAAGAGGGTGTCATTGGATGAGGGTGTAAGTGGAAGAGCATGTAAGTGGAAGATCATGTAAGTGGAAGATCATGTAAGTGGAAGAGGGTGTAAGTGGATGAGGGTGTAAGTGGAAGAGGGTGTAAGTGGAAGAGGGTGTAAGTGGAGGAGGATGTAAGTGGAAGAGGGTGTAAGTAGAAGAGGGTGTCAGCGGAAGAGGGTGTCAGTGGAAGAGGGTGTCAGTGGAAGAGGGTGTCAGTGGAAGAGGGTGTCAGTGGAAGAGGGTGTCAGTGGAAGAGGGTGTCAGTGGAAGAGGGTGTCAGTGGAAGAGGGTGTCAGTGGAAGAGGGTGTCAGTGGAAGAGGGTGTCAGTGGAAGAGGGCGTAAGTGGAAGAGGGTGTCAGTGGAAGAGGGCGTAAGTGGAAGAGGGCGTAAGTGGAAGAGGGCGTCAGTGGAAGAGGGCGTAAGTGGAAGAGGGCGTAAGTGGAAGAGGGCGTAAGTGGAAGAGGGCGTAAGTGGAAGAGGGCGTAAGTGGAAAGAGGGCGTAAGTGGAAGAGGGTGTCAGTGGAAGAGGGCGTAAGTGGAAGAGGGTGTCAGTGGAAGAGGTGTCAGTGGAAGAGGTGTCAGTGGAAGAGGGTGTCAGTGGAAGAGGATGTCAGTGGAAGAGGGTGTCAGTGGAAGAGGGTGTCAGTGGAAGAGGGTGTCAGTGGAAGAGGGTGTCAGTGGAAGAGGGTGTCAGTGGAAGAGGGTGTCAGTGGAAGAGGGTGTCAGTGGAAGAGGGTGTCAGTGGAAGAGGGTGAACCTGGAGACATCAATGGAAGGATGGTTAGAGTGGTGAAGTAAATAGAACTGAAGGAAGGAAAAGGAGACATCCAAAGATATGTGAGTAAAGGAGAGAGTGAAGGGAGATGAGGGATAAGGGTAGAAGAGGGAAGTGAAGGGGATGGGGCGAAGCATAGTGTAAAGGAAAAGGGGGAAGTGGGTGAGGGTTAGAGGGGAATTTGTGTGAGAGGTGAGGGGTGGGTGGGGGCAGCACGTGGCAGCTCCACCACTCACATCACCAGAGACTTACAACAAAAACAATAAAGTTGATCTTGAATAAATTGTCAAACAAAGGAGTCAGTAGGGTGCGTGTGTGTGTGTGTGTGTGTGTGTGTGTGTGTGTGTGTGTGTGTGTGTGTGTGTGTGTGCGTGTGCGCGCGCGCGTGTGTGTGTGTGTGTGTGTGTGTGTGTGTGTGTGTGTGTGTGTGTGTGTGTGTGTGTGTGTGTGTGTGTACTCACCTATTTGTGGTTGCAAGGGGTCGATTCATAGGTCCTGGGTCCGCCTCTTCACTGGTCGCTGCTAGGTCGACTATGTCTCCCTGCTCCAAGAGTTTTATCGTACTTCTTCTTAAAGCTGTGAGAGAGAGAGTGAGTTCACGAGGGTGCAACAGTTATTCCTAGTATGTTATCTTGAACTATTGTACATTGATTGAAATTTCGGATTTATGGTTTCTTCAGGCCTGTCGTACCTTCTTTTGAAACTGTGTAACAAGTTTACCTCCACCTCTTCCTCATCTAGTTCATTCATTTCCCTTCCTACCCTAAGACTGAAGAATATCTTTCTAACATCCTTGTAACACAGTAGTGTTTGTAGTTTGTATTTACATCCCCTTTGTTGGTGATGGTTGCACTTATAGCAGAAACTATACCATCCCATCAGTTGTTCTGAGTGGCATGTGTGTAGCAACCATATTCACCTATCAGTTCTGAGTGTCATGTGTGTGGCAACCATACCCTCCCATCATTTGCTCTGAGTGTCATGTGTGTGGCAACCATACCGCCCATCAGTTGTTCTGAGTGTCATTGTGGCAACCATACCCTCCCATCAGTTGTTCTGAGTGTCATTGTGGCACCCATACCCTCCCATCAGTTCTGAGTATCATGTGTGTGGCAACCATACCCTCCCATCAGTTCTGTGTATCATGTGTGTGGCAACCATACCCTCCCATCAGTTGTTCTGAGTGTCATTGTGGCAATCATACCTTCCCTTCAATTGTTCTGAGTGTCTTGTGTGTGGCAACCATACCCTCCCATCAGTTCTGAGTATCAGGTGTGTGTCAACCATACCCTCCCATCAGTTCTGAGTGTCTTGTGTGTGGCAACCATACCCTCCCATCAGTTCTGAGTATCAGGTGTGTGTCAACCATACCCTCCCATCAGTTCTGAGTGTCTTGTGTGTGGCAACCATACCCTCCCATCAGTTCTGAGTGTCTTGTGTGTGGCAAACATACCCTCCCATCAGTTGTTCTGAGTGTCATGTGTGTGGCAACCATACCCTCCCATCAGTTGTTCTGAGTATCATTGTGGCAACCATACCCTCCCATCAGTTATTCTGAGTGTCATGTTTTTGGCAACCATACCCTCCCATCAGTTGTTCTGAGTGTCATGTGTGTGACAACCATACAGTCCCATCAGTTCTGAGTGTCATGTGTGTGGCAACCATACCCTCCCATCAGTTCTGAGTATCATTGTGGCAACCATACCCTCCCATCAGTTCTGAGTGTCATGTTTGTGGCAACCATACCCTCCCATCAGTTGTTCTGAGTGTCTTGTGTGTGGCAACCATACCCTCCCATCAGTTGTTCTGAGTGTCATGTGTGTGGCAACCATACCCTCCCATCAGTTGTTCTGAGTGTCATGTGTGTGGCAACCATACCTCCCATCAGTTCTGAGTGTCATGTGTGTGGCAACCATACCCTCCCATCAGTTGTTCTGAGTGTCTTGTGTGTGGCAACCATACCCTCCCATCAGTTGTTCTGAGTGTCTTGTGTGTGGCAACCATACCCTCCCATCAGTTGTTCTGAGTGTCTTGTGTGTGGCAACCATACCCTCCCATCAGTTGTTCTGAGTGTCATGTGTGTGGCAACCATACCCTCCCATCAGTTGTTCTGAGTGTCATGTGTGTGGCAACCATACCCTCCCATCAGTTGTTCTGAGTGTCTTGTGTGTGGTAACCATAACCTCCCATCAGTTGTTCTGAGTGTCATGTGTGTGGCAACCATACCCTCCCATCAGTTGTTCTGAGTGTCTTGTGTGTGGCAACCATACCCTCCCATCAGTTGTTCTGAGTGTCATTGTGGCAACCATACCCTCCCATCAGTTGTTCTGATGTCATGTTTGTGGCAAAACCCTACCTCCCATCAGTTCTGATGCATTTTGGCAAACAAAACCCCCCCACATTCTGAGTGTCATTTTTTGGCAACCATACCCTCCCCAGTTTTTTAGTGTCATTATGTGGAACCATACCCTCCCACAGTTTTTCTGAGTGTCATGTTTTGTGGCAACCATACCCTCCATCAGTTGTTCTAAGTGTCTTGTGTGTGGCAACCATACCCTCCCATCGCTTGTTCTGAGTGTCATGTGTGTGGCAACCATACCCTCCCATCAGTTGTTCTGAGTGTCTTGTGTGTGGCAACCATACCCTCCCATCAGTTGTTCTGAGTGTCATGTGTGTGGCAACCATACCCTCCCATCAGTTGTTCTGAGTGTCATGTGTGTGGCAACCAAATACCCTCCCATCAGTTGTTCTGAGTGTCTTGTGTGTGGCAACCATACCCTCCCATCAGTTGTTCTGAGTGTCATGTGTGTGGCAACCATACCCTCCCATCAGTTGTTCTGAGTGTCTTGTGTGTGGCAACCATACCCTCCCATCAGTTGTTCTGAGTGTCATGTGTGTGGCAACCATACCCTCCCATCAGTTGTTCTGAGTGTCATGTGTGTGGCAACCATACCCTCCCATCAGTTGTTCTGAGTGTCATGTGTGTGGCAACCATACTCTCCCATCAGTTACTCTGAGAACATAAGGAAGGAGGAACACTGCAGTAGGCTTACTGGCCCATACTAGCATGTCCTTCTCAAACTCAAACCCACTAACAACAGTGCAACACTTGGGTATCTTTATTGAAGAAATGTTTCGGCACACAATGATTTCATCAGTCCTTACAAAGGAGAATGGTGAAGACCAGGAGTAGTTTGAGGTAATCAGTCCCTCAGCCTTGGAGTAGGTGTTCACAGTATCGATGATGTGAACACCAACTCCAAGGCTGAGGGACTGATTACCTCGTCTTTTGTATATAGTTCTACTGTCTTCTAGTTATGTCCAAGAATCTGTATTGATAAAGTCACTGGATGGCGAAACGTTTACAATAAAGATATCCAGATGTTGCACATGTGTCTTAACTTTCATATTGTCGGTATTTTATACCTTTCTTGCACTACTTCTTTCACTACTATCTGCACCACCTACTTTTTTTTTATTTATTTCTCCCATCCCTGCCCTCCTCCCGTATATATATACTGGCTCCCTTACCTTCGTGTGTCACTAGTTAATGGTCCAAGACGGACCCAAACGTCGTCAAAAGTTTGTCTTATATGCGGGTTACCTGTGAATTGTTAAATTTACTTTCTTTATGTCTTAATAGTTTGTCACTCCAGTTACTAGGCTCTACATGTGCTCTGCCATCCTCCTATCTATCTTGTTCGTACCTCTAGTTACCAGGCTCTACATGTGCTCTGCCATCCTCCTAGCTATCTTGTTCGTACCTCTAGTTACTAGGCTCTACATGTGCTCTGCCATCCTCCTATCTATCTTGTTCGTACCTCTAGTTACCAGGCTCTACATATGGTGTGTCATTCTCCATCTAGCTATCTTGTTCGTCACTCTAGTTAACAGGCTCTACATGTGGTGTGTCATTCTCCATCTAGCTATCTTGTTCGTCACTCTAGTTAAAAGGCTCTTCATGTGGTGTGTCATTCTCCATCTAGCTATCTTGTTCGTCACTCTAGTTACCAGGCTCTACATGTGGTGTGTTATTCTCCATCTAGCTATCTTGTTCGTCACTCTAGTTACCAGGCTCTACATGTGGTGTGTTATTCTCCATCTAGCTATCTTGTTCGTCACTCTAGTTACCAGGCTCTACATGTGGTGTGTTATTCTCCATCTAGCTATCTTGTTCGTCACTCTAGTTAACAGGCTCTACATGTGGTGTGTTATTCTCCATCTAGCTATCTTGTTCGTCACTCTAGTTAACAGGCTCTACATGTGGTGTGTCATTCTCCATCTAGCTATCTTGTTCGTCACTCTAGTTACCAGGCTCTACATGTGGTGTGTCATTCTCCATCTAGCTATCTTGTTCGTCACTCTAGTTAACAGGCTCTACATGTGGTGTGTCATTCTCCATCTAGCTATCTTGTTCGTCACTCTAGTTAAAAGGCTCTTCATGTGGTGTGTCATTCTCCATCTAGCTATCTTGTTCGTCACTCTAGTTACCAGGCTCTACATGTGGTGTGTTATTCTCCATCTAGCTATCTTGTTCGTCACTCTAGTTAACAGGCTCTACATGTGGTGTGTTATTCTCCATCTAGCTATCTTGTTCGTCACTCTAGTTAAAAGGCTCTACATGTGGTGTGTTATTCTCCATCTAGCTATCTTGTTCGTCACTCTAGTTAACAGGCTCTACATGTGGTGTGTCATTCTCCATCTAGCTATCTTGTTCGTCACTCTAGTTAATAGGCTCTTCATGTGGTGTGTCATTCTCCATCTAGCTATCTTGTTCGTCACTCTAGTTACCAGGCTCTACATGTGGTGTGTCATTCTCCTTCTAGCTATCTTGTTCATTACAATTCGATAACAATAGAATTTTGTGAATTTTGTAACAACATTCTCCGTTGAATTTTAAAACGGTATACAGTACCGCCAGGTTGATAATAAGACACATGTGCAACACTTTATGTTTATTCTGAAACGTTTCGCCAACACAGCAGGCTTCTTCTGTCGAGTACAGAAGAGTGAGCAGAAGCAGTAGAGTTGTAAAGACGATGTTATCAGTCTATCACCCCTACTAACTACCACCACCGCCGCCGCCGCCGCCGCCACCACCACCACCACCACCCACCACCCACCACCCACCACCCACCACCCACCACCACCCACCACCACCACCACCCACCACCACCACCCACCACCACCACCACCACCACCCACCACCACCCACCACCACCACCACCACCCACCACCACCACCCACCACTACCCACCACCACCCACCACTACCCACCACCACCCACCACCACCACCCACCACCACCACCCACCACCACCACCACCCACCACCCACCACCACCACCCACCACCACCCACCACCACCACCCACCACCACCACCCACCACCACCCACCACCACCACCCACCACCACCCACCACCACCACCCACCACCACCACCACCAACCACCACCACCACCACCACCCACCACCACCCACCACCACCACCACCACAGTTTTGCTTGCCCTATTCAGCAAGAAGTGCGTTGCTATTTATGCCAAAATTGAAAGTTTTTTACCTATTCGGCACGACATATATATATCTCGTGAAATAGTATTTTTATACCTCGTAGTATTTTAAATACTCTGATCCTTCTAAAAGAATCATCTTAATACTCTCTGATCCATCTAAAAGAATCATCTTTGGTTTGGTAGGAAATAAAGCTCTGGCTCTTGGGAGTTAATTAGTGTATGGGTCACGTGGCGCTAATTTCTGCCCTCACGAGAAGCTAGCTTCATGGGTGGTAGTTTGGGATCTCAAGGGGGAGGGGAAATGGAGGTTTTAGCGGGGTAGAAGGGGTTTTTAAGTAGTGAGAAGGTTTATTTTATGGGGGTGAGATAGGTTTTTTTTAAGTGGTTAGGTGGAAAGGGGTTTTTAAGTGGTGTGGTAGGGGTGATGTTTTTAAGTGGTGTGGTAGGGATGGTTTTTTTTAAGTAGTGTGGTAGGGGTGAGGTATTTTTTTAAGTGGTATGGTAGGGGTGATGCTTTTTTTAAGTTATGTGGTAGGGATGGGTTTTTTAAGTAGTGTGGTAGAGGTGAGGTATTTTTTAAGTGGTGTGGTAGGGGTGAGGCTTTTTTTAAGTGGTGTGGTAGGAGTGAGGCTTTTTTAAGTGGTATGGTAGGGGTGAGATGTTTTTTTAGTGGTGTGGTACCTGGAAGTTATTCCGGGGATCAACGCCCCCGCGGCCCGGTCCATGACCAGGCCTCCCGATGGATCAGGGCCTGATCAACTAGGCTGTTACTGCTGACCGCACACAGTCCAACGTACGAGCCACAGCCCGGCTGATCCGGCACTGACTTTAGGTGTCTGTCCAGCTCTCTTGAAGGCAGCCAGGGGTTTATTGGCAATTCCCCTAATGCTTGATGGGGGGCTGTTGAACAGTCTTGGGCCCCGGACACTTATGGTGTTTTCCCTTAGTGTACCAATGGCGCCCCTACTTTTTATTGGGGGCATTTTGCATCGCCTGCCCAGTCTTTTACTTTAGTAGGGAGTGATTTCTGTGTGCAGATTAAGGACCATTCCTTCCAAGATTTTCCAAATGTAGATTATGATATATCTCTCCCTCCTGCGTTCCAACGAGTACAAGTCAAGTGCTTCCAAGCATTCCCAGTAGTTAAGGTGCTTTACAGAACTTATACGTGCAGTAAAGGATCTCTGTACACTCTCTAGATCTGCGATTTCACCTGCTTTGAATGGAGATGTTAATGTACAGCAGTATTCCAGCCTAGAGAGAACAAGTGATTTGAAAAGGATCATCATGGGCTTGGCATCTCTCGCTTTGAAAGTTCTCATTATCCATCCTATCATTTTCTTTGCACGTGCGATCGTGACACTGTTGTGATCCTTGAAAGTGAGATCCTCAGACATTACTACTCCCAGGTCCCTTACATTATTTTTCTGCTCTATTGTATGGCCAGAGTCTGTAGTATACTCTGTTCTAGTTATTATCTCCTCCACTTTTCCATAACGGAGTAGTTGGAATTTGTCCTCATTGAACATCATATTGTTTACCGTTGCCCACTGGAAAACTTTGTTTATATCTTCTTGGAGGTTAACCGCGTCCTCAGCAGATGACAGCCTCATGCAGATCCTAGTATCATCCGCAAAGGATGATACGGTGCTGTGGTGTATATCTCTGTTTATGTCTGATATGAGGATAAGGAATAAGATGGGGGCGAGTACTGTGCCTTGTGGAACAGAGCTCTTCACTATGGCAGCCTCCGATTGAACTCTGTTGACCACTACTCTTTGTGTTCGATTTGTTAGGAAGTTGAAGATCCATCTCCCCACTTTCCCAGTTATTCCTTTAGCACGTATTTTGTGCGCTATTGCGCCATGATCACATTTGTCAAACGCTTTTGCAAAGTCTGTGTATATTACATCTGCATTCTGATTTTCTTCCAGTGCATCCAAGGCCATATCATAGTGATCACGTACTACTCTCAGGTGACTTCAATATAAATCTCCTGCAAGACCAGGACCCACACGTTACTGAATTCACAAACACAATGAGTAACTGTATGTTACTACCAACAGTAACAAAACCTACAAGAGTTACAGAGACTAGTGTTTCCCTACTTGACCACATCTGGACCAACACCATATCCCCTTTAAAATCAGGCATAATTACAGATAATACCACAGACCACTACCCTACTTTCCTCATAACAACTCTTGGTAAACTACCCCAAGACACTACTAAAGTCACCTTCAGACTTCACAATGAGGCAGCCATTAATAACTTCACAACAGCATTAGCAAACATTGATTGGCACACTGAGCTAAAAAATCTATACAGATATTGACGAATGTATTAAAAATTTTCTAAAAAGACCCAATACCTCTATAACAAGCACTGCCCTAAAAAAACTAAACAGATGACAGCAAAGAGACTGAACAGGTCCCTGGCTAACACCCAGCTTTCTCAAATCCATAAATACAAAACCCCAAATATGAAAAACAGTACAGAATGGGTCACATAACCAGAGAACCAAACAAAACGTTACTCGTCAATCCTAACCAGCCTGATAAGAAGGGCAAAAAATTGTATTATTAGAACAGATTATCCAACTTACGAGGTGATATAAAAAAGACCTGGAAAAACCCTATCAGAAATTCTGGGAACAAAAAAGATATCACGAATAGCGAAATAAAATTAGAAAAAATCAGATGAACCCCAACTCCCACCAACGAAACAGCAAACAGACTCAATGATTTCTTCCCCAAACTATAGGACAAAACCTTGCCAATAAAATCCCAAGCCAATACCCACCAAATGACTACCTCACCGGCAACTACCCGAACACACTTTTTCCTAGCTCCGACTAACCCATACGAAGTCTCCCTTATTATCAATGCACTAAAAAACAAGGCAGGAGATTTAAAGTACCTTACCACCCTTTATATACAAAAAAGTGTCACAAGTGCTATCTCCAATCATTGCAACACTCTTTAACAAATCCATCGAATCCTCCACCTTCCCTACAGTACTCAAAATAGCAAGGGTCACCCCGATCCACCAAAGGAGAGACCAAACAGAGTTGAATAACTTAGGCCAATATCCAACTTACACCCTCTCTCAAAATCTTTGAAAAATTAATTCATAAACGAATCTACTCCTACCTTATCTCCCAAAACATACTCAACCCCTGCCAATTTGGATTCAGGCCTAATAAAAATACTAATGATGCTTTTAAATTACACATGCTAGAACATATTACACTGCATAGAGAAAAAAAGAAGTCCCACTGGGGAATCTTCATTGACTTACGTAAAGCTTTGATACATTTTGACCATGACTTGCTCCACATAAAATTGTCACAACTATGGTATAAGAGGGCACTCCCTCAACTACCTAAAGTCATACCTCAGCAACAGAAGCCAATATGTGTACGCAAATGGGGCAAACTCTTTTTGCGCAACCAATTACAGTTGGTGTCCCACAGGGAAGTGTCCTTGGCCCTCTTCTCTTTCCCTATACATAAATGACCTTCAAATGCTTCGCAATTACTCAAACCCACACTATTTGCAGATGACCTACTAAAGTCTTCTCTCACCCGAGCCAGTCACACTAGCCAATACTGTAAAATACCCAATTACAGAAAATATCTACCTGGATGGGGGACTAACAAACTTACACTAAACATTGACAAAACCTACTTCATTCAGTTTGGTAACAGAGCTACAGATGTCCCTCTTAAACATAATGATAAACGGATCACCTATCACAAAGCTAACAGAGGGAAAAATTCTTAGGAATCCACCTTGGGTATACTCAAATTTCATACACATATACAACAAATTTCTAAGAAAATTTCCAAGACCGTAGGGATACTATCGAAGATACGGTACTTTTGTTCCACAGTCAGCCCTCCTGGCCCTATATCACTCTTATTTACCCCTATCTCACCTACGGAATTGTGCATGGGGCTCAAAAACAATTAACCATCTCAGACCACTAATTACCCAAAAAAAAGGCTGCAGTTAGAATGATGATAAATTCTCACTACAGGCAGCACACTCCACCAATTTCAATACACTAAACCTACTCACCATACAAAACATCCATACTTATTACTGCACCTATTACATAAAATAGAACACTTAACTCTGATATTAACCCCTCCCCTCAAACATCTCCTTGCCAACCTCAACAGAACACATGACCATAACACAAGGCACAGATCACTCTTTGATGTTCCTCGTGTTCATCTCACACTATGCAAAAACTCAATGCACATAAAAGGCCCTAAAATCTGGAATTCATTACCTGTAAATATAAAAGAAACACTACCTGTTTATAAATTCAAGTCTCTACTCAAAGATCACTTACTCACCCAAAACCAAATAAATACTGAATAACTGAACCTTATAAATTGTATATCTTAAATGTTTCTCACAATTATATCACATAAATGACTTAAGAAATCGTAATGACACGATTGCAAATAAACCATACCCCCGGCCGGGATTGAACCCGCGGTCATAGAGTCTCAAAACTCCAGCCCGTCGCGCTAGCCACTAGACCAGCTAGCTGGTCTAGTGGCTAGCGCGACGGGCTGGAGTTTTGAGACTCTATGACCGCGGGTTCAATCCCGGCCGGGGGTATGGTTTATATCACATAAATGTTAAACCTAAAACCGAATCTAACTTTATTATTTTTTAAATACACTACCTAACAGAATCCTTCATATGACTGAATGCAACCATATGACCTGTCTTTGTAATACTCACTTGTGCTTTATAGTAATCTGTTTACATTAATGTTTTATCACTGACTTCATCATTGCTTAGTTAATCTTAAGTTAATTCTAAGCCAGCCCGTAATGCTATGCATAGTATAAGTGGCTTTGGCATGCTGCTCTTATCTGTATTTTTTTGTACCTCTGTATGTGTGCTCAAATTTATAATAAATAAAATAAATAAATAAATAAATAAATAAATCCAATAGTTGTGAGAGGCAGGAGCGACCTGTCCTGAATCCATGTTGCCCTGGATTGTGCAGATTTTGGGAATCCAGGTGATTTGCAATCCTGCTTCTTAGCACTCTTTCAAAGATTTTTATGATGTGGGACGTCAGAGATATTGGTCTATAGTTCTTAGCTAATGCTTTGCTGCCACCTTTATGGAGTGGGGCTATATCCGTTGTTTTAAGTGACTGTGGTAGGGGTGAGGTTTTTTTTAAGTAGTGTGGTAGGGGTGAGGTATTTTTTAAGTGGTGTGGTAGGGGTGAGGTATTTTTGTGTAGTGAGGTAGGAATGGGAAAGGGAGGAATGGTTTTGGTGAGGAAGGGTGCTTACGGGAAGGAAGGATGAAGGTTGGAGAGAGGAACGGGTAGAAAATGAGGGGGGAGGGGGAGATAAGAGGGGTGTCTGAGGGGAGGTGAGTGACAAGGTCTCAGGGGTATCAGATTGCTACATGACCCGGGAGGGATGGAAGAGGGGAGTAGATAAGGTAAATGGGTGAAAAGGGGAAATATGAGTGGGAAAGGGGTTTTGAGAGAAAAGAGGAAGGAATGGGAGGTTAAGGATGATTAGAATTATGAAAGGAAAGGAAAGGTGAGGGGAAAGGAAAAGATGGAAAGAGAGATGAGGAAGAAGTCAGAGAGAAGTGAAAGGTGTGAGAGGGAGGGGAGGAGAAAGTGAGGGATGAAAGATTTAAGATACGTGAGTGTGTGAAGGAAGGGATGAGAGAGGGTAAAATAAAAAGTAATAGGTAATAGAGAGGAAGAAACTGAAGAGGCAAGAAAATGGAAGAAGAAGAGGAAGAAATAAAAGAGGAACAATATAAAAGACATAAAAGAGAGTACTCTTGAGAGGTGGGAAGGAGAGAGCAGCAGTTGAAAGACTGGGTGGTAGCTGCTGTACTGCTATTGTCTAGATTATGTACACTGTAAACATCTGCATTGTAAACATGTATATTGTAAACATTATGTACATTGTTAACATGTATATTGTAAACATTATGTACATTGTTAACATGTATATTGTAAACATTATGTACATTGTTAACATGTATATTGTAAAACATTATGTACATTGTTAACATGTATTTTGTAAACATTATGTACATTGTTAACATGTATATTGTAAACATTATGTACATTGTTAACATGTATATTGTAAACATTATGTACATTGTTAACATGTATATTGTAAACATTATGTACATTGTTAACATGTATATTGTAAACATTATGTACATTGTTAACATGTATATTGTAAACATTATGTACATTGTTAACATGTATATTGTAAACATTATGTACATTGTTAACATGTATATTGTAAACATTATGTACATTGTTAACATGTATATGTAAACATTATGTACATTGTTAACATGTATATTGTAAACATTATGTACATTGTTAACATGTATATTGTAAACATTATGTACATTGTTAACATGTATATTGTAAACATTATGTACATTGTTAACATGTATATTGTAAACATTATGTACATTGTTAACATGTATATTGTAAACATTATGTACATTGTTAACATGTATATTGTAAACATTATGTACATTGTTAACATGTATATTGTAAAACATTATGTACATTGTTAACATGTATATTGTAAACATTATGTACATTGTTAACATGTATATTGTAAACATTATGTACATTGTTAACATGTATATTGTAAACATTATGTACATTGTTAACATGTATATTGTAAACATTATGTACATTGTTAACATGTATATTGTAAACATTATGTACATTGTTAACATGTATATTGTAAACATGTACATTGTTAACATGTATATTGTAAACATTATGTACATTGTTAACATGTATATTGTAAACATTATGTACATTGTTAACATGTATATTGTAAACATTATGTACATTGTTAACATGTATATTGTAAACATTATGTACATTGTTAACATGTATATTGTAAACATTATGGGACATTGTTAACATGTATATTGTAAACATTTTATCATTGTTAACTGATATTGTAAACATTATGTACAT
>NC_069412.1:57612836-57637836 GCF_026875155.1 Cherax quadricarinatus | reverse complement strand
GATGCACAATGTTCAAATACAATAAATAAAAGAAAATATCTCAATTGTTTTAATTTAGCCATATATATCAATAATAACAACATTTTGTGAAAGGGGTAACATGCTTTATGTGGCATGTTAAATTGGGTAACAAGCTGAAAAAGTTTGGGAACCACTGAGTTAGAGGAAGAGCACCACCAGAGAAGCAACTAGCAAAATCTGAGAGAGAGAAAAGGATCTGAAGGTGGACATCACACCAATAAAAACAGCCTAATAAAAACAGCGGTAATATCGACGATATTTGCAGTTCGTACAATTATAAGAATATTGTTCAGGAATCTGAATATGAATTCATGCATTGTACGCTTTAAACCGGAGTATGCGGAGCCTGCATGAAGCCCCCATCTCAGGCATACAAAGAAACATGTTCAGAGGTTATTATCTACAAGATTGAGCCCTCAACTACGAGGGTTGGGATGTGAAGAACTACGAGGGTTGGGATGTGAAGATAAGTTCAAAGAGTTAAATGTTCACACACTCACACACACACAAGATGTCCCCAGACATTGTAACGGTTACAGAAACAAAACTCACTGGGATAATAACAGATGCAATCTTCCCACCCGGATATCAGATCCTGAGGGAGGTTAGAAGGAGCAGAGAGGGAGGAGGGGTTGCACTGCTAATTAAAAACCGGTGGGGTTATCAAGAGATGGAAGGAATGGACGAGATTGGAGAAAGGGATTACATAGTAAGTACAGTTCGGTCAGGGAAACACAAGGTAGTCATTGCAGTGATGTATAACCCACCACAGAACTGCAGGAGGCCAAGAGAGGAATATGATGAGTGCAACAGAGCAATGGTGGACACACTAGCCGAGGTGGCAAGAAGGGCCCACTCGAGTAGAGCGAAATTACTGGTCATGGGCGACTTCAATCACAGGGAGATTGATTGCAAAAACCTGGAGCCACATGGGGATCCCGAAACATGGAGAGCCAAGATGATGGATATGGTGCTGGCAAACCTCATGCACCAACATGTTAGGGACACTACCAGAGAGAGAGGGGAGGATGAACCAGCAAGACTGGACCTTGTGTTCACCCTGAGTAGCTCAGACATTGAGCACATCACATATGAAAGGCCCCTTGGAGCTAGTGACCACCTGGTTATGAGCTCTGAATACATCGTGGAGCTAAAAGTGGAGAGGGTAACAGGAGTAGAAAGGGAAAAGCCAAACTATAAAAGGGCAGACTACACAGGAATGAGGACCTTCCTGCAGGAGGTTCAGTGGGAACAAGAGTTGGTAGGAAAATCAGTAAACGAAATGATGAACTTCATAATAACAAAATGCAAGGAGGCAGTGGAAAGGTTTGTTCCCAAGGGTAACAGAAATAATGGGAAGGACAGAACGAGCCCTTGGTTTACCCGAAGGTGTAGGGAAGCAAAACTAAGTGCTCTAGAGAAGGCAAAGGAAGCAGGAAAATAAAGAGATTAGTCGCTGACCCAGGAACGAGTATGCACAGATAAGGAGGGAGGCGCAGCGGCAGTACGAAAACGACATAGCATCAAAATCAAGTCTGATCCGAAACTGCTTTACAGCCACATCAGGAAGAAGACAACAGTCAAGGACCAGGTACTCAGGCTGAGGAAAGAAGGTGGGGAGCTCACAAGAAACGACCAAGAAGTATGTGAGGAGCTCAACATGAGATTTCAGGAAGTATTTACAGTGGAGGCTGAAGGGACACTGGGAAGACAAAACAGTGGGGTACATCAACTAGGGATATACCAACAAGTGTTGGATGAATTACACACAGCTGAGGAGGTGGAGAAGATCCTAAGTGATCTTGATACCTCAAAGGTGGTGGGACCAGACAACATCTCTCCATGGGTCCTTAGAGAGGGAGCAGAGACACTACATGTGCCACTAACCAGAATCTTCAACACTTCCCTTGAAACTGGGCAACTACCTGAAGTATGGAAGAAGGCAAATGTAGTCCCCATCTTTAAGAAAGGAGACAGAAACGAAGCACTAAATTATATACCAGTGTCACTGACATGTATAGTATGCAAAGTCATGGAGAAGATTATCAGGAGGAGAGTGGTGGAGCACCTGGAGTGGAACAAGATTATAAACGATAGCCAGCACGGATTCATGGAAAGCAAATCCTGTCATAACCCTACTAGAGTTTTATGACAATGTAACTGAAGTAAGAAATGAGAGGGAGGGGTGGGTTGATTGCATTTTCTTGGACTGCAAGAAGGCCTTCGACACAGTTCCTCACAAGAGATTAGTAGAGAAGCTGGAGGAACAGGCACATGTAACAGGAAGGGCACTGCAATGGATCAGAGAATACTTAACAGGAAGGCAACAGCGAGTCATGGTCCATGATGAGGTATCACAGTGGGCGCCGGTGACGAGCGGGGTCCCACGGGGGTCAGTCCTGGAACCAGTGTTATTCTTGGTATATGTGAAGGACATGACGGAAGGGATAGATTCAGGAGTGTCCCTATTTGCAGATGATGTGAACTTAATGAGGAGAATTAAATCAGATGCGGACCAAACAGGTCTAGAAAGAGACCTGGACAGGCTGGATGCGTGGTCCAGCAACTGGCTCCTAGAATTTATCCCCGCCAAATGTAAAGTCATGAAGATCGGAGAAGGGCAAAGAAGACAGCAGACAGGGTATAGGCTAGGAGGCCAAAGACTGCTGACCTCACTAAAGGAGAAAGATCTACGAGTAAGTATAATACCGAGTACATCGCCAGAAACACACATTAACCAAATAACTGCTGCAGCATATGGCGCCTGGTAAACCTGAGAATAGCGTTCCGGTACGTCAGTAAGGAATTGTTCAAGACTTTAACACTGTGTACGTCAGGCAGTTTGGAACCCACACCTGGTCAAACACCATTCTGCTCTTGACTCTCGCCCAGGCAGGTCATAGCAGCTCTCCTTACTTACTCTCCCTACGATCCCCGTTGGGGAGGGGAACCTTTACCAGCGTTGTCATCGCCTTGACTTACACGATGAGCTACGCAAATCGTGTAAAGATCAAACCAAGAAATGGTACCGTTGATGATTCAACGAAGATTGCTCTTGCAACTGTTGTTCAGGGAGCACTGGAAGTAAAATTCAACACCATATTGTCACTGAAAGAAGCATTCATTGTTGTGTGTCACGATGATGCTGAAGCAGAGAAGCTACTCACTACAGAAGCCATCACTACTCTTACTACTCAAGGGTTTACTGTTACGTCATCTCCTGCCCTCAGGGCAAGGAAATCAGTATTCCTAAAAAAACTGGACAAGATTCTGACGTCTCAAACACCTGCTGAACTCAAGTCATCCATCGAGACGCAAAATACTTGGGCTACTGTTGACAGCATTACAAAAATCCCAAATGCAACGTCCATGATCAAGGTCACCTTCACCGACGTGAACATGGCTGCCACTGCACTGAACGAAGGTCTTGCTGTCTACTACTACTACATCAGCCCTACCTACATTGAAGCAGAGAGATATCACTACATCCAACATTGCTGGAACTGTTATTCATACCATCACACCACCAAAGCATGTCCAGTAAAAGACAAGAAGTTCTGCACTACACGTGGTAGTGAGGGACACGCCTTCAGTTCCTGCACCGCTGCTGCTCCAACACAACCAGCGTGCTTAAACTGCAAGAGTAATGATCACCATACACTGGCAGCAAAATGTCCTACAAGAAAGGATATTATGAAGAAAATACAAGATGCAGCAAAGAAAAAACCTACTAGCAACACTCCAATGTATGCAGCAATTGCAAAAATACAAGCAGACACTACAAAAAATTTCTTCAAGCATCTACTCAGCCCGCCTCCACCACCACCACTACCATCACTCCTCCAACATGTGACGTAACGAAGATTCACTACTGTCTACTATAAAGCTCATATGCAAAAACATGGCTGTACCTGGATCATTTAACTCTACCATCAACGAGTTATTTGCATTAAATAACATGCCTTCATTTACATTTCCAGCATCTCCACCTTCTGAAGAAATTCTCAAATTCACCAAAAACTTAATCGCCAACTCTTCTGCAGAAGTTCCATCAACACCACCAAATAGTGACGTCAATCCAACAACGACCAATGAGAAGCCTCCACTGCCACCACCTCTCATTGAATCCAACCAATCAGAAGCCTTGCCACAAGAAACATCTTCTAATTCGTCTACTGAAGTTGAAAACGAAGCAACACCACCTTCCTCTACTCCACCACCGCCTTCTCTACTTAGCTCACGTCGATTACCTGGAACACCATGGGTTAAACACAAAGGACTCATATTCTACACTACTAGGCTGTACCCTGCAAGCATGACTCGCCTAGAACTCATCCAACATCTCCAAGACAACACTGTATCGTACCAAAGTGAAGAAAGACCATTCCCTACCTACAACCAGATACTCCACCAACTCCAAACCAACGAATACTACTACAGCTCTCCCATAAGTGTGATACAACTCTCCCGAAAACAATTTACCGCATTGATAAACGGTTTAAGACCATAACCAACTCATCCTGCTTGCTGCCTTCTGACACTCCCAGCTCTTACCACTGCCTTCGCCATCCTCTCCTAGTGAGCCAAGCAATGACATCAATCAAGCCTCTCTATCTACGTCTCCAGTACTTTTGTACCACATGTCCCAAAGTGGTTGGGCCACTTGCCTTGATTCCTCCTCTTCCCCTCCTCCCCATCCTTTTCCAGTTATTTCCATCCTTCCATATCCTTCTTCCTTCCCATCTTACGACAGATCTCGTCGTCCTCGATTCGGATTCGGACCTGGTCAAACACCTCAAGAAATTAGAGAAAGTGCAAAGGTTTGCAACAAGGCTGGTTCCAGAGCTAAGGGGAATGTCCTATGAAGAAAGGTTACGGGAAATCGGTCTGACGACACTGGAGGACAGGAGAGTCAGGGGAGACATGATAACGACATACAAAATACTGCGTGGAATAGACAAGGTGGACAGAGACTGGATGTTCCAGAGATGGGACACACAAACAAGGAGTCACGATTGGAAGCTGAAGACTCAGATGAGTCAAAGGGATGTTAGGAAGCATTTCTTCAGCCACAGAGTTGTTAGAAAGTGGAATAGTCTGACAAGCGATGTAGTGAGGCAGGAATTATACATAGTTTTAAAACGAGGTATGATAAAGCTCATGGAGCAGGGAGAGGGAGGACACAGTAGCGGTCAGTGAAGAGGCGGGGCCGGGAGCTGAGTCTCGAACCCTGCAACCACAATTAGGTGAGTACACACACACACACACACACACACACACACACACACACACACACACACACACACACACACACACACACACACACACACACACTCACACTCACAAAACGTCTACACAAACAGACGATAAAGGAAATTGAGCTTCTGGTGCCAACTGGTAAATGGGACCAAATTACCGGGGCGAGAGTCATTACTGATCCCTGGTCATTATACCTCCGTATGGTCAGCTCTCCTACTCTCAATCCCTACATCTCTACCCTCCATCCCTGCCCCCCATCCCTGCTCTCCATCCCTACCCTCCCTCCATCCCTACCCTCCACCCGTACCCTCCGTCCATCGCAACCCTCCATCCCTACCTTTCGTTCATACCTACCCTCCGTCCATCCCTGCCCTCCCTCCTACATCCCTGCCCTCCATCTCTACAACCCTACCTTCCGTTCATACCTACCCTCCGTCTATCCCTGCCCTCCCTCCTTACATCCCTACCCTACACTCCTACCCTCCATCTCTACATCCTTACCCTCCGTCCATCCCTACCTTCCGTTCATACCTACCCTCCGTCCATCCCTGCCCTCCCTCCTTACATCACTACCTTCCATCCCTACATCCCTGCCCTTCATCCCTACATCCCTATCCTCCATCCATACATCCCTACCCTCCATCATTACATCCCTTCCCTACAACCCTACCCTCCGTCACATCCTACCTTCCATCCCTAATCCCTACCGCTATCCATCCCTACCCTTCATCCATCCCTGCCCTCCATCCATTCTTCCTTCCATCCTTGCCACCCATCCCTCCCTCCCTTCACCCTTATCCTCCTACCCTACCATTTTTCCTTACCCCTCTCTCCCTACACCATCCCTCCCTACACATTCCCTCCCTACACTCCTTCCCTCCCTACACTCCTTCCCTCCCTACACTCCTTCCCTATCTACACTCCTTCCCTTTCTACACTCCTTCCCTCCCTACACTCCTTCCCTCCCTACACTCCTTCACTTTCTACACATCCTTCCCTCCCTCATCCCCCCTCCCTTTCACTCATTCCCTCCCTACCCTCCTTCCCTCCCTTCACTCCTTCCCTCCCATCACCCTTCACTTCCTACACTCCTTCCCTCCCTACACTCCTTCCCTCCCTTCACTCCTTCCCTCCCTTCACTTTCTACACACCTTCCCTCCCTACACTCCTTCCCTCCCTACCCTCCTTCCCTCCCTTCACTCCTTCCCTCTCTTCACTCCTTCACTTCCTACACTCCTTCCCTCCCTAAACTCCTTTCCTCCCTACACTCCTTCCCTCCCTACACTCCTTCCCTCCCTACACACCTTCCCTCACCTACCCTCCTCTCCCTCCCTTCACTCCTTCCCTCCCTTCACTCCTTCATTTCCTACACTCCTTCCCTCCCTACACTCCTTCCCTGCCTACACTCCTTCCCTCCCTTCACTCCTTCCCTCCCTTCACTCCTTCCCTCCCTTCACTCCTTCACACCTTCCCTCCCTGCACACCTTCCTCCTCCCTACACTCCTTCCCTCCCTTCACTCCTTCCCTCCCTTCACTCCTTCCACACCTTCCCTCCCTACACTCTCCTTCCCTCCCTACACTCCTCTCCCTACCCTCCTTCCCTCCCTTCACTCCTTCCCTCGCTTCACTCCTTCATTTCCTACACTCCTTCCCTCCCTACACTCCTTCCCTGCCTACACTCCTTCCCTCCCTTCACTCCTTCCCTCCCTTCACCTTCCCTCCCTGCACACCTTCCCTCCCTACACTCCTTCCCTCCCTTCACTCCTTCCCTCCCTTCACTCCTTCACACCTTCCCTCCTACACTCCTTCCCTCCCTACACTCCTTCCCTCCCTACACTCCTTCCTCCCTTCACTCCTTCCCTCCCTTCACTCCTTCATTTCCTCACTCCTTCCCTCCCTTCACTCCTTCCCTCCCTACACTCCTTCCCTCCCTAACTCCTCCCTCCCTTCACTCCTTCCCTCCCTACACTCCTTCCCTCCCTACACTCCTTCCCTCCTTTCACTCCTTCCCTCCCTTCACTCCTTCCCTCCCTACACTCCTTCCCTCCCTACACTCCTTCCCCTCCCTACACTCCTTCCCTCCCTTCACCTCCTTCCCTCCCTACACTCCTTCCCTCCTTACGCACTTTCCCTCCCTACACTCCTTCCCTTCCTACACTCCTTCCCTTCCTACACTCCTTCCCTCCCTTCACTCCTTCCCTCCCTTCACTCCTTCACACCTTCCCTCCCTACACACCTTCCCACCCTACACTCCTTCCCTCCCTTCACTCCTTCCCTCCCTTCACTCCTTCACAACCTTCCCTCCCTACACTCCTTCCCTCCCTACACTCCTTCCCTCCCTACACTCCTTCCCTCCCTACACTCCTTCCCTCCCTTCACTCCTTCATTTCCTACACTCCTTCCCTCCCTTCACTCCTTCCCTCCCTACACTCCTTCCCTCCCTTTACTCCTTCCCTCCCTACACTCCTTCCCTCCCTACACTCCTTCCTTCTTTCACTCCTTCCCTCCCTTCACTCCTTCCCTCCCTACACTTCTTTCCTCCCTACACTCCTTCCCTCCCTACACTCCTTCCCTCCCTACACTCCTTCCCTCCTTACACTCCTTCCCTCCTTACACTCCTTCCCTCCCTACACTCCTTCCCTCCCTTCACACCTTCCCTCCCTACACTCCTTCCCTTCCTACACTCCTTCCCTCCCTACACTCCTTCCCTCCCTTCACTCCTTCCCTCCCTACACTCCTTCCCTCCTTACGCACCTTCCCTCCCTACACTCCTTCCTCCCTACACTCCTTCCCTCCCTACACTCCTTCCCTCCTTACACTCCTTCCCTCCCTACACTCCTTCCCTCCCTACATTCCTTCCTTCCCTACACTCCTTCCCTCCCTTCACTCCTTCCGTCCCTTCACTCCTTCCCTCCCTTCACTCCTTCCCTCCCTTCACTCCTTCCCTCCCTGTACTCCTTCCCTTCCTACACTCATTCCCTCCCTTCACTCGTTTCTTCCCTTCACTCGTTCCCTCCCTACACTCCTTCCCTCCCTACATACCTTCCCTTCCTACACTCCTTCCTCCCTACACTCCTTCCCTCCCTACATCCCTTCCCTTCCTACACTCCTTCCCTCACTACACTCCTTCCACCCTACACTCCTTCCCTCCCTACACTGCTTCCCTCCCTTTACAGCTTCCCTCCCTACACTCCTTCCCTTCCTACACTCTTTCCCTTCTTACACTCCTTCCCTCCCTTCACTCCTTCCCTCCCTACACTCCTTCCCTCCCTACACTCCTTCCCTCCCTTCACTCCTTCCCTCCCTTCACTCCTTCCCTCCCTACACTCCTTCCCTCCGTACACACCTTCCCTCCCTACACTCCTTCCCTTCCTACACTCCTTCCCTCCCTGCACTCCTTCCCTCCCTACACTCCTTCCCTCCCTTCACTCCTTCACTCCTTCCCTCCCTACTCACCTTCCCTCCCTACACTCCTTCCTCCCTACTCTCCTTCCCTCCCTTCACTCCTTCCATCTCTTCACTCCTTCACTTCCTACACACCTTCCCTTCCTACACCTTCCCTCCCTACACTCCTTCCCTCCCTACACTCCTTCCCTCCCTTCACTCCTTCCCTCCCTTCACTCCTTCCCTCCCTTCACTCCTTCCCTCCCTTCACTCCTTCCCTCCCTTCACTCCTTCCCTCCCTACACTCCTTCCCTTCCTACACTCCTTCCCTCCCTTCACTCCTTCCCTCCCTACACTCCTTCCCTCCCTTCACTCCTTCCCTCCCTTCACTCCTTCCCTCCCTTCACTCCTTCCCTCCCTACACTCCTTCCCTCCCTACACTCCTTCCCTCCTTACACTCCTTCCCTCCCTACACACCTTCCCTCCCTACACTCCTTCCCTCCCTACACTCCTTCCCTCCCTACATCCCTTCCCTTCCTACACTCCTTCCCTTCCTACACTCCTTCCCTCCCTGCACTCCTTCCTCCCTACACTCCTTCCCTCCCTACACACCTCTCCCTACTCTCCTTCCTACACTCCTTCCCTCCCTACACTCCTTCCCTCCCTACACTCCTTCCCTCCCTACACTCCTTCCCTCCCTTCACTCCTTTCCTCCCTACACTCCTTCACTCCTTTCCTCCCTACACTCCTTTCCTCCCTACACTCCTTCCCTCTCTACACTCCTTCCCTCCCTTCACTCCTTCCCTCCTTACACTTTTTCTCTTCCTACACTCCTTCCCTGCCTTCACTCCTTCCCTTCCTACACTCCTTCCCTTCCTACACTCCTTCCCTCCCTTCACTCCTACCTTCCCTTCACTCATTCCCTCCCTACACTCCTTCCCTTCCTACACTCCTTCCCTCCCTTCACTCCTACCTTCCGGACACTCCTTCCCTCAATTCACTCCTTCCCTACCTTCACTCCTTCCCTTCCTAGACTCCTTCCCTTCCTAGACTCCTTCCCTCCCTTCACTCCTTCCCTCCCTACACTCCTTCCCTCCCTACACTCCTTCCCTCCCTACACTTCTTCCCTCCCTACACTCCTTCCCTCCCTACACCTTCCCTCCCTACACTCCTTCCCTCCCTACACTCCTTTCCTCCCTTCACTCCTTCCCTCCCTTCACTCCTTCCCTCCCTTCACTCTTTCCCTCCCTACGTTCCTTCCCTCCCTTCACTCCTTCCCTCCCTTTACTCCTTCTCTCCCTTCACTCCTTCCCTCCCTTCACTCCTTCCCTCCCTACACTCCTTCCCTCCCTACACTCCTTCCCTCCCTACACTCCTTCCCTCCCTACACTCCTTCCCTCCCTTCACTCCTACCTTCCGGACACTCCTTCCCTCAATTCACTCCTTCCCTACCTTCACTCCTTCCCCCCTTCACTCCTTCCCTCCCTACACTCCTTCCCTCCCTACACTTCTTCCCTCCCTTCACTCCTTCACTTCCTACACTTCTTCCCTCCCTTCACTCCTTCACTTCCTACACACCTTCCCTCCCTACACCTTCCCTCCCTACACTCCTTTCCTCCCTACACTTCTTCCCCCTCCCTACACTCCTTCCCTCCCTACACCACTTCCCTCTCTACACTCCTTCCCTCCCTTCACTCCTTCCCTCCCTTCACTCTTTCCCTCTTTACGCTCCTTCCCTCCCTTAACTCCTTCCCTCCCTTTACTTCTTCTCTCCCTTCACTCCTTCCCTCCCTTCACTCCTTCCCTCCCTTCACTCCTTCCCTCCCTACACTCCTTCCCTCTTTACACTCCTTCCCTCCCTACACTCCTTCCCTCCCTACACTCCTTCCCTCCCTACACTCCTTCCCTCCCTACACTCCTTCCCTCCCTACACTCCTTCCCTTCCTTCACTCCTTCCCTCCCTACACTCCTTTCCTTCCTACGCTGCTTCCCTCCCTACGCTGCTTCCCTCCCTACCTTCCTTCCCTCTCACCCTCCTTCCCTCTCACCCTCCTTCCCTTTCACCCTCCTTCCCTCTCACCCTGCTTCCCTCCCTACACTCCTTCCCTCCCTACACTCCTTCACTACCTTCACTCCTACCTTCCCTACACTCTTTCCCTCCCTACGCTTCTTCCCTCCCTATGCTGCTTCCCTCTCTACGCTGCTTCAGTCCCTACCCTCCTTCCCTCTCACCCTCCTTCCCTCCCCACCCTCCTTCCTTCCCTACACTCCTTCCCTCCCCACCCTACCCTCCCTACACTCCTTCCCTCCCTGCCTTCCTTCCCTCCCTAAACTCCTTCCCTCCCTACACTCCTTCCCTCCCTACCCTCCTTCCCTCCCTACACTCCTTCCCTCCCTGCACTCCTTCCTCCCCACCCTACCCTCCCTACACTCCTTCCCTCCTTCCTTCCCTAAATTCCTTCCCTCCCTACACTCCTTCCCTCCCTACACTCCCTCTGTACCCTTCTTTACTTACTCATTCCATATATTCCTCCTTCCCCTGTACTTCTATCTCCCTCCGACCTTTTTTTCTACATATCGCCTTCCACCTTCCTCCCTCCTGCTGTTCTTCTCTCTTTCCCTCTATCTCCCTTCTAATCCTTTCTCTGCCTGTGCCTCCATCCCTTCCCCCTGTCCCTGTTTCCCTAATATTCCCCTCTGCCCCCTCTATTTCCATTCTACCCTCCTTCTGTGTTACCTTGCTTCCCTCTGTTTCATCCCTCTCCTTTACATTCTTTCTATTGCCGCCTCCTACCTTCTAGCCTCAGCCTAATTGGCATTAACCTGACAAGCATTATACACAAAGTAATGATATTGAAAATTTATGTTAGGGGTAATTGTGGTATTTGTGGGTATTTGGGGGTGTTTGTGGTATTTGGGGGTATTTGTGGTTTTTGGGGGTATTCATCCCACTAATAACTGCTCCGGTTAGATCCTTGTTCAATGACCCCGTATATTTTATGTGGCCACTACACAAGTTGATCATAACACCATCGTATATAACACACACACACACCCCACACACACACACACACACACACACACACACACACACACACACACACACACACACACACACACACAGTGTCACCCATTAAGGACACTAAATTTTCAAGGTGATATAATCCAAGTCTTCCGATGGGCCGCAGAAAATAATATGATGTTCAGTGAGAAAAAATGGCAGCTACTCCGTTATGGAAACTTGTGGAATTATAAGCTAGAACGGAGTATCAAACCACTTCTAACCACATAATAAAGCGGAAAAAACTAATGTGATGGAGTTAGGAGTGTTGTCAGAGAATCTCACCTTCTAGGATTCAACAATTTCATTATCAAAGCGGCGAGGAAAATGATAGGATGGATAATTAGAACCTTCAAGACAAGGGAAGCCAAACCTATGATGATCCTCATTAAGTCACTTGTTCTATCTACCCTGGAATACTGTTGTACTCTAACAGCACCTTGCAAGGCAGGCGAAATTGTAGAGACCTTCATTGCACGTTAAGTTCAGTAAAGCTGTTCAGTTATTGGAACGTTTGAAGGTCCCCCGTTTGTGCTCCTTGCAGCGCAGGCGAGAAAGCTACATCGCAATTTACACCTGGAAAATCCTAGAGGGGCTGGCCCCAAATCTGCACATAGAAATCACTCCCTGTAAAAGTAAAAGACTAGGAAGACGATGCTACATCCCTAAATGAGAAGCATGGGTGCTGCTAGTATGCTAAGAGAAAACTGTACTTATCAGGGGCCCAAGACTGTCCAACAGCCTCCCAGTATACATAAGGATTACAATAGACCCCTGGCTGTCTTCAAGAAGGAACTAGACAGATACCTAATGTCAGTGCCTGACCAGTTGGACTGCGTGTTATCAATAGTAACAGCCTGCTTGATCAGGCGCTGATCCACCTTGAGGCCTGGTCATGGACCGGGCCGCGAGGGCATTGACCCCCGGAACTCCCTCCAGGTCGACACCCTCAGTCCTAATTCCGAGAAAGAGCAACCTGTCTTCCCGTAGTGTTTAGATGACAGCACTGGACGTCGTGGCGCCGGTCTCCTCCTCTAGCACGCCAAGCAGGAGCCTAAAACATACCAGTCTCTGTAGTTAATATCGTTTTAAAGGTAATCATCTGAAATAGTGTATTTTGTTATGCAGGATACTGCATTGTTGTAATAATTTTTATGTCATGTAAGGTGCTTTTATTGTGAAAAAAAATGATCTATAAAGCAGAGAGGGACACAGCGCTTAAGTGGACGCAAATGAGACTGGCGAGCGAGAGAGATGTGACCATCACTGGGAAGATGTGGTGTACTCACTTGTTGTGATTGCAGGGGTCGTTTCACAGCTCCTAGCCCCGCCGTGGGTGGGTGTACTCAGTTGTGATTGCAGGGTCGATTCACAGCTCCTGGGCCCGCGGTGTGTGTGTACTCACCTAATTGTGGTTGCAGGAGTCGATTCACAGCTCCTGGCCCCGCCTCCTCACTGGTTGCTACTACGTCCACTCTCCCTGCTCCATGAGCTTTATCGTATCTCTTCTTAAAGCTATGTATACATCCTGCCTTCACTATATCACTCTCCGGACTGTTCCACGTCCTGACAACTTTATGACTGAAGAAATATTAATATTCCTTTGACTCATCTGAGTTTACAGCTTCTAGTTGTGACCCCTTGTTGCTGTGTCTCATCTCTGAGGCATCCTGTCCCTATCCACCTTGTCAGTTCCTCTCAGTATTTTATATGTCGTTATCACGTCACCCTATCTCTCCTGTCCAGCATTGTCGTCAGGTTGATTTCCTTTAACTTCTCCTCGTAGGACGTGTGTGTGTGTGTGTGTGTGTGTGTGTGTGTGTGTGTGTGTGTGTGTGTGTGTGTGTATGTGTGTGTGTGTGTGTGTGTGTGTGTGTGTGTGTGTGTGTGTGTGTGTGTTTTACTCAGTGAGAGGAGAGTAAGAGAGAGGGGAGTGGGAAAGGAATCGAGGGCAATGGGAGGTAGGAGAGAGAGGGAAGAGACATGAGAGGTGAGGGGAGGAAGGAGGGAGAGTAGAGGGGAGCATTGGAGGGGGAAGTTGTGGTCATTGTCCAGGCAGGGTGAGGGGGGGGGGGGTTTCACCCTGTTGTATTATGGTGGTAATGACGTAATGACACGCCCCAGCCCCTCCTCTCAACAACTACCAGACATCTGAGCCCCTAACTACCACCGTCTCACTTAACTATCCTCATATGTCCGTCTATTCTCATGTGCCACCCAACTACTCCCGTTAGTCATCTATTACAACATGTGACCACACTATTTCCAAGTGTCACTTTACTCCTGTGTGTCACCTAACTATCAGTAACTCTCACCAGTATTTCAGCGTTTTTTTCAATACTCTTCATCTTGTACTTCCGCTTTTAACAATTTGCGATTTGATGATCATCCAGGAGGGACCGAAGTCTCTTCAAGAGGGACGGAAAGGGAGGGCGAGAAGTACTATTATGGTAAACCAGCCTGATGGTACTGTAATACAGAGGTATATTAGGATAATTAACTGGGCTGCCACCTTACATGCTGAGCCGTTTACTGAGCTTGTTGCTCTGTAGTTGTGGAAGTAAATGATTATAATCATAACCATAGTGTTTAAAGAATTGGACCGGTAAGCCAGTGGAAGGCCTCGGTCAGATGACCAAAAGCTCCAACTGCGGGTCATCATATGACTTAAGACCCGCGTCAGGAAACATTTGTCCTATTTCTTGATAAATCTTACCTAACCTAGCTGTGAAAAATGCAGCCTCAGACACTGACTCCCTTTCCTCGTTACTTGCTCACTATGGCCTGAGATCTGTATAGTGTATGCTTGTGTATGAAGCGTGGCACAGATATACACAAATTATTATAAAGGGATTAAAGGTAAGATTTTGTGGCTCCTCGATCTCACATAGGCCTCCAAGAAGCATTACAAAGTTGGAATTGCTAAAGAAGCATCAAATAATGTTGACCATTTGGTCTCTCAACCAGAAGTTTCAAAGTCATTAACATGAAAGCACTAGCAAACAGCACTGAAGAAAGTAGAACACTACAGAGAGGAATTAGTATAACCATTATCCATCATAAGAAATGTTAAGTGATGTATTTATGGAGAAAATATCAAGGTCAGTAAATTGCAAGATGATGTTACTGCTTTACCTATGTAATTTCTAATAGATATAATCATAACTATATTTTTAAAAGGAGTGGACTGGTAAGCCAGCGGAAGGCTTTGGTCAGATGACCAAAAGCTGTAGCAGCGTCTGGAAGAACTTGTCCTGTTTTCCTAGAGTCTAGTTGTAAGGTGTTCCGGGGGTCAACTGTTGTGACTACCGTCTAACTCAGACTTGATATCTGCGCGCAAGGAGGCGTCAACTACACACAACTACCTGCTACGGCCACTAACTACCTTGACTGCTAGGCCATCTGCCCAACGTCCCCCAACCATCGGTCACGCTCTGTCTGGCTAGTTAGGAAGCCGTCACGGTGGACGTATACAGTTGAGTGATAGACTCGGGGAAGGCCTAGAGGTAGGTAGGCTGGTACACCCAGGGTTGGTGTGATAGACATATGTTTTGTTTTAATTTGATATATCCGCAGTGCTCTTCTGTATGATAGTTTCGTTGTGGCAATACCCACAATGTGCTGCTACACTATTCCCTATAATAATAATACCTTTATTTACTACAAGTACATGTACAAGGTCCTAGCTGACATCACTGACATACTACTATATAGAAAGCCGTTTGTTATGCTGAGCATTTCGGGCAAATTAGGTCAGTTTTGTCCCAGGATGCGACCCCCACTAGTCGACTAACACCCAGGTACACATTTTACTGATGGGTGAACATAGACAACCGGTGTACAGAAACACGCCCAATGTTTCTACCCTCGCTGGGAATCGAACCCAGACCCTCGCCGTGTGAAGTGAGAGCTTTAGCCTCCAGGCCACGGGGCCTGGAGGCTAACACCCACAGTGTTCTACACTATTCCGTATGATAGTTACCTTATGAGAACGATTACAGTAGGGATTTTAGACAGGGACTTGTACAGAATACTCGGAGAAACATACAAACATGATACACGTACAACACGAACACACACACACATGAGACATATAGCAACACACACACACACACACACACACACACACACACACTCACACACAGACATCATGTATATATATATGTAGCAGTCCTCGCCTCTCCTGGCTCATCTCCTCTTCTGTCTTCTTTTCTCCTATCAGCTCTGCTTTATCTTCTTTTTTCCCTCCTCTCTTCTTATCTCTCCTCTCACTCACCTCTCCTTTCCTCTTTTTTTCTTCTCTTCTTTCCTCCTTCATATATCTCTTTGCTCTCCTCCATCCTTTCCTATCTTCCTCTCCTTTCCTTTTATTTTTCCTCTCCTGCCTCCTCTCCCCTTCCTTCCCTCTTGCCTCTCCTCCCTCTTCCTTTCCTCTTGCCTCTCCTCCCTCTTCCTTCCCTCTTGCCTTTCCTTCTTCCCATTCCTTCCCTCTTGCCTCTCCCTCTCCTTATTAGTTTCCCCTCCTCCCCATTATTAATATTAAACTGCTGGCAGAAACAAGAACATATTTACTCGAATTATCTGAGTATTTACAACATAACAGTCAGAGAGTGATGCAGGTGTTTTGTGAGTCAGAGAGTGATGCAGGTGTTTTGTGAGTCAGAGTGATGCAGGTGTTTTGTGAGTCAGAGAGTGATGCAGGTGTTTTGTGAGTCAGAGAGTGAAGCAGGTGTTTTGTGAGTCAGAGAGTGATGCAGGTGTTTTGTGAGTCAGAGAGTGATGCAGGTGTTTTGTGAGTCAGAGAGTGATGCAGGTGTTTTGTGAGTCAGAGAGTGATGCAGGTGTTTTGTGAGTCAGTGATGCAGGTGTTTTGTGAGTCAGAGTGATGCAGGTGTTTTATGAGTCAGAGAGTGATGCAGGTGTTTTGTAAGTCAGAGAGTGATGCAGGTGTTTTGTAAGTCAGAGAGTGATGCAGGTGTTTTATGAGTCAGAGAGTGATGCAGGTGTTTTGTAAGTCAGAGAGTGATGCAGGTGTTTTGTAAGTCAGAGAGTGATGCAGGTGTTTTGTAAGTCAGAGAGTGATGCAGGTGTTTTGTGAGTCAGAGAGTGATGCAGGTGTTTTGTGAGTCAGAGAGTGATGCAGGTGTTTTGTAAGTTAGAGAGTGATGCAGGTGTTTTGTAAGTCAGAGAGTGATGCAGGTGTTTTGTAAGTCAGAGAGTGATGCAGGTGTTTTGTGAGTCAGTGATGCAGGTGTTTTGTAAGTCAGAGAGTGATGCAGGTGTTTTGTAAGTCAGAGAGTGATGCAGGTGTTTTGTAAGTCAGAGAGTGATGCAGGTGTTTTGTAAGTCAGAGAGTGATGCAGGTGTTTTGTGAGTCAGAGTGATGCAGGTGTTTTGTGAGTCAGAGAGTGAAGCAGGTGTTAAATAGATGTGTTACATCATGTGTTTATAGGAGTGAAGGCTCTGCAGGGAGCTGATGGCTATAATGTTAACACATTATCATTATATTTGTTCACTCAGTCTTAATCATGTCTCCAGCAGTTAGTGAAGGGACTCCATATCTCACTACCTGGCTGACTGTCTGGCTGTCTGACTGGCTGGCTGACTGTCTGACTGTCTGGCTGTCTGACTGTCTGGCTGGCTGACTGGCTGGCTGACTGTCTGACTGGCTGACTGGCTGACTGTCTGGCTGTCTGACTGTCTGACTGTCTGACTGTCTGACTGGCTGACTGTCTGGCTGGCTGACTGGCTGACTGTCTGACTGGTTGACTGTCTGACTGTCTGGCTGGCTGACTGTCTGACTGGTTGACTGTCTGACTGTCTGACTGGTTGACTGTCTGACTGACTGGCTGGCTGACTGTCTGACTGGTTGACTGACTGACTGGCTGGCTGACTGTCTGACTGGTTGACTGTCTGACTGACTGGCTGGCTGACTGTCTGACTGGTTGACTGTCTGACTGACTGGCTGGCTGACTGTCTGACTGGTTGACTGTGACTGACTGGCTGGCTGACTGTCTGACTGGTTGACTGTCTGACTGACTGGCTGGCTGACTGACTGTCTGGCTACCTCGCTGGATGCTTAACTGCATGTGTGGGTGTGTGTGTACTCACCTATTTGTGGCTGCAGGGGTCGATTCGCAGCTCCTGGCCCCTTGTGTGTGTGTGTGGCAGTAAGGTGGCAGCAGCAGTCACTGTGATCCCTGAGGCTCAGACAACAATCACTGACAACACATTAACGCTATTATTTCTGAGAGTAAAAGTTGGCTAACACTTCAGCCTTTCCCATAAAACCACCTTTATGTCATCCTGTCATAAGGTCGGGTTTAATACTGATCGTGTCAACCCACAATGCACCCGAGGAACTACCAAAATTACGTCTCTTCGGTTCACATTAAGCGAAAATATAAAGTAAAACTGAAAGAAAAACATGGACACGCAGATGCCCCATGACTCAAAATTTTTTCTTCTGAGTGTAGTGGATAAAAAGTGGGTTTTGGGGATACTTTTATTATTATCTATCAGATCCAACTGGTGAAAAACCCGCCGTGAACATCCCCAAAAAACTGGTATAAAAATGTGTAGTTAAGGTGTGGTCGGGAGTGTGTGGGTTTAACATTTTTTGGTCTTGATTTAGGCCAATATATATATATATATATATATATATATATATATATATATATATATATCGAATTTTTTTCGGCATTTTTCTTATTTTAATTTCACACACGCACGCACATACATACATACATACACACACACACACACACACACACACACACACACACACACACACACACACACACACACACACACACACACACACACACACACACACAGACAGAGCTAGGACGCGACCCCTGCAACCTCGACTAGATGAGTACACGTGATGAGGTACCACAGTGGGCACCTGTGTCGAGCGGGGTCCCACAGGGGTCGGGCCTAGGACCAGTGCTATTTTTGGTATATGTGAATGACATGATGGAAGGAATAGACTCAGAGGTGTCCCTGTTCGCAGAAGATGTGAAGTTAATGAGGAGAATTAATTCAGTTGAGGACCGGGCAGACCTTCAAAGAGACCTGGACAGGTTGAACACCTAGTTAAGCAACTAGCTTCTCGAATTTAACCCCGCCAGATGCAAAGTCATGAAGATCGGGGAAGGGCAAAGAAGACCGCAGACGGAGTATAGGCTAGGTGGCCAAAGACTGCAAACCTCACTCAAGGAGTAAGATCTTGGGGTGAGTACAAAACCGAGCACGTCTCCGGTAGCACACATCAACCAGATAACTGCTGCAGCATATGGGCGCCTGGCAAACCTGAGAGTTCCGATACCTTAGTAAGGAATCGTTCAAGACACTGTACACCGTGTACGTCAGGCCCATACTGGAGTATGCAGCACCTGTTTGGAACCCACACTTGATCAAGCACGTCAAGAAATTAGAGAAAGTGCAAAGGTTTGCGACAAGATTAATTCCAGAGCTAAAGGAAATATCCTATGAATAAAGGTTAAGGGAAGTCGGACTGACGACACTGGAGGACAGGAGGGTCAGGGGAGACATGATAACGACATACAAAGTACTGCGTGGAATAGACAAAGTGGACAGAGACAGGATGTTCCAGAGAGGGGACACAGAAACAAGGAGTCACAATTGGAAGTCGAAGACCCGGATGAGTCAAGAGGGATGTTAGGAAGTATTTCTTTAGTCATAGAGTAATCAGGAAGTGGAATAGCCTAGCAGTTGAGGTAGTGGAGGCAGGAACCATACATAGCTTTAAGATGAAGTATGATAAGCTCATGGAGCAGGGAGACAGAGGACCTAGTAGCACTCAGTGAAGAGGCGGGGCCAGGAGTTGAGTATCGACCCCTGCAACCACAATTAGGTGAGTACATACTAACACACACACACACATCCCTCCGAGGCAGGGTGGCCCAAAAAGAAAAACAAAGGTGTTACGAGCCCTTTGCTCTCGACATTTTAGTCGCCTGTTATAATGTTAGGTAAGTTTTCTAAGGTTCTTTTGATACAAAATTATTATTTTTTACATTAACGTAAATGAAAAAAATATATCTTTAAACGTATAAGAGAAAATTTTAGACAGGACTTAAATGAGTTCTTGCTAATTGACCAATTTTACCTATTCGGCACGACATACTATATATATATATATATATATATATATATATATATATATATATATATATATATATATATATATATATATATATATATATATAATCTTGTTGCAAAGGAAACAAATTAATCTTGCGCAACATAGGTCGCGAAAGTCGTAAAATTGCAAATGAATTAATTTTCGTTGAACAGTTTGGAAAATAATAGTCATTTGTGTGTTGGTGGTTACGTCACGGACCCAGGAACCAGCCATCACTTCTGCCCCGTCCGTGGAACCTGAACCTCACGGACGATGGCTCGCAACACGGCAGTCATGCGCCGTTCTTAGAATCTGCACCTCAAGGTCGCTTAACAGGTAAACATTACCGTCCTTGTTTCCAGCGCGCCACGTACGGCCGCCAGACACGCATGTCTTCCATGGCCTGTAGTTATACAGCACACATCTCACGTACAGTCCGTGGCGTGTGTGCCTTCTCACGCACAGGCCGTACCGTGTACTCCCTTCCGTTCACTCTTCTCATGTACAGTCCGTAGTATGTGCACAATCCACGGACACTTCCCACGCACAGTACGTAGCGTGTGCACCTTCCCACGCACCGTCCTTGAAAACCAGGAAAACCTGTTCGATAAGCAGGAATTTATACAAGAGATTTATAGAGTTCCGAGATGCTGGTTCCTCATAAATTGGGAGGCGCGGCTGAGAGAGATGGTAACAGATGGTGAATGTGGTCACCATCTGTGTGTGCATCCCCAGGATATTGCCATCTGTGTGTGTATCCTCCAGGATACTGCCATCTGTGTGTGTATCCTCAGGATACTATCATCTGTGTGTGTATCCAGAAGCAAGTGTCATCTCTGTATGTGTATCCAGAGGCTATTGCCATCTGTGTGTGTGTATCCAGAGGTTATTGCCATCTGTGTGTGTGTATCCAGAGGTTGTTGCCATATGTGTGTGTGCATCCAGAGATTATTGCCATAAGTGTGTGTGTATCCAGAGGTTGTTGCCATCTGTGTGTGTGCATCCAGAGGTTATTGCCATCTGTGTGTGTGTATCCAGAGGTTGTTGCCATCTGTACTCACCTAATTGTGGTTGCAGGTGTGTCCAGAGGTTGTTGCCATCTGTGTGTGTGTATCTAGAGGTTACTGCCATCTGTGTGTATCCTCAAGGTCATTGCCAGCTGGGTATGCCGTCAAGCTAGCACCATCTGTGTGTGTATCTTCTGGCTAGTAGCATCCGTGTATTCACCTCAAGATCTGTGCCATCTGTCATGCACGCATAGGTTATCACCATTTGCATATGCATCGAGAGACAATAGCCATCTTTTTATGTATCCTGAAGCTACAGCCATCTGTGAGTACACCTCAGATTCGGAAGCCATCTGTGTGTGCCTCAGGGAACCTCACCAGCTGTGTATGAAACTCAGGGGCAAATAAATGTAAACTAATGTTTGTTTTTGTCGATTTATTAATCTCTGGGACATAATTATCTCTGAAGCTGTGTAGCATAATGGGAAATATTTGTATATCTTATTTGTAAAACTGTCCTGAGATTTATTCATCAATTTATGTCTTAAAAGGTGGTTTTTAAATCCTCGTTAATTACTGATTCTGTCAATTTTGCCACAGTGGAGGTTAGGCTAATTGGTCTATAATTTGAAGGTAACCTGTCTCCTGCTTTGTAGATATGTATCATATTTCCAATTTATCACTTGTGCACTATGCCAGACTATGAACAGACTATGTAACTAATAATTTGTTAAATTCCTGCTTACATTCCTGTATAACAAGTGAGAACAGTTCATCAGAGCCCGGTGATTTGTTTTAATCGATTCATCTGATAATCATGTCACTAGTGACTTTGAGTCTGCATAATTTATATTCGTCCTGATCTGTATAATATTCATTATCTGGAATTTCTCTAGTATCTTCAACACTTATTCCTTGAGAGAAAATAAGTGTTGAAGATTATACACATTTCTTTGTCACTGACCTGATCATCTTTTAAGCGAGTCTATCTTCTCCCTCATCTTCCTCCTATATACCTGAAAGAATTTTTTTTTTTGGTTGGTCTTCAATTCCTTGGCCAGCTTAATTTTATATGCTCTATGGCTTCTCTTATTCCTTTCTTGATTTCTCTCTCTCATCGAATATATTGATTCCTTAAGTGTCTCTCTCTCCTCTTCTGATTCACCAGTAAATGCCCCTCTTTTGCTCTAAGATATGTTTTAACCTGTTGCTTATCCAGTTAGGGCTTATTTTTGTTTAATCTAATTTCCCTATTGAGAACACATATTGCCTGGGCAGTTTGAACTGTACTCCGAAAACTACCATATTGTCAGCCCTCTTATGTGTGTGTGTGTGTGTGTGTGTGTGTATATATATATATATATATATATATATATATATATATATATATATATATATATATATATATATATATATATATATATATAATATATATGCAAAACAACCACTGTGAAAGAATAGAGAAATTCCAAGCGTTTTCGTGACTACTCACATTATCAAGGAACATTGTTCCTTGATAATGTGAGTAGTCACGAAAGCGTTTGGAACTTCTCTGTTCTTTCAGAGTGGTTGTTTTGCATATTCTGAAATCACCTGTTTACTGTGATCTTATTGCATATATATATATATATATAATATATATATATATATATATATATATATATATATATATATATATATATATATATATATAATATATATATTATTATATTCAGATAGGTATGGGGAGGTGGTTCTGGGCACGTGGGTAGAATAACAGATGTTACCTCGTGAAGATGTGTTCTGGTCGGGATAAAAACGTGAAAAAACTTGTGGTTAGATAACCGGTTTTATATTATGAAATACTTGGACGAAACTCTCGTTTGTACAGTATAGATCCCTAGTGTGTGTGTGCGTGTGTGTGTGTGTGTGTGTGTGTGTGTGTGTGTGTGTGTGTGTGTGTATGTGTGTGTGTGTGTGTGTGTGTATGTGTGTGTGTGTGTGTGTGTGTATGTGTGTGTGTGTATGTTGGAGAGAGACTGAAAGAAGAAAGGTCACTCACACAAGTTGGGGGTCATGAGAGTCCAACTTCTATCTTTCTCTTTTCTCTCTCTCTCTCTCTCTCTCTCTCTCTCTCTCTCTCCTCGCTTCCACTACACCCTTTATTTGGTTTAATCATTATTTTCTATATTTCGTCCGAAAATGATTGCCTATTGTTAGCCCTCATCACTGTTCATTGTTCAGTATTTATTATCATTGAACGCTTGAACACACACACACACACACACACACACACACACACACACACACACACACACACACACACACACACACACACACACACACACACACACACACACACACACACACACACAACATACACACACACACACACATACACACACACATACACACACACACACACACACACACACACACACACACACACACACACATACACACACACATACACACACACACACATACACACACACATACACACACATACACACACATACATACACACACACACACACACACACACACACACACACACACACACACACACACACACACACACACACACACACACACACACAGAAGGACCAAAGGTGACATGATTACGACGTTCAAAATACTAAGAGGCACTGACATCACGTACAGATGGATCTCAGCTGTACGATGTCACAACTGTATGTTAAAAGTAAGGAAAAATCACAAGGATGTTAAGAAATACATTCAAGGCAGGTGAAACTGCAGAGCTAGAGAATGTACAGAGAACCGTTACTGCACGTATAAGTTCCGTCAAACACCTTAACTACTGGGAGCGCCTGGAAGCACTTGACGTGTACTCACTAGAGCGCAGGCGAGAGAGATATATCATAATCTACACCTGGAAGATTCTGGAGGGACTGGTCCCTAATATGCACACAGCAATCACTCCATACGAAAGCAAAAGACTTGGCAGGCGATGCAACATACTCCCAGTGAAAAGTAGGGGCGTCACTGGTACACTAGGAGAAAACACAGTAAGTGTCCGGGGCCCAAGACTGTTCAACAGCCTCCCACCAGCAATAAGGGGCATTACGGGAAGACCCCTAGTTGTCTTCAAGAGGGAGCTGGACAGATACCTAAAGACTGTGCTGGATCAGCCGGGCTGTGGTTCGTACGTTGGATTGCGTGCGGCCAGCAGTAACAGCCTCGTTGATCAGGCCCTGATCCACCCGGAGGCCTGGTCGTGAACCGGGCCGCGGGGGCGTCGATCCCCGGAATGCCCTCCAGGTAGACTGCAGGTAGCCTTAGAGTTGTCAGGATGTCGAAAACAAAGACAGCGAGGTGGTATAGATAGAATGCGTATATAGCTTTAAGAAGAGGTATGGCAGGTTGCACACAGCTAGGAATTAAGCCAGAAGCGGTGTGCTTAGAGGCGGGGCAAGGAACCAAGAATTGACCCCCAGCATCCATAATTAGATGAGTTCAATTAGGCGAATATACATACACACAAAGGTTCAAGGTGCTAGTAACTTCCAGTAATGGAACAACAAGGTTCCACATGCTAGTAACTTCCAGTAATGGAACAACAAGGTTCAAGATGCTGGTAACTTCTAGTAATGGAACAACAAGGTTCCACATGCTAGTAACTTCCAGTAATGGAACAACAAGGTTCCACATGCTAGTAACTTCCAGTAATGGAACAACAAGGTTCCACATGCTAGTAACTTCCAGTAATGGAACAACAAGGTTCCACATGCTAGTAACTTCCAGTAATGGAACAACAAGGTTCCACATGCTACTAACTTCCAGTAATGGAACAACAAGGCTCCATATGCTAGTAACTTCCAGTAATGGAACAACAAGGTTCCACATGCTAGTAACTTCCAGTAATGGAACAACAAGGTTCAAGATGCTGGTAACTTCCAGTAATGGAACAAAAAGGTTCCACATGCTAGTAACTTCCAGTAATGGAACAACAAGGTTCAAGATGCTGGTAACTTCCAGTAATGGAACAACAAGGTTCCACATGCTAGTAACTTCCAGTAATGGAACAAGGTTCCACATGCTAGTAACTTCCAGTAATGGAACAACAAGGTTCAAGATGCTGGTAACTTCCAGTAATGGAACAACAAGGTTCCACATGCT
>NC_069412.1:57600336-57607836 GCF_026875155.1 Cherax quadricarinatus | reverse complement strand
AAACACATCCCTGGAAACTGGGCAACTACCTGAGGTATTGGAAGACAGCAAATGTAGTTCCCATTTTCAAAAAAGGAGAACAAAAAGAAAGGGGCAAATTTAAACTATAAAACCTGTGTCTTGACGTGATAGTAGCAAAATTTTGGAGAAGATATCAGAGGAGGGGGGTGGAGCACCCGGAACGGAAACAGGATTAAAAAGCCAAACCCACGGATTTACGAAGCAAATCCTGTGTCACAAACCTCGGAAATTTTATGATAAAATAACAGAAGTAAGACAAGAGAGAAGGGTGGGTTGATTGCATCTTCTGGACGTCAAAAGGGCCCTTTGACACAGTTCCTCACAAAGAATTAGTGCAGAAGCTAGAGCATCAGCGCATATAACAGGAAGGGCACTGCAATGGATCAGAGAAAACCTGACAGGGAGGCAACACGGTCCATGGACGTAATTATTAATCACAGTGGCAACTGTGACGAGCGGGGCCCACAGGGTCGGCCAGGGCCAGTGCCTATTTTGGTATAGTGAAAGACATGACGGAAGGGTTAAACTCAGAAGTGTCCCTGTTGGATATGTGAAGTTAATGAGGAGAATTAAACGATAGGACCAGGCAGGGCTTCAAAGAGACCTGTACAGACTGGACCCTGGTCCAGCAAATGGCTCTCGAATTTAATCCTGGGCCAAATGCAAAGTCATGAAGATAGGGGAAGGGCACAGAAGACCACAGACAGAGTAAGGCTAGGTGGCAAAAAGACTGCAAACCTCAAATCAAGGAGAAAGATCTTGGGGTGGTATAACACCGAGCAGTCTCCGGAAGCACAACATCAATCAGATAACTGCTGCAGCATATGGGCGCCTGGCAAACCTGAGAACAGCATTCCGACACCTTAGTAAGGAATCATTCAAGACACTGTACAAACCCTGTAAAGTCAGGCCATACTGGAGTATGCAGCACCTGTTTTGGAACCCGCACTTGATAAAGCACGTCAAGAAACTAGAGAAAGTACAAAGTTTGCAACAAGGTTATTCCAAGCTAAGGGGAATGTCCTATGAAGAAAGATTAAGGGAAATCGGCCTGACGACACTGGAGGACAGGAGGGTCAGGGGAGACATGATAACGACATATAAAATACGCGTGGAATAGACAAGGTGGACAAGGACAGGATGTTCCAGGGAGGGGACACAGAAACAAGAGGCCACAATTTGGAAGTTTAAGACACAAATTTAGTCAGAGAGATAGTAGGAAGTATTTTTTTCAGTCAAGAGTTGTAAGGCAGTGGAATAGCCTAGAAAATGACGTAGTGGAGGCAGGAACCATACACATTTTAAGACGAGGTTTGATAAAGCTCATGGAGCGGGGAGAGAGAGGGTCTAGTACAACCGGTGAAGAGGCGGGGCCAGAGCTAGGGCTCGACCCCTGCAACCACAAATAGGTGAGTACAAAAGGTGAGTACATACACACAACACACACACACACACACACACAACACACCCCACACACACATACACAACAAACACACACAACAAACACACACAAAAACACACACACACACACACACACACACACACACACACACACCACAAGGGATCGTTTCTGGGAAGACCCGAAAGAGCCCCTGGTTTACCCGAAAGGTGTAAGGAGGCCAAAAAAAAAGTGCAAAGAGAAGGGAAAAAGTACAGAAGGCAGAGAACAATAAAAAATAGGGAATTAGCCGCAGAGCCAGGAACGAGAGGCAAAAGGAAGGAGGGGGGGGGCCCCAGCGACAGTAAAAAAATTTAAAAAATAGCATCGAAAATCAAGCCCTGACCCGAAACTGTTTGAATACCACATCAGGGGGAAAGACAACACCCAAAGCCCCGGGGGACTGGGGACAGAAGGGGGAAAACTCACAAAAAAAGATCAAAAGGTATTTTGAGGAGGTAAACAGGTTTTTTAAAGGGAATTTTTTTAACAGTAAGACCGGGAAGTGCTCGGGGAAGACAGCACAGAAGGAAACAAAAAGAGGAATATACCAACAATGGTTGGGATGACATCCCAAAATTACAACCGAGGAGGAGGTGCAAAAAGTTTGTTTAAATTTGACCTTGTTTTAACCTTCAAAGGCGATGGGCCCCGACAACATCCCCCCAGGGGCCTTTAAAGAAAAGGGAAAGCAAAATTTGCGTGCAGGGCCCCCAACCACAATTTTAAAAAACCACACCCCTTTTAAAACCCCGGGCAACTCCCAAAAGAAAGGGGAAGACAGCAAATGTAGTCCCCATATTTAAAAAAGGAAACAAAATGAGGCACAAACAAACAAAATCTTGTCTCTGAAGTATTTGTTTGAAAAAGCCCAAGGGGGAAAAATTTTAATCCGGGGGAGAGTGGGGGAACCCCCTTTAAAAACGGAACACGAAAAATAAATAAAAACCCCAGCATGGAAATTCAGGAAGGAAAATCCTTTTTTCCCAACAAACCTTTTTGGATTTTATGACAAGGGAAACAGAAAAAGACCGAAGAGAGGGGGGTTTTTGTTTTGAAATTTTCCTAACTGCGGGAAAGGGCCTTTGACACATTTTTCCCACAAAAAAATTAGGCAGAAGCTGGGGGATCAGGCCCCTTTAACCCTGGGGGGAAACCAAGGGGTTTCGGGGAAACCTACGGGGAGGCAAAAGGGAGTCATGGTCGTGAAGAGGAAACACAGTGGGCCCTTTTGACGAGGGGGTCCCCACGGGGTCAGTTCTAGGCCCCAAGTGCTTTTTTTTTTTTTTTTAAAAAATGCAAGGGACATGATGGAAGGAATAGACTCTGAAGTGTCCCAATTTCCACAGATGATTGAAGCGATGAAAAATTTAAATGGGTTTAGGAAAGAGGAAAGGACGCAAAGAGCCGGGGAAATTTCGGGAAACATGTGGTCCAGAAAATTGCCTTCTCGGAATTAAAACCCCCCAAAAATGCAAAGTCATGAAATTTGGGGGGGGCAAAAAAACCCCGCAGACGAGAAATAGGCTGGGGGACAAAGCCCTACAGACCTCACTCAGGGAAAAAGGGCCCTTTGGGGGTTTTGGACCATAACACCGAGCAGGGTCCCCGGGAGGCACACATAAACCCAAAAACTGCTGCACATACAGGCGCTGGCAAACCTGAAAAAATAGCGCCGATACCTTAAAAAAGGAAAAAACCCCCTTTTTTCAAGACACGAAACACTGTGTGTGCTAGGCCCATATTTGGAGTATCCCGCACCAGTCGGGGAACCCACACCTGGTCAAGCACGTCAAGAATTAAAGAGAAAGTAAAAAGGTTTTGAACAAGGCTAGTCCCAGAGAACAGGGAAGTCGTACGAGAAGGGTTTTTGGGGGAAAAATCGGCCCTGACGAAAACTAAAGGACAGAAGGTCGGGGAGACAGAAAAAGACTCCCAGATACTGCGGGAAGGGATAAGGGGGGACAGAGATGGGAAAGTTCCAGAAGGGGAACAGAAAAAAGGGGTCCAAACTGCAAGTTGAGGGACTCAAAAACGAGTCCCAGTCATAAGTCGCCCAGGAAGTGGAAACCCCCTACAAGTAAGAGGGGGAGGCGGGAAACCTTTCCATAGTTTTAAGAAGAGGAAAGCAAAGCAAAGGGAAGCAGAGAGCCAGAGGACCTATAGCGTCATTGAAGGGGCGGGGCCGGGACGAGTCTCGCCCCCCCGAAAAACCACAATTAGGGAGAAACAATTAGGTAAATTAACAACACCCCACCCACACCCCACACACAAAACCCACACACAAACACAAAACACACACACACAAAACACACACACATACACAAAACCAAAAACACACAAAACACCCCACACACACACAAAACACACACACAAAAACACAAAACACACACACCACACACAAAACACACACAACACACACAGAAAAATTAGTCCCCTTTTTTTTAAGAAAGGAAACAGAAATGAGGAACCACAAATAGGTGAGTAAAACACACACACACAAAACACACACACCACAAAAACCACACACACACAAAACACACACACACAAAACAAAACAAAACAACCACACAACAACAACAAACACACAACACAACCACAAACCCCCACACACACACACACAACACAACACCCCCAAAACCCACACAAAACACACACACCACACAAAAACACACACCAACACACACACACCCACACACACAACACACACACCACACACACACACACCACACACACAACACACACACACACCACACAAAAACCCCACACACACACACACAAAACAACACACCCCACACAAACACACACACACACACACACACAACACAACCCCAAAACACACAACACACACAAAAACACACACCCCAAACACACACACACGAACACACACACAACACACACACCCCAAAAACACACACACAACACACACACACACACACACACAACACACACACACACACACACACCACACACACACACCCCCACACATTTGGACCCACATGGGGGGCCAAGAAAATTTGGGAAAGGGCAAAAAATGAGGGAAAGGGGGTTACGGGAAAACTTCATGAAACCAAAACGTGGGGGACACTACAAAAGAGATGAGGGAAAAAACCAGAAAGGGTTTGGACTTGAAATTCACCTTCAGTAGTGCAGAATCAAAGGAAAATCACATATAAAAACCCCCTTTGGGGGCCAGTGACCATGTTTTTTGTAAGTTTCGAATACACAGTAGAGCAACAATTGGAGGGAGAAGCAGGAAGGCCGGGAAACCGAATAAACCCAAATTTACAAAAAAGGGGGAAAAAAACCGGGAATGGGGAAAATACCTGAAGGGGGTTTCAGGGGGAACAGGGGAACGGGCGGGGAAACCGTTAATGGGGTTTAAAAGGAATATGTAGCAAAAAAAGAAAGGGAAAGGCTGAGGAAAAGGGTTTGTCCCCAAAAGGGTCCCCGGAGTAATGAAAAAGCCAGGATGAGCCCAGGGTTTCCCCCCAAAAAGGGAGGGGGGGCAAAAACCAAGGGGTGCGGGGAAGGGAAAAGAAATATAGAAGGAAAGGACCCAGGAAATAAGGAGAACAGTCGTAGACCAGAATTTAATACAAAAATAAGAAGGGGAGGGGGCCCCAAAGACAATTAAAGAAAATTACATAGCAAGCGAAAGCCAAAACTTTGAAACCCAAACCCGTTTAACACCACATCAGGAGGAAAAAAACAGTCAAGGGCCAGGTAAACCCGGGTAAGGGGAAGAAAGGGGAGAGCAACAAAAATGGGCCGGGAAGGGATGTGAAGAACTCAACAAAAGATTCAAAGAAGTGTTCACAAAGGAGCCGAAGGACTCAAAAAAGACCCGGTAGGTGGGGGAAAACCACCAAGTGCTGGAAAACAGTGCCCCACAAAACCGAGAAGAAGTGAAAAAGGGTTCTGAGTGAGCTAGATACCTCAAAGGCAAAGGGGGCCCGAAAAACAACTCCCCCTGGGTATTGAAAAGGGAGCAGAGGGGCTAAGTGTAAACCCCTTTAAAAACAATATTCAAACCCTCAATCGAAACAGGGGGGATTGCCTGAGGCATGGAAACAGCAAAAGAAATCCCAAAACTTTAAAAAAGGAGACAGACATGAAGCATTAAACTACAGACCAGTGTCACTGACATGTATAGAAATGCAAAATAAAGGAGAAGATTAATCAGGAGAAGAGTGGTGGAACACCTAGAAAGGAATGATCTCATCAACAGCAGCCAGCATGGTTTCAGGGACGGGAAATCCTGTGTCAAAAACCTACTGGATTCTATGACATGGGACAGCAGTAAGACAAGAGAGAGAGGGGGTGGTGGATTGCATTTTCTTGGACTGAAAGGAAAGGCGTTTGACACATTTCCACACAAAGATTGGTGCAAAAACTGGAGGACCAAGCAGGGATAACAGGGAAGGCACTAAAATGGATCAGGGAATACTTGTCGGGAAGACACAGCGAGTCTGGAACGTGGCGAGGTGTCCAGAGTGGGCACCTGTGACCAGCGGGGTCCCGCAGGGGTCAGTCCTAGGACCAGTGCTGTTTCTGGATTTGTGAACGACATGACGGAAGGAATAGACTCTGGGGTGTCCCTGTTTGCAGATGACGTGAAGTTGATGAGAAAATACACTCGATCGAAGACCAGGCAGAACTACAAAGGGATCTGACAGCGCAGAACTGGTCCAGCAAATTTGGGTCCTGGAGTTCAATCCCACCAAGTGCAAATCCCTTAAGATTGGGGAAGGGCAAAGAAGGCCGCAGACCCGGGGTACAGCTTAGGGGGTCAGAGACTACAAACCTCACTCAAGGAAAAAGAACTTGGGGTGAGTATAACACCAGGCACATCTCCTGAAGCGCACATCAACCAAAATAACTGCTGCAGCATAGGGCGCCTAGCAAAACCTCAAACAGCATTCCGACATCTTAATAAGGAATCGTTCAGGACCCTGTACACCGTATACGTTAGGCCCATATTGGGGTATGCGGCAACCAGTTTGGAACCCACACCTAGCCAAGCACGTAAAGAAACTAGAGAAAGTGCAAAGGTTTGCAACAAACTGGTCCCAGAGCTAAGAGGTATGCCTACGAGGAGAGGTTAAGGAAATCAACCTGACGACACTGAGGACAGGAGATATGGGGGACATGATAACAACATACAAAATACTGAGAGGAATTGACAAGGTGGACAAAGACGGGATTTTCCAGAGATTGGACACAGTAACAAGGGACACAGTTGGAAGCTAAAAGACACAGATGAATCACAGGGATGTTAGGAAGTATTTCTTCAGCCACCCGAGTAGTCAGTAAGTGGAATAGTTTGGGAAGCGATGTAGTGGAGGCAGGATCCATACATAGCTTTAAGCAGAGGTATGATAAAGCTCACGGCTCAGGGAGAGGACCTAGTAGCGATCAGTGAAAAAGGCGGGGCAGGAGCTCGGACCGACCCCCCCCAACCTCAACTAGGTGAGTACAACTAGGGGATACACACACAACAAACACACACACAACACACACACACACAACACACACACACACAACACACACACACACAACACACACACAACACACACACACACACACACACACCCACACACCACACACACACACACACACACAACACACACAACCACACACACACAAAACACACACACCCCCAACACACACACACAAACACCACAACACACACACACAACACACAACACACACAACACACAACACCACACCACACACACACACACAACACAACACCAACACACAACAAAACACACACTCCACACACACACACAAACACACACACAACACACAACACAACACACACACACACACAACACAAAACACACAAACACACACACACAAAAACAAAACACACACAACACACACACACACACACACAACACACACACAAAACACAAAACACAAAACACACACACACCACACCACACACAAAACAACAAACACACCACACACACACACACACACAAAAATACACAAAACCCACAAAACCACAAACACACACACACACACAACCACAC
>NC_069412.1:57595336-57597836 GCF_026875155.1 Cherax quadricarinatus | reverse complement strand
AGCCTACGTGAGTATTTTTACCCATCCACGTATCGAAAACCCACTTGACAGATGGTGGCAGCGGTGGGATTGAACTCTTGGATAGTCAAGGTCCATCTGGCTAACCTTCCAGTAGGTTGTTTGTTCTGGAATAAAGGTATCAGTGGAGCGTGGTCTGTCAAGACATGAACAGAGTACTGATAAATAATGTCTCGGAAGTGCTTTAAAGACCATACTATTGCTAAAGCTTCTTGCTCAGTTGCTGTATAATTACGTTCAGCCTTCGTAAGGACTCGGCTAGCAAATGCAACTGCATTGTACTTGCCATCAGTCTTCTGAGCTAGTACGGCACCTATGCCAATAGAACTAGCATCAGTAGTCAGATAGAAGGGCTTAGAAAAATCTGGAAATTTCAAAATTGGAGCAGATGTTAGCTTTTCTTTTAGAGTTTGGAATGCTCTTTCTTGACGGAAAGTCCAAACAAAAGGAGCATCTTTCTTAAGCAACTCAGAAGAGCAGCTATGGAAGAAAAATTGGCAATGAAAGATCTATAAAAACCTGCTAAGCCCACAAAGGATCTTACGGCATCAGCAGTTTTGGGTGTTGGAAAATTTAGTACTGCAGTTACTTTACTTTGGTCAGTCGTAACCCCTCTAGGAGTGACTACGTGACCAAGAAACTTAATTTCTGATCTGAAAAATTGACATTTAGACAGTTTGATCTTTAAATTGGCTTCTTCAAGCTTACGTCATCTAAGTACACCATAAGTGCATTACCTATGAGACCTCTAAAGATATTAGTCATGAGCCTTGAGAACGTGATAGGAGAGGATCGTAATCCAAACGCCATACGGAGGAAGTGATAATGACCTGTGGGAGTAGAGAATGCAGTTAGCTCTTGGCTGTCCTCGTGAAGAGGGACTTGCCAAAACCCTTGTAACAAGTCCAGGGTTGAAAAGACTTTGTTATCTCCGATGTTACGTAAAAGATCACCCAGTACAGGGAGTGGGAAGCGATCTGGAATAGTTTTCGCATTTAACTTCCTAAAGTCAATCACTGGGCGCCTAGTACCATCCTTTTTGGGTACTAGGATCAAGGGCGCATTCCAAGGTGAATTGCTAGGTGCCATAACTCCATCATCAAGCATTTGATTGATCAATTCTTCTGCGGCAGCAACTTGAGAATGAGGCATTCTGTATGCAGGTATGTAGATAGGTCTAGTACCAGGTTCAAGTGGAATACGATGGGACAATAAGTTCGTTATACCCATCTTCTCACCTGGTATGGTGATATAACTGTCATTATAGAAGTGAGACACAGTGTTTGTATGGTGATATAACTGTCATCATTGAAGTGAGACACAGTGTTTGTATGGTGATATAACTGTGATTATAGAAGTGAGACACAGTGTTTGTATGGTGATATAACTGTTATCATAGAAGTGAGACACAGTGTTTGTATGGTGATATAACTGTGATTATAGAAGTGAGACACAGTGTTTGTATGGTGATATAACTGTTATCATAGAAGTGAGACACAGTGTTTGTATGGATATAACTGTCGTCATAGAAGTGAGAGACAATGTTTTCAGGACGTTATAACTCTCACTTCATAAAAGTGAGACACAATTCAGGATATAACTGTTTCTCACCACAGAAGTGAGGCATAAGAATATTTTGTTGTATTTGCAGTGCGTGTAGATCTCTCATCTATAATCCATAAGCTCTGTTATTCACTATTATCTGCTTCCTGTAACCATCTTCAACAACGCCCCAAGGATAACGTGTAACTTAAAATAATTAGTGATAATTCTTGTTTACGGAAAGATTCCTAGTAATAATTTTAACATCTGGTTGATTATTCTAAGTGACAGGCAATAATTTCGAGGTAAGTTGTTCATTCAGTGTGAGGGAAGACTTCACAAGGGGTCGTTACTTGTTGTGAAGGAAATCTTTCTAACTTGTTGAGTATAAGAAAATATCATAGACGTTAGACTGTAAGTATACTGGCAGTGTTAACTTGTGGTGAGGATACTGGCAGTGTTAACTTGTGGTGAATATACTGGCAGTGTTAACTTGTGGTGAGTATACTGGCAGTGTTAACTTGTGGTGAGTATACTGGCAGTGTTAACTTGTGGTGAGTATACTGGCAGTGTTAACTTGTGGCGTGTATACTGACAGTATTGTGGTGAGTATACTGACAGTATTGACATGAGGGATCGTATTATATCTCACGTCTTCGGCCTGGGAATTTAAACTTTATGCTTGGTGACTCATGGTTTGGTCTTGTGGTTTGGTGACTCGTAGTTTGGTATTAAGGATTTATATTTCATGGTCTGGCCGTGAAATGTAAATCCTTTAAGGGGATTTACGCTCTTAACTAGGGGATTTAAATTTCGTGGGCTTTTCTTAAGCATATTAATATTATATAATATATATATATATATATATATATATATATATATATTATATATATATATATATATATATGCAAAACAACACTGTGAAAGAATAGTGCAAGCA
>NC_069412.1:57590861-57594836 GCF_026875155.1 Cherax quadricarinatus | reverse complement strand
GGGAAAGGGAAACGCGAGTATTTATAGTCCGTGAGGTCGGTGAAAAATCTGCATCTGTGATTTACCGATGGGATAGAGTCAAAAAATTTGGTAGTTTTTAAAAATTGGATAAGTTTGTGGCAGCCTTCTACGTGTTCTATGGGGGATGCGTAAGAAGTTTTTTGGAAAGGGGTTCACTATGTTAAGAAGCCACTATTCGGGGTTGAAGTTGTCGGATATAGAAATGAGTGATGATTCCAGGATTCTTCGGTATTGAGTGTTGTCTTCTGTGGCGATAAGTCTTGAGTTTCTGTAGTTTATCAAGTGGTTGTGTGAATTACGGTGTTGTACGCAGGCATTCCTTGTGTCGTCAGCAGAGTTACCACAGCGAATGTTCAACAGAAGATCAGACTTACTAGGAAACTACAAACACTCTGCGATAATAGTAATTGGAAAAGTTGGGAAAGACCTGAAATTATTCAAAATCTTTCAACTCGTCCACTGTCAACCACAGAAACTGAAGCCCTCAGCTTAGGCCTCAAATTCGCAACAGGAATTACGAAACCAAAACAAGACCTCAATTTCATCGCCAAAAACTACAGACACAATGACTCCGACTTCCAAAAAGGCTATCTTCAAGGCATCATCTCAGCACCCATCTCAACACGCAGCTCCCCAGTCATACCTCGACGTTACAAAATGCACTCAAAGGTTTTGCAGAAGACACGACCATCAGGGTCACCACCGCTGTTTAAAGGAGGTGGTGTTGTTATCATGAACACTGACGATTACGGGAACAAAATGCTCAATCTACTTAATGACCCAGATTACCTACAAACCTCTCACAACTAACAAAGTGGAAAACCCTTACTAAAAACTTTTCTTCAAAGGACTCGCGCATTCTGAGGGGCTCAGAACAAGGGAAGAAACTTCTCCCACACCATGCCCAGCAACCCCAGACCTGCCAGAATGTACGGCCTCCCAAAGACTCACAAGCCTGGTATCCCACTGAGGCCCATACCCTCGGGAATAGGCAGTGCTTCCCCACCAGCTCTGGGAAATTTCTCGCCAAACACCTCTCTAAACTCTTGGGCACTATCAGTCCAGCACATCTCAAACACTCAGGTGATCTTCTCAATCGCATTCGCAACATCAACATCAGGAACAAGAAACTTTCCAGCCTTGACGTGACTTCCCTATTCCCCAAAAGTACCTACTAACACAACCATCGATCTCTTGCAGAAAAATTGACGATTCACTTGATTTTCCCCATTCCAGCCAAGCGATTTTCATCGCCCTTTGGGCTGAACTATGTGTTGGCTTTACGTGTTTCTCTTTCGAAAATCACCTCTTCACCCAGACTTTTGGACTACCCATGGGTTCGCCACTCATTTGCAAGTCCTGGCGAACCTATACATGGAACATCTAGAAGCCGAAACGTTTCTCCACCATTATTCCTTCGTCTGTCACCTGGCTCCGTTATGTTGACGACATTCTCCTCATAACTCCTAAACGCTTCAACGTTCAAGCTCTCCAAGACAAGCTCAACCAGGTCGAGCCTTCAATCCCGTTCACACTTTAAGAAGAAGTCGACAACACTCTTCCTTTCCTTGATGTCCTGCTCTGCAAGCTGACCACGAACTTCATTTTAAAGTCTATCGAAAACCCACCAACCAAAACGATCTTCTCCATTCTACTCTCACCACGACACCAAAACAAACGTGGTTGTAATTATAGGGGTTTTCCTGCGTTTCACTCAGAATCTGCAGCAACGAGTTCCTTGAGGAAGAATGCACTATAATTGAACAAATATTTTCTAAACTCCACTATCCTCGTCACTTCATCAGAGACTGCAGACGGCGAGCATTAAACATCTTCAACACACCAGAGAAGACACTGCGAGAAGAGATACATAGTCCTTCCCACCAACTCCATTGCCCAAAAATGTTTCCAACATTTTTGCCAAAACATCATTCCAAGTATCTACCTCCCAAACCACGCCATCAAGGACATCACCAGTAGTTTGGCAGGACAAAACCTCCATCCTCTGCAGGGGTATACATAATCCCTTGGGAATGACTGCAAAAGTTATACGTGGGCGAAACTCAAGGGACCTCCAAACCGTATTTCAGAACACCAATACGCAAGCAGGTCTGACGACACAAGGATGCTGCGTACAACACCGTAATTCACACAACCACTTGATAAACTACAGAAACTCAAGACTTATCGCCACAGAAGACAACATCAATACCGAAGAATCCTGGAATCATTTACTCATTTCTATATCCGACAACTTCAACCCGAATAGTGGCTTCTATAACATAGCTGACCCCTTGCCCAAAAAAAACTTCTTCATCGCTATCCCACATAAGAACACTGTAGAAGGTCTGCTCACAAACTTATCCAATCTCCTTTCCAAGCTACCCAAGTTTTTAGACTCTACAACCCACTCGGTACATCATCAGATGCAGCATTCTTCACCTGACCTCAGCCGGACTATAAATACTCGCGTTCCTTCCACCCCCAGGTAGTTCTGTTTGTGACTTGAAAAAGCCCACTGTGTGGGCGAAACGTAGTCAATAAAGGATCACATTATACTGCATTTGTGTTTATATTGCCATTGTGTCGGTATTTTATACCATTTATTTCCAACCCAACTAGGTAGACTGTTCCACTCATCTACTACCCTATTTCCAAACCAATACTTTCCTATGTCCTTTCTAAATCTAAACTTATCTAATTTAAATCCATTACTGCGGGTTCTCTCTTGGAGAGATATCCTCAAGACCTTGTTAATATCCCCTTTATTAATACCTATCTTCCACTTATACACTTCGATCAGGTCTCCCCTCATTCTTCGTCTAACAAGTGAATGTAACTTAAGAGTCTTCAATCTTTCTTCATAAGGAAGATTTCTAATGCTATGTATTAATTTAGTCATCCTACGCTGAATGTTTTCTAACGAATTTATGTCCATTCTGAAATTTATGGAGACCAGAATTGAGCTGCATAATCTAGGTGAGGCCTTACTAATGATGTATAAAGCTGCAGTATGACCTCTGGACTTCTGTTGCTTACACTTCTTGATATAAATCCCAGTAATCTATTTGCCTTATTACGTACGCTTAGGCATTGCTGTCTTGGTTTAAGGTTGCTGCTTACCATAACCCCCAAGTCCTTTTCGCAATCTGTATGGCTAAGTTCTACATTATTTTAAATTATAAGTGCTAGGGTTATGGACACTCCGAGCTTCAGAACCTTGCATTTATCTACATTGAACTGCATCTGCCACTTTTCTGACCAAGAGTAGAGTTTGTCTAAATCCTCCTGAAGTTCCCTAACATCTACGTTTGAATCAATTATCCTACCTATCTTCGTGTCATCGGCGAATTTGCTCATATCACTAGTAATTCCTTCATCAAGATCATTGATATATATTATAAACAACAACGGGCCCAAGACTGATCCCTGTGGAACGCCACTTGTTACTGATCCCCACTCGGATTTAACCCCATTAATGGGCACTCTTTGCTTCCTGTCTGTGAAGCAAATGATGGGAGACATGATCGAAGTGTATAAGTGGAAGATGGGTATTAATAAAGGGGATATAAATAAGGTCTTGAGGATATCTCTTCAGGAGAGAACCCGAAGTAATGGATTCAAATTAGACAAGTTTAGATTTAGAAAGGATGTAGGAAAGTATTGGTTTGGAAATAGGGTAGTTGATGAGCGGAACAGTCTACCTAGTTGGCTTATTGAGGCTAAAACCTTGGGTAGTTTCAAATTTAGGTTGGATAAATACATGAGGGAGAGGGGTTGGATTTGAGTGGGAGTTGCATATGAGAGTGGATAGAGTTATCAGAGCTTGAACATTAAAATGGTTATCAGAGCTTATTTCTTGGATGGCATTGAAAATTGGGTTGGGCAAATGTTTTGTTAGTGGGATGGATTGTAAAGGACCTGCCTAGTATGGGCCAACAGGCCTGCTGCAGT
>NC_069412.1:57560861-57585861 GCF_026875155.1 Cherax quadricarinatus | reverse complement strand
ATGTTCAACTACACGATAAGGACCAACAAACTTTTGATCAAGCTTAGGCATTGCAGACGTTTTGTTAAATTTAGTCAGCATAACTCTCGAACCTACTTTGATTTTGGATGGCTTTGCTCGAGTGTTTGCGACTCTTGTAAATTCTGCTGTTGATTTATGAAGTGTTTCACGGATTCTTCTAAAAACACTTTGAGCTAAGCTGGTACGAGTTGCTATGAAATCATCAGGGTTGTAATTTGGTTTCGGATTAGAATATAGCAACTCATAAGGCAAACGTTTATCTACACCATACAATGAATCATGTGGAGTGTCACCTATAGAAACATTGTAAGCAGAATTTATAGCTCACTGCACATCAGGTATAACTTCATCCCAAGTTTCACTGTTGGGATTGATAGTGGCTCTCAAGACATCAAGTACTTTCTTATTGGTACGTTCCGCTAACCCATTACTGGCAGGATGATGAGGAACAATGGTGGATTTAGAGATCTTGAACAAGGTACACAAATTTTCAAGAATCTCATTACAGAATTCACCTCCATTATCTGTTACTAGGGACTTAGGGGTGGTATGCCTGCAGATAATGCGTTCTTTAAACGCTTTAGCTACTGTCTCGGCAGTCTTATCTGCAATAGGAACTAACTCACAATATCTGGTGAAATGATCTACCATAACACATAGATGTTTGTTGCCCTGGAGGGAACATTGGATAGTCAAGGTCCATCTGGCTAACCTTCCAAGTAGGTTGTTTGTTCTGGAATAGAGGTATCAGTGGAGCGTGGTCTGTCAAGACATGAACAGAGTACTGATAAATAATGTCTCGGAGTGCTTTAAAGACCATACTATTGCTAAAGCTTCTTGCTCAGTTACTGTATAATTACGTTCAGCCTTCGTAAGGACTCGGCTAGCAAATGCAACTGCATTGTATTTGCCATCAGTCTTCTGAGCTAGTACAGACCTATGCCAATGATCTAGCATCAGTCGTCAGATGGAAGGGCTTAGTATATTAAAATCTGGAAAATTTCAAATATGGAGCAGATGTTAGCTTTTATTTTAGAGGTTTGGAATGCTCTTACTTGCGGAAAAGGTCCAAAAAAAGGAGCATCTTTATGAAGCAATAATCAGTTAGTAGGAGCTGCTGTTGATTGGAAGAATATATTGGCATGAAAGATCTTTAAAAAACCTGCTAAGCCAACAAAGGATCTATACAGCATCAGCAGTTTTGGGAGTTGGAATATTTTAGTACTGCAAGTTTCTTTTTACTTTGGTCAGTTCGTAACCTACACTCTTGGAGTGACTACGTGACCATAGAAACTTAATTTCTGATCTGATAAATTTTGACATTTAGAACAGTTTAATCTTTAATTTGGCTTCTTCAAGCTTTCCAAGTACTTACTGCAAGTCTTTTAAGTGTGTTTCCAAGCTTTTGATCATGACGATTACGTCATCTAAGTTCACCATAGGTGCATTAAATATGAGACCTCTAAAGATCTTAGTCATTGAGCCTTAGAACGTTATAGGGGAGGATCGTATTACAAACGCCATACCTAGGAGTGATATTGACCTGTTGGAGTGGAGAATGCTAGTTAGCTCTTTGGCTGTCCTCGTGAAGAGGGCAATTGCCAATACCCTTTGTAACAAGTCCAGGGGTTGAAAAAGACTTTGTTTATCTCCGATGTTACGTAAATGATCACCCAGTACAGGGTGTGGGAAGCGATCTGGAATAGTTTTCGCATTTAACTTCCTAAAGTCAAATCACTGGGCGACAAGTTCAATCATTCTTAGGTACTTGGATCAAGGGCACATTCCAGGTGAATTGCTAGGTGCATAACTCCATCATCAAGCGTTTTATGGATCAATTCTCTGCGACAGCAACTTGTGAATGCGGCTTTCTGTTTGCTGCGTTTGTAGATTGGCTAGTACAGGTTCAAGTGGAATACGATGGGACAATAAGTTCGTTTTACCCTTTCTTCTCACTGGTAAGGCATGGCTGTACGTTCTTGGTTCAACGAGTCATACAAATGCTTGACTTACATCTGGGAAGTCGTGGGAGGCTTTGTCTTTCTCCTTACTGGTGGAATCAGATTGTATCCAGTGAGTGGTTGAGGTCTCCCAGTAGATTATGCATGACCCGCTTGGTTTCAGGTGAAAATCTCATCACTCTACTGATAACAGGGGAAAAGGATTAGTGAATCAAGGTCAGAAAGATAGATTGTTTTTGCTCTGTGACGAACACTGTGACACGAAGTGGTTAGCTAGGAAGTAATGGATCTTATATTCTTAAACATGTAAGGATGGTTCAACATATAGCCACCTTTTTACTTAAGGATGGAAATCACTTGTAAACTAGGACGTTATCACCATCTGGATCAATAGGAACATCTAAAGACAATACTAGTGCGAGGGGCACTAGCCTGCGACTAAGAAGAAAACGTCTTTCGGCAGACGGCATGTGGTCTTGAATCAATACGATGCACATTACTAGTTGCGTGTGAATTGTTTTCCGACAGGCGTCCCTTGTGGAGAAGACATATACTACTTGAACAGCGACATTGCAGGGTTAGGCCTCAGCACTCATGGTAGTCTGAGCGTCCTCGGTATCTTGAGTGTAATGGTCACTTTCTTGCAAGTCTGAGTTGCAGGTAAAATGACAGGAGTGGCAAGGATCATCAGTGCCTGACCGCTCTGGGGTTGTGCTACTGGAAAATGACACGGGTCCTGTAAGGACTTAATTCGTTTGTCGTTCTCTGCGGCAGTATGGCAGTTCTCGGATCCTTGATGGGAAACCCAAAAATGGTACGATCAATGTCATCTATTTGTCCATGCACATCGATAAGGGTTGAGCAACAATGCTTAAGTCTCGCTGGAAGGACTAATCCTAGTAGAGAAGGGCCTCAGGGAAGTAATATGGTCGACAATCCAAGGAGGAAGGAAGCATGGTGATAAGTCTCTACCTTTGAGAGATAAAAGTGAGGGAAGTCCAGACCTCGGACACGCAGGTGAGAACCAGCTACTCCACTTTGGGGAGGACATTGAGTACGGTCTACGAGAATGGAAATGTCGTTAACTGCTTATCCCTAAACAAACTAGGATGATATTATTGACTTGCGCACCAGAGGCCATGAACAAATGAATGGGCGCATTTTGATGAAACAGATGCTTGACTATAGGGCTTTGGTTGCTTTGGAGTTATGTTGAAAAACAAAAAGGTGTGGATTGTATCAGCAAAGATTTGTTCCAATTCATCACCCAAATTCTTCTATGTCAGAGACTTGTGAAGCAACATCATCAGCAGGTTGTCATTATCGAGTAATGCTTTAGGCTTCATAAGGAATTATGAACGGGGATGGTGTAATCATTATCACCTACTGTCACCTTGGGACGGTTTGACTGGGCCGCTCGAATTCCCCGTAATTGGATGGTATGAGCTGGTTCTGGTTTATTTTGAGAACCACGATGTATGTTTCCTTCTCGGGTTCTGCGGTTGGAACGGCCACGAAAGTCATAGGTACTGACAGGTTGTAGTGTGCAATTGCACTCAGATGTGTATGTTCCATGTATTCCTATGATAAGTACAGTAGGAAGATCGGACTGGTACTCTTCATCAGCAACGACGCCTCTTAGGGGATGTCTATCAGGACAATTAATTGCTATATGGCCAACGGAAACCACAGTTGTAACCAAGTCCGCTGACTTTGGTTTTAACTGATTGTACTATGATTACTACAAGGTTTTTATGCTCTGTACCATGGTCCTCGGTGACTGGCTGAGCTAGAGATGGTTGATGAACCACGATTTGTCGCTGTGGAGGAAAACAAGAGGTGGTGCAGATGAGGCATAGGTGTGAAATTAACTTTTGATTACATGGGATAAGTACCCTGGGGGCTAAGGAACGTACATGATTTAGGGCTCTGGTAAGGGTTCCATCGTCACAGTGGGGGATTTGCCTCATAAGCACACACACGAAGCAGGCGGCATTAGTTCTTTGAATTGCTACCAATAGATGCTATTTTAGCAATAACGATGCTGTGGATGGTTTATCCTCGTCTGGGAACAAAAGTGATGGACCTGGACAGCATTGATAAATGTTGATTATAAGTTTGTCAAATTAACTGCCAAATGCACCATCGATTCAATTAGCATGGGTGTAGCAAATTCAATAGTTGCCTATGATAAGACTTTGGATCAGACTGTTTTTATGATACAAGGAAGGATCGAATCAGGTTCCTAATATTGTGACCACTTAGTAAGATTCGTTGTCTCGCATATCAAGGAGATCAACAACGTGAACAGCAGCAGGGATTGATGATGAGCTTCTTTCGACAAGTCTGATTAGACTTTCCTCTGAATGTGGACCTTCAACTAGAGCATTAACAGCGCGATTGATGGCAGTAAACCATGCTTCTAGACTATGTACATGGCCATTGAATAAAGGTAACGCATCAAGTGAATAACGAGTAAAAAACTTTGTGTCTCAGTGTCTGGGTTCGTTCTGTTCAGTCGTAAGGAACTGTGAGGACTGATGACAAGGTGCTGCAGAGCCTGAGAGGTCTGAGAGTCGACATTCACACTAAATGTATCACTTGGGCCGTATGTGAGCCATAATGGCAAAGATGTTGCACAAGAACAAATAAGGCAAAATAATGAACAATAAAAATTTTATTTAACTGTTATTTAAATAAAAGAGATGCAACTAATTCTGCATGAAGTTAATAAAAAAAATGTCTAAGTTAGACTGCAAGAGGAAGGACAACTCAATTGTATAGGGAGACTGACAAGATAAAAAAAAATACATTGAAAAATTTACAAGTAAAAATATTACTGGGAGACTGAATTAAATGCAAAATGAGCTGTCTTGTACTCTTGCGAATAAAGAAAATTAACTAATATAAACTGTAATTCAATGTAATAAGTATAAAATAAAAATCCGAATTTATTGCAAAGGAGGGATAATGGGAAATTTAAATTATATTCTGAGAATGCATAACAAAATGAAAATATTATGCAAAAGACAACATGAGGAAAAATAATAAAATGAAAATACAAGACTCAACAATAAAGAAACCTGAGAATATTATGCATAAATTAACAATAAAAGAAAAATAATTCACTGGCAGAATCTAAGTTGCAACAAAATAATCTCTGCAGCAGAAACAAGTGCAAAAAATAATTCACTGCAGAACAAGTGCTACAAATTAATTCACTGCGGAACAAGTGCAACAAAATAAGGGCAGAAATAATCACTGCTGTAATATAGTTACACTGGGAAAATGTAGGTTAATTAATAAAATAAAAATCTGAAGAAGAAACTTACTGAACCACTTTTAACTCTTAATTGTAAATTTAGACAAAACAATTTACTCAGAGTATACTAAACATTTACTTAAAAAGAAATTGATTACACTAGTGTGATTTGTTCAAAGAATAATGAAAATATGAATAAAATAAAACAAGAGAAAACAAAACTGGAAGTGTTAACACTTACAAGTTGGCGGGGCAGACACAACACTTACAAAGTGGTGGGGGCACACAAGACTTACAAGTGGCGGGGGACACAACCAACTTATCAAGTGGCGGAGGCACGGGCACACAACAATTATCAAGTGGTGGGGCACACAGACTTACAAGTTGGCGGGGCACACACACAAACACTTACAAGGGCAGGGCAAACAACACTTACAAGTGGCGGGGCACCACAAACACTTACAAGTGGGCTGGGCACACAAACTTACTCAAGTGGGCGGGGCCACACAAACACTTAAAAGTGGCAGGGCACACAACACTTAACAAGTGCGGGGCACACAACTAATTACAAGTGGCAGGGCACACAACACTTAACATAGTGACGGAGGCCAAACACAACCATATTCAACTTATTTCGCATTTTTTTAGTAAATTCTTACAAAAAAATTATCTTGACGTGTGGACTGATTCGACAAATTTGCTGGCAATAAAAATATGGTGACAAGGTCTGCGAAAAATCAGGAATGAGACACTGCTGGTGTGCGAAAAAAATGTTACTCACAGAAATAAATGGATTTTTTAACTATAATTTGGCTTTACGACAAAATACTGGAGATTACAATGCTGAAAGAAACGCCAAGGATAATATAAAAAAAATTGAATTACATTCACTCGGAGAATAGTGCACTGATGGTTCAAAATACCACAATTATACTTACTAAAAGACACAGATGTGCATAAAAAAACACAGATAAAATATTATAAAATAATTGAAACACAAGACGTTAGGATGCGATAACACGAAAATTATTGCAAATTATTGGTGTCAAATGAAACACACGGAGTCTACACTGAAAACACAAGGCTTAGAGTACACACGAAATTCACTCTGTAATGTCTCAAACTCCGCAATGTCTTTAAATGCAAGAAAAATGTCTCTAAATAGAAAAATTATCCACTGAAGACGGAGTAGAGACGGGATATGACTAGTGATGAGGTAGGGAAGACGTCCTGTGCGGAAGAAATTTGCGCTTTCATAGTGTGAAACTCACATAACTGGCTGTATCGTTGGCACCAGCATACATATTTCTTGACCAATTATGTGAGCCACAAACTAATAGTACTTGGATGGTACAAGGGTGGAAAAAGAAAAACCCAAGAGTTAGTTGAGGTTGGGTGGGGGTTGGTCGTGGTGGATTGGGTGGTGGTTGTGGTGGGGGGGCTGCTGATACAAGCTGGCCCTGAGCGCTCTCAGCCACGCACTTCTCACCACAAGACAAGTGGCTTAACTAAATCACTATGCCAACAGGGATGATGAAGGACCTCTCTTACTCAGCATCCTAGGTCAAGCGATTTATGAGACAATACTTCAGAGGGAATTGCTTGGCTTACTTCTCTCTCTCAGTGGGTTAGGTAAGCTGGACTGGCTGACTGGCTTAACCCACGAGATTGGCTGACTGGAAAAGACGTTTGTACCGATGCACACAGCATTGAGGAGCAGCTGGATGACAGGAGATCAGGCTGGATGGTGGCTGAGGCTGGCTGACTAGCGTTCACTTCCTCAGTCTGGCTTATTGGACTGGCTTAATTGCAAATTCAGGGTTCATCCACCTCGGAAGATTTGATGCTTTTAAGCTCACGATACTAAGCAGGAGCATTGAAAAACGGCCATGCAACAGGCTTGCAGGATGGAGTTACACTGGGTGGTGTGGTGAGGGTAAGCTTGCTAGCTGGAGTGGCTGAGGACTGGTTTAACATCTGACTGCCGGGACCACACAAAACAGTCTTCTAAGTATGAAATACTCCTTAATCCAAAGCACCCAACACCTGGTGCCACCATTGTAATGTGGGTTTCTTTAACGTGGATGGGGGTATAGTATAGAATATCAGTAGGTGGTAGTAGTGTATATATAACGGAAAGTAGGGGGTTACCGCCATCATGCCCGACATGCCTCTCTCTGCTGCTATCTTCGGACTGACCCACACACGTGACCTACGGGTGGAGGTTTTTGAAAAATCCTGCTATGGATCAGCAGGCTATATGGATAACAGTGATTCTCACAGGACGGTTGGTGGTGAGTCATCTACTGGTACACGGGTTACTGGAACTGGTTACTAGGGAACTGGTATCTACTACTGGAGAGCAATGGTGTACTATCATTTCTTCATTAGTGAATGATTGTACTATTCTTTCTTCATATGGTTGATTGTGCTTCATTCTTCATCATACTGGATGATTGTACTATCATTCATCATACTGGATGATTGGTATATCTTCATCAGGACTGGATGATTGTTATATCATTCATCATAACTGGATGATTGTACTTCATTCATCATATGGATGATTGCACTATCAGTCAATCTTATGGTTGAGTGTACTATCATTCCATCTTACTTGATGATTTTACTATCATTTTTCATCATACGGACTGATAGTACTGTCATTCTTTTCATCATGCTGGTTGATTTGTACTGCCATTTTCATCATACTGAATGATTGTTCTATATTGCTTCATTCATACGGGATGATTGTACCTATCATCTTCTTCATTACTGGATGATTGTCCGCCCTACCATTCTTCATCATAGGATGTTTGTTACTGTCATTCTTCATCATACTGGATGATTGTACTATCATTCTTCATACTGGATGATTGTACTATCATTCTTCATCGCACTGGACGATTGTACTATCATTCTTCATATTAGGTGATTGTACTATCATTCTTCATCATACTGGATGATTGTACTGTCATTCTTCATCATACTGGATGATTGTACTATCATTCTTCATCACACTGGATGATTGTACTATCATTCTTCATCACACTGGTTTATTGTACTATCATTCCTCATCATACTGGATGATTGTAATATCATTCTTCATCATATTGGATGATTGTGCTACAATGCTTATCATAACTGGTATGATTGTACTAATCATTCTTCATCACACATTGGATGATTGTTAGTTTCTTCATCATTACTGGGATGATTGTACTATTACTTCATAATATTGCTATGATTGTACTACAATATTCATCATTACTGGATGATTTATACTATCATTCTTTCATCATACTGGATGATTGTACTGTTCAATTCTTCATCATACTGGTTGATTGTACTGTCATTCATCATACTGGATGATTGTACTATCATTCTTCATCATACTGGATGATTGTACTGTCATTCTTCATCATACTGGATGATTGTACTGTCATTCTTCATCATACTGGATGATTGTACTGTCATTCTTCATCATGCTGGATGATTGTACTATCATTCTTCATACTGGATTATGGTACTATCATTCTTCATCACACTGGATGATTGTACTGTCATTCTTCATCATATTGGATGATTGTATTATTATTCTTCATATACTGGAAGATTGTACTATCATTCTTCATCATACTGGATGATTGTACTGTCATTCTTCATCATACTGGATGATTGTACTGTCATTCTTCATCATACTGGATGATTGTACTATCATTCTTCATCATACTGGATGATTGTAATATCATTCTTCATCATACTGGATGATTGTACTGTCATTCTTCATCATACTGGCTGATTGTACTGTCATTGATCATACTGGATGATTGTACTGTCATTCTTCATCATCCTGGATGATTGTACTGTCATTCTTCATCATACTGGATGATTGTGCTATCATTTTTCATCACACTGGATGAATGTACTATCATTCTTCATCATACTGGATGATTGTAATATCATTCTTCATCATATTGGATGATTGTACTACAATGCTTCATCATACTGGATGATTGTACTATCATTCTTCATCACACTGGATGATTGTACTATCATTCTTATTCATACTGGATGTTTGTTACTATCATTCTTCATCATACTTGATGATTGTATGTCTGTCTTCATCTAATGGATGATTGTACTGTCATTCTTATCCAATACTGGATGATTGAGTACTATCATTCTTACATAATACTGGATGATTGTACTATCTTTCTTACAATCATAATTGAATGAGTGTTCTCTCATTTTTCTTCATACTCACGAGGATTATAATATACCATTCTTCTTATACTGGATGATTGTAATATCATTCTTCATTCTGGATGATTCTTTTCTGTCATTCTTCATATACTGGTTGTTTGTACTGTCATTCTTCATATTGGATGATTGTACTTTTTTTCTTCTTCAAATACTGGATGATTGTACTATCATTTCTTCATAATTTTGCCATGTTTGTACTGTTCATTCTTCGTTCATGCTGGATGATTGTACTGTCATTCATTCCATCATATACTGGATGATTTAACTATTCATTCTTCAATTATTATTGGAATGATTGTAATATATTCTTCACAATATACTCTATGTTTGTAATATCATTCTTTTTCATCCTGGATGTGATAGTACTGTCATTTCTCATCATACTGGATGATTGTACTGTCATTCATCATACTGAATGATTGTACTGTGATTCTTCATCATACTTGATGATTGTACTATAATTGTTCATCATCCTGGATGATTTTAATATCATTCTTCATCATACTGGATGATTGTACTGTCATTCTTCATCATACTGGATGATTGTACTGTCATTCATCATACTGGATGATTGTACTGTCATTCTTCATCATACTTGATGATTGTACTGTCATTCTTCATCACTCTGGATGATTGTATTGTCATTCATCATCATACTGGTGATTGTTCTGTCGTTCTCATCATACTGATGATTGTTATCTGCAATTCTTTCATCATATGGTTGATTGTATGTCATTCTTTCATCATACTGGATGATTGTACTGTCATTTTTCATCTTACGGTGTTTTTACTGTCATTCTTCATCATACTGGATTGATTTTACTGTCATTCTTCATCATTCTGGAGGATTGTATTGTATTCTTATCTTTACTCCCCCCAGGATGATTGTACTGGTCATTCTTCAATCATGCTGGATGATTGTATGCCTTTCTTCTTCTATACTGGATGATTGTACTGTCATTCGTCATATGGTATGATTGTACTGTCATTCGTCATCTACTGGATGATTGTACTGCCCATTCTATCATCATTAACTGGAATGATTGTACTGTCATCTTATCATTATGGATGATTGTACTGTCATTCTTATACTGGATGATTGTACTATCATTCTTCATCATACTGGATGATTGTAATATCATTCTTCATCATACTGGATGATTGTACTGTCATTCTTCATCATACTGGCTGATTGTACTGTCATTGATCATACTGGATGATTGTACTGTCATTCTTCATCATCCTGGATGATTGTACTGTCATTCTTCATCGTACTGGATGATTGTGCTATCATTCTTCATCACACTGGATGAGTGTAATATTATTCTTCATCATACTGGATGATTGTAATATCATTCTTCATCATATTGGATGATTGTACTACAATGCTTCATCATACTGGATGATTGTACTATCATTCTTCATCTCACATGGACTGATTGTATATCATTCTTCATCATACTGGATGAATGTACTATCATTCTTCATCATACTTGATGATTGTACTGTCATTCTTCATCATACTGGATGATTGTACTGTAATTCTTCATCATACTGGATGATTGTACTATCATTCTTCATCATACTGGATGATTGTACTATCATTCTTCATCATACTGAATGATTGTACTATCATTCTTCATTCTGGATGATTCTACTGTCATTCTTCATCATACTGGATGATTGTACTGTCATTCTTCATATTGGATGATTGTACTATTATTCTTCATCATACTGGATGATTGTACTATCATTCTTCATCATATTGGATGATTGTACTGTCATTCTTCGTCATGCTGGATGATTGTACTGTCATTCTTCATCATACTGGATGATTGTACTATCATTCTTCATTATATTGGATGATTGTACTATCATTCTTCATCATACTCTATGATTGTAATATCATTCTTCATCATCCTGGATGATAGTACTGTCATTTTTCATCATACTGGATGATTGTACTGTCATTCATCATACTGAATGATTGTACTGTGATTCTTCATCATACTTGATGATTGTACTATAATTGTTCATCATCCTGGATGATTTTAATATCATTCTTCATCATACTGGATGATTGTACTGTCATTCTTCATCATACTGGATGATTGTACTGTCATTCATCATACTGGATGATTGTACTGTCATTCTTCATCATACTTGATGATTGTACTGTCATTCTTCATCACTCTGGATGATTGTATTGTCATTCTTCATCATACTGGATGATTGTACTGTCATTCTTCATCATTACAGGATGATGTTGTACTGCCCATTCTTCATCATATGTGTTGATTGTATCGTCATTTCTTATCATACTGGATGATCTGTACTGGTCATTTTTCATTCATTACTGGATGATTTGTACTGTCATTCTTCATCATACTGGATGATTGTACTGTCATTCTTCATCATTCTGGATGATTGTATTGTCATTCTTCATCATACTGGATGATTGTACTGTCATTCTTCATCATACTGGATGATTGTACTGTCATTCTTCATCATACTGGATGATTGTACTGTCATTCTTCATCATACTGGATGATTGTACTGTCATTCTTCTTCATACTGGATGATTGTATCTTGCCATTCTTCTTACTGGATGTTTTACTGCATTCTTCATACTGGAATGATTGTACTGACATTCTTCATACTGGAATATGATTGTACTATCTTTCTTCTTCATTACTGGGAGATTGTTATATATTCATTCTATTAATCTTTACTGGTGGATTGTACTGCTCCATTCTTCATCATACTGGATGATTGTACTGTCATTCTTCATCATGCTGGATGATTGTACTATCATTCTTCATCATGCTGGCTGGGCTACAACTTAAGGTAATGTAAGGTGTCAGTCTGAGCTGATACATTACAGTATCAGATGATTGATGGTAGTTCAGTGACTGTGTCTTATTCTGTTATGTTAGCTGCCGTGTACTCACCTATTTGTACTCTCCTTATTTGTGGCTGCAGGGGTTCGTGTCATATGCTCCTGGCCACCGCCACTCTTCACTGATTGTACTAGGTCCTCTCTCTCCCTGCTCCACGAGCTTTATCATACCTCGCCTTAAAACTATGTATGATTCCCGTCTCCACTATTTCACTTTCTAGGCTATTCCATGGCTTGACTACGCATAGACTCAAGAATTCTTCCTAACATCCCTTTGATTCTTATTGTGTCTTCAACTTCCAATTGAGACCTCTTTTGTTGGTGTGTCCCATCTCTGGTAAATACGGTCTTTGTCCACCTCGTCTATTCAGCGCAGTATTTTATGATGTCGTTATCATGTCTCCCATGAACACTCAGGACTCCAGTGTCGTCAGGCTCGATTGTCCCTCATCTTCCTGCGTTGGACAATCCAGTAGCTTGGAATTGTATTTGTTTGCAAACCTTTTGCACTTTCTCTAATTTCTGACCTCTTGACTAGGTGGTGGATTCCAAAACTGGTGCTGCTTACTCCAGTATGGGCCTGACGTAAATGGTATTATAAAGAGTCTTGTAACGACTACTTACTGAGGTAGCGTAAACGCATTCGTAGGTTTGCCAGGAGCCCGTATGCTGCAGCAGTTATTATGATTGATGGGCGCCTACAGGAGATATGCTCAGGTGTTATACTCACCCACAGATCTTTTTTTCCTGAGTGAGGTTTGCGATTTGGACATTCTAAACTATTTTGTGTCTGCGGTCTTCTTTGCCCTCCCCAATCTTCAAGAATTTGTTGTGGCCGGGAGTTTAGTTAAACTCAAAGGAGCCAGTTGCTGACCAGGCTTGTAGGCTGTCCAGGTCTCTTTGTTGTCCGCCTGATCCTCATCCGATTTGATTCTTCATCATTAACTTCACATCGTCCGCAAACATGGACAGTCGGAGTCTATTAAATTCCAGTTATAGTTCTTTCATACTTATTCCAAGTGCTGCACAGTCCTTGGAGGACCCCTGTGGTTACCAAGCTTGTATCAGGGCGACCACTTTGAAACCTCATCACGTACCATGACTAGTTGTTGCCTCCCTGTAAGGTATTCTCTTATCCATTGGCAGTGCCTTTCTGTTATGTGTGCCTGTTCCTCTATTTTTTGCACACAGTAACCTCTTGTGAGGAACTGTGTCGATGGGCCATCTTGCAGTCAAAAAAACGATGCCGACGATCACCACCTTACTCTCGTGTCTTACTTCTGTATCCTTGTCATAAAACTCTATTAGGTTTGTGTCACAGGTTTCTTCCTCCTTTCAGGTGGGCTCCACACTCTCCTCCTGAATGTTCTTCTCCATGACTTGCATACTATACACGTGATTGATAAAGGTCTTAGTTTAGTGCCTATTGTCTTTACTCCCTTTTTAAAATTGGGACTAAATTTGCCAATTCTTTACTTTACCTCAGGGAGTTGCCAGTTTTCAAATGAATGTATTGAAGATCTTCTTTATGGTACTCTCAGATTGTTCTGCTCCCTCTTTAAGGCCCATGGGAGAGATGTTGTCTGGTCACACCGCCTTTGAGGGTGTCAAGTTCGCATGCTGCTTCTTCACATACCCTCCTTGGTTATATGTACCTCATTTTCAGCACTTTCTGGTGCACCACCCTGCTCTGATTTCCTGGAGTACTACTGTTTCCACTGTAAATACTTCTTTAAATCTTGTGTTGAGCTCCTGACTATTACCTCCCGGTCGTTTATTGTGAATTCCCCAGCACCCTTCCTCAGTCTGATGACCGATCCTTGACTGTTGTTTTTCCCTGTGTGGGCTGATACATACAGCTGCGGTGTAAGTCTTGACTTTCGATGTGCTATGGTCATTTTGTCGTATTGCCGCTGAGCCTCCCTTCTTATCTGGGCTTATTTGTTTCTGGCTCTTCGGCTAATCTTTTTTTTTCCTGAGTTCTCTGTCTTCTGTACCATTTTCATTTCTAGTACACTAGTTTTTGCCCCCCTACACCCTTTGGCTAAACCCAAGGACTCATTCTGTTTTTCCCCATTATTTCTGTTTCCCTTGGGAACAAACCCTCCCCTCGCCTCTTGCATTTTGTTGCTATATGTCCATGATTTTGGTCTGGTTTTCTGTCGTTCCCTCCCCCACAAATGTTGAAAAAAGTTCCTCAAGCCTGAGTGTTCCCCCTTTTGTATTTTGGTTTTCCCCCCTTTTCCTGCCCCTTCTCCATTTGGGGACTAAACTATGTAGTCGAAGCACGAACCTCATGATCACTAGCTCCCGGGGGGCCCTTTCATAAAAATATCCTCGATGTCGCAAAAAAGGGTAAATAAAAAGGCCCAGTTTGGGTTATCCTCCCTCTCTCTCTGGTAGTGTCTCTAAATTTTGAGCAGGGGTTTTTCCAGTCCACACCCATCTTTTTTGGCTCTCCATTTTTCGGGACCCCCCATGGGGCTCAGGTTTTCCAGTCAACTCCTTTGATTGAAATCACCCAAATTAAAACTTTGCCCCCCCCATGGTGCTTCCGGGCCACCTCGGCTAGGTGTCGACCATTGCTCGGGTTGCTCTCTCGTATTTTTTTTTTTTTTGGCCCCCTGCAGTTCTGTGGGGGGTTGTACATTACGCAATTTATCACCTTATGTCCCTCAGACGGATTGTTCCACTTGTAGCCCTTTCCCCCTTTTCCATCCACCCTTCCCATTTTTAAACCCCCCCCACGGGTTTTTTAATGAGCATGCAATTCCTCCCCCCCCTCTCCTCCCTCTTTTTTTCCCCTGAGGATTTGATATCCGGATGGAAAGATTGAATTTTTATTATTTGGGATTTTTTGTTTCTGTGAGGTATTATTCTGGGATTTTCCCTAAAAATTTTGTCCCACTCCCATACTTATTGTTATTCCATCGCTTTATATACCACACCTTCAATTTTTTTCTAAGTTGTGGTCTGGGGGTTTTTGGGGGTTTGGGGAAGGGGAGATCTGAAAAGGGAAAACTGTGGGGGGTTGCGGGGGGGTTTAGTTTGTAATGCAGTGGGTGGGGGCATTGATTGGCATGGGTGTTTTGGTTTAGAGTGTTTGGTTCACGGGGTTACCCAGTTGAGAGGCTTCTATAGGAAGTTTGAGGGGGCTTTTTGATTTTCCTGTGTCTGTGATCTCTGTCTGTTTTTCCCCAATCCCCTCTCTTTCCCCCTTTAGCCTTTTACCATTCTCTCTGTTTTTCCTTTCTGCTTGTGTTCTGTCACGGTGAGATCCCCCTTCCTGTATGGGGCATTTTCCCTTAATCGGCTTTCTCCTGAGGTCCTTTCCGATTCGATTCGCTTGAAGGTCACTTTCACGGGCCCGGGTTTCTTTTTTTTTACAAACCCCCCCTATTCTCCGAAAATTTTCCAGCTGGGCAGTCGTCTTTCCTATTGTTTTTCATGATCTTTAAATTTGTTTTTTTTTTCCCCCTTGTTTTCTTGTTCATATGTTTCCCCCCCCCACTTCTGACCCATACACAAGACTGACCTCACCCTTTTTTTGTCCCCACTGCATATCCCTGTGATCCCCCATTCAATTTTTTTTTCCCTATTGCCTTTCCTTTTTCATTTCATAGAATGTACTGGGCTCAGGCCCTGCATTTTCCCTTCTCGGTTTTCCCTGTGTCTGCTGTGGTCTGTTGGGGCCCCAATATAGCTAGCTCTTTCTTTTTACTACAGTCTCCATGTTTGGTTTTACATGCTTTTTGCCCCTTCTTTCCCTACAGTCCTTATTTGTTAAATGGGTAGCAGTCTCTGTTGTCAATCCAAAATGTTCTTTAGTTCTTTGGCGTTTCAGATTTTTCATTTCCCTCTTTTTAAACTCTGTATCTGGCCTTGTGCTTTGACTTGACCTCCCACTTCCGCTTTCCTGTCAAATTCTCTTCCTTTTCCCCATGCTAAGTTTTTAGTTTTTTTTCCCTTTCATGTTCCCTTTTTTGAGCTCTGTCCCAATTTCCTTTGCAGTTCCCCTTCTTTTCCCTTGGTTTTTTTTTTGCTTTGGAAAACCATTTTTGCTTTACCTGATTGCCTCAGGTGGGAAACCTATGAAATTCTGTGGTTGGGTTTAGTTTTTGTGTATTTCAGAGGTGGGGGGGAGGTAGAGGGGGGAACTGGGGTATGTGGGAGAGTAGGGGGGGAGGGGGAGTGGGGGGGAGAGTGAACATTTGGGTGATGGGAAGGGAGAGGGGGGGGAGGGGAGGTGGGGAGGGGGGGGTGAAAAGGGAGGGGGGGGATCAGGTGAAGGAGGAGATGTCTGGGGGGGGGGGAGGGGTGGGGAAGTGTTGTTTTTTTTGGTTTTGGGGGGTTTGTGGTGTGTGTGTGTGTGTTTGTGTGTGTGTGTGTGTGTGTGTGTGTGTGTGTGTGTGTGTGTGGGTTTTGTGGTGTGTGGTTGTGTGGGTTTTGCGTAGGTGTGTGTTTAGTGTGGTTTGTTGCGTGCATTTTGTTTTTTATGGGTTCGGTTTTTTCCCGGGTTTGGGCCCCGTCTTATTGGTCGTTATCTTTGTATGGACAATTTTTTTTTTTCCGTTTAAATACCACCCAAATTTTCCTTTCCATGATAAAGGTTTAAAATCTTTTGCCAACTGAGTTTAATTTCCCAAGGGGCCCTTTTGCCTTCCATCTCTAAAATTTTGCTTTGCCCCTTTAAATTCCCCGAGACAATTTTATAGTCCACTGTCCCCAACCTTGTCCCCTTTCCGACCTTAACCTTTTTTTTTCTCCCCTTACTTACATTTTTTTTGAAAACCCGACAATTTTTTGAGTTTTGCCTGGGGGTTAAAAGGGTCCAAAACCCCCAATATCAAACACACGGTTTTTGGTTTTTAAACCACTGGGAAACCGCGTACGGGAAAACCAAATTTGAAAATTTTTTTTTTATGTCCCCAAGATTTTCGGTTTTTCTCCCCCAAAACCCCCAGTAGGTTTCCTTTTCCATGCTTTTTCCCCCTTTCTTTTTCCCCATCCTATTTTGCTTTTATTAAAAATTCGAGGGAATTGGGGGGGGTCAAGGGCCCCCTTTCCCAGGTCGAAACCCCCTTTCCTCCCACCGTTTTTTTTCTTACTTCCATCCTGCAAAAGGGGAATTTCGAGTTTTTTTTGCACAATTTCCCCCCCTTCGGGATCCACGTAAAAGTTAAAAATTGCCCTGTTCCTCTGGTTTTTCCCTCCCCATCATTTCCGATCATTCATCCCCTTTCCCTTTTTCGTTACAGGGTTTTATTAATTCCTGGGGGTTTGTCCCTTCTTTAAAAAATGCCCCCCCCCTCCCGCTTCCCATATTTTTTAAAAGGTGGGTTGACCGGTTTCCCTAAATTGGGGTTTGATTTTTTTTAAAATTTTTTTTTTTTTTTTTTTTTCCCCAACCTCCCCCCCCTTTTGTATCTTTCATGACTTTCCATTCCATTGGGGAAATTTTTTAGACTTGTGTTTCCTTTTTTGGGGCCCCCTTTCCCGTTTCCCCCGGGTTTTTCCTGTTTCTATTTGTAAATTTTCTTTACCCATTGCCCCCTTCAAACCCGGGTTTTTGTTCTTCCCCCTCCTTTATAAAAAGTTCCTTGACCTTTTTTTCATTGGGTGTTTTTACACCCTTGTTAGATACTTTTGGTTTCCCCCCTTTCAAATTTCCCAGGCCTCCCTCCACTGTAAATACTTTTTTTCTGGCTCTTCACAATTCTTTTTGGGTTTCTTTGGCTCCGCCCCTTTTTCTCACTTTTCCCCTTGACTTTGTTTTTTTGGGGGCATAAAACGTTGGGTAACAGTTTTCGATTTTGTCTTTTTAACTCCCCTGGGCCCCCCCCTTTCTGTGTATTTTTTGGTTTGAAAATCCCTATTTTTCGGGCCCGGGTCTTTTTTTTTCCTTTTCCCTTGTTGTTTTGTTGTGGGTGCCCAGGGCCGATTGGTCTTTTTTATTGCCCCTTAAAAATTTGTTTGTTGGGGTTGGTTTGTTCCACCTGGGGGTTTTTGACCAACCCTCCCTATTTTTTTGTGTGAAGGGCACCTTTTTTTTTATTTTTTAAATTTTTTGGGAGAAAATTTTTCCTCCTGTTTTTTTCTCTAACAACACCAACATTTTTAAAATCATACCTCATTCTTATAACACTACATTTTTTTTATTTAAACTTCACTCCTGCACTCTACCTACCACTCCTACCACAAAACTACATTACTACCCAAAATCCCAAACATCCACATACTCCCTACATTACTCCCTACCTCTGCCTACATTACCCTACACTACTCTACACAATACCTAACTATACACTCTCCCTCCCTACGTACATTAAGTACCTTAGTCACTACTGCCTACACACCCTAACACCTAACACTTTAAAAAACCAACACTGTACCACATGTTAAGAAAATGCAGACCTGTGTTTTAACTATACTAAACCCCAATAACCTACCTTTTTTTTAATAAAACATTAGTTGGAAATGACCAGAAGTTTTTTTAAAACTAGTAGGAAACCATGACACAGTCCCAGGTTAGATAACAAGTACTGGTCACATACCAGTTACCAGGTTAGATAAACTGTACGGGGTACAACTGACACATTTTCCAGGTTAAAACATTTGTACGGGGTACACATGCCCACATTTACCGGGTTAGATAACCTAGTACTGGTACACGGGACACAGTTACCGGGGTTAGAAAAACCATGTACTGGACACATACACATTTACCGGTTAGAAAACCCTTTACTGGTAACATGCACAGTTACCAGGTTAGTAACACTGTACTGGACACATACACATTTCCAGGAGATAAACAAAATTTGGAAAAACAGACACAGTTCCCGGGTTAGAAAACAATACTGGTACCATGACACAGTTTTTTTTTTAAATTTTTTACCCCTTCCAGGTTAGATAACACTATACGGGTTTCAATAAACCATTACCATTTTAGTAACATAGTATTTTGGAAAACAAAATAAAAAAAACTGAGCACTTACCATTTTAGATAAAATTTTAAGGTTACTGACGCATTTAAACCGGGGGTTAGAAACACAATTTAAATGTATACTAGGCAGTTACCGGTTAGATAACATAGTACTGGTATTTTGCGTGTTTCCAGGTTAAATCACTAGTACTGGTATACATGACGCAATTCCCGGGTGGGATAACATGTACTGGTGTAATCACAGTTACCAGGTTAGATAGCACTAGTTTGGTATACATGATGCAGTTACCGGTTAGTAACACTACTGTGTATGTAGACGCATTCCCGGGGTTAGATAACCCCTAGTGCGGGTATCATGAGAAATTTCCCAGGTTAGATAACACTGTGGGGTATACAGACACAGTTACAAGGTTAGAAAATGTGAAGGCTTCTCAGCCCTGTAACAACTTCAGTCGTATTACAAAGGCTGGCTCCCTCTGGAAAATAATGAAAGAAAAAAAACAAAAAAACTGACAAATATAAACATTTTTTTTTAAGGGAAAATAAATATAAAACACTTAAATATGAAAAAAATGATCCTCATGAAAAAAATGAAAAATTAAAAAAAAAACGATATCAAATTTTCAACACTAAAAATTGGGTGCGGGTGTTGGTGACACGCGTTTGTTGCAATAAAAGCCTTTGTGAGATTGGGGGGGGCCAGTTGTTGGGAAAACCCCATGGTCGTTCTAGTGTCCGAAGAATCTTCCCGTTACAAAGATGAGGTTTAAATGCGTATGGGGGGGTTTGTCCTGATTTTCATCAGTGCAAGGAAGTAAATCCAATAGGGGACTCTCCAGGACGTTGTCGTCTTCTTCATTTTTTTCGTTGATTGAAAAGGTGACCCTCTCTGTCATCCAAGCTGAAAGATAGACAGGTTTTCCCACGCTTATTAATCATCCCATGGTAAATACAATACCCAAAAGCGTGGTGTTTTTCAAACAGTCAACTTAGAGCAAGGTGAAAAAAACAAGTTTTTATTGGTCCAAAATGAAGGTTTCAACCGATAAATCCCCTAGAATAAAGGGAGGATGTCTTACAGTAGTGTTGGGACTGTGAGTCGAGGATTTTTTCAGGCCCCAACGTCACCTTTGGGGTGGGGGGAAGAGGGAGGGGAAGGGTGTGGGAGTAGACTGCCCCCACGTTTAAAAAGCAGCCGGCAATCAAAATATCACTTTAGCAGTGGGGGAGAAAAGGTGGGAACAGCGGGATAGACTTTCCTTATTAAATAGTAGCCAGCAAGCAAACTATCAATTTCGGGGAGGGGGAAAAAAGGTGGGAAAAGTGGAGTGGCTTACACTACCTAACAAGTAGCGGCAATGAAAAAGTTGTTATTATACTCCCCCGCTATCCTATCATTGAACTTTTCCCCACATAACACTAGTGTGGTATACATACCAGTTACCAGGTTGTAACATAGTGTGGATACATGACTCAGTTACCAGGTTAAAAAACACTAGTTGGTATCTGACTCGTTACCAGGGTTAGATAACACTTTTTCTGGTATACATGACTCAGTTACCAGGGTTTGATAACAAAGTGCTTGTTTAAAAATGACACGTTACCCGGTTAGATAAAATAGTGCTGGTATACATGACACAGTTACCCGGTTAGATAACCCTAGTTGGTATCATAACCAGTTACCCGGTTTGATAAACACTAGTGTGGTATACTGCACGTTACCCGGTTAGATAAACATAGTGCTGAAAACATGAAAATTACCCCGGTTAGATAACACTAGTGCTGGGAACAGAACAGTTACCAGGTAGATAACACTGTGTGGTAACAGACTCAGTTTCCCGGTTAGATAACACTGTGCTGGTATACATACCGTTACCAGGGTTTGATAAAACTAGTGCTGGTATCTACACAGTTACCCCGGTAATAACCTAGACTGGGGTTTCATGAACCCGTACCAGGTTAGATAACACTGGCTGGTTACTGATAGTTACCAGGTTAGATAAAAACTAGTGTGGTTACATGCACGTTACCGGTTAGATAACATAGGTGGTTTTTAAAAAAGACACAGTTCCAGGTTAGATAACACTATGCTGGTATACATGACTCAGTTTTCCCGGTTTTGATAACACTAGTGCTGGATAATGACACAGTTACCAGGTTAGATAACCAGTGCTGGTTACATGCACATTTTTCCCGGTTAGATAACAAATGTGGAACAAGACCCGTTTTCCCGGGTTTGTAACATATCTGGTATACGACCAGTTAGCAGGTTAGTAACACTAGTTTGGGGGATAAGACTCAGTTACCAGGGTTTGATAAAACTGTGCTGGGATCATGACACAGTTACCCGGTTGTAACACTAGGTGGTATAATGACACGTTACCAGGTTTTGTAAACTAGTGCTGGTATACATGATCAGTTACCAGGTTAGATAAAAATAGTGTGGAAAAAGACACAGTTAGCAGGTTTTGATAAACTATGCTGGATCATGACTCAGTTACCGGTTGATAACACTAGGCTGGTTTCTGACACGTTAGCAGGTTAGATAAACTGGGGTATCAGACGCGTTTCCAGGTTAGATAAAACTAGTGTGGATAATGCCAGTTCCGGTTAGATAACCTATGCTGGTAACATGACACAGTTACCAGGTTTGATAACCACTGTGTGGTATCATGACACGTTACCAGGTTAGATAACACTATGGGTTACATGACACAGTTTCCAGGGTTTGATAAAAAAGTGCTGGGAACAGACACAGTTACCGGTTAGATAACCTAGTGTGGTATACATGACACAGTTACCAGGTTGATAACAATCTGGTATACATGACACGTTTCCAGGGTTTGATAACACTAGTGGGTGGTTAACATGACACAGTTACCGGTTAGATAACACTAGTGCTGGTATCATGACACATTACCCGGGTTTGATAACACCCGTGCTGGATACAGACCAGTTACCCGGTTAGATAAAAATAGTGCGGGAACATGAAAGGGTTTCCCGGTTAGTAACACTAGTGTGGGATACATGCACATTTTCCAGGTTAGATAACACTAGTGTGGTAACAGACACATTACCCGGTTAGATAACACTGTGCTGGGATACATGACACAGTTACCATTAGATAAACACAGGCTGGTTTCATGACGCAGTTACCAGGTTAAAAAAACAGTGGGTATAATGACACAGTTACCAGGTTAGAAACTATTTTGGATACATGACACGTTACCAGGGTAGGGTAACACTGTGCTGGATACTGACTCGTTCCCGGTTAGTAACACTAGTGTGGTATACAGACTCAGTTACCAGGTTAGATAAAAATTTTGGGTAAACATGACTAGTTACAGGTTAGATAACATAGTGCTGGTATACATGCACTTACCAGGTTAGTAACATAGGTGGTATACATGGGCGAGTTACCAGGTTAGATAAAACTAGTTCTGGTTCATGACACATTACCAGGTTAGATAAAATAGTGCTGGGTTTAAAAGACGCAGTTACAAGGTTTGTAACCAATGCGGTAACATGACAGTTTCCCGGTTGATAACACTGTGCTGGTATACTGACTCATTACCATTTTTTAAAAGTGCTGGGATACAGACACAGTTCCGGTTAGATACACTAGTGCTGGTATACATGACTCATTACCAGGGTTTGATAAAACTATGCTGGTTCATAACGTTTCCAGGTTAGTAAAACAGTGCTGGGGTACATGACGCAGTTACAGGTTAAAAACACTAGTGCTGGGGGATACTGATCGTTTTCCCGGTTAGTCACTAGTGTGGGTTTCATGATCAGTTACCAGGTTAGATAAACTGTGGTTACATGAACTTTTCCAGGTTAGATAAATAGTGCTGGGAACAGATCAGTTTCCAGGGTTTGATAACACTATGCTGGTTTAAAATGATCATTCCAGGTTAGATAACACTTGGGGGGGTAACATGACTCGTTACCGGTTAATAACATAGTGCTGGGTTCAGAAACCCGTTACCAGGTTTTATAACACTGTGCTGGATAAAAACACAGTTACCAGGTTAGATAACACTAGGCGGTTTTAATGACGCAGTTACAAGGTTAGATAACACTAGTGCTGGTAACAGACCAGTTCCAGGTTAGATAACACTAGTGCTGGTATCAGACAAGTTTTCCCTTAGATAACATAGTGCTGGTATACATAACAGTTACCGGTTAGTAACACTAGTCTGGTATCATACTCAGTTCCAGGGTTTAAAAACCTATGCTGGTATACGACACGTTTCCAGGTTAGAAAAACAGTGCTGGTATACATGACACAGTTCCCCGTTAGATAACATATGTGGATACATGATCAGTTACCGGTTTTATAAACTAGTCTGGTATCCCTGACAAGTTACCCCGGTTAGAAAACTAGTGTGGTTTTACAACTCAGTTACCAGGTTAGATAACATAGTTGGTTAAAGACTCGTTTCCAGGGTTTGATAACAAGTGCTGGGATACATGACTCGTTCGGTTTTGATAACACTATGCTGGTTTAAATGACCAGTTACCAGGTTAGATAACACTATGTGGTATACATGACCAGTTTTAGGTTAATAACACGGCTGGTATACTGACAGTTACCCGGGTTTTTATAACATAGGCTGGTATACAGACTCAGTTACAGGTTAGATAACACTTTCTGGTATACTGATCATTACCCCGGTTTGATTAAAATATGTGGGAAAAATGACACAGTTACCAGGTTAGATAACAAGTGTGGTAACATGACGCGTTGGGAGGTTTGTAACACTAAAGCTGGTATACTGACCGTTTCCAGGGGAGAAATTTGGGGCTGGAACAAGAGCAGTTACCCCGGTTTTTATAAACTAGTGTGGTTTCCTGACGCAGTTCCAGTTAGATAAAATTTGGTGGGATAAAAACACAGTTTCAAGGTTAGAAAACCTAGTGCTGGTTTAAAAGGGCCAGTTACCCTTTTGATTAAACTAGTGCGGTCAATACACGTTACAAGGTTAGTAAACATGCTGGTTCAGACACAGAACCGGGTTTTAACCAGTGTGGTAACATACGCAGTTAAAGGTTAGATCATAGTGCTGGCATGACACAGTTACCCGGTTATAAAACACTAGTGCTGGTAACATGACGCAGGTTACAAGGTTAGATAACACTAGTGTGGTAACATGACGCGTTGCAAGGTTAGATAACACTAGTGCTGTTAAAATGACGCAATTACAAGGTTTAGATAACATAGTGCTGGTAACATGACGCAGTTAAACAAGGTTAGATAACACTAGTGCTGGTATACATGACGCAGTTCAGGTTAGATAACACTAGTGCTGTTTTACATGAAGCGTTACTAGGTTAGATAACAATAGTGCTGGTACATGAGCAATTACAAGGTTAGATAACACTAGTGCTGGTATCATGACGCAGTTACAAGGTTAGATAACACTAGTGTGGTATACATGACGCAGTTACCAGGTTAGATAACACTAGTGCTGGATACATGACCAGTTAAGGTTTGATACATAGTGTGGTATCTGACGCAGTTACAGGTTAGATAAAAATAGTGTGGTTTTAAAGACCGGTTTCCGGTTTGATAAAATAGTGGGTTCATGGCAGTTACAAGGTTGATTCCTATGTGGTTTACATGGGCCGCCCGGTTTAAAAAA
>NC_069412.1:57545270-57560361 GCF_026875155.1 Cherax quadricarinatus | reverse complement strand
CCTCTTGAATACTCTATAATACCTCCTTAATGAGCCTATTTGATTTTAGTTCTAACTGTTCTTTATTTGGACATACCGGAAAACTTCCTGTTTTATATTTATTGTTGCTGTTTTGATATCTGCACCAGGGGCGTGACAACAATTTCCACAAAAATGACAATTTATCCATGTGGAAGCCCGTTTGTTTGATTGATTGCAGACTACACAGAGCTTCATAATGATTTGAATGGTTGATCTACTGTAATCTATCTAGCAACCTCTTGAATACTTCTATTAATAACCTCCTAAATGAAGCTCTATTTGTATTTCTATTTCTAACTGTACTTGTATATTTAGGACAGCTTACCGAGTACGCTCCTGTTTTATATTTATTGTTTGTGTTTGATAAGGGCGCCTACAACCCCATCCTTTACAGTGTGCTTTATTTACAGCAAGCAAAGTCAGGGTATTTCTCCAGAATGGTCTGTAATATACCACTGTGGATAAAATACTTTGCCATTTCTTGAACATTTCTGAGTGAGTTGTCTCTAAATTCATTAATTTTATCGCACTCCATTACATAATGACGCAGGGTGTGACAATAGTCCATCTGGCAAAGTTTACATTTAGTTTGGTCTACATCTAGTGGTGGTGATTTAACCTGCCAAAGATACTTGTAACCCAGCCGAAGCCGGGCCGTAGTTACATCCAAGAGTCTGCTTATTTTGTTTGGATGCACCATAGACATGTGGCTCTCCTGCATGATAGAATATGATAGATGGACTGACTGGTGTCAATCTCCCGGAGTCTTAAGTCAATAAAATTCAGTTGAAGTTCTTTTCGTATTATTGTTCTCAAACTATTACCTGACAAGCCAAGATTGTAATCTGCTCCATCTTTGAAAGCATACAGCTTAGCCAATTTATCAGTTCTATCATGCATCCGAAGACCAATGTGAGATGGAATCCACACATGTGCATTCTGAACCACTGTCCATAATCTTATCATACCTCTGTCTGGCTTCTGACACAAGCATGCCACAATTTATACTTAATGATTGAGAGCATTTATGGATGACAGAGAATCAGTTACAATTAAACTGTCAATCTTAGATACATAGCCTGCCCATAATGCTCTGCATACAAGGGGCTTTGGCATGCTGCACTTTAAAAATTGTATTCCTTGTACTTCTCTGTATCATGTTCAAATTAAATAAATAAATAAATAAATAAATAAATAAATAACAAATAATAAATAAATATGATTGTACAGCAATGCATGCAACCATACGACCTGTTTTTGTAATACTCATATGTGCTTGTTATCTGTTTACAATAATGTTTTACCACTGAATACTTCATTGCTTAGTTAATCTTAAGTTAATTTTAAGCCTGCCTGTAATGCTATGCATTCAAGTGGCTTTGGCATGCTGCATTTAACTGTATTCTTTTGTACTTCTCTGTATCATGTTCAAATTAATGAATAAATAAATAAATAAATAAAATAGATGCATTTCAGTGCAAGGAGTATGGCAAACAGTTCTGTCTGAAAGGGTAAGGCCCAATTTTGACCCGTCTCCAATTTTTTAAAGAGAGCCATCCCCTTGCACAATAACAGCACCTACCAGCTGCCCCCGGGGATTGGTAAAGAACCATCAACGTAAAAAATTTTGCGGAGTGGTGGCTGTGTGACTAATTTATCAATACAGTTTAAAGGGCATCATGTTTGGCTTCAAGGCAAGTTTTGGTTGTGATTTAATTGTATTTGGGGGAAAGGGAGAAAGGGGATTTTAAAAGGGGGTAATATCCCTGGACGGAGAGGTGCCGGTGGCCTTACTTACATAGATCATTATCGATTCATGCGGGGGTCGATTCCAATTTTTTGACCATCTGGGGAGTTTCACCAGTGCTGAGGAAAGTTTGGGGGGGTTCGTGCAGGGTTTGGAGGGGCTTGCCTGAGCATTTTAACCCCAATTAGGATTTTCTTTCAGTAACCAATTCTGTTTGTTTTTGGGAATACAATTCTTTTTGCATTTTTAAAAATTTTTGGCAGTACGGGGGCACCCTAAAATGTCCTCTTTGCTTCTTTTCTGCATTTTTTTCCAGCCCCCCAATTTCCATCAACCAAGAGCAAGTAGTGGTCCAGCAAAACACAAATATGTGTCATGCGAGTCTGCAGTCATTCACTTGGTGTGCCAGAATTTGAATACAATCCAGTTGCCCAAATAGTCTAAAAAAAATTTACCAAGGTAAACTAAAAATATAATGATTGCAAATTGTTACTCTTAAAATTTTTAACTGGGTGTGGAAAATTGCATTTTTCTGAATGAAAACAAATTTATGTACATAACAGTAAATAAAACAAAGATAATTATTATTTACAATTTACATAGAAAGGGGAATTTGGGACCCTAGGTCGCAAAAAATGCCCCCCTTCGAAAATACCACGCATAAAACAAGTTGTTCTGGCCTTTTAATTAAAAGAAATAACATACCCAGGAATACGGAAAATTTTTATAAATTTGTGGCTGTATATTAAAACAATAAAAGGGTTATATTTTTAAACAAAATTTACATAACAAAAGGGAAAAAATTTTCTTAATATACTCATGAATTTGACGGGAAAATTTAATGTGTACATACTCAGAAAACCTCACTAACAAAATCATGAAAATAATGGCCCCAGAATTACACACAAACTAGAGCTTATCTGAGGCCGGGATGTCTTGCCGTCATTGTATTCAATTATGCAGAAGCACATCCCCAAATTTTGCCTCCTTTTTGAGAGGTTCAACAAAATTTTTTAACCCTTAAGCACAAAAAATTTCTTCCCATTACCCCAACGTTTGTACAAAATTCAAAAAACCAAGATGGCGAGTGTCTCTTCTTTTTTTGATAACATACTTCTTTAAAAATCAATATAGGGCATCATTTACCTAAAAATTACCGTTTTTCCGGAAAAATTACGTACATATTTTCCCACAAGGCCTAAACCCCATAATGAAGGCAAGGAACATAATGTTAAAATGCTGACTTTGCTTAACAATTTTAAAAAGGTAACCAATTACTCAAGAGAAAAAGTATTCATGAAACGCATTACGGGAGAAGCGGTTCACAGTGAAAACAAAGCATAAGTTACACACTCACCCACAGATAACAGTGCTTTTGAAACAGTCGGGGAATTTTAGCGTAAAGTTTCAGTCTGAAAAGAAAATGCATTAAAAAACACGAAATGACACTGGACAAGAAACTTTTTATGTAACCACATTTAATTGTGCGTTACACTGAGCAAAGCTTTTAAACACTGTTTAATAAATGTAAGGACCACTACACTGAATACACTTTGACCCTTTTTAAAGTTTAATACAGGCTTACAAATGAAAATTAACTGTCTAAAAGTAAAACCTGTTGGGATGGTCAGAAAAAACCTAGCGTAGCGGTGAAAGAAAGGTACTAGTTACACAGCTTTTGACGTCGACTTCTAGGATAATATCGCTCTCGACGACCCCGAGCCTCTTCTTTGGGCGCCAAAATATTTCTTTTTCACCTGGTCTGCGACGGTGGTTTAACAGTACAAGCATGGAGAGATATTGGGGTGATGGTGGTAGAGACCATGCTCTCCCTAACATTGCTCACTCTTCAGCGCCATCTGGCTTACAGCCCTCACTAAGCCACTATGAAATATTTCTTTTCTGTCATTTTATGGCAACCAAAGCAGGCAGACACAATGGAAACAATTTCACACTGGTTTCCTTGGCAGCGCTGGTTTGGACTACCCGGGAGTTGCTTTCTCGATCAGGAAAACATTGGCCCCAGCGGAACACGGGAAAACTTCACTAAGAGGGCGGGGATTCAGAATAGCTGTGGCTGCAGGCTAATTTTCTCCTGGACTTCTGGCTTGGGTGCAAATTGGTGGATGTGCATTCGTATAACTTGAGATATCAAGACTGACAAGACAGCTCCAGGAACCTCAGATAAGCTCTCTAGATTTGTGTGTAATTCGGACAGCATTTTTTTCATAGTTTTTTAGAGTAGGTTTTCTGATTGATACAATTAATCCCAGCCCAATTGGTGAGATATTAAGAAATTTTCCTTCGTATGTAATTGTGTAATTTTTATTAACCTTTTTTTTTTTTTTAATTACAGCCCCAAAAATTTTATTTTTACAAGTATTCCGGGTGTATGTATATTTCTTTTAAATTTAAATGGTCCAGAACAATTGTGGTTATGCGGGGTTTTATCGAAGGGGCATTTTTTGCGACCTGGGTGCCCAAACCCCTACTTGTTTATGAAAATTTGATAAATAAAAATTTATTTTTAAACATTTACTGTTTTGTACATAATTATTACATTCAATAAATGCAATTTTCCACACCCAAGTTAAAATTGTAATAGTAACAATTTGCAATCATTATATTTCTTTTTTACATTGTGAAAATTTGTTTTAACATTTGGTCAACGGGTTTGAAAGTTAAATTTCTGGCACACCAAGTGAATGACTGAGACTCGCACTGACACAATGTGGTTTTTGCTAAACCCTACTTGCTCTTGTTCTGATGAAGCTTGGGGGGGAAAAAAAACTGCCAAAACAAAGCAAAAAGGGGAACTTTTTAGGTCCCCTGACTCCCAAAAATTTTTAAATTGCAAAAAGAATTGATTTTCCAAGCACAGGATGTGTTACTGAAAGAAATATCCTAACGGGGTTTAAAAGCTAGGAAACCATTCAAACCCTGCACAGAAGCCCCCAAACTTTCCCAGCACGGGTGAACACTCCTCCATATGGATTGAAAAAACTGGAACCGACCTCCGCAAAATCAATACACGATCTATGCCCCAAGTAAGGCAACAGGGGTACTTCTCCGCTCCAGGGAAAAACCCCCATTCCAAACACCATTTCTCCATTTCCCCCCAAACTACTTTTTAAAATCACAACCAAAATTTCGCCTTGAAAAAAACATGATCCTTAACTGTATTGAAACTTATCACAACACAACCTCGAAAAATTTTTACGTTGATGGTTCGTTTCACCAATCCACTGGTGCAGCGGGAGTGTGCTGTTATCGTGCAGGTGATGGCTCTCTTAAAGAAATTGGGAGCACGCATCAAAAATTTGGGGCCCCCTCTACCCTTCAGAAAACTGTTTCCCATACTCCTTGCCTGAAAGCATCTATTTTTTTTTATTTATTTATTATTCATTAAATTTTTGAATATGATACAAGAAGTACAAAAAAAACAGTTAAATGCGCATGAAAAACCCATTTTGAATGCATACATTACGGGAGGTTTAAAAAATTAATTAAGATTAACTAAGCAATAAAGTTTCAGTGGTAAAACTTTATTGTAAACAGATAACAAGCACATGAGTATTGCAAAAAAGGTCGTATGGTTGCTGCATTGCGTACAATCAGTATTTATTTTTTTATTTAATTTGAACATGATACAGAGAAGTACAAGGGAATAAAATTTTTTTAAAGTGCAGATCCCAAAGCCCCTTTGGGTTGCAAGCATTAGAGGGGGGCATGATCTAAATTGACAGTTTAATTGCAATGATTCTTTCATCCTAAAAGCTCTAAAATTAAATTAAGTAAAAAAATTTCATGCTTGTGCCCAGAAGAGAAGAGGTTGATAAAATTATGGGCAGTGGAAAAGCAGAGTGCACATGCTGGGGTTTCCCCATCCACATTGGTCTTGGGATGCATGATAGAACTGATAAATTGGCTAAGCTGGAAGTTTAAAGAGGGGCAATTACAATTTGGGCTTGTAGGTAATATTTGAGAAAAATAATCAAAAAGAATTTCAACTGAATTTTTATTACTTAAGAAGGGGAGATTGACCCAGATCCATCATCATCATTCTGTCGCAGGGTGCCACATGTCTTGGTGCACCAACAAAAAAAGCAACTCTTGGATGTAACACCCCCCCGGCTTGGCGGGTTAAAAGTATCTTTGGCAGGAAAAAATCACCACCACTAGATGTAGCCCAAACTAAATGTAAACTTTCCAATGGACTATTGTCCCCCCCTGCTCTATTAATGGATGCGAAAAAAAAAAATGAATTTAGAACAACTCACTCAGAAATGTTCAAAATGGCAAAGTTTTTTATCCACAGGGTATTTTACAGCCCCATTTCGGAAAAAAACCCTGACTTTGTTTGGAAAAAAAGCAGACTGTGTTTTCGATGAATGGTTCAAAAACCCGCGGGGTTGATAAATTAGAACATGTGAACTCTTGGGTATTTTTTATTGAGGAAACTTTTGCCAACGTAGCTTCATCATCCATACAAAGGGAATTTGAAGAACAGGATAGAATGGGGTTAATCGCCCCTCAACCTTGATCGATTTCGCCATCAATCTTGAAAGAATCATTCAAATTGATGGACTGCCCACATCATAAAGGTTGAGGGACTGATTACCTCATTCTACCCCCTTTCTTAAATTTTCCTTTTTTGGTCTGAAAAAGCCACTGTGTGGCAAAACGTTTCCTCAAAAAAAGATCCCCCCCAAGAGTTGACATGTGTCTAATTTATCAAAGGGGCAGACTTAAACGGATGGGGTTTTTGGCGCCCTTATCAAAACAAAACAATAAATTTAAAACCCCCAAAAAGGTATGGTTGGTGCCTAATAAAAAAAAAACGGAGAAATGAAAACAAAAGGTTTTTTTAAGGGGGTTTTAAAAAAATTTTCAAAGGGGTTTTATTAAAAAAAAATAACTTTAAAATCTTTGAAACCTGGAAGTTTTTCCTAAAAAAAAAAAGGGACATAAAAAGTTTTTTGTAAAATTGGGTACCCCCCTTGGGAATAAAAAATTTGGGGGGGGGGGGGGGGGGGTTGGGGGGGGGTTGGGGGGGGGGGGGGGGGGGGGGGGGGGGGGGGGGGGGGGGGGGGGGGGGTTTTGGGGGGGGGGGGGGTACGGGCCATGTAGTCAGAAACTTAAGGCTGGGTTGATGTCCTGGTAGTCAGAAAATTGGGCTGATAGGCTGCCCCTGGGACAGTAATGGGGAAGGGAGTGCTGTCCTGGGAGACAGAAAGGGTAAAGCGGGGGTGCTGTCCGGGTAGAAGTAATGGTGAAGCTGGAGATTTTGTCCGGGGTTCGGGAATTATACGCAGGAAAGAATGCATATAAATGACCTCAAGGGGGGACAGGAGCCATGTGGGGAAAAAATTTGTAGTCAAAGAAAGTAAAACCAAAATTGAAAAACAAAAATACCAAGAAATAGCAAACAAAGGACTCCACTAGAAATAGTGAGGATATTTCCCAAAAAAAAACTGGGGGGAGCCCCCTTTGTGGTGCAGCGAGGATGGGAAAGACAGGTAAACATGCCCCAACGGGGAATACAGTCACAAAAAACCCAAGGCAAACGGAAACCAAGCCTGTGCACATACTATGCACTTGGTATCTGCAGACTTGGGAAATCGGAAAAAAGATGGGGGGTCAACTATGCCACTCTAAAAATGCCCTGCCCTATAAACAAAAATGCAAAACCCCCTTCCTGAAGCTTTTTCCCCCGAATGGTACCTCTTCGTACAGGAAAAATTGTATAACTTAAATTCCCGGGACACCCTCTAAAGGGGACAAAAAGATACAAACATCTAGGATGGGAAAACCCGGGGACCACAGCCACCAAGAGGGAGGGTTTTTTTGTCCGGAAAGGAAAAAAAACGGGGGAAAAAGGCAGAAAACATACACCAATCCCCATTCCTGGAGTGGAACCCAGTCAGGCCCCCCACTCCAAACCAACAGATACAGTACAATGCCGGAAAAAAAACCCCCCCAGTACCAACAATCCACCAGTCCCATGACATTCTTTTTGCAAATATACAGGGGCTAAAGCCGAACAAACAACAAAATACCTTTCATCTGTGGACTGCTTGCAAGGCAAAGGCAAAGTTCGCGGCTTCACTGAGACCCACATAAAAGGGGTCACTTGACAACGAAAAATGGATCCTAGGTTACAACCTATACAAGTACAGAGTGAACAGGCAAAAGGGGGGGGGGGGGGCCTGTACATTTCAAGTCAATTTTTTGCACAGAAATGCTTAAAGCCTCAAAAGATGTAGTGGAAGATTTAGAGTAAAATCGGAACCCAAAACCTAGTTATTGCGGTATTTTACAGCCTCCGGGTGCAAACCCCGCAATTTCCCGGAACCGTTAAAAATGACCCTGTCTGGAAAATCTTCCAGCTCCTGCACCCAACACTGTCCCGGGGATTTCAACTTAAGGCACCTAAAATGGAGGAAAATAGCAAATAATATTTTGCATAAAAACACCAGGAGGCATCGAGAAAAAAAAACTCACACAGCTTTTAAATCTCTGCACAAATTCAATTTTAAAACCGAAATAATAGAGCCTACTAGACTGGAGAATACACTAGACCCCATCTTTCCCAACAATGATGATTGATAAGAAATTACCATACAAAAAAAAATATACTCAGATCACAACATAAATTTAGGTTCAACATTATGCGTGGGGCCCCAGACCGACATAATGAGATTTGTCACGAGGGGGCAATTTACCAAATTCAACTTCAAAAACAAAAACTAAATGGGACCAAGTAAAAACCAATCCTAACCGATAAAAAGGTGGAAAGATATACTAAACAACACAGACCCCAACTTATGCCTAGAACAATTAACTTGGGGGCACTCGAGTATGCCAAACTTTTTTCCCCTAAGAAAAGAAAGGGGTAGATGTAAAATAGAAAGTGAAAGGCGTCCCTTTTCGGCACGGAAAAGAATAAAAGAGTGGCTAAAAGGGCAAATTTCTGAAAAAGCGTAGGTAGACACTGGCAGAGAAAAAGCAAAAATCGAACTAAGCTAAAGGAATCTTTTAAAGGGGTCAGGAAAAAGCGGGAAGAACAAAAGCCATAAAGAAATTGAAAGAAACCCAAAGTATTTTCTTCTCCTATCCCAAATCAAGTCGGAACAACGTAAGTATTGGGCCCCTACTTAAACAAGATGGGTCCTAACAGATGACGGAAAAAAATGAGTGAGCTACTCAAATCCCAAAATACTCATTTTTAGGGAAGCCACTAACCAGTGAGAGTCGAAGATCAAAATGAATTTTTCATGAAGAGCCACAGAATTTGGTTAACACAACCTATCTGTTTATCCCGACGCCAAATGACTTCGAAAGGGGATAAAAGCATGCCCAGCACCCCCCCAGGGCCAATTTGGGAAATCCTGTTCAAAAACTGCAAGAACCCCTTCACGACCCTTTTCAACCTAGGAGAGGGGCAGGACCCCCCGGTCGTCCCCCAGTTACTAAAAACAACAGACATAGCCCCCTCCCCAAAGGGGGGAGTAAGCAACAGCAAAGAACTACAGACCCCATGCACTAAATCCCTATCATAAAAAAACTTTTTTAAAAGGGGCCCAAGAAGCAAGATCCCACCCATTTGAAACCCATCATTTACACAGCCCAGGGCAACAGGGTTTAGAACGGTCGCTCCTGGGCGTTCAACTATTTGGGTCCCTAGACAAAGGGCCAGATGCACTAAAGAAAAAAGAAAGCAGAGTAAATATACAGACTTTTAAAAGCCTTCGACAAGTGTACCATTTCGTAATAGCACACAAAATGCGTGCTAAAGGAATAACAGGAAAAAATCGGCCCCAGGTCTTAATTTTTCCCCACTAACAGAACACAGAGTATAGTCAACAGAGAAATCCGAGGCAGTACGGTGAAAAACTCTGTTTCCCCAAGGCCAAATACTCGCTCCCATTTGTTCCTCATCCTCATATCTGACTAGACAAGGATGTCGCCACAGCCCGTGTCCTCCTTTGCAATGCACCCCAATCTGCATGACAGTGTCTTCCATTGCAGACACCAAGGCTCCAGGCGGACATCAACCAAATCTTTCAGGGGCTGCAGAAAAAAATATGAAGTTCAACGATGAAAATTTCATTACTCAATATGGTAAAACGAGGAAATTTAAACTTCATCAGGTCAAAACAAATTCTGGCCCCAAATAGAGCAAAAACCAACGTCAAAGACTGGAGTGATCATTCAGAGGATCTCATTTCAAGGACCCTAAAAATTTTTCAAACGCATCTGCTAGAAAAATAAGGAGGATAATGAAAACCTTCAAAACTAGGATGCCAAGCCCATGTGACACTCTTTAGGTCTTGTTCTATTTAGGGTGGGTTTTCTGCACACTACAGCACCTTTTAAGCAGGTGAAAATTGCGACCCAGAAAAAAAGTACAGAGAACCTTCACGGGGCCCCATAACGGGGATAAAACACCCCAATTACGGGAGCGCTTGAGGTTCCTGAACCTGTATTCCCTGGAACCAGGCGGGAGGATACTATTAATACACCTGGAAAAAACCTAGAGGACTAGTACCGAACTTTCAAACCCAAAAAAAACCATACGAAAGCAAAAAACTTGGCAGACGATGAAAAATCCCCCCAAGAAAAGCAGGGTGTCACTACACGTTAAGAGACCAACAATAAGTGTCAGGGGGCCCCAAAACTTTTTAACTGCCTCCCGCTTTCTAAGGGGGATTACCAAAAAAAACCCTGGCAGTCTTCAAGTGGCACTGGACAACACCTAAACGGTTCCTGACCAGCCGGGCTGAGCTCGTACGTTGGTTTGTGTGCAGCACAGTAACAGCTGGGTTTTAGGCTCTGATCCACCAGGAGGGTGGCTCAGACCCGGGCCGCGGGGGGGGTTGACCCCCCAAACTCTTCCAGGGAAAACCCCGGTAAATGTGTTGTGTGCCACATGTGCGTGTGTGGCGCGCATGGCTGCGTGTGTGGTGGTGTTTGTGTGTGTGTGTGGGTGTGTGTGTGTGTGTGTGTGTTGTGTGGTGTGTGTATTTGTATGTACAACTCACGTAGTTTAGGTTTTAGGGGTCAGTCCCAAACTCCTGTGTTGTGTGGGTTGTGTGTGTGTGTGTGTGTGTGTTGTGTTGTTGTGTGTGTGTGTGTGTGTGGTGTGTTGGTGTGTGTTGGTGTGAGTGTGTGTTTTGGGACTCACCAAAATTTTGGGTTTCAGGGGGCGAGACTCAGCTCCTGCCCCGCCTCTTCAATGATCGTATGGGTCCTTTTCTCTCGCTTCCTGAGCTTTTTCATACCTCTTTTAAAACTAGTATGGTTCCCCTCCACTACTTACTTGCAGGGAACCCTTGCTTTACAACTCTATGACGAAGAAAAAACTTTCCAAAGTCCCTGTGATTTTTTTTGAGTTTCACTTTCCCGTTGTGCCCCCTTGTCCCTGGTCCCCCCTCGGAACATCCTATCTCTGCCCCTTTTTCTATTCCCCCTTTCTTGTATGTCGTTATCATTCTCCCCCGACCCTTCTGTCCCCAGTGTCGTCAGTCCCCATTTCCCTTAAAACCTTTTCCTCGTACGACATTCCTTTAGCTTGGGGCTACCTTTTTGCAACCTTTGTACTTTTTTTTCCCAACTTCTTGACGTCTTGACCAGGTGTGGTTCCAGACTGGTGCTGCTACCCATATGGCCCAAAATACCAGTGTACAGTTCTTTTAACGATTCCTATTAAGGTATCAACCTATTTTAGGTTTGCCGCGCCCGTATGCGCAGCGGTTATTTGGTTGATGTGTCCCCCGGTGATGTGCTCGGTGTTATGGTCACCCCCAAATCTTTTCCCTGAGTGAGGGCTGTAGTCTTTTTCCCCCTAGCCCATACTCTGTCCGCAGTTTTTTGCCCTCCCCAACTTCTGACTTTGCTTTGGGTGGATTGAATTTGAGAAGCCATTACTGGACCCCATGTCCACCTCTCCAGGTCCTTGCGTCCCGCCTCATCCTCGTCCGATTTAATTCTTCTCACAACTTCACGTCATCTGCAACAGGGCCTTCAGAGTCTATTCCTTCCATCTGCGTTCACATAATCAAAATATCACTGGTCCTAGAACTGACCCCGGGGGCCCCCCCCGTACAGGTGCTCACGTATACCTCTTTACGTACCATGACTCGTTTCTGCCCCCCTGTAGGTATTCCCCCTTTCCATTTGCGTGCCCTTCCTTTTAGTGTGCCTGATCCTCCAGCTTCTGCACAACTCTGTGGGAAATGTGCAAGGCCTTCCCCGCAGTCCGGAAAACGCAAACTACCCAACCCTCTCTCTCGTATCTTTCTTCTGTTACCTTGTATAAAAACTCCAGGGGGTTTTGATACAAGATTTTCCTTTATGAACCCATGCGGTTTTTATTTATAATCTTGTTCCTTTTCCGGTGTTTTACCACCTCCCCTGAAAAAATTTTTTTTTCCATGACTTTGCACACAATACATGTCAGAGAACAGGCTGTAGTTTAGTGCCTCGTTCTGTTTCCCCTTTTTTAAATATGGGGATACATTTGCTTCTTCCCTTTCCAGGTAGTTTCCCAGTTTCAAGGGGGTGTTTTGAAAAATTTGGTTAGAGGGCCACACACATCTCTGCCCCTTTTCTAAGGACCCATTGGGAATGTTGTCCGTCCATCACCTTTGAGGTTCAAGGTCCTTAAAAGCTTTTTTTCACCTCCTCCCCAGTTGTTGATGTCATCCAACACTTTTTGGTATATTCCCTCTTGTGTTCCCCCCTGTGCTGTCTTCCCACGCCCTTCCTGCTCTACTGTAAAAACTTCCTTAAATCTCCCGTTCACTCCCACATAAACCCCTGACTTTCTGTGAGTCTCCACCTTCTGTCCTTTTTCTGTCACCCGGTCTTTTTATTTGTCTTCCCCCTGATTGGCTAACAACAGTTTCGGGGCAGTCTTGATTCTCGATGCTATGTCCCTTTTCATACTGTCGCTGGGCCTCCCCCCTTACCTGTCGTACTCATTCCTGGTCTGCGACTGATCCCCATTTTTGTGGTTCTCTGCCTTCTGTACTTTTTTCCCTTCTCTATTGCACTTTGTTTTTTTCCTCCTTACACCCTCGGGTAAACCCCGGGGCTTGTTCGGTCTTTTGTTGTTACGTTCCCTTGGGAATGAACCTTTTCCAAATGCCCCCTTGCTTTTGTTGCTACATTTCCCATCTTTCATTTTTCTGCTTTCCTGCCAGTTTTTTCGTCCCACTGACCTCCCCAGGAAGTTTTTCACCCCATGTAGTCCCCCCTTTTATATCAGGCTTTTCCCTTTTTACTCCCGTTATTCTCTCCACTTTCAGCTCTACTATGTTTCAAAAGCAAGAACCACGTGGTTGCTAGTTTTGGGGGCTCTCATACTGATGTCCCCCATGTCTGAGCTGCCAGGGGGGAAACAAGGTCCAATTTGCTGGGGTTTTCCCCCCCTCTCCTCTGGTAGTGTCCTTTAAAATGTTGGTGCATGAGGGTTTTTTTTCCCCCTCCTCCAACATCCTGGGCTCTCCATTTTTTGGGACCCCCTGTGGGTCCAGGTTTTCCCCCATCATCTCCTGTGGTTGAAATCCCCATAACCAGCAACTTTGCCCCTGCTGGGGTGAGCTCTTCTTGCCCCCTCAGCAAGTGTGTCCCCCATTGCTTTGGGTTGCTTTCTCTTCAATTCCCTCTTTGGGCCCCCTGCAGTTTGTGGTGGGTTATAATCACTGCAATGACCCCATTGTGTTCCCCAGACTGAAGTGTACCCCTATTAGCTCTTTTCCCCCCCCATCTATTCCTTTCCCTTTTCTCGAATTTTCCCTCTGTTTTTTCGAGCGGGGCAAACCCCACCTCCCCCCCTGCCCCTTCTATCTTTCCTCATGATCTGGTATCCTGGTGGGAAGATTGCATCTGTTATTGTCTCCTTTGAGTTTTGTTTCTGTAACTGCTATGATGTCTGGGGACTTTCTCATTGATTCTTTCTTGCCATTCCTCATGTTTATTCGTTAATCCATCTGCATTTTTTGTACCAAACCTTCAACTTCTGTTCTAAATACTGTAACTGTGGTGCGGGGGGTGGAAACAGAGGGATCGGTGTGTGATGGTTGGTTTGGATTGTTCAGTTGCCTTGGGGGTGTCGTGGCTGGAGTCCTTCTGCAGGTGTTTCTGGGGGGGTGTGCTTGTCCTTCCATTTAAATCCGGGTTATCCTGCTCTCCTTTTTCATTTCCTCCCATTTCTCCTTTCGTTTTTGAACTCTCTCTTTCATTGTCTTCCTTTCGTCCTGTGTTCTGTCTCAGTTGAGGTACACACTCTGAAACTCCTGCTTGCCTCTCAGCCGTGCTTTCTCCTGCAGGATCATGGTTCGGGTTGATTCTGCCTTGAAAATTACTTTGAGAGGCCGATTCCTTTTCTTTGTGAACCACCCAATTCTCCGAAAATTTGCCACCTGGGTCATGTCCCCCTCGCCTATCACCTTCAAGATGTCTTCAATCACTTTTTTCTCCTCCTGCTTTCTTTCATCATAAGTTTCCCCTTTAGCTTCGTCTAGCCCATAGACAAACACGTGTGACTCCCATTGCATCCTCTGATGTGTTTTAGTTGCTGTACTCCGTCTGCAGTCTTCTTTGCCCTTCCCCAATCTTCATGGCTTTGCTCTTGGTGGGATTGAACTCCAGGAGCCAATTGCTGGACCAGGTCTGCAGCCTGTCCAGATCCCTTTGTAGTTCTGCCTGGTCTTCGATCGAAATGAATTCTTCTCATCAACTTCACGTCATCTGCAAACAGGGACACCTTGGAGTTTATTCCTTCCGTCATGTCGTTCACAAATACCAGAAACAGCACTGGTCCTAGGACTGACCCCTGTGGGACCCCGCTGGTCACAGGTGCCCACTCTGACACCTCACCCCGTACCATTACTCGCTGCTGTCTTCCTGACAAGTATTCCTTGATCCATTGTAGTGCCTTCCCTGTTATCCCTGCTTGGTTCTCCAGTTTTTGCACTAATCTCTTGTGTGGTACTGTGTCAAACGCCTTCTTGCAGTCCAAGAAGATGCAATCCACCCACCCTTCTCCCTCTTGTCTTACTGCTGTCACCTTGTCATAGAACTCCAGTAGGTTTATGACACAGGATTTCCCGTCCCTGAAACCATGTTGGCTGCTGTTGATGAGATGATTCCTTTCAAGGTGTTCCACCACTCTTCTCCTGACAATCTTCTCCATGACTTTGCATACTATACATGTCAGTGACACTGGTCTGTAGTTTAGTGTTCATGTCGTCTCCTTTTTTAAAATTGGGGCTAAATTTTCTGTCTTCCATGCCTCAACAATCTCCCGTTTTGAAA
>NC_069412.1:57528523-57544770 GCF_026875155.1 Cherax quadricarinatus | reverse complement strand
GAAACAAATAATTTTTTTTTTTTTTTTTTTTCAAAAGTCGGCCGTCTCCCACCGGGCAGGGTGCCCCCAAAAAAGAAAAAAATCCCCAAAAAGAAAATCTTTCTCTCTTTTAAACACTTTCACCACACTCGCCCCATTATCACTTTTTTGCAGGGGTTCAAAATTTTAAACAGTCTAAAAGCATAAACAATAAAGATAAAAAATTCCCCTCCAAACTCCCAATTCCCAAACCCCCTTTAAAGTGCGGATTGTATTTCCCCCTTTTCCAGGATCAAGCCCGGGACATATGAAAAAAACCCGGTTTCCCAAAATTCCCTTCACTAATATTCCCCCTGCTCACCTCCAACAGTCGTCAGGCCCCAAGTCCATTCGTCTCCATTCATCCTATCAACACGCTCACGCCGCTTGGGAAAAGCCAAAAACCCCCCTTTTACCCAAAAAAACCTCCTTTAAACCCCTCTCTCCAACCCTTTCGAGGACGACCCCTACCCGCCTTCCTTCCCCTATAGATTTATATGCTTTCCATGTCATTCTACTGTGATCCATTCTCTCTAAATGACCAAACCACCTCAACAACCCCTCTTCTGCCCTCTGACTAATACTTTTATTAACTCCACACCTTCTCCTAATTTCCACACTCCGAATTTTCTGCATAATATTTACACCACACATTGCCTTAAACAGGACATCTCCGCTGCCTCCAACCGTCTCCTCGCTGCTGCATTTACCACCCAAGCTTCACACCCATATAAGAGTGTTGGTACTACTATACTTTCATACATTCCCTTCTTTGCCTCCATAGATAACGTTTTTTGACTCCACATATACCTCAACGCACCACTCACCTTTTTTCCCTCATCAATTCTATGATTAACCTCATCCTTCATAAATCCATCCGCCGACACGTCAACTCCCAAGTATCTGAAAACATTCACTTCTTCCATACTCCTCCTCCCCAATTTGATATCCAATTTTTCTTTATCTAAATCATTTGACACCCTCATCACCTTACTCTTTTCTATGTTCACTTTCAACTTTCTACCTTTACAACACATTCCCAAACTCATCCACTAACCTTTGCAATTTTTCTTTAGAATCACCCATAAGCACAGTATCATCAGCAAAAAGTAACTGTGTCAATTCCCATTTTGAATTTGATTCCCCATAATTTAATCCCACCCCTCTCCCAAACACCCTAGCATTTACTTCCTTTACAACCCCATCTATAAATATATTAAACAACCATGGTGACATTACACATCCCTGTCTAAGACCTACTTTTACCGGGAAGTAGTCTCCCTCTCTTCTACACACCCTAACCTGAGCCTCACTATCCTCATAAAAACTCTTTACAGCATTTAATAACTTACCACCTATTCCATATACTTGCAACATCTGCCACATTGCTCCTCTATCCACTCTATCATATGCCTTTTCTAAATCCATAAATGCAATAAAAACTTCCCTATCTTTATCTAAATACTGTTCACATATATGCTTCAATGTAAACACCTGATCTACACATCCCTACCCACTCTAAAACCTCCTGCTCATTTCCGCAATCCTACATTCTGTCTTACCTCTAATTCTTTCAATTATAACCCTACCGTACACTTTTCCTGGTATACTCAGTAAGCTTATTCCTCTATAATTTTACAGTCTCTTTTGTCCCTTTCCCTTTATATAAAGGGACTATACATGCTCTCTGCCAATCCCTAGGTACCTTCCCCTCTTTCATACATTTATTAAACAAAAGTACCAACCACTCCAACACTATATCCCCCCCTGCTTTTAACATTTCTGTCATGATCCCATCAGTTCCAGCTGCTTTACCACCCCTTTCATTTACGTAATGCCTCACGTACCTCCCCCACCTTACATTCTGCTCTTCTTCACTCCTAAAAGATGGTATACCTCCCTGACCAGTGCATGAAATTACTGCCTCTGTTTCTTCCTAACATTTAAAAGTTCCTCAAAATATTCTCGCCATCTACCCAATACCTCCATCTCCCCATCTACTAACTCCCCTACTCTGTTTTTAACTGACAAATCCATATTTTCCCTAGGCTTTCTTAACTTGTTTAACTCACTCCAAAATTTTTTCTTATTTTCATTAAAATTTCTTGACAGTGCCTCTCCCACTCTATCATCTGCTCTCCTTTTGCACTCTCTCACCACTCTCTTTACCTTTCTTTACTCTCCATATACTCTGCTCTTCTTATAACACCTCTGCTTTGTAAAAACCTCTCATAAGCTACCTTTTTCTCTTTTATCACACCCTTTACTTCATCATTCCACCAATCACTCCTCTTTCCTCCTGCCCCCACCCTCCTATAAAACCCCAAACTTCTGCCCCACATTCTAATACTGCATTTTTAAAACTATTCCAACCCTCTTCAACCCCCCCACTACTCATCTTTGCACTAGCCCACCTTTCTGCCAATAGTCGCTTATATCTCACCCGAACTTCCTCCTCCCTTAGTTTATACACTTTCACCTCCCTCTTACTTGTTGTTGCCACCTTCCCTTTTTTCCCCCATCACCTCTTACTCTAACTGTAGCTACAACAAAAATAATGATCCGATAAAATCAATTTTTCCCCCCTCTAAAAAACTTTGTAAAAAATCCCCTCCCCCTCAACCTTTTATCCACCAATAAAAACAATTAAACTATTTTTCATTTACGTGCTACACCCATACCTTTATATTTATTTATCCTTTTTCATAAAATATTATTACTTATTACCAAATTTTTTTTCTACACATACTCAATTAAAGGCTCCCCATTTACTTTTACCCCGGGCACCCCAAAATTTTAAACCTACTATTTTCCCTCCAAAAACTTTTTTAAAAACCCATTTTTAGCATTAAAATCCCCCAACCACCATTACTCCCCACACTTGATTAAAAACTCCCCACGCATTCACCACATTTCCCAAATCTCTCTCCCCTTCCTCCTTACACTTCTCTCTTCTCCAGGTGCATCCCACGCTTTTTTAATAACCCATTTTTTTCACATCCAATTTTTAAATTTTCCCTCCACATAATCCTTAAATTTAATACATTTATAGCCCCCTCTTTTCCTCCCATAGTTTAAACCTTAAACTTTATCCCAACTCCTTCTTTGGGCTCAAACTCTATTTGAAACCCCTGCCCTAATCCCATAAAAAGGAACTTTTAATTTAGATAAGGCTAAGAGGTCTTTGGGCTTTTAAAATGGTTTTGGGAAAAAGGCGTAAAAATAGGGGGGATGGGGGGGCAATGTGGCAATGTTGCAGGGGGTATGGTGTAGGAGGTGGGTTAAAACTGAAAGCAGTAAAAGATTTTTTAAAACGAGTTTTGGGGGCTAAAGTTAGAGTATTAGGAAAGAGGGAAATTTTTTTCCCAGAAAAAGTAGGCCTTAGAAAAATTTTGTGGGGAATGCCCACCGTGGTTGTTTAATATATTTATAGATGGGGTTGTAAAAAGAATAAATGCAAAGGGGCTTGGCAAGAGGCGTGGGGGCTAAAAAATAAAAAAATCACACATAAAGTGGGAGTTTTCACATTGCCTTTGCGGGTGACCCCTGTGCTCTTGGGGAATTCTGAAGAGGGAAATTTTCAGAAATTTGGGGGAAAGAATTTGGTAGGGGGCGCAAAAGAAAAAATTAAAAGTGAATACAGGAAAGAGTAAGGTTATGAAGGGTAACAAAAAGATTTGGTTTATGAAAGATTTTATATCAGATTGGAGGGAGAAGTAGGAGGAGGTGAAGTAATTTTAATATTTGGGGGTGGGTTTTCAACGGGTGGGGCTAAGAAAATGAGGGGAACCATAAAAATTGATGAGGGAAAAGGGTGAGTGGTGCACTTAGGGGTCCCGTGGAGACAAAGAAAATTTGCCCCTTTGGGGGCAAAGAGGGGGAAAGTAAAGAGTATGTTTTTTAAACCCAAACTCCCTTTTATGGGGGCGGAAAACATGGGTGATGAATTTTCAGCGGGGGGGAAGGCTGGGGGCAGTTTAGATTCATGTCTGAGGAATGGTGGTGTGAATATAAAAAGGGAGAGAATTTGTAGTTTGGGAAATTTTAGGAGGAGGTGGGGGATTACCAAAACTGTTGTCCAAGGTGAGGAAGGGTTGTTAGGTGGTTGGGGAAGTAAGGAGAATGGACGAAAAGAGTGACTTCAAGAGGACAGTCTGTAGGGGGAAAGGAAGGGGGGGTAGGGGTCGCCTAGGAAAGGTTGGAGGGGGGGGAAAAGGGGGTTTTGTTGCGAGGGCGGGATTTCCAGCGGCATGCATGAGCGTTTTTAAGGGTAAATGGAGACAAATGGTTTTTAATACTTGACGTGGGGTTGGATGTGAGTAAAGAAACTTTTATAAAGGGGGTTCAGGGAAACCGGGGGCCGGATTTGAGTCCGGGAGATGGGAAGTACAGGCCTGCCTTGAAGGAGGGGTTTTAATGTTGCAGTTTAAAAAACGTAGTGAAAACACTCTTCGGCAAGACGTGATGGAGGAATGGGGGTGAAAGTTTTTTCTTTTTTCGGGCCACCCTGCTTGGTGGAACGGCCAGTGTGATAAAAAAAAAAAAAAAAAAAAAAAAAAAAAAAAAAATTAAAAAAAAAAAAAAAAAGGATAGAGCAGAGGAGTCGAGCCTCCATCTGTCTTGCACGAATCCCCCACAGGGGTTAGTTTTTAACATGAATTAAAACAAAAATTTGAAAAAAGGTACATAAGGAAGAAGTTTTTACTCAGCAAAACCGCTTGTGCTGTGTTTGTGTTTTTTTTTTTTTTTTTTTTTTTTTGGTGTTTTTTTTTTTTTTTTTTTTTTTTTTTTTTTTTTTTAAAAAAATTTTTTTTTAATTTTTTTTTTTTTTTTTTTTCTTTCTGGTTTTAAAGGGTGTTCAAGTTGTATTTTTATCAAATTTGTCTTCTTCAGATGTGTCATGAAACTTTCTGATTCTTCCACCTAAACACTGTGCATCTCGTACCTTTCCTTCAAATACAAATCACCCAAACTTTCAATAAAAAAAACAACTGTGTGCTATTTCTTGAACCTTAGTGCTCCTACTTATATAAGAGTTGCATATCCGAGGCAGTCAAAATGTTTTCATCTTCATACAATGCTACAATTATGAACCTATTACACCTTTGACCTTTTTGGAAAAATGAAAAAATGCCCAATTCTTCCTAAACCTGGGCTTATCTTTTTAATGTAGCACTCTTCTTTAAAAAATTATTAGTTATTACAACTCACGTAAAAAAACTTAATGTAGCACTCTGTTTTTTAAAAATTATTCATTACTTACACCCGTAAAAAAAAAAAAAAAAAAAAAAAAACAAGACAAAGATAAAAAGGGGAAGTAACCCTTTCTCCGAAAAAAATAGAAAATTTTTTAAAAAAAGAAATTTTTTTTTTTCTTTTTGGGCCCCCTACTTCAGTGGGGGTACGGGCGTGTGTTGCAAGGGGAAAAACAAAGATATAATTTTTCCCATGATACAGGTTTGTACAAAGATGGTACATTTGGTTGTCATGCAGAAAGCCCATGGTTTTTGCAGAGCATTTTTGGACAATTTTTAAATCTAACTTAAAAATGTAAAAAAATATGTTATTCAACCATTACATAGTGTAATAAAGTTGGTAGAATTACCAACAATAGGTAAAGTAAAAGGACACAAGTTCAACTAATGTGACATTTTATTGTGGCAACGTTTTTCTCTCCAGGAGCTTTGTCAAGCCGTTACGGCTTGACAAAGCTCCTGGAGAGCGAAACGTTGCCACAATAAAATGTCACATTAGTTGCACTTGTGTCCTTTTACTTTACAACCGTTATATACTAACATGGACTGTTAATTTTATTTAATTCCTCAACAAATACTGTACCTAATATACTGCTGTACACAAAACATCTACCGTGAGTGGAATTAAATCTCTACTTCAGTTAGAGTAATACGTACAAAATATTAGTGGTGAGGGCAATAGGCCGGCGTCCTGGTGTGGGGAAGTCTCTACCATTGACATAAGCAACGCGCCGGACAAGAGTCTCCAAGTTGGTCACATTATTGCCTTCAATTGTGATCTGTGTCATCTCTGAAAACATAGATATAAATATCTACCTTTAATTACATAGGCCACAGCACAAATTTTCAATTATTGTGAACCACAGTAGCCTAATTGTATTTACATTTCAAGCTTCTACTGTGTCATCATCCATATTAGCCTTCTCCTACACAACTAAACATGAGCTATACCATAGGTGGAGACTGAACAAATATACCATTGTTTGTGAGAAGTTCCATGCTGGGCTGCAGCAGTTCCATGGCCGGAGTATCGAGAGCTTCTTGGCAGCGTGTGAGGCAAGAGAGGACTCGTGGAGACTCAAGAGCACCCACCAACACAGACAATCCAGCAAGGTAACCTGTCAACCCATGCTTCATGTTGCTTTCGGATCCTGTGAAGAGGATACAAGTTTTGTTTAAACACAATGTTTCTTGCAAATTATTTTTTTTTCAACATACAGACCATCTCTCGATGAGGCAGGGTGACCTGAAAAAGAAGAAAACTACAAAGTTTTTCTTCTTTTTCAGGTGATGGTGAAAGCACTGAATGATGCTCCAAACTTCAGAACACCCGTGACTTAACCTGATTCCTCATTTTTTCTTCTTCTCCCTCTTCCCCTTTCCTCTTTCCTTTTTTCTCCTCTGGGTTGTCTTTCTTTCTTCTGTCTCGTGTTTCTGTTCCTTCATTATTTATTTCATCACTTCCCCTTCCCCCCACCTCTGTGCACTTGCTTTCCCTCTGTGGGCACCTAGCTCCCTTGCGGTGCTCCCCTTTCTTTGTATTTGACTGGCTCCTTCTCCTTAATTCCCCACTACTACCAATACCACCACTACTACTACTACTACTACCACCACTACTACTACTGCTACTACCACCACTACCTCTTCCTGCCTATATATACCCGTCCTGCTCCACTTCTGGTTAGTGTGACATTGTAAATGGTCCAAGTCGGACCGAAACGTCGTCGTAAGCTCCTCTCTTCTATGTGCGGGTTATTTGTGTATTTTTTTTTCTTTTTGGGACATCCCACCTCTGTGGGAAACAGCTGATGTGTTAAAAAAAATTATATAAGACAATGGGTTTCTAGCCCCCATGCTCCTGGCATTTTAGTCGCCTTTGGAAAATTTTTTTGTTATATTAACAAAGAAAAGCACTAATCCCATATGCACCCTACCCCACAAAGACATGGCCCAAAGAAGAAAAAATAACGCCTAAATGCACCTTAGTTGCCTTCCCAGATATCATGAATTAATGATTATCCAGTCAAATGCCACATCTCAGACTTCCACAGTGCAAGCATTGTACATCCTATCAAAACTTAAGTTAGCTTTTTTCCTGACTCAATTGGTGCCATGCTCACAATCCGACAGCATGCTGCCAGCATGTTGCTTTCACTTACCTTGATCTAACAACCGTACATATGAATGCTGTATGTTCCAGCTCTTATTACCGTAGTACTGTTTTCACCATCTCTTTTCAACTTTTCTTCAGACTGAATCAATTTTTAACCCTTTCAGGGTTGGTGCCGTACTAGTACGGCTTGCACGCCAGGGTTGGTGCTGTACTAGTACGCATAAATTCTAGCGCCTTCAAATCTAGCGAGAGAAAGCTGGTAGGCCTACATATGAAAGAATGGGTCTATGTGGTCAGTGTGCACAGTATAAAAAAAATCCTGCAGCACACAGTGCAAAATGAGAAAAAAAAACTCCGACCGTGTTTTTGGTTTAAAACAGCGACTTTGCAGTGTATTTTCGTATGCTGTTTATGGTTGTATTCTAGTTTTCCTGGTCTCATTTTATAGAATGGAAGACATATTATGGAAATTGAGATGATTTTGATTAGTTTAACAATGAAAAGTACCTTGAAATTGAGCTCAAAGTAGCAGAAATGTTCGGTTTTTGCCAAAGTTCAAAGGTAAACAAATCATGCCACATGTCCAATACATGACAACTGGAGAGTCTAATATTCTTTCACAAGTGCGCTGATATTTTTTATACCATTTCTACACCATTTCTACACGAATGCAGTAGTCTGCATAACATAAATCTTCTATTCTTTGTGAGAATAAAACTTCAAAGTGGAAAGCAAAAGAAATGTGGGAGGGGCCTGGGGATGTGAGTAATCAACAGAGAAAATGTTATTTTAGTGCCGGGAATGTCTGTCTGGTTTATTCTGGACCCTATTTGGAAATTGGCATCTTTTGAAATTTGTGTGAAATTGGCAAAATTGCCAATTTCTGACCACGTTATTGGTTAGTTGAAATAGGTAAATGGGTGGTTTCTTGTACTCATTCGATAGACAAAATGGAGTTCTAGCGAAATAGGTATGATTTTTGTCGACTGGTACATTGGAATTGACCGATAATAGGGCTCAAAGTGGGCGAAATCGTCGATGTGTAAACATCGTCAACACCGCTAACTTTGTGAGAGCATAATTCCGTAAGTTTTCCATCAAATTTCATACTTTTGGTGTCATTATGATCAGGAAAAGATTCTCTATCATTTCATAAGAAAAAAATAATTATTTTTTATTCGAAAAATTTCTGACCCTGAGAACAAGTTTAGGAGAGGGCCTGCCGACCCTGAAAGGGTTAAAAATGACCATCTAGCTCCATTCTTTATACATAATCAAATTATCTCAATAACTTCTCTGGTGATAAAAATATTTTATCAGGCAGCTCAACAGACTGTCTCCTTCTACACTACCACAAACAATGATTTATTTGCTCATCACCAGTAGAAGGAAAGAGCAGAATAATAGTAATAATAAAAAAATAAGCCCAAATTAAGCAGTGACCATGTCTAAGCTATCTTTCTGTCATAATGACTGCAATTATTGGTAGTTTTTAAATTTTTTGTCATACATGATTATCCTGTTAATATCAAGAAAAAGGAACAGACCCATGTGTCAATCCTGCTTGCAATTTCCTATCTCTACTCAATTTCATTCTAAAAAATGTATAGTATGGACATATGGTATCCACAATTTGATTAGAATTTGATATCTTTTCAGCAGACCCTATTTTTTCATTTTACTACTACTTATCAATGATTAACCCATTATATTATTATTATTATTAACACACTGGCAGTCTCCCACCAAGGCAGGGTGGCCCGAAACAGAAAAACTTTCATCATTCACTCCATCACTGTCTTGCCAAAGGTGTGTTTACACTACATTTATAAAACTGCAACATTAACACCCCTCCTTCAGAGTGCAGGCACTGTACTTCCCATCTCCAGGGCTCAAATCTGGCCTGCCAGTTTTCCTGAAACCCTTCATAAATGTTACCTTGCTTACACTCCAACAGCACGTCAAGTTCTAAAATCCATTTGTCTCCATTCGCTCCTATCTAACATGCTCATGCATGCTTGCTGGAAGTCAAGGCCCCTCATGCACAAAACCTCCTTTACCCCCTCCCTCAACCTTTCCTAGCCCAACCCCTACCCCACCTTCCCTCCACTACAGATTAACCTAATGCACAGAATTTAAATCAAATTCAAATTCCTTTTTGCTGTTATGCAGTATACAGATAGTGTAGTTTATATATAATAAAAGATTGTTAGGCACAAAGAAAATCACTAACATGCAGTGCATTTTGGGCAAACTAATCCTAATGCTTAAGAGAAAATACATTAAGCAGGAGTTCTTAAACGTACAAAAAGAGAGGTAGCTAAATGAAAAATAATACAGTTTTAAAAGTATGCATTAACATTTCAAATGGACTCAATGATCTTCTGTTAAGCAGGATTTCTGAAAATGTAGCAAATGTACAAAAGGTACAATTTTAAGGAATTAAACGGTCGCTGCGTTAATCCAAAAATAAAAAAATTTTTGTTTCTTTCCAACCGATTTGACGTTTTCAGTTTTGTGGAATGATTCAAAGAGATGGTGAAGATACATTTAGTTACATAGTTTTAATAGAAACATAATGGAACAAAATGAGTAATTACTTTTCTACATGAGATATTACCTCCTCCTCCTTTCACATCAGATCCTAGGCCTTGACATGAAGTAATGGTCCACTTCAGGGTCAAAATGCTAGTACAATACTCATGCAGTACAGTATAATCACTCAACCTCCAACCATTCCTATTTTTAGAGCACAGTAACTACTGAATGCCATTACTTATTCATTTAAAAAACATGGTCAGTCAAAGAATTGCTAACCGTGCTTTCAGATTTCCGAGGAATAATTTTCCAAACGAAAATTCTATTGACAACTTTTGGGGTTTAAGAACATGTGTAGTGCTGCTGCTAAAAAATACTCAAGACAACTGATTACATTAATCATTTCTTCTGATGAGGAACAAAAAAGGCACAATACCATGACTGGAACATACACAAATAACCTGCACATAAGAGAGAGAAGCTTATGATTTTTCAGTTCAACTTGTAAATGGTCCAAGTCAGACCAAAACATCGTCATAAGCTTCTCTCTCCTATGTGTGGCTTGTGTATTTTCTGTTGACTTGCTTACTGCTGGAAACTCACCTTACATGAGGGTACGCCCCTACGTATTCAAAAAAGGTACCGCTTGTTTGTCATGGGACGAAAAGATGCAATACACACCTTGCCAACATGCTCCGACAGTCATGGTGGTGTTGATGCCTCGTGTTGGGTGAAGTGGCCAGTCATCTATCACCTGCAATGTTGCCACTGTTTAAATATAACATAGCACTCAGATACCAGTAAAAAATATCAACAACATAATACACAGTGAAGTAAAACAGTACATGACATGTATAATCTTTGCTATATTACAACTAACTGTGCACATATTTAAAATAGATTTATACATCATTTGTTATAATTATTATTTTTGTATTGTTTCTCAGTTGTCTACATGCTTGAGAGATTCTGTAATCTTGCAACTGTTTTGAATACAATATAATTGTGATCTATAATTAAACTCCATTTCATAAAAGATGATGTGAATGTAAACTTCAATGAATCTTGACAAAGCATTTCTCTTCTTGGCAGCCCTTACCTAACAATATACTGCAATTTTTATAGTAAACTTAAGCTAATATTAACATTTTCACATCTACTCATGCAGCACCTGGACTAAATTATTTATTTATAAAGAAGTGCAAAAAACCACTAGTATGAGCACTGAGTATCATTTGGAGAAAGAACTGAGATCTAAGTGAAAATATCATTGGAAAAGGTATATAATTATATATATATTTAATGATGTACTGTAACCAAAATAACTCCAGCATTGAAACCAACATTCCATTACATGAATACACTCTTAGTAATTAAGACCGAAAATTCTGATGCTTTCCACTCATCATATTATGCACGTACTTCAGGAGACTCTCCATTTTCTGGTCGGAAGATATGTCCGTCAACATAGAGCGTGACCTCAGGGAACTTGACGTGTACAGAGTAATGATGCCATTCATTGTCACACACCTGAGCAAGTTAAAACATATATTAAACAACCTTCCACAATGTAACAATTATGCTTTTGGCTCATTTCTCAAATTTAATAGGCCAAAGTTTTTTGTTAAGCAAGAAATGCATTTATTCCTGATGACTACATTTCTATACAGTACTCAAATTCGAATATTTAATAAGCTGAATATAAAACTGTATATATATATTACAAAATACTGAATGCAACTTGAATCAAAATAAAAAAATACTATCAAAACACATTTTTAAAACAATGATAAATTATATACTATATAATCCAAGATAATGTTTTTCTCGCTTTTCAGCAGTAGTTGTTTCCCCACCAAGGAAAGGTGACCAGAAGAAGGGAATACAGTCACCATGATCAAGATAAAGAACCTGGTTTTCTATAGTGTTAAATAGTGATATTCAATTACCTTTATTTTTCCAGGAGAAGAATGAGTACAGTAGCTCACCTGAGGGAGCTTCCACCGCCATTCTGCTGGTTGGAAGGTGTTGAGATTAGCCTCTGTGGACTCGCGGCGCAGCAAGAGAATAAGACGACAGTTGCGTACAAACAACGCTGTGTGGTGCCGGTTCATTTTGTGGTCGTCGGCATTGCAAAGAATGTGTTCCTTTGTGTGCTAAAATAAAAATTAAAATTAGGACTATTCAGTTGCTACATAAACACCTCAGTATCTTTATTGAAAATGTCTGGATTTTGTAAATAATAAATCTGACAAACTAAAATCTACTAAAAAAAATAAAACTAAGATTTTTGTCAAGCCTATTTGTTTAATTTATAAAAAATAATAACAACAATACACCTGTAATATTTTGGGAAGACTATAAAAACATTTTGGGTTTTATTAAAAACAAAAAAGGTCTGCTTATCCATAGCACATTTAAAAAAAATTAGCAAAAACTTATCAAATCTTCTTTTTTTCAACACATCGCCATACCCCACCGAGGCGGGGTGGCCCAAAAGGAAAAACAAAAGTTTCTCCTTTTACATTTATAATATAACAGGAAAGGGGTTACTACCCCTTGCTCCCGGCTTTTTAGTTCCCTTAAAACACGCAGGTGACAAAGGGGGAATTCTTTTTCCATTCCCCATGGAGAAAAAAAGGAAAAAACAAGAACAAGAACTAAAAAAAAATAGAAGAAAACCCGGGGGGTAGGTATATATATCTTGTACATGTATGGTAGTGGACCCCTGTAAGTAAAAGTACAAGCGTACCTGAAACTTGCTGTTCAGAACAGAAAAAAGGGACACCAGCAATCCTACCATCGCAAAAACAATTACAGGCTTTCGTTTTAACACTCACTTGCAGGACGGTATACCCCCCGGGGCTTTTGCTGTCTCCCAAACCTACTACCTGGGAACTTATCTATAACTCTTAAAAAATGGTTTACACAAACAAAAACTCACAGGGATTTTGTACAAATATTTATGAAAATATTGTGAAAAGTTTCCTTGCATTTAAAAAAGCTTCATAGGTCACTGCACAAACTTCTCTCCCAATATGTTATAATTTAACCTTAATTTTAAAAGGGGGGAGAGGTAAGCCAGCAAAGGCCTCATCAGATGACCAAAAACTCCAGTGGCAGGTGATCGCATGACTAAACCCACGTCGGGAAACACGGGCCTGTTTCCTGGGAAACCTTCCCAACCTAAACCTTTTATTCTTGTTTTTTTTTTTTTTTTTTATTTTTACTTTTTTTACCCAAAAAATTAAATTTGGGATTGTTTCAAGGGGAGGACTTGTGGGAGTCATGAATTGAAGATTTTTCAGATTGGGCAAGGGGGACCAGTCCCAATTTTTCCCCCCAGGGGCCGGGGGGAACTCTGGGCCCTTCCCTTGTTGGAATTGAAACAGTAATTCAATAAAATAAAAAACAATTTCAATTTTCTCTGACAAAAAAAATTAAAATTTAAAAAAATTAAAAAATTTAAAAATAATTAACAATTTAATTTTTTCTGTTAAAAAAACTTAAATTTATTTAATATTTCCCCCAATTTTTAAATAATTGGGGGGCAAAAATCCCCCAATATAAGAGGTAACCTAAATTCAAACTTTTAAAAACTAAAAAAAGTGGCCCACAATAAAATGAATCATGTGACAGAGCTTTAAAGATTAAATTCAAATTCTTCATTTGTTTTTTGGGAAAATACAAAGAATGATGATGGAAAGAGTAGTAAGGGGGAAAAAATTAGCAAGAAATTTTTAACAAAGTAGAAGTGATGCAAGAGGGGAAAAATATGGGGAAAAAGAGAGGGTTAAGAGAGTGGGGAAGCAATGTAAAAAAAAGGCAAAAAGAAGAGTGGGTGGGATTTACAACAAATTTTGTTGAAAATAAGAAAAAGTTTTTGGGGTGAGATTTAAAAAGTTAAGAAACCTAGAGAACAAATGGGTTTGTCATTAAAAATAGGGGAGGAGAGTTATTAAATGGAGAGTTAGAGGTATTGGGAAGATGGAGGGAATATTTTGAGGAATTGTTAAATGTTGATGAAGATAGGGAAGCTGTGATTTCGTGTATACGGCAAGGAGGAACAACATCTTGTAGGAGTGAGGAGTGAGCCAGTTGTGAGTGTGGGGGAAGTTCGTGAGGCAGTAGGTAAAATGAAAGGGGTAAGGCAGCCGGGATTGATGGGATAAAGATAGAAATGTTAAAAGCAGGTGGGGATATAGTTTTGGAGTGGTTGGTGCAATTATTTAATAAATGTATGGAAGAGGGTAAGGTACCTAGGGATTGGCAGAGAGCATGCATAGTTCCTTTGTATAAAGGCAAAGGGGATAAAAGAGAGTGCAAAAATTATAGGGGGATAAGTCTGTTGAGTATACCTGGCAAAGTGTATGGTAGAGTTATTGAAAGAATTAAGAGTAAGACGGAGAATAGGATAGCAGATGAACAAGGAGGCTTTAGGAAAGGTAGGGGGTGTGTGGACCAGGTGTTTACAGTGAAACATATAAGTGAACAGTATTTAGATAAGGCTAAAGAGGTCTTTGTGGCATTTATGGATTTGGAAAAGGCATATGACAGGGTGGATAGGGGGGGCAATGTGGCAGAGGTTGCAAGTGTATGGTGTAGGAGGTAGGTTACTGAAAGCAGTGAAGAGTTTTTACGAGGATAGTGAGGCTCAAGTTAGAGTATGTAGGAAAGAGGGAAATTATTTCCCAGTAAAAGTAGGCCTTAGACAAGGATGTGTGATGTCACCGTGGTTGTTTAATATATTTATAGATGGGGTTGTAAGAGAAGTAAATGCGAGGGTCTTGGCAAGAGGCGTGGAGTTAAAACATAAAGAATCACACATAAAGTGGGAGTTGTCACAGTTGCTCTTTGCTGATGACACTGTGCTCTTGGGAGATTCTGAAGAGAAGTTGCAGAGATTGGTGGATGAATTTGGTAGGGTGTGCAAAAGAAGAAAATTGAAAGTGAATACAGGAAAGAGTAAGGTTATGAGGATAACAAAAAGATTAGGTGATGAAAGATTGGATATCAGATTGGAGGGAGAGAGTATGGAGGAGGTGAATGTATTCAGATATTTGGGAGTGGACGTGTCAGCGGATGGGTCCATGAAAGATGAGGTGAATCATAGAATTGATGAGGGGAAAAGGGTGAGTGGTGCACTTAGGAGTCTGTGGAGACAAAGAACTTTGTCCTGGGAGGCAAAGAGGGGAATGTATGAGAGTATAGTTTTACCAACGCTCTTATATGGGTGTGAAGCATGGGTGATGAATGTTGCAGCGAGGAGAAGGCTGGAGGCAGTGGAGATGTCAGTCTGAGAGCAATGTGTGGTGTGAATATAATGCAGAGAATTCGTAGTTTGGAAGTTAGGAGGAGGTGCGGGATTACCAAAACTGTTGTCCAGAGGGCTGAGGAAGGGTTGTTGAGGTGGTTCGGACATGTAGAGAGAATGGAGCGAAACAGAATAACTTCAAGAGTGTATCAGTCTGTAGTGCAAGGAAGGCAGGGTAGGGGTAGGCCTAGGAAAGGTTGGAGGGAGGGGGTAAAGGAGGTTTTGTGTGCGAGGGGCTTGGACTTCCAGCAGGCATGCGTGAGCGTGTTTGATAGGAGTGAATGGAGACAAATGGTTTTTAATACTTGACGTGCTGTTGGAGTGTGAGTAAAGTAACATTTATGAAGGGGTTCAGGGAAACCGGCAGGCCGGACTTGAGTCCTGGAGATGGGAAGTACAGTGCCTGCACTCTGAAGGAGGGGTGTTAATGTTGCAGTTTAAAAACTGTAGTGTAAAGCACCCTTCTGGCAAGACAGTGATGGAGTGAATGATGGTGAAAGTTTTTCTTTTTCGGGCCACCCTGCCTTGGTGGGAATCGGCCAGTGTGACAATAAAATAAAATAAACAAAGAATACAGTTTACATGTTATAATTTTTTTTAATTTTTAATATGTTGGCCATCTCCCACCAAGGCAGGGTGACCTAAAAAAAGAAGAAACACTTTCATCATCATTCAACACTTTTCACCATCATTCACATACAATCACTGTCTTTGCAGAGGCACTCATATATGACAGCACTTTTCACCATCATTCACATATAATCACTGTCTTTGCAGAGGTGCTCATATATGACAGTTCTGATGTCACTCCAAACAGCCAATATCCCAAACCCCTCATTTGAAGTGCAGGCATTGTACTTCCCACATCCAGGACTCATGAAAGCCACTAGCACGCAGTGCATTTCAGGTAACAGCCAAGAATCATTGCAAAACTCCATCGAACTGCTAGAACTCACCACACATCTTTCTCTGCGCTGCAGAATAAGGCACGATCACAAAGGCCTTCTTG
>NC_069412.1:57505733-57528023 GCF_026875155.1 Cherax quadricarinatus | reverse complement strand
TAAAACAAAAACTTTATAAAAAGTTTGCCTTTGCCAAAAGTCCTGGAAATTTCATTCACTTAAAAATAACATTTCGTTACCCAAACCCTTTTCCCTAAAAGAGTTTTTTAATTAATTGAAATTATTTTATCATCTCTGTGTTAATGAAATTTGAACTTAAGATTGGTTTTTCTTGCTGTATATGTTTCATTTATAATTCTTGGGGTTTTTTAATTTCCAACCAAATACCAAGAAGCAAATGTTTGGTAATAAAAAAAAAACTAAAAAAAAAAAAGGAGTTATTTTGTCCCCCATTTGTTCGGGAAGATTAAGTCAACATGAGGGGGTGGGGGTGGTGGGGGGGGGTTTTGGAGGTGGGGGTGGTGTGTTGGTGGGGTTGGTGGTGGGGAGGTGGTTTGGGGGTGGGGGAGGTGTTGGTGGGGTGGTGGTGTGGTGGTGGTAGTGGGGGTAGTGGTGGTAGTGGTGGGGGGTGGGGGTGGGGGGGAGGTGGTGGTGTTGGTGGAAACTTTCGTATCCCCTTGATGGTTTCCAGAATTTCCCTACCCCCGGAGCCCGGCCCTGGGACAGATTTGTCTGGTGCTTGCCCGGTCAACCAGCCTGTTGCTGGGCTCCCCACGGGTCCAAGTACCATCACACCTGGTTACCCGGGGCATTGGGTAAAGGGTTTCTAATCAAATTTTTCTTTTGAAGACTTTTAAACTTGTTCTAGTAGTGTTTCTGATATTTTCTGGAAAGCTGTTCAACAGTTTGAACTTACGGATGTTGATAAAATGTTCTCTTATTGTGTTCACGGCGCCCCTATTGCTGCTAGCGTCAGCAGGGGTGGTTGGGGCCCTACGTTGTTGGAAGTGGCCGGTTGTCGGTGACCTTGGCGTTTGTTGTGAAGATAACATTAGTTGTGAAAGTGACGTTGGTGGTAACAGCTTCGGTGGTGTTGGTGACAAAAGTAATGGAATAATGTTTATTACCCATTTTAACTAGCACGAAGAAAAAAAAACAGTCAGTGAAGACTGAAAACTGGAGTCACTGCCCCCAAACCCAGAACTGCATCATTAGTTGACAAGTGACTTTTAACGGGGGCAAAATACCTCCACTAATGAACTCTAGAGAGAACTTCATAAGTGTTAGGGGTCCCCGACTCTTCAAATCCCTCCCTCCGTACATAAGGGAATTCCCAAACAACCCAAAGCTGTCAAGAAGAACGGGACAAGTTTCCCAAATCATTCCTCACTACGAGCTGTGGTTCTACGTTTGGACTGTGGGGGGCCCAGCACCATACAACCGGGTTGTCCACTTGATCTCGAAATCCTGGTCTAGAACCGACCGCGGGGGCACTGACTCCAGTAAGTTCCTTTCAAAAGGGGAGTTACACCATTCAAATCGGGGGGAGGTGTAGATAACAGGGGAACAATTGACATGAGGAAATGAAATTTGAGGGAACAAGAGGGGAAGAGGACAGGAGGATAAAAGGTGCAGGAGAAAAAAAGGGGGAGAATAAGGGTGGGGTAAAGACAAATGTAAAAGGGGGGAAGAGACAAAGTGAGGAAAGGATAAAGGGACGAAAGTCGGAGGAAAAAGAAGTGACGAAGATAACGGGGTGGAGAAAGACAATGTATAAAATGACGACTGAGTAGGATAAAAGGGACGAGGTTGAAGAAGAAGGGGAGAGAAGAAGGGGGAGGAAGGGGGATCAGCTGGGCCCGGAAACAAACAATCATGGCCCCCAACCCGGGCCCCAACCCAAAGGGCCCTTTTGGGGGAAATAAAAATAGAGGATGCCCCCCCCCTTTCCATTATGGAGAGAAAAGAGAGAGAGAGAGAGAGAGAGAGAGAGGAGAGAGGAGAGAGAGAGAGAAGAGAGAGAAAGAGAGAGAAGACTTTATACAAGCAGGCAGCAGAGACTGTATGGGCACAAGCGCTAGTTAGCACAAAACTTGTAATCACTTAGCACTTTTTACCTGGGTGGCAATTACGCCTATTACCCGCCCCCCTTCACTTTTTGATCAAAATTTAATTTTCTATCTAAACCCCCCGTTTGTATTAAACCCCAACAAGTTTGCGCTTTCCAGGGAAAAAAATAATACCCAGCTTCTTTTCTTTTCCCCAAATAAGAACTGTGGTCTTTTTCTTTCTCCACGTATTTTCTTACAACAATCATAAATCACAGCGCGTATAGAGTGCCACCTCGATAATGAACTGGGGTTAGATGCCAGCATCGATAGGTGTGCTGTTGTATGTATGAGATGCAGTCACGAAGGTGATGTTTGGGGGATGTATGAGAGTAAGTCATCGATAGGTGATGCTGGGGGAGTGAAGTGACAGAACGATTGGGGGTTGGGTTGAAGTGGGACCTGGATAACACAGTCAACATCCAGGTTATATAAACCAGTGTCAACATAATAACACACCAAATATTTTGGCTGAAGCAACCACCCCTTAAAAAACAAAAATCCAGGGTGGTGTAAATTTTCCCATAAAAAAATTATTTAAAATTCTCAATTTTTTCAAAAAATTTCCGGCAGACCCTTTCCTTTAAAGGATAAAAACCGACTAGAAAGTCTTCTCCATTTTTACCCTGAATACCTAATGTAAAGGATCTTTGAGGGGGCGGTCAACACCCCAGGGGGCTGGGGCCAACCAGGGCCCCCTGGGGGATCAAGGCCTGATTCCCGACAGTAACAACTGCTGGCCGAAGGTTTAACTATTAAAACCCAAATTTTTTTTCAATATAGAATGCAAAGTTTTCTACAATTTTCTGAGGTTTGGATTCTTTCTCTGGACCAAAAGCAAACGTAACATAAAGAAAACTGTGTCCACTGACAAGACATTTTACATAAGCTAGGGGGGTAACGAGTGCCCTTCGTAACCTTGACGCAGTTCACGACCCATCCGACATTCCTTTTTTGTGTGTTATTATAATAGGGGCGAGGAAAGAAGCAGCTTACTCCCCCGAAAAGAAAGAGGGGACACACACTACTTTCCTGCTATCTTACACGAAGATGAATAAAGATGTCTGGACGAGTGTCCCGCTATATTCCTGTTGACCCCTGGGCGTTCGCCTGTCTGTCTGTCTCTGTCCGTCTCTCTCTCTCTCTCTCTCTCTCTCTCTCTCTCTCTCCTCTCTCTCTCCTTCTCTCTACTCTCTCTCTCTCTCTCTCTCTCTCTCTCCTTCCTCTCCAGTGGGTTCGCCCCACGTTCACTTCGCCCTCATCATCTCCCTGCGCCCTTCCCTCACCACCTGTTTTACCTCTCCTCCTCTACCCCAATCCCACTCCTCCCCTCTCCTTCCTCACATCTCACTACCAGCTGGTCCCCCCCCCACACAAGGATACACCTACTCCTTACCCTAACTTACCACAAATTCAATTGTTCAACTCTCTCAAGATATATACAGCTCAAGATATGTCCCTAGAAAAATGTGTTCTGTAGCACTACGCTGCCCAGTCCAACATCAATCTGTTTATTCCTTTCAGCCAGAGTCCATCATCAGTGAGAGTTTGAACCCGATCACAAGAGGCATTCTCCAGTTATTGTTTGGAATCCAGTAAATCCCAGTATATTAACTACTTTAGTAAATTGATAAATTCGTAACTCCACAATCTCAACTTATTGTTTACCATTCTATTTATGAGATGCATCAGCCATCTGAAAATTGAAGGTGTTCAGAAGAGGCATGATCAAGTCATCAATAACTAAAAAGGTACAATACCATGACAAAGAGGCACAATACCATAACAAAAAGGTACAATACCATAACAAAAAGGCACAATACCATAACAAAAAGGCACAATACCAAAGAACCCGCACACAGGAGAGAGGAACTTACAACGACGTTTCGGTCCGACTTACCTGGAGTTTACCTGGACCTCTGCAACACAATTGTCATCAAAGATTTGTTAAGTTATACCATGAATTAATTAAGGAAAGATCCTGGACTTCACCTCATGAAACAGACAAAGCAAATTTGATAATAATTATGGACAAGGTAGAATATAATGGAAAAAAGAACTTGTTGTTAGAAGACGGGGGAACTTAGGTGCCTCTTAAGTTAAAGCCAACCAGAAGCAACTTTCTCAAGTTACCACACGAAAATCATTATCAGGAATGATGTATGTAAGAGTGAGCGGAGGACACCGATTGGATGAGGTGTTCTCAGGTTGTAATGGTGAACCTTGGAGCACTAAATCTGGTACACAATACCTAGAGGTTAATGAACAATACACATGATGTTCCCACATGCGCCTTGATCGAAAACCTTCGAAGACAAAAATTGTCAACCACTTAAAGGTCTGGTCTAGGACCGGGCTGAGGGGACTATGACCCTACCTACCTTGACGGTGTGCCGGGGACTCAACGCCGCCGCGGCCTGGTCATGGCTCCTGGGGGATCATGGCCTGATCAACGAGGCTGCTACTGCTCGCCACGCACAGTCCAACGTACGAACCAAAGCCCGTTAGTCAGGTATCTGACTTTAGGAATCTATCCAGTTCCCTTTTGAAGACAGCCAAGGGCCTATTAGTAATCCCCTTATGTAAGATGGGAGGTTGTTGAACAGTCTTGGGGACCTGACACTTACTGTGTTTTCGCTCAGTGTACTCACGGCATACCCCTTCAGGGATACCTACGTATTTAAACAAAAGGCAATATCTCCCCTTCCCAAAACACACTTCTTACCTCATCCCTAACCCACTACACCTGTTATTTCAGTGTAGCTTAGTCACCCTCTCCATCCCCTCCCCTACACCTGTCACCTGAGAGCTGTTCACCCAGGTAGTAAGGACAAATGTCACAAAATATTAAGTTAATGCAAGACAAGAATCTTATGTATTTTTATCACTGAAAGAAGGGGAGGCTGTCAGGGAAAAAATAGAAGGGTGCGTCAGAGATGTCTGGGGAAAAACAGAAGTGGAAACATGACAGGGAAAGACAGAAATGGAAGACGAGTGACAGTGAAAGATAGAAAGTGTGGCAGGGAAAGATAAAAAGGGAAGACGAGTATAAGGGGACTTAATATGTACCTGGGGAATTGCCTGTGATTACCTGTGAGAAGTTACGAGGGCTTTTTTCTACGCTTCAAATGGCTTGGGGTCAGGATTCTGTGATGACTGTTTCGTCAACCAGGCTATTTCTACTGGCGGCCCACTAGCCCACATATCCATCAGAGACTGGTTAATCCGGCACTGGGCGGAGGTTTTGATGCAGTTTCCACTTGTTCCGGCAATATTTCTGATATCTGGTGATAGAAGACTGCCTAGCCAAAGACGACGGATGTTGACACAGTTGTCTCCTGCTTCTTACTGGCCTTATTTTACACTTCTCTTATCCCTCAATCCTGTGTGTTGTTATTTAAGGTAGTTTGTAGATTTGGCAACAGGCCCTTGAGTACCTTCCATGTACATTATCAGGACTCTCTACATCCTTCTTCCAGAGTACATACTCAGTGCTGTAAATTCTTATGCGAGGAAGAGGACAGGTTGCATCACTGACCTTCTTCTTCCTCTCCTTTTGAAAGTTTTTATTTTCCATCCCGTCTGTCACCTGCCTTACTTTCTTTCATGACAGGACAGCTAACAATATCATACTCAATCTCATATATATTTCCACGGGATGATCTTCCTGTGTTTTCTATCCAGTGACCCTTCCAGGCTCTGTCCATATCTCGGCAATAGGAATCTGTCACCTTTGTACATCTTCCACTGTTTGTTATCGTCTTGCAATTTTTCAGTGTCTTCTATCAAGGCAACACTGATACTTATATTTGTATCGCCCGCAAAAGATAATACGAGGTTGTAGTTAGTGTTTGCATTTGTCTGTTTTAAGGATGAGAAAGAGGCCTCTGGAAGCCAGGCCCGTAACTTAGGTAAGATACAAAAGGAAATTAAAGTGTGTCTGGAGAGGATATAGAGGAATTAAAGTGTCTGGGGAGGATATAAACTGGAATTAAAGTATGTCTGAGAAAGATACAATGAGGGAGGTGGAGGAGAGCACAATAAACAGGAGTGAAGAGGAGATAAAGTTCAGTCTGCAATTAAACTCCCAGAAGCCCGGCCTTGGGTCAGGCTTGTCTGGTGCTTACCTGGTCAACCAGGCTGTTGCTGCTGGCGGCCCACTAGCTCACATATCCTTCACAACCTGGTTGATCAGACACCTGTTAAAGATACTTGTCCAGGTTCCTCTGTAAGACTTCTACACTTGTTCCAGCAGTGTTTCTGATCATTTCTGGCAAGATATTGAATAGCCTGGGGCCACGGATGTTGATATAGTGTTCCCTTATTGTGACCACAGCACCCCTGCTTTTCACTGAATTTGTTTTGCACTTCCTCCATATATCTCACTCCAGTATGTTGTTATGACAGTGAATCCTTGATCATGTTTATCACTGCTGACAGAGCTTGAATACATAGGTGCAGTGTGTTCCTCATATAAGGTGCAGTGTGTTCTTCACACATGGGTTCAGTGATTTTCACACATAAGTGCAGTGTTATTCACACATAGGTGCAGTGTGTTCATTCACACATAGGTGCAGTGTGTTATTCACTCATAGGTGCAGTGTGGGCTTCGCCCTTTGCGGTTTGGTTCGTGGGTTAGGTGCCCGGATGTGGCTACCTCCTCCTAGCTAGGGGTAGGAAGGAGGAGATAGGTATGTTGGAGGGGGAGGTAAGGAAGAAGAGGAGGTATGAAGAGAGGGAAAGGGAGACACAAGGGAGGTAAACAGGGAAGGAAAGACCGAGGAAGAAGAGCAAGAAGGAATTGTGCGTAGGGGAGAGGACATGGGAGGAGAATGGCAAAAGTGGGATGAAAAGGGTATGGTGAGAAGGGAAGTACTGTTTAAGAAGTTATGGTAGAGGGAAGGTAGAATGAAATGGGGGTGTAATGGTGGAAAGAGGGTGGAAAGGATGGTAGTGGTAGAAGAGGATGGGAAGGGTATAAATGGTAGGTGGGTATAATGGGAAAGAGGAATAGTGAAACGAGTGTGTAAGAAGGCTTATGGTGGGAGGTGAGGTGTGGTGGAAGAGAGGGAGGGAGAAGGGGGTCCAGAGAGGAAAAGGACTGAAAGAGGAAGACTAGAATGGGGAAGAAAGAAAGAGGGAAGGGTGGGTGGACAAAACTTACAGCTTTATGGTGAAAGACATAAAGTGGGAAGAGGGGAGCGAGGGGGAGGGAGGAGTTAGGGAAAGTGAAGGAGGGAGAGAGAGGGGATGTGAAGGGAGGGAGGAAAGGGGAAGTGATACAGGAAAACGGAAACGTTGATTCACGCACCGGAATAACAAGAACGAAACAGAGATAGATAGATAGATAGATAGATAGAGAGAGAGAGAGAGAGAGAGAGAGAGAGAGAGAGAGAGAGAGAGAGAGAGAGAGAGAGAGAGAGAGAGAGGTGGTAGTCAGTAATATGAACCAGTAAAGGGGAGTCACAGTAGCGGGTCTTCTACACAAGATAATAACTTTAAGTTATAAGGGTCAACAGTGACACTGGTCTACGTGAGTCGGGTCCTACAAGAGACCCAGCAACTGAAGCTCAAGATGAGGATCAGAATACAAGGCAAACTCAATAGAACGTAAATCAAATGTGAGAGACCTGGGAGTGATAATGTCAGATCTCACGTTGAAGAAGCACGACAATGTTATTATCACAACTGCAAAATAAATTATAGATTGGATAACTAGAACTTTCAAAACAAGACATGTCGAGCCACTAATGATACTCATCAGTTCACTCGTTCTCTCTAGGCCGGAATATTGCTGTGTACTAACGGCACCCTTCACAATACAATTAAAATTAATAGATACCTACCAATACCGATACTTTGGTACATCCCTCACAATAACTTTAGCTCTGTTGGAACGAAACTTTTTAAGTTCCTGTGGCTGATGAACCATTAAAGGAATACTTGACGATAATCTCACTGCCCAAATGAAGTCTCAAAACTCAGGCTGACAGATGTCAACACTTATATGTGAACCATCCTGTGTGATGGATATGATGGAAACACTGCTAGCAATGCTAGCTAGCCGGTAGGAGACTTAAGCCGGTAGGAGATTTGGACCTGCCTCGCATGGGCCAGTAGGCCTTCTGCAGTGTTCCTTCTATCTTATGTTCTTATTTGTTCCCCTATTACAAATATAATATAAATAAAGTAGCAGCACATTACTGGTGTATCCAATTTTGATTAAGACCTCCACTCCTGTAAATCACCAGTGTTTCCGCCCAGTAATTACTACTCACAAAAATCACGTTTTATCCCCCTCTACTTAATCCCCTCCCCCCCTTCTTTTTTCACACAAAATTTCTGTATAGCCCTTGTGGCTTAGCGCTTCTTTTTGATTATAATAATAATAATAATTTTTCACACAAATAAATTTTACAAGCTAAGAGGTGTTATCCTACCTCGGTTCATCTCAAAGCCCAGCCCTATTTAACGTATATCACAACAGACAAGCAACACTCAGGTACCTATTTACTGCTTAAGTGAACAGGGGCAGCAGGTGTAAGGAAACTTGCCCAATGTTTCCACCCTTACCGGGAATCGAACCACGGATACTCAGTATGAGAGTTGATTGAGTGCGCAGCCAACCGAGCCACAGGACACCACAACAGTAGTAACGGGAAGGAGCATGGAGAAAAAATACAGCCGTCCTCTTCACTATCATGACCTTATATTTGACCTAGTGTGGAATTGGATAATGTGATCGGAACTTTTACTGCCATTATCAGTTTAATCAAGCACTTTAAACACTGTCTCAAAGTCTTAAAGGTGTTCTTTCTTAGGTATTGTTGGCAATACGACATACGGATCCAGTTTGTTCCTCGTCTTGTTTACGTTTGGTGGAGGAAAAAAATAAGAAAGTGCTGACAACGCTGATATATATATATTTTCATGACATTTGCCTTTAAAGGCGTCGAGGCTGGTGTGTGTGTGTGTGTGTGTGTGTGTGTGTGTGTGTGTGTGTGTGTGTGTGTATTCACACTTCTTGGCTGCATGTTGTCGCCTGACCCCGTTATTCTCAGATCCTTGACCTGTTCTGTTTATTCTATGACAACCACTAACAGCAAAATACATACCAACGTCAACAGCTACCAGCCTCCACAAACACTAACAGCAAAATACATACCAACACCAGCAACCACCAGCTACCACAACTCACAGCAACAGCCACAAAGTACCACAACCACCATCACAACATCCACTAACAACAACAAACATCACCAACTACCAAAATCACTGACAACAACATGCACGCAACGTTTGCAACTACAAAAACCCTTGCAAACGCAAACAAGCGAGTCAAAACAGCTGTCAAAAAAACGTGGATATTTGTAACGCACCATTAACAGCTGCGACAAATTTGTTCAGTGACACAAATTGTCCACACACAATATTTGAGGTAATACTCTTAACATAATTTCCGAATCGTTTGGGGAAGCTGGTGGGAGGGAGGGAGGCGCATTATTGGGGGGAATTAACAAAAACTGGATACACCAACACTGTGCTGCTACACTATTCTATAAGATAGTTACACAGTGGGAAAAAAGGCAATGTTTCCATGTGATATTCATCACGCAGGATGGGTCACATACTAGGTATTGAAATGTGTCTGGAGGAATGTCGGTTGAGGGGAGGGAAGTTGAAGGTAAGGAGAGAAGATGGTGGGGAGGAAGGAATGTACGGCAGACATGGGAGAGGGGTGGTCAAGAGAGGCAGTGAACACTTTCCTTTACCTCTGACGAGTTTCGAGTCTTTCTAATCCCGGGGCCCGGTCATGTGCCAAGTTCGTCTGGCGTAGCCTGGTCAACCAGGCTGTTGCTGCTGGAGGTCCGCTGCCCCACATATTTATCACAGCTTGGTTGATCTGGCACTTGGTGAAGATACTTGTCCAGTATTTTCTACACTAGTGTGATCAAGGTCCCAGGACCGAAACGTTTTCTAATAAATATGTTATAGTGTTTGCTTACGTGTCTTTCTAAACCAACTTGTCGGTATTTATTACCAAGGTTTATACCATTACTACTACTACTACTCTAGTATAACACCAGCAGTGTTCTACTCTAGTATGAACACCAGTAATGTTCTACTACTATAGTATGAACACCAGCAGTGTTCTGCTACATTACACTAGTGTAAACACCAGCAGTGTTCTGCTACACTACACTGGTGTGAACACCAGCAGTGTTCTGCTGCAATACACAGGTGTGAACACAAGCAGTGTTCTGCTACACTACACTGGTGTGAACACCAGCAGTGTTCTGCTACAATACACAGGTGTGAACACCAGCAGTGTTCTGCTACAATACACTGGTGTGAACACCAGCAGTGTTCTGCTACAATACACTGGTGTGAACACCAGCAGTGTTCTGCTACACTACACAGGTGTGAACACCAGCAGTGTTCTGCTACACTACACTGGTGTGAACACCAGCAGTGTTCTGCTACAATACACAGGTGTGAACACAAGCATGTTCTGCTACACTACACTGGTGTGAACACCAGCAGTGTTCTGCTACAATAACACAGGTGTGAACACCAGCAGTGTTCTGCTACACTACACTGGTGTGAACACCAGCAGTGTCTGCTACAATACACAGGTGTGAACACAAGCAGTGTTCTGCTACACTACACTGGTGTGAACACCAGCAGTGTTCTGCTACACTACACTGGTGTGAACACCAGTAGTGTTCTGCTACACTACACTGGTGTGAACACCAGCAGTGTTCTGCTACACTACACTGGTGTGAACACCAGCAGTGTTCTGCTACAATACACAGGTGTGAACACCAGCAGTGTTCTGCTACACTACACAGGTGTGAACACCAGCAGTGTTCTGCTACACTACACTGGTGTGAACACCAGCAGTGTTCTGCTACAATACACAGGTGTGAACACCAGCAGTGTTCTGCTACACTACACTGGTGTGAACACCAGTAGTGTTCTGCTACACTACACTGGTGTGAACACCAGCAGTGTTCTGCTACACTACACTGGTGTGAACACCAGTAGTGTTCTGCTACACTACACAGTGTGTAACACAAGCAGTGTTCTGCTACACTACACTGGTGTGAACACCAGCAGTGTTCTGCTACACTACACTGGTGTGAACACCAGCAGTGTTCTGCTACACACACTGGTGTGAACACCAGCAGTGTTCTGCTACACTACCACTGGTGTGAACACCAGTAGTGTTCTGCTACAATACACAGGTGTGAACACCAGCAGTGTTCTGCTACACTACACTGGTGTGAACACCAGCAGTGTTCTGCTACATACACTGGTGTGAACACCAGTAGTGTTCTGCTACACTACACTGGTGTGAACACCAGCAGTGTTCTGCTACACTACACTGGTGTGAACCCCAGTAGTGTTCTGCTACACTACACAGGTGTGAACACCAGCAGTGTTCTGCTACACTACACTGGTGTGAACACCAGCAGTGTTCTGCTACAATACACAGGTGTGAACACAAGCAGTGTTCTGCTACACTACACTGGTGTGAACACCAGCAGTGTTCTGCTACAATACACTAGTGGTAACACCCACAGTGTACTGCTACGCTACACTAGTGGTAACAGCCACAGTGTACTGCTACGCTACACTAGTGGTAACACCCGCAGTGTTCTGCTACAATACACTAGTGGTAACACCCACAGTGTACTGCTACGCTACACTAGTGGTAACACCCACAGTGTACTGCTACGCTACACTAGTGGTAACACCCACAGTGTACTGCTACGCTACACTAGTGGTAACACCCACAGTGTACTGCTACGCTACACTAGTGGTAGAAACCCACAGCGTACTGCTACTACACTAGTGGTAACACCCACAGTGTACTGCTACGCTACACTAGTGGTAACACCCACAGTGTACTGCTACGCTACACTAGTGGTAACACCCGCAGTGTACTGCTACGCTACACTAGTGGTAGCACCCACAGTGTACTGCTACGCTACACTAGTGGTAACAACCCGCAGTGTTACTGCTACGCTACACTAGTGGTAACACCCACAGTGTACTGCTACGCTACACTAGTGGTAACACCCACAGTGTACTGCTACGCTACACTAGTGGTAACACCCACAGTGTACTGCTACGCTACACTAGTGGTACACCCGCAGTGTACTGCTACCTACAAAGTGGTAGAACCCCACAGTGTACTGCTACGCTACACTAGTGGAAACACCCGAAATGTTCTGCTAAGTTTCCAAGTGGTAACACCCAAAAGTGTACTGCTACGCTAAAACTAGTGTAACGCCCACAGTGTACTGCTAGGGCTCCCACTTTGGTAACCCCCGCATGTACCTGTACGCTACACTAGGGAAAACCCCCCACAGTTTTAATTGCAAACGTTTACATAGGGTAACACCCCGGAGTGAATTTGGCTACGGATACCAAAGTGGTAACCCCCCCAAAAGGGGTCTGCTACCTACATAGTGGTAAAACCACAGTGTATTTGCACGCTACACTATTTTGGTCCCCACCCACAGTTACTGCAAACGTAAAAAAAAACTATGGTAACCCCAAGTGTACTGCTACGCTACACTAGGGGGTAACCCCCCAAAAGTGTACGCTGGGTTTCACCCCATGGTGTATTTTCGGGGGCGGAAGGTGACGCAAACTCCCTCAAATATAAAAAAAAATTTAAAAATGAAAGAAGGGACACCATTTCCCCAAATTTACCACTGTGGGGGGGATATTTACAGTGAAAATCCCATTTTACTTCATTACCCCCGGTTTGGGACTACTACAGTGAGGGAAAACCCAAAATTCCCTTTCACAAACACACGGGGGGACTACTACGTGAGGAAAACCATCTAACCTCACTCCCAAACTGTGTGGGACTCTACAGGAGGACACCGCCCTTACCCACTACACACGTGGGGGGACTCCACATTTTTGGGGGAACACCGTTTTAAACCCCACTAAAAAAATGTTTGGGACTACTCCCGGTAAAGGACACCATTTTAAACCTCACTCCCCCCACGTGTTGGGCTACTAAGTGAAAACCCCCATCTTACCTAAATACACCTGTGTGGGGACACTCAGTGGGGGAAACCTCTTCCCTCCACTACAATGTTGGGCCCTTACCAGTGAGGACACCATCTTACCTCACTACCAACTGTTTGGGACTATACAGTGGGGACACCTTTTAAAACCTCATTCACACTGTGGGGCACAATTTCGGGGAGGACACCATTTAAACCTCCCCCCCCGTGTGTGGAAATTTCAAAAAGAAAAGGAAAACCATTTCACCTCCTAAAACACTTTTGGGACAAGTCCCAGTGAGGACCCCCTTTCCCCTAAACTCCACACGGTGTGGAATTTACTACAGTAGGGACACCAATTTAAATTTTCCCCCTAAAACACCGGTGGGGCCCACTACTCCCCGTGGGGCCCCAAATTTCACCCCCCACTACACAGGGTTTGGGGGACTAGTACAGTGGGGAAACAATTTAAACCCCTCACTAAACACGGTGTGGGACAAACTACGTGGGGACACCATTTCACCTCACTAAAACACGGGGGGGCTAGTCCAGTGGGGCCCCCATCTTATCATACCCCAAGTTTTGGCACTACTACGTGAGGACCCCTTTTTTCCACCTTTCCACAAACGGGGGGCCCATACTAATTTGGGAACACCATTTCACCTTCACTAAAAACCCGGGTGTGGCATTTATTTAACAGGGGAGGACACCATTTCCCCCTCACTACACCCGGGGGTTGGCACACTACAGTGGGGGACCCCTTTTCACCTCATTTACACCGGTGTGGGAAAATTTACAGTGAGGACAAATTTACCTAAACAAAACACGGTGGGGCACAATTTGGTGAGGACACCACCCTTCCCTCCCCCCAAAAGGGGTTTTGGGCCAACAAAATTAAAGGACCCCATTTCACCTCCACAAAACCCCGGTGGGGGACAAAATACATTTAGGAAAAACCATTTCCCCCCTTTTAAAACCTCAGTGGGTTTACAATGGTGGGGGACTACTACATGAGGAAACCAAATTTCACCTCACAACACGGTTGGCACTACTAAAGTGGGACCCCATTTCACCCTCATTTCCCCACGGTGTGGGAACTACTACATTGGGGCACACATTTCACCTCACAACACACGGTGGGGGGACAAATACAGGGGGGACACCTTTTTCACCCCCACTACACCTGTTTACTATACGGGAAGGACCCCATTTCCCCTCACAACACAGGGGTGGGGCATACTACAGTGAGGACCCCAATTAACCTCACTACACAGGGGTGTGGAAACTCCCACGTGAGGGACACCATTTAAACCCTCACAACACAGGTGGGGCATACTACAGTGAGGCCCCCATTTCACCCACAAACCAGGTGTGGCACTACTCCCGTGAGGAAAAACCTTTTCCCCAAAATACAAAACCGGGTGGCACTACTAACGGGTGGGCCCCCATTTCACCTAACTCCCAATGGTGGCACTATCCATTAGGACACCATTTACCTAAATACACAGGTGTGGCACTACTACAGTGGGACACCATTTCCCCCTCACTACACAGGGTTTGGGGCCACAAATAAGGGGGGCCACCATTTCACCCCTTTTCAAAACGGTGGGGCCCTACTACAGTGAGGCCCCCAAATTTCCCCTCACAACACAGGGTGGCACTTTTACAGTGAGGACCCCTTTTTCCACCTAAATTTTCCACCTTTTGGGTGGGGACTATACAGTGGGGGAAAACCTTTCCCCCAAAACTACACAGGGTTTGTGGCACTACTACAGGAGGACACCATTTCACCTCACTACACAGGTGTGGCACAACTAAAATTGAGGAAACCATTTCACCTCAACTACACACGGGGTGGCACACTACAGTGGGGAAAACCAATTTCACCTCACTAAAACACGGTGGGGCATTTCTACAGAGAGGACCCATTTCACCTAAATTACCCCGGTGGGGCCCCACTACTCCCAGTGAGGAAAAACCCTTTCACCTCATTTAACAACGGTGGGGCATACAACAGTGAGGAAAACCATTTTCCACCCTCAAACACCCCGTGTGGCACTAAACAGTGAGGAAACCATTTTCACCCCCACAAAACACAGGGTGTGGAAATTTACTACAGTGAGGAAAACCATTTAACCTCATTTAAAACACGGTGTGGCACCACTACATGGGACCCCCATTTCACCTCACTACACATTGTGGCAAATACAGGGGGACACCATTTCCCCTCACTACAAAATTTGGGGCACTACACAGTGGGAAAAACCCTTTCCCCTAAATTTACAAAAGGGGTGGGCATACAACAGTGGGAAAAACCCTTTTCCCCACCTCACTACAACCGGGGGGGCACTATACAGGGGGGGGACCCCCATTTCCCCTAAACTACCACGGTGTGGCATTTTATACAGTGAGGAAAACCATTTCACCTCCCCTACAACGGTTGGAAACTACTACAGTGAGGAAAAACCATTTCACCTCAAACACAGGGGGTTTGGCCCACTAAACAGTGGGGACCCATTTCCCTAAACAAACCCCCGGGTTTGGGGCCAACCCGTGGGGGAAAAACCATTTAAACCCTCACAACACACGGTGTGGAACCCTTCCCAAAGTGATTGAAAACCCTTTCACCTCATTTACACACGGTGGGGCAATCCTACAGTGAGGACAAAACCCCCAAAAACCACCAAGGAACCAAAATTTCCCCACTACAAAACGGTGGGAAAAATTTAAAAAGTGAGGAAAAACCAATTTTCCCTCCAAAACCCATGGTGTGGCCCTCCCTACAGTGAGGACACCATTTCCCCTTTCACAAACCCCGGGTGTGGCATACTACAGTGAGGACACCCTTTTCACCTCACTACACACGGTGTGGGCACTATTTCCCGGGGAGGACCCTTTTTAAACCCTCATTTCACATGGTGTGGCAAAAACTACAGGAGGACACCTTTCAATAACCTAAACAAACACGGGGGGGCCATTACTACAGTGGGGAAAAAACCATTTCCCCCAAAACAACACAGGGTTTGTGGACTACTACTTTGGGGGACCCCATTTCACCTAAAACCCACAGGAGGGGACTTCCCTAAAAACAAATTTTGCTTTGCCCAAAACAAAACTCCTTTTTTACACCTCCCAACGCGCTTTACACCTCAAAAACCCCTTTAAAAAACCCCAAAACCCGGCGTTTTTTAACAAAAACAAAAAGAAAATGAAAAAATAAATCCCATCCTTTCGGCCCCAATACAATTTTACTAAAATTATAAAAAAGGGAAATACCGGTTTAAATGAAAAGGAAATTTAAATGAACCCTTGGGAAGGATACAAATTAAAAAGGAAATGCAATGGGAATGGGGGAAATATAAAAACCCCCAAAAGAAATTTTATTTACAAAACCCCAAGCGTTCAACATAAACCACCTAAAAAATAACAGTTAAGCTTCCATCAATGAAATCCAAACGAGTTTTTTCCCCTTTTTGACGCTCAAAATCGAAAAACATTTAATATGTATATCGAAGGCAGTCCCACCCCTAAAACCAGTTTTCCTGCCCTGGTTCGTAGGGCCCTGATAAAGAAACCCCGGGGTTATCGGCCCAACCCCCGAGAGGCAAAGTCTGGGGGCCGGGGCCCGGGGGCGTTGGCCCTTTAAAATTTATTTTCGGTAACCCCCAAGGAAACCTTGAGGATTTCCCTTTTTTTTTTTTTCTGGGTTGGGCCCTTGGCCCAGGTCATTTTGGTTTTCCCTTGTAAACCGGGGCGTCCTTTTTGGTCTAGTTTTAAACCAAAATTACTCCCCCTAGATTACCCTTTTTAAATTTGAATTTTCCCCAGAAAAACCCATCATAGTCACCTTCATAATAAAATATTTTTCATCACAGCTTTAAAAGGGTGTAAAATATTCAGCACCCTTTTTGTCACTCCATTTTAGCAACCTCCCACAGAACTGCAGCGGGGCCCTCAGCAGGATCCCCCCTCCCTAAACCCTCTGTTAGTTTTTCCCTAAATGCGAAAAAACCAAGCCCCAAAGATCGGGTGAAAAGGGAGAGTAAAGGGGCCGGTAAAAAGGCTTATCCCGGGTTTATGTCTGGTTTGCGGGTGCGGCAGTACCCTACAGATAAACCTCTCCCATTACGTTGGACAGGATGGGGCCCAGTGAAAACCGGGGTCACCACCCCTCCGGGAAAGGAAACCTTTTAGGGGGCGCGTAGTTTCCCTATCTCCTTTTAAAACTTGTTTTTTTTTTTTTCCACTAAAAACTACCTTTGTCCATAAAAAAAGGGCATTTCCCTTAGCTTAGCTCAAAACCTCTCCCAACAAAAATTGTCCTCAAAGATTTTTTAAATTTAAAACCAAAAATTTTGGGAAAAAACCCTAGCCTTCACCTTAGAAAGCGGACAAAGCAAATGCAACAGCAAATTAATGGACAAGGTAAATATAGGGGTGACTCCCCCGAAACCCTTAATGAAAAGTTTTGCAAAAAAAAACCATCCCAAAGGAAAGGGGAATAAACCCCGTGATCAGGGGTCTAAAAACCCAGACCTGGGGTTACCCACGGGGCCAGGGGTAACGCAATGGCCCCTGGATTTTTTTAGACCCTCTGATCGGGGTTTCTACCCCCGTCCTTTAAAAAGGCGTTTTGGGGGGAAAATAACAAAATTTTAAAAACAGGGAACTGACGGGGGGGCCCCTTTAAATTTAAAAACCCAAACCCCCCGCAGAGGTTTGGCTTTCAAGTTGTTTCCCTTCATGCTGAAACCCTTTCTACGTAAAACAATCTCCCTTGCAGTTTGGTTTTTATTGGTTATCAACTCCATGTTTTAATTTTACAAAATTTTGTATTTGTCGTATTTTCCAAAATGTTTAAAACCAAAAAAAAACCCGAAAATTTTTAAACATTAACATTTTAAAAAAAAAAAAAGGAACCCCCGCGATGCGTCTGGCCCGAGGGGCAAGGAAAGATGGGCAATTTTCCCAAAAGTGAACTTTTAAAGGGACTTGGGGTTTTGAGATTTTAATCATCACTTGGACCCCCCCAACTACTTTCATGAAACGGGAAATGTAACTTACCTTTGTGTGAGGGGAATATCCCTGAACCCATTTTACGGGAAATTTAAACCCCCGCCCCTGTGCCTGGTCTCAGACCAGTTTCTGGTGGATAAAGGGATTTCATCAACGAGGCTTTTTAATGCGGGGCCGGGCACCCAGTCTACCTAAAACCTAACTAATTGGCAACTAGTAAAGGGTTCTCTCTCTTAAAAGACCGAAGGTTAGTAATTCCTCTTTTGCACGAATGTAGGGCGTTGAAGAGTCAAGGACCTCTGACACTGACCGAGTTCTCTTTTAATGCTTTTTATTGGTGGTATTTTGCACTGTCTACCAAGTTTCTTGTTGTTCATGATTTTCCAGGTGTAAATTATGATGTACAGTCAAGTGTAGCAAGTGAGGGCAAGCAGAGTACCTGAGACCAAGATGAGGCAAGTGAGGGCAAGCAGAGTACCCGAGACCAAGATGAGGCAAGTGAGGCCAAGCAGAGTACCTGAGACCAAGATGAGGCAAGTGAGGGCAAGCAGAGTACCTGAGACCAAGATGAGGCAAGTGAGGGCAAGCAGAGTACCTGAGACCAAGACGAGGCAAGTGAGGGCAAGCAGAGTACCTGAGACCAGATGAGGCAAGTGAGGGCAAGCAGAGTACCCGAGACCAAGATGAGGCAAGTGAGGCCAAGCAGAGTACCTGAGACCAAGATGAGGCAAGTGAGGGCAAGCAGACTACCTGAGACCAAGATGAGGCAAGTGAGGGCAAGCAGAGTACCTGAGACCAAGACGAGGCAAGTGAGGGCAAGCAGAGTACCTGAGACCAAGATGAGGCAAGTGAGGCAAGCAGAGTACCTGAGACCAAGATGAGGCAAAGTGAGGGCAAGCAGAGTACCCGAGACCAAGACGAGGCAAGTGAGGGCAAGCAGAGTACCCGAGACCAAGACGAGGCAAGTGAGGGCAAGCAGAGTACCTGAGACCAAGATGAGGCAAGTGAGGGCAAGCAGAGTACCCGAGACCAAGATGAGGCAAGCAGAGTACCTGAGACCAAGATGAGGCAAGTGAGGGCAAGCAGAGTACCTGAGACCAAGATGAGGCAAGTGAGGGCAAGCAGAGTACCTGAGACCAGAACGAGGCAAGTGAGGGCAAGCAGAGTACCTGAGACCAAGATGAGGCAAGTGAGGGCAAGCAGAGTACCCGAGACCAAGACGAGGCAAGTGAGGGCAAGCAGAGTACCTGAGACCAAGATGAGGCAAGTGAGGGCAAGCAGAGTACCCGAGACCAAGACGAGGCAAGTGAGGGCAAGCAGAGTACCTGAGACCAAGATGAGGCAAGTGAGGGCAAGCAGAGTACCCGAGACCAAGATGAGGCAAGTGAGGGCAAGCAGAGTACCTGAGACCAAGATGAGGCAAGTGAGGGCAAGCAGAGTACCTGAGACCAAGATGAGGCAAGTGAGGGTAAGCAGGGTACCTGAGACCAAGAACTGAGGCCAGGGAGAGTACATGGTTTTTAAACTGATTTAATAAACCCTCGTGCATGGTTTAAATAATTAGGTTAGTATGATAAATGAGTGTATTAATATTAAAACATTATTTTATTAGCAATACGTTAAATTAACGTGTTCTTCATTTTCTGATTTTTCTAGTCTATGGGGCATTGGCTTAAGCCGGTAGGAAACCTGGACCTGCCTCGCATGGGCCAGTAGGCCTGCTGCAGTGTTCCTTCTTTCTTATGTTCTTATGTATAGGTAAAATCTTAAGTACCAAAGAGTCTTCCACAATTAACTAAGTATTGTATGAGCCAACAACCATCTTCTACCCTACCTTTGATGTTATACTACCTTCAGGTAAGTTAGTAATTGTTAAGTTATAGCTAGGTTTGTAGTAAGAGGCAAATAAGACCACATGAAGAGGTATTTGAGACCTCCAATATTAACTCTGTTGAACATGTCACAGGGTATTTCGTACACAACTGTTGATCTTGTCTACAGAATGGTGCGCACATATAAGAGGAAGAGTACAGAGATGCAGTACCCCGGACATGGTGAATCCCCTGATAGCATTGTCAAGAGGCATGTCACAAAAGAGATGTAGTGAAACAGCACAACATGCCTAAGATAAATTTTGAGGCAGTTTCACTGGAAAGTATAAATCACTCCGAATAAAACAGAAAGAAACAGCGATCCGTCGAAATGAAACATGGAAACAGCGCTAAATGTAGCATATCTAGGTGATTTTTGAAATGCCTCTTGATGTCAATGAGTTGAGACCTTTTCAAAGATTACATGCACCACAATCATCGAGTTGAACCAGCTTGTCGATAATCTTCCAAGTACTGACTGAACACGTGGATTCCTGAGTGACATGAGAGCTTGCTATCTACCAGCATCTACTAAAACAATCTAGCGAAAGCGTGCTAACCGTTACATAAAACGGATGTTACTGATTACTTCGATCGCCTGGGCCAGATAATTGATGGTGTACCTCCAGCACTTACGACGAAACCAATCTAACTGACGACCCAAGGAGCGAAATATACTGAGAGGATAATAAACACTGTCAAAGTTCGACGTCCGTCATGTTAGTTTTACCAGCTGCTGGTCAAGTTCTAGATCCATATGTTGTTTACAAGGGTAAAAGGTTTCAAGATTCTTGGATAAGGGTGGACGACCACAGGTGCACTCTAACAACCGCACAAGCTCTGGATGGTTAGACGCAGATGTTTTTGTTGACTGAAAGAGTAGCTCTCCTGTACAGTCGGACACTGCTGCTGACCAAACTACAGTACTTAGAGGATAACACCAACGCTTGGAAGCAACTTGACTTGTACTCACTGGAGCGCTGGTGAGAGACATACAGCATAATCTACACCTGGAAATCCTGGAGGGACTGATCCCTAATCTGCACACATAATCACTCCCTACGAAAGCAAAAGATTGGCAGGGCGGTGCAACATACCCCCAATGAAAGTAGGGGAAATCATTAGTACACTATGAGAAAATACATTAGATGTCCGGGGCCCAAGACTGTTCAACAGCCCCCCACCACCCATAAAGGGAATTACCAATAGACCCCTGGTTGTCTTCAAGAGGGAACTGGACAGATACCTACAGTCAGTGCCGGATCATCCTGGCTGTGGTTCGTACGCTTGATACGTGGCGGTCAGCAGTAACACCCTAGTTGATCAGGTCCTGATGACCGGGCCCGCGCCGGCGTTCATCCCGGAATACCTCCAGGTAGACTCTCACATCAACTTAAAGTTGTGGAACTGTGCGAGCAGCCATTCAATGTCTCCTCGTCTATGACATTTTTTAAACATGACTGGAGAAAGGTTTTTTACTGACTGGTTACTACAAAACTGTTTCTGATTCTCATGCATCTGATGGATGACAAGTCTTTGGCGAAAGCCGGCTTCAGATCATGCAACATACACCCTTTTGACCCTGAACGCCCCCCCTGAACCAAAAAAAAAAAAACGATAAAAGAACCGGGGTTCAAATGGCTTTAGAGGTTAGGGAGCCCCATTCTTCTAAATTACCTAAAAGAGGGAAAAAGGGAAACTAGCGTAAGGCAAAGAGGTTCTGTGGCAAGGTAATTAAGCTACAGCAGGAAACAGCAAAAGTCTCGTACATATACAACATTTGAAGGTTACACTGATGATACAAAGATGGAGTATAAAAATACATTGTAGATGAATGGGTTTAAAGAACTCACCTTGGAGTCGATGTGGTCAGTCCATCAATCTTGATGGGGTTTACCACATCGATCCAGGTTGAAGGACTGATTACCTCTTCTCCTCCTGTTCTTCAAGTTTTCCTATGTATGGGGCTGATGAAGCCACTGTGTGGCGAAAACGTTTCCTCAATAAGATACCCCAAAAGTTGCACATGTTTTCTAATTTAACATAAATGATACACGTTTTGGCACAAGTGGCACTTTATCAATATAAGACCCAGCTCTCAGCACCAGGCACAAGGTTAAAGACCGGTGCTTTGAAGAGTATCTTCCATGATAATTCCAGCAGCTCCTCATCAGACTTGTATGACCTACGTGCGAAATGTTTCACAATGAATTAAAACCCAAAGGTCCAAAACGCAATAGAGGAAGAAACTGCAAGTACAGAGCATAGAACCGGGTGACTATTTTTCTTGTTAAATTTTGGGGGACGTAAAACAACATACTAATTACTTTTGGGAAGGTCAGGGGGAAGCGTAGGGCGCTTCACCAACCCTGGTACTTAAAAATTTCCAGAAGGGTTTCCCCACTCGGGGGGGTTTCCCCCCAT
>NC_069412.1:57482932-57502932 GCF_026875155.1 Cherax quadricarinatus | reverse complement strand
AAATGCAGCATGCATTACCCCTTTGAACAGCCGCACTGAGCCGCTGGAACAGAAAACTAGCTGCCCTGGGATCCCTAGTCACCCTGATGAGTCTATTTCCCAGCTCCTTAAGGAAATTAGATGCACTCTTTCCCCATGAGCCAAGGGTCTCCGAGCCTATGGGAACAAACATATAATGATGGGCAAGTTCTCCATATTTTCTAGACTTTTGGGACTCCCTAAAGCTGGCAGCTGCCCCTCCTTCCTCCCTGGTGTATTGGAGATAGGTATCAGCCAAGGTAGATGCACATGTATAGTCCCACACCACCTGCTTCCCATCTGTCCAGGCTTGAAGGGTGATACCATCTGGACGCTTCTGGCTGCCGTCAGATCTGCATAGTTGGGGTGGCTCCCTTACTGCTGGGCATCCAGCTGTTGTGAGGCTCCTCTTGATAATGCTATTAACCTCCTCATGTCTTGCAATCTTTCCCTCGGATTTACGGCACACAAGACCATGGTACCCGAATCGGTCTGCTGCTTCACTGCCACAAATACACCTGTGTTCGGCGAGAATAGGGGCGGCAAGTCGAAGGGCAACACCGATGCGGATGGTCTGTGGGTCGAGGCGTGTGCCAAGGCTGGAGTTGGGAACAGCCAACAGAAAGTCCCCAGCATGAGGGGCTCTCACTGCCAGCAGGCGGGCTCTATCCTTCCCTGACACACTGTGAAGCATCGTTGAGGCTATATTTTCCACTATTGGACCATCCCAGTGCGATTGTTTGTAGTTGTTGGGGGGAGCAGGTCTGGTTTCTGATATATATATATATATATAATATATATATATATATATATATATATATATATATATATATATATATATATATATATATATATATTATAAGACACACATCCTCCATGGCACTGTGTCAAGGCAGCATAACTCTGTGTCTCTGTGTACGATGCCAAAACCAGCCTGTTGTGTGGCACTCATAGCGCGGTACTTAGCACAAGTGTGGGCACGTAGTGATGGCCATAGTGGCAATCATGACACACTCAAGGACGCCCTGTTGGCACCTATCTCACTCAAGCATGCTGTGTTGGCACCCATCTCTCAAGCATGCTGTGTTGGCACCTGTCTCACTCAAGCATCCTGTGTTGGCACTCGTCTCACTCACGCATGCTGTGTTGGCACCTGTCTCAGTCAAGTATGCTGTGTTGGCACCCATCTCAAACATGCTGTGTTGGCACCAGTCACACTTAAGCATGCTGTGTTGGCGCACTCAAGCATGCTGTGTTGGCACCATTGATGACTGAGAGCCACTGGCTCCGCTATAAAAATATTTATGTAACCGTATTAGATGTAAACAAATCATTTGGGCAAGCGAAACGTCTCTTCAACATAGCTATTAATAAAATCACTGGACAAGCGAAACATCTTGTAAGTAAAGGAGGTCCGTGTCTCACAAGTGCGCAGGTTACATCAACACTTACAAACGAGGTACTTAAAAAGCAATTAACGTATTACAGTCTCTGGGCTGTAACACAAACATGTTTGAGAGTAACTGTCTTTTGCACTCTTGTTATCTGTATAACCAGCTCCTTTTAGGAGTTAAAAACCCAAGAGTAGGAACGTAAATAGGTTGAAAACCAGGCTGTGTGGGATATTTGGGGCATCGGGTCTCCAGCAGCAACAGCCTAGTTGACCAGGCAAGCACCAGACGAGCCTGGCCCATGGTCGTGCTCCGATAGTAGTCAAACTCTCGAAGCTCTTCGAAGGTATATCTTCAAAGGTAAGTTTAAAACCGGGAGTGTAAGTGGTTTGCGAGTTGAAATCAGGTACGAAACTGGTTTTGTTAGTTGAAACGAGGTACAGAGGTTGAAAAGATGAAACAGCTACGTTGAAAAGCAGGAAGGTAACTGATTTGGAATGTGGCTTGATTTGGCTTGTAGTTGATGTAGTCGCTAATTTTGTTGGAAATCTTTAATTTAGCTGGTGTAGTTGTCACTTTAAATGATATTGAATGCACCCCAGTACTAGTGTAACAGGCCTGCAGTACTAAGTTGAGCTATAATCCACAGTTGGTAACTGTCAGTAGGAATCACACAAGGAAGTATAATTGAGCAGTACTCACCTAGTTGTGGTTGCAAGGGTCGACCCACCAGACTGTACTTTTATATGCATTTCAGCATGTAAAAGAACAGTTAACACCAGCCTCTTGCTCTCGTAGGAAGTAATTTCTGAGCATATTTATAAGCTTGGTGTAACAGAGGAGTTGGTGTGGAGGTAGAGAGTAATGGTGAACCCTGTGACCGTCCAGTTCTGCCAAGTGGGTGGTGAGGTGGGGATGGCAGGATCATGGTGCACCAGGCAGGTGTCTCGTAGTCCACCATGAATTGATCAACATGCAACATCATGCACACCTGAACTACTCCCTCCCACGTCCCTTCTCCCCTCCAGCGTACCTTCACTGTCCGTATATACTCAAGCACCTGAATTACTCGGAACAATCAAGGTCCCTCTGACTGAACTTATAATGTGGTGATCAGTCAGGCTGTGGTGCATAGATAATACAACTGTGAAACTTGTTCTAGGACCGGGCTGTGGGGGGCGGTGAACTCCTGTATCAGGTACAGGTACCCCACAGGTAACAGCCTCAATCATCAACCCCTTTACAAATATTAACTCTTATTGTGTTATACCTGACGATAGGTCAGGAAATCATCGTCCTCGAGGCTGGCCTCAATCCAGACTTCCTAAATTGGAAATGAAACATTACATAAATACACACACAGGAAAGAAAACTAAAAGTGTACTAAATATATGTAGAAGCTTGTAACATTTATCTCTGAAAGGTAAAAGTTCACGACGCAGAAAGAAAAAAACTAACAATCCTGTCAGTATAAAACATTTGACAGGCTTTCGTTTCACATACATATTTGAGGAGAGTCGTACCTGTCCCTGGAGGTGCGGCTACACCCTACCATCCTACCATACTATCTTCACTACCCATTAAAATTTTGTTAGAGTAAACTACAGTAGACTGTACAAGTCTGTGCTTGTTACGCCATGCTGAGAGATGATAGTGCTTATGTATGAGCAACTCCAGACCTACTGCAATGGAATATTTAAAGAGCTTCACAGATATTTCTACCCATAGTTCAATATCAGATATTGTCTCTTAACTTTAGCTATCCCATGTATGAAGGTCATAGTATGTGCTGAAGTGGTAGCCAAACACTTGTTGTAAGAGTTCATGTATGAAGGTCATGCTATGTGCTGAAGTGGTAGCCAAACACTTGTTGTAAGATTTCATGTATGAAGGTCATGCTATGTGCTGAAGTGGTAGCCAAACACTTGTTGTAAGAGTTCATGTCACTTACATTAGATCAGCAGCAAGATTCAAGACCTGCCTATTGATTAAACAGTCAAAACTGTTCAGAGCAGACTACCGACCCTGTGTCTGCTTTCTTTTAAATACGTGTGCACACTATACATATACGGTTCATACATATGCATACGCACATATGCATCAGAGAGATACGTGATATCCACAAGTGGAGGCTGGGTGGGTCAAGTTTGTCATCTTGTAATAAACAAACACAGGAGATAAGATGAGCATCCCACCACCCAACCACACCCATGACAAAAACCAGTGTGCGTGTGCAAAAACCCGGGCCAACCGTGGTTGACAAAACCACACCCCGTGACAAAACCCGTGTGCCGGGGGTGCAAACCCCGACCGGGCCCGGGGTTGATCAAGACCAAAAACCCAGTGACAAGACCATTGGGGTGTGTACAACCCGACCATGTGTTGGGTCAAGACCGCACCCCGTGGCAAGACCGTGTGGTTACAACCGACCAGGGCCCGGGTGTTGATCCCAAAACCGCGCCCCGTGCAAGACCAGTTTTGTGTGTACAACCGGGCCCGTGTTTGATCAAGACCGCACCCAGTGACAAGACCCGGGTTGCAACCGACCAGACCGTGTTTTGTTTAAGAAACCCCGCCCCCAAATGACAAGGGCCATGTGCGGTTTTACAACCCGACCCCGTGTGTTGATCAGGCCGCCCCCCAGTGGCAAACCATGTTTTGTGTACAACCAGGGCCAACCAGTGGGGTTGATCAAGGGCCGGCCCAGTGACAAAACCAGTGTGTGGTACAAAACCCAAACCCGACCAGTGTGTTGATCAAGACCGCGGCCCCGTGACAAAACCCTGTGGGTTGTACAACCAGGGCCCGCCCGTGGGGTTGATCAAGACCACACCCGTGGCAAGACCATGTGCGTGTACAACCCGACCAGACAGTGTGTTGATCAAGACCGGCAAACCCCGTTGGGAAAACCGTGTGCGTTTTACAAACCCGACCAGACCAGTGTGTTGATCAAAACCCCCCCCAGTGACAAACCCCGTGGTGTTTTAAACCAACCCGACCAGTGTGTTTATCAAGACCCCCCACCCAGGGGAAAAACCAGTGGGTGTGTACAACCAGAAACCAAAACCAGTGTGTTGATAAAAAAACCCCACCCAGTGAAAAAGACCAGTGGTGTGTACAAAACCCGACCAACCATGTGTTGATCAAGACCCCGCCCCGTGAAAAAACCCCGTGTGCGTGTACAACCCGACCAGACCAGTGTGTTGATCAAGACCACACCCCGTGCAAGACCAGTGGTGTGTTTCAACCAAAACCCGAACCCGTGTGTTATCAAAGGGCCGCACCCCTTTGGGAAGACCAGTGTGCGTGTAAACCCAACCCCGACCAGTGTGTTGTCAAGAAACCCCGCCCCGTGGGGAAAAAAGTGGGGTGTGTACAAAACCCGACCAGACCAGTGTGTTGATCAAGACCGGCCCCAGTGCCCAAAACCCGTGGTGTGTCCCAACCCGACCAGACCCGGGGGTTGATCCCAAAACCGCGCCCCGGGGCAAGACCCCGTTTTGCGTGTTTAAAACCCCCCCAGTGTGTTGATCAGGACCGCACCCCGTGGCAAGGGCCGGTTTTGTGTAAAAACCAGACCCCGTGTGATGATCAAGACCGCGCCCGTGACAAAAACCAGTGTGGTGTAAAAACCAGACCAGACCAGTGTGTTGATCAAGAAACCCCCACCCCGTGGCAAACCGTGTGCGTGTACAAACCCGGGGCCCGACCAGTGTGTTGATCCAAAACCGCGCCCAGTCAAGACCAGTGTGCTGTACAACCCCCACCAGGAAACCCGTGTGTCCCATTTAAAAAAACCACACCCAGTGACAAAACCAGGTGTGTGTGACAACCCCAAACCCTGGTTTTTTCAAGCCACACCCCGTGGGCAAGGGCCAGTGATTTTGGGGTTTCAACCAGCCAGTGGGGGATAAAGACCACAAACCCGTGACAAAACCAGTGTGTGTGTGGGACAACCAGACCAACCAGTGTGTTTATCAAAACCGACCCGTGGAAAAAAACCAGTGGTGTGAAAAAACCCCGACCAGACCCGTGGGGTTGAACAAGACCGCACCCAGTGCAAACCAGTGTGTATTGTACAACCCCGGCCAACCAGTGTGGGTTTTTCAAGACCGCATCCCGTGACAGGACCAGTTGGGGTAAGTTGTACAAACCGGGCCAGCCATGTGTTGATCAAGACCACACCCAGTGACAAGACCAGTGTGTTGTGTACAACCAGACCCGTGTGGGTTTTTCCAAAACCACACCCAGTGACCGGCCAGGTGTGGGGTACAACCAGACCCGGTGTTTATCAAGCCACCCCATGACCAGGGCCCGTGTGTTGCACAACCAGACCAGACCAGTGGGGTTGATCAAGGGCCACACCCAGTGAAAAAGACCAATTGTGTGTTTTAAAAACCCGGGCCCGTGGGGTTTATCAAGGGCCACACCCCCTGGGCAAGGGCCCGGTGGGGTGTAAACCCGGGCCAGTGTGTTTATCAAGACCCCACCCAGTGACAAGACCCGTGTGTGTGTGTCAACCAGACCCTGTGTTTATCCCAAGGGCCACACCCAGTGAACCCGGCCCGTGTGTGTGGGACAACCAGACCAAAACCAGTGTGTTGAACAAGCCGCAAACCCGTGCCAAAAAACCAGTGGGTTGTACAACCCGACCCGGTGTTGATCAAGACCACACTTTAAATGACAAGGGCAAATTTGGAAGGGCCAAGGGCCCGTGGGGTAAAACCAAGGGAAAACCCGTTGGCTAGCATCTCGTAAAGTTAAAAATATGTTTCTCAATAATTATGTTTTGCCCAAAAAGATATACAAGTGAAAACAATAACGGGTTATCCGGAATTGCAAAAACCAAGTTTCTTGTTTTCCTGGAGATTGAAGGAGAAAATTGGTCTAGGATATTTTCCCAACGTTCTTGTTATCCTAGAGGTTGAAAAATAACTCTGGACTAGATCTTTAGTGTATTCGAGCCTCTCTCTCTTCCTCTCTCTCTCTCTCTCTCTCTCTCTCTCTCTCTCTCTCTCTCCTCTCTCTCTCTCTCCTCTCTCTCTCTCTCTCTCCTCTCTCTCTCTCTCTCTCTCTCTCTCTTCATTCTCACACCTATGCTTCTGTATACAATTTTGGCAGATGTAAGCGGGTTCCTTTTGGTCTCTGACTTACACTGTGAGAGACTTGCCGGAACAGCCAGGTTGTAATGGTGGTGGTCAGCGGGACACCAACAGAAACAGCCTGGTTGACCAGGCAAGCACCATCAGACAAACCTGGCCCAAGGCCGGACTCTGATAGCAGAAAAACTTTCAGAACTCATCAAAGGTATTTCAAAAGTATCCAAGGAATTGGAGTTATCCCTGGCCATTCCTCTTATCCCGATTACCTCCCATTTCTTACAAGATATGTGACTTCTACAAATTTAACCCTTCCCCATAATAATAATAATAATAATAATAATAATAATAATAATAATAATAATAATAATAATAATACATTCATGTTATTAGTATTAATTCCTAAACTTACTACGATCATTTTCATTTGCTGTTGTAACGTCAGTTATTCAACGCTTGCTGAATAACTGACATTTCTTATAAATTAGGTTAGCTTTCATTAACTTGTAAAGAAAACTTACGTTTACACCACTCATAATCACAATAAAAGAAACCGCCTGAACGTGCTAGCACCAGGGAACGTTGAAATGTGCACGAGTATATGGTGGTGTAAGAATGTGTTGGTATTTGAAAGCAGCAGCATGTACGATGATAGCGACTCTCAGAACAGCCTTCAGGAAGCTCACTAAAGAATCTGCACACGTTTGTCATGTTGAAATACTCAGCACCAGCCTCCAGCTCCAACATGATCAAACACCCAAGTTTGAAGACATGATGACTTGACAGCCAGACCATTCTGATGTTTCACTCGTAGGAGGCCCCAACTACTCCCGTAACCGTCTTGTTTATATATAATGTTTGTAGTAAACGATAACTGGGGGCGTCCTACGAGTGAAACACCCTGTACATATTGATTAATACGACACGTGTAAACACTTGGGTAATAATATCACCTCTGTATTCGACTGAAGTAGTTTGCTGCGCAGGTGAAGTGTCTTCGTTACGTTGATACTCGAATGTTACACATGCGTTTTATTCATTACACTATACCAGCGATTTACCTGTGGCAGGTTTCTAGGGCTTTCTACCCTTGCAGCACGGTCTGTAACCAGGCTTCTTTGATGATTGCTTGTTAACTAGGTTGTTGCTGTTAGTAGCCCGCTGATTCACATAGTTATCACAAACTGGTTGATCTGGCACTTGACGGAGGTAGTGATCCAGTTCCTCTTCAAAACTAATACACTAGTTCCGGTAGTATTTCTGATATCTTTTGGTAACAGGTTGAAGAGTCTAAGCCCACGGATGTTGACGCAAGTGTTCTCGTATTGTACTCCCGGGTTTCAATGGGTTTCTTTTTATACTTTCACCCATATATCTCACTCCAGTATGTTGTTATGGCAGTGTGTAGGGACGTATATGCAATATTATCATGTATCTCTCGCCTCCTCAGCGGAAGCTATATTCTAGTGTCTATATGATGACATATACTTTCTAACCTTCCAAAAATATATTTTTTGGTAGTTTCGTATTTTGTAATAGATAAGACTTGCTTCGTCGTAGCATCACTCGTATTTTTTTTAATTTTCTCAGTTAATATTGCTTTATAAAATAAAGTGTGATAACTTTAATGTAGGGGAACAAAACCTTAGTGCCGGTGAAGTGATCTTCATTAGGGAATTAATGCTGCCTTTTAATTTCCTTGGATCGAAGCTAATTGATTCCCATTCCACTGGCACTACGGGTTTAGCGCTTCCTTATGAATGTAATATGTTGATCCATTAATTGGAGTTGATGTAATAAATATTGTTGTTGAATTACAGGTAGGTGGAGGGCAGAGTCCGGAGTGAGGTACGTGAGTCCGGAGTAAGGTAAGTGTAAGTACATGTAGAGTCCGGGGCAAGTGCATCTTGGAATTGAGAATGTAAGTTAGGTTATAATGCAGCTCGACTCAAAAGAAAATCATTTGAGAGTGTTCTGCAGGAGAGATCACACTTGCATCTCATGAGGTTTTCCACCGGTAGGCCTCTCGTCTGGGACGGGACCGCGGGGACGCTGACCCTCCAGTTTGACTCCAGGTAGGTAGAATCGGCTGAGGCAAGCTGGCCTCACACTAAACACAAGACTAACATAAATGAGGTAAACTTTGAGTGCGTGATGAAAGAGGAGTACCACAGGGCCTTTCCTGGCTCCCTTAATATTTTTATATGTGGATCATTCAGCTCGAGGAGTTGTGGAAATTTGATCCTCTGAGCACTAAAGTACAGACGTACAGGGAACCATCCAAATGGCTCACCTAACTGATAATTGGCAGGCGCAGTTTACTGTAGATAAGAGTAGAACCAGGTCTGGTCTCCAAGGCACCCCGGCACTATTCCTTCTTCTCCTCGGGAGACAGAGATGACAGCACACTCAACACAAATTTTGCGGACGATACCAAAATAAGTATGAAAGTCGCCTCATAGAAAACATGGGAAAATTCAGGTATTAACAATTTTCCATTGGAAAGAGGAAAAAAAGTGATGTACAATATCATACTCTGACTGCTAAGGTATGAGATAAATGAGGAAGTTAAAATTACAGCTTGAAACACGGGTAGGTAACGGTACACAAAAAACCCCACATAGGGAGAGAAACTTAGCAAACGTTTTCGCCCCACTTCGCCATTAAAAAATTACACTAAAGCAGTTTTTTTATAAAAATAAAAGAACAGGTATAAATTTATAATGCAGTAATTAAAATCAGAAGATAAACTTTGAAGAATAAAAAAAGGCCAATACGGAAAGGCTAGAAGGGGCGTATAATATGAGAACTTTAAAAAACAGTAAAAAAACAACATAAATGTTGGTACTTTTCAATTTGGTCCGATTTTTAAAGGCGGAGATGCAGGGCGAGAAATTACAGAGATCGATGTTCCCAAAAAGAAATTAAAAATACAAAAACTACTTTAAACTCCCAAAACCTTCGATGGTTTTCCCCGGGAATAGAAAAAGTAACACAAAGAATACGGGGGTTTGATATTTCCTTTGAACACAAAACACAACCCCAACACACACCACAAAACCAACACCACACACACTTTTGATGAGTTCCCACAGTTTTCCACTCAGACCCCGGGCCCTTGGGGGGGCCTTTGGGTGCTTGCACATGCGCACTCCAACACTGGAGTGAAAGTATAGGAGAAATGTAGAATAACCCATGAAGAAAAAGGGTCTGAGGGTACAACTGAAAAACACAATATCTGGTCCAAGATTTTCGAAATATTGCCTGCACAGTAGAAGTTTTCAAGCCCAGACGAAGAGTTTCCGTTACAAGTCCCGGGGCTCACCGGGTTTGATGCTGAACCTGGGGTCCACGTAGCCTGTTCACCAGGCAGCCGCGGAAGCTTGGCCTCGGGGTGGGGACAGGGAGAGAAAACCCCTCAAATAGGTCACGGGTTAACAAAAAAGATTCTACAAAAATATGCACTCTGTTGTTGGTTTTGAGTGAGACTTAGTCCAAAGTGAGGCAAGCTGAGTCCCATTTTGAATTTATTCCCCCCCTCATTACCTTCACTGGAGCAGAAATTTAGGGGACTCTCTTGTTTCCTCTTCCCTCCCCTCCCCTCCCCTTCCATCCCCCGCCATCTGTTGCTTTTGTGCTGTTGTCTCTGGTTGTACTCTTTTTTTTTGTGTTTCCCCTTTTCTCTCTCTCTCTTTCCCTCATATTTTTCAAAAGGGGGTCTTTTCCTAAGAAAGAATGGGGGCTTAAAATTTTTCTTATTTATGTTGACCTGCAAAGGCCAGTTAGAGGGTGTGCACCAGCACTAACACAAAGTGGACTCACAGCACAGCATATTGCTCTGTTGATCACGGTGCAAAAAACCCTGGGCGCACACCAGCTTAGTGCACACTTGACTTAGAAACGTCATTAGTCATGAGAATTTCAAGGGGGCGTACAAAAATTTATCGTTCATAATGAAGTGCTAAACCCGTTTGATCATTCAGCACAAAAGGTTGGGTGGGGGCGCTCATCACCCGTCACTAATTATTTACCTATTGTAACTACAGGAAGAAGCTAGTGCTTTGGTACCCATCTTTAATTTTTTGTTTATTATATATATTTTTTAAAATTTTAACGGGTGTATACGCACTACATGCTCTTTTAATGTGTGATCCGACTTCTGACCTCAGGCTGTTGGTATGTGATTGTTCTTTTTGCCTTGTCTATGTACTGAGATTTGTCTTCGTTAAACATTTTTTTTGTTTGGCCATTTCAGGTTTTCTGCGTCCTTTTGGATGGCCTCATACGTGCTAAACTTTCCTCAGATATAATACAAACGATACTAGAATTATACTTGTGGCATCCCCCAGGCACTACACTGGGCCCATTTTTATATAGTATAAGGAATTTTAAAAAAAAAAAGCAAAGCATTTCAGTAAGAAGGGGTAAAAGAAGAAAAAAAAGGAAGGTGAACAGGGGGAAAAATGTTGGGGGATTTGCCTATTTATCTCGCCCCCACCCAAGACTGATCCCAGCTCCCTGGTTGTGAAAAATGCTTTACATTGAGCTGGAGGGTCTCTGTATTCGGATCTTTCCCACAAGATAGATGAGGGTCTTTAATTTCAAATCACAAACAGAAAAGAATGCCCGATCAACCCGCTATGAGGACTGTGTGGGGGGCCCGCGAGCCCCCACTGCAGACAACGCAACAACAAGTCTAGTCCAGCCCGAGCTTCGACAGTAGGAAAAGGAAACTTCAAGGGTAATCAAAAGGTGAGGTGCTTAAAATACGAAAACCGCAAATTAGTTCAGTCGTTAGTTTTTTTATCCGGTTGTAGTTCGTGTTGTACTGCTCATATTTTTTACTGCTCAAAAAAACAGGGGCAGGTAAAATTTCATTTCACACAGCACTATCCCTCTCCCATGAGGGAGGGTTGAGACGGGGCTCACTATCCCTTCCCCTCGCCTTTATGATGAGGGTTGAATGACGAGCTCACTCCTATCCTTCCCCACCCTTTATGATGAGGGTTGATGAACGAGGCTCACTCTATCCTTTTCCCCTCCCTAATGAGGAGGTTGATGACGAGCTCACTCTATCCGTCCCCTCCCTTTAATTATGAGGGAGGGTTTGATGACGAGGCTCACACTAATCCTTTCCCCTCCTTTATGAGGGAGGGTATATGACGGGGTCCACTATCCTTCCCTCCCTCTATGAGTAGAGTTGATACGAGGCTCACTATCCCTCCCCTCCCTCTATGAGGGAGAATTGATGACGAGGCTCACACTATCCCTTCCCCTTCCCTTTAAGAGGGAGTGTATGGATGACGAGCTCACTTCTATCCTTCCACCCACTCTGGAGGGGAGGGTTGATGACGAGGCTCACTCAATCCTACCCCCTCTCCTTTATGCGTGAGGGTTGAAGACTAGGCTCACTCTATCCTTCCCCTCCCTTTATGAGTAGGTTGAAGACGAGGCTTCACTCTAACCATCCCCCTCCCTCTGTGAGGAGAGTGACGACGAGGGCTCGCTCTATCCTACCCTCCCCTTTATGAGGGAGGGTTTATGACGAGGCTTCACTCTATTCTTCCCCTCCCTGTTATGAGGTGAGGCGTTGATGACGAGGCCTCACCTCTATCCTCCCCTCCCTTTATTAGGAGGGTTGAAGACGAGGCTCACACTACCTTCCCCTCCTCTATGAGAGAGGGTTCATGATGCACGGCTCTAACCCCTCCTCTCGATGAGGTAAACACTATCTGTTGTTGTGTGGTTTTCAGGGAAGAAGGAGGGGGAGGGGGTGTCTTCTTGTTAACAGCTGCTGGCTAGTGGTGGTGGTACTATGAACTCACCACGTTTTATTGAAGTGGTTTCGAAATATTTCCCCTGGCCGCCCCTCTTACTTACAGTGGGTCCAGGTCTTAGATCCTGACCCTTATTTCCCTGAGATCAATAATATAAGTAACCCCCCAATAACCGACCACGAGGTAATCCACGAGGTATAGATCAAGTACCCTTACAACCCCATCCTGGGGAAAGATGACACAAGTGTTTCTATCATAGTATGCAAAATCCAAACTAATAAAGCTACCTGAAGAATTGTACCCTTATTAGAAGTAGTTTCTTATATCAACTATGTACTTTAAATCTTGTACCATATTATGAAATACTAATATACCTATGGTAAAAAAAAAAAAAATGAAAAGATGGGTGGTTAGGGGAAGTGGAATTTTCAATATACAAACGTCGTCAGAAGAAATCCTATTATTTTTTCTTGAAGCCTTTTTATCCACTTTAAATATATAATATATATATATATAGTATATATATATATATTAAATATATATATATATATATATATATATATAATAAGTATATATCATATGTAATATATATAAAATATCAAATAAATATATAAAAAATAAAATATATATAAAAGATATATGTATACTATATATATGTATATATATATAATAAACATATAATATATATAAATAGATAATATATATATATATATATAATATATATATAAACTATATATTACATAATAAATATATAATAAATATATATATATATATATAATATATAAATATATATATTCGTGCCGCGAATATGTTAACACTGGTCAATTACAAGAACTCCATTTAAAATTAAGGTCTTTCTAAATTTTTTCTCTTATACGTTTAAAAGATAATATTTTTTTCATTAATGTTTGATGTAAAATTTATAATTTTGCACCAATAGGAGCTTAGAAAACTTACCTAACCTTATTATAACAAGCGCAATTTATTTTAGCCTAACCCATCTGAATAAATTTTAGATTTGTTTACAGTAATATAATATAAACAAAACAGTAAATATATATTTTTTTCAGTTAGGTTTCTAATGATTTTGGCAAATTATAGCATACACAAATTTGCACTTGTCCTATATGGCAAGATAAACGGTAAGCTGTTTAAAGCCACGATCGCAAGTTCTACCTGTTCGCACGACACACACACACACACACACATTCCACACACACACACACCACACACACACACACACACCACACACATATCACACACCATACACAACACAACACATACACATACACATACACACACACACACACACACACACACACACAATCACCACACAACCCATCCACACACAGACACACACCAACATACACACGAAACAACACACACACACGACACACACACACACACACACACAACACACAACCACACACACACACACACACACACACACACACACACAAACACACACACACATAAATACAACAGGCCTAGTGACAAATCGACATGAGTGCCTAGGACAAAATGGTAACTAACACACACACACACACACACACACACACACACACACACACACACACACACACACACACACACACACACACACACACACACACTCAAATACAACAGCCTAGTGTCTTAATCGACATGTGCCTAGGATTCAAAATGGTAACACACACACACACACACACCATATTTAATATATAAAAATTAGATATTATAATTATATATATAATATATATATGATATATGATCTATAAACATATATATATATATATATATATATATATAAGATATATATTATAAATTAATTATAATTAAAATACCATAATATAAATATATAAATAAATATAAATATAAAAAATATATATATAAATATATAATCTATATTGCAATACGAACACAGAAACAGTTGAATTCACATATGCAAAACAACCACTCTAGGTAAAGAATAGAGAAATTCCAAGCGCTTTTCGAGACTACTCCACATTAACAAGGAACTATGACTAATGTGATTAGTCACGAAAGCTCTTGGAATACCTCCATATCTTTCAGATGGTTATTTGCATATATATATAAATATATATATATAAAAAATAAATATATATATATATAATTAAATATAATATATATATATAAATATATATATATAAATATATATATAATTCGGCTGAGGGGTAGCCGCACGCGCGGGCTACAGTTTAGCAGAAGTCAGAGAGTGAGGGTCACAATTGAGTGCAATTTTAATGGGTAGATTGATGTCAAAGACTGTAGGAAAGCCTCCATGACTGTGTATTGAGTATCTCCTGTAGTTGAGTGGCGTCTATGACATGTGTTTAGAGTGGTATGTGTGGACTTCTAAGGACGGTTCAGAGGTTGTGGTGACCTCCATGACTGTTGATTGGGTATGGGTTGGAGTGTTGTGTGTACCTCCAGGCTGTGTTGAGTGTTTTTGTGTGACCCTCCGTGGCTGTGTTGAGAGTGTTGTGTGACCTCCATGGTTTGTGTTGAAGTGTTGTATGACCTCCATGACTGTTTGAGGAGTGATGTGTGACCTCCATGACTGTATTGAGGAGCGTTGTGTGACCTCCATTGCTGTGTTGGTGAGTGTTGTGTGACCTTCTCCATGCTGTGTTGAGAGTGTTGTGAGACCATGGCTGTGTACTTGATAGTGTTGTGTGACCTCCATGGGTGTGTTTGTGTGACTCTCCATGACAGTGTTGATGAGTGTTGTTGTTTACCTCCATGACTGTGTATAGTGTTGTCGTACTCCCATGACTGTGTTGAGAGTGTTGTGTGACCTCATGAACTGTGTTGAGAGTGTTTGAGTGACCTCCCCATGACGTGTTTGAGAAATGTTGTTGAGACCTCCTGACTGTGTTTGATAGTGTTGTGTGACCCTCCATGACTTGTGTTGAGAGTGTTGTGTGACCTCCATTCTGTGTGAGAGTGTTGTGTGCCCTTCCATGACTGAGTTGAAGTGTCGTGTGGTTGGTACGAAGTCCGCTTATTGTCTTGTTACACCCCACAGCTGCACTCACCTTGCAGTCTGGGTCATGTAATTAGGGTCTCGTTGTAAGTGGTTCATTTCACCACAGATTGCCGTTAGCGTAGTCATTTCGTCATGAATAGTCAATTGAGGAGGCGCTGGACACAGGATCAATCCGCTCTCATCTAAGATACCACGTGACATAGCCTCCATTCCACCAGGGTGGCAGAAAAACATGTCGCAGAATGTATATAAGCAGATAGCGCTAGCGCCCACACGTTATCAAATTCTTTGAGAGAACTTTAAGAATATTGTTAATCAATAGATTCACAACATTTGCATCATTCATGGCAGTAATGGTTTTAGAGCTCATCGCTCCTTCACTCTCATAATTGGCTTGAATCCATTACACAATGGACCTTGGAAGACAACGAAGTGCAGATATGTAGGAATTTTGCAAAAATCTTGACAAGTGTTGATCAATGTCAATATCCCACAAAATGATTTGCAATAGTAACTAAATTAAAAAGTGGGACAATGGAAATCCCGTAGATGAGGAACTTCTGAATTTAGTACCAGGTTTGTGAAGCGTCTACGCTTCTCTCTCCCTTACCTTACAACGTAATATATTTTTTTTTTAACGTTCTCCCAAATTTTAACAAGAACATAGCGTCACCCGTTTCTATGCTCTGTTACTGCAGTTTTCTTCCTCTATTGCGAGTGGGACCTTGTTACATTCATTGTGAAACATTTCAGCACGTAGGGTCATAACAAGTCTGATGAAGGAGCTTCTGGAATAATCATGGAAGATACTTCAAGCACCGGTCTTAAACCTGTGCCTGGTGCTTGAGTAGCAGTGTCTTATAATGATAAAGTGCCTACTTGCCCAAAACGTGTATCATTATGTTAAATTAACACCATTTGCAACTCTGGGTACTTAATTGAGGAAATAGTTTCGCCACAGACAGTGGCTTCATCAGTCCATACATAGGAAGAAACTTGAGAATCAGGAGGAGAATGAGGTAAACAGTTCTTTCAACCTTGAGTCGATTGTGGTCAGTCCATCAATCTTGATGGATGAACCACATCGACACCAGGTTGAAAGGACAGTATTACCTCATTCTCCTCCGTACTTCAAGTTTTCTCCTATGTATGGACTGATGAAGCCTGTGTGGCGAAACGTTGCCGCCCTCAATTAAAGATACCCAAGAGTTCACATGTGTCTAAAATTTAACATAAATGATACACGTTTTTTGGCACATAGTGGGCAACTTTATCAATAATAAGACCCAGCTCCTCACACCAGGCAAAAGGTTAAAGACCGTGCTTGAAGTAATCTTCCAATGATATATTCCAGCAGCTCCACATCAGCTTGTATGACCTACGTGCTGAAAATGTTCACAATGAAATTAACCAAGGTCCCATGACCATAAGGGGAAGAACTGCAGTTCCAGAGCATAGACCGGGTGACAAATGTTCTGTTAAAATTTTGGGAGACGTAAAACAACAAACAATTACGTGGTAAGGGTCAGGGAGAAGCGTAAGACGCTTCACAAACCCCTGGTACTTAAATTCCAGAAGTTCCTCATCTACGGGTTTCCATCTGCCCCACTTTCATATAGTTCCTCTTGCACACATTGTGTGATATTGCACAATTGATCACACTTGTCAAAGATTTTTGCAAATTCTACATATCTGCACTTCGCTTGTCTTCAAGACACATGTGGTAAAGTCAGGCAATTATGAGAGGCAGGAGCGATGTGCTCTAAACCATACTGCCCTGAATGATGCAACTGTGTAGTGAATCTATGTGATTAACATCTCTAAAGTTCTCTCAAAGAATTTGATAACGTGTGCGCTAGCGCTATCTTGCTTATATACATCGGTGGGGGGGGGGGGGGTGGGGGGACTTAGTGTAGTCGGGGTGGGGGGGTGCGAAGTTTACTGCCACCCTTTGAAATGAGGCAATGTCAGTGGTTCTTATGAAGCGGATTGACTCCTTGTCAGGCGCCTCCTCCATAGAATATTCAATGACGAAATGACTACGCTAACGGCATCTGTGGTGAAAATGACCACTACAACGAGACCCTACATACATGACCCAGACAGACAAAGGTGATTGCAGCTGTGAGGGTGTAACAAGACAATAAGGCGGACTTCTGCTACAAACCACACGACACTCTAACACAGAGTCATGAGGTCACAACAACACTCTCAACACATTCAGGAGGTCCACACAACACTCTCAACACAGTCATTGAGTCACACAACACTCTCAACACAGTCCTGGAGTCACACAATCACTTCTCAACACATCATGGAGGTTCACACAACACTCCTCAAACACAGTAATGGAGGTCACACGGGAAGAAAACACTCTCACACAGTCAGAGGTCCACACAACACTCACAAGTCATGGATGGACACACATAACACTCTCAACACAGTCATGGAGGTCACACAACACACCCCATGGATGTCACACAAACACTCAACACAGGCCATGTCACACAACACTCTCAACACCGGCCATGGAATGTCAACACAACACTCTCAACACAGCCATGGAGGTCACACACGCTCTCTAATACATTCCATGGAGGTCACACAACACTCTCAACACAGTCATGGTAGGTCATACACACTCCAACACAACCATGTGAGTTCACACAACACTCTCACACAGCCACGGAGAGTCACACAACTCTCCAACACAGCCATGGTAGGTCACGACAACACTCTCAACATTCATGGAGGTCACACAACACTCTGAACACAGTCATAGAGGTCACACAACACTCTCAGCCACAGTTCAATGACGCCACACACACACAGAGACTACTCAAAACACAGTCATGAGGCTATCCAACATCTTTGACATCACTCTAACCTTAAATTGCACTCAATTGGTGGACCCTCACTCTGACACAGCTAAACTGTAGCCCGCGCGTGCTGCCTCCCTCAGCGCATAATATATATATAAAATATAAATATATATATATATATATATATAGTAATATTAAATATATCATATATAAATATATAAATATATATATATATATAAAATTAAAAGCAAAACAACCACAACGAAAGAATAGAGAATACCAATCGCTTTCGTGACTACTCCACATTATCATAGTTCCCTTGATAATTTGAGATGTCACGAAAGCGCTTGTGAATATTTCTCTAATTCTTTCAAGTGGTGTTTTGCCTATTCTGGAAATCACCTGTTTACTGTGATCTTATTTCGTATTTTTTGTGATATAATATATATATATATATATATATTATATATATATTAGATATTATATATAATATATATTAAATATATTATATAATATATAATATAATATAAAATATATATATATAATATAAAATATATATTAATATATATATAAATATATAGTATATATATATATATATATATATACATAATTTATAATATATAAAATATATATATATAAATATGGTGTGTGTGTGTGTGTGTGTTACCATTTTGTCCTAGGCACATTCGATTAGACACTAGCCTGTTGTATTTGAGTGTGTGTGTGTGTGTGTGTGTGTGTGTGGTGTGTGTGTGTGTGTGTGTGTGTGTTGTGTGTGTGTTGTGTGGTGTTTAGTTTACCATTGGTTTAAGCCGGTAGAAACCTGGACCTGCCTCGCATGGCAGTAGGCCTGCTGCAGTGTTCCTTCTTTCTTATTTCTTATGTATAGGTAAAATCTTAAGTACCAAAGAGTCTTCCACAATTAACTAAGTATTGTATGAGCCAACAACCATCTTCTACCCTACCTTTGATGTTATACTACCTTCAGGTAAGTTAGTAATTGTTAAGTTATAGCTAGGTTTGTAGTAAGAGGCAAATAAGACCACATGAAGAGGTATTTGAGACCTCCAATATTAACTCTGTTGAACATGTCACAGGGTATTTCGTACACAACTGTTGATCTTGTCTACAGAATGGTGCGCACATATAAGAGGAAGAGTACAGAGATGCAGTACCCCGGACATGGTGAATCCCCTGATAGCATTGTCAAGAGGCATGTCACAAAGAGATGTAGTGAAACAGCACAACATGCCTAAGATAAATTTTGAGGCAGTTTCACTGGAAAGTATAAATCACTCCGAATAAAACAGAAAGAAAACAGCGATCCGTCGAAATGAAAACATGGAAACAGCGCTAAATGTAGCATATCTAGGTGATTTTGAAATGCCTCTTGATGTCAATGAGTTGAGACCTTTTCAAAGATTACATGCACCACAATCATCGAGTTGAACCAGCTTGTCGATAATCTTCCAAGTACTGACTGAACACGTGGATTCCTGAGTGACATGAGAGCTTGCTATCTACCAGCATCTACTAAAACATCTAGCGAAAGCGTGCAACCGTTACATAAACGGATGTTACTGATTACTTCGATCGCCTGGGCCAGATAATTGATGGTGTACCTCCAGCACTTACGACGAAACCAATCTAACTGACGACCCAAGGAGCGAAATATACTGAGAGGATAATAAACACTGTCAAAAGTTCGACGTCCGTCATGTTAGTTTTACCAGCTGCTGGTCAAGTTCTAGATCCATATGTTGTTTACAAGGGTAAAAGGTTTCAAGATTCTTGGATAACGGGTGGACGACCACAGGTGCACTCTACAACCGCACAAGCTCTGGATGGTTAGACGCAGATGTTTTTGTTGACTGAAAGAGTAGCTCTCCTGTACAGTCGGACAC
>NC_069412.1:57447932-57477932 GCF_026875155.1 Cherax quadricarinatus | reverse complement strand
TCTCATAGAGGGAGGGGAAGGATAGAGTGAGCCTCGCATCAACCCCCCCCTCCCTAAAGGGAGGGGAGGGATAGAGTGAGCCTCGTCATCAAGCCTCCCTCATAAAGGGAGGGGAAGAATAGAGTGAGCCTCGTCATCAACCCTCCCTCATAAAGGGAGGGGAAGGATAGAGCGAGCCTCGTCATCAACTCTCCCTCACAGAGGGAGGGGAAGGATAGAGTGAGCCTCGTCATCAACCCTACCTCATAAAGGGAGGGGAAGGATAGAGTGAGCCTCGTCATCAACCCTCCCGCATAAAGGGAGGGGAAGGATAGAGTGAGCCTCGTCATCAACCCTCCCCTCAGAGGGAGGGGAAGGATAGAGTGAGCCTCGTCATCAACCCTCCCTCATAAAGGGAGGGGAAGGATAGAGTGAGCCTCGTCATCAATTCTCCCTCATAGAGGGAGGGGAAGGATAGTGAGCCTCGTCATCAACTCTCCCTCATAGAGGGAGGGGAAGGATAGTGAGCCCCGTCATCAACCCTCCCTCATAAAGGGAGGGGAAGGATAGAGTGAGCCTCGTCATCAACCCTCCCTCATAAAGGGAGGGGAAGGATAAGGGGCCCTCTCTCAACCCCCCTCATAAAGGGGGGGGGAAGGATAGAGTGAGCCTCGTCATAAACCCCCCTCAAAAGGGGGGGAGGATGAGGAGCCTCGTCATCAACCCTCCCTCATAAAGGGAGGGGAAGGTAGTGAGCCTCGTCATCAACTCTCCCCTCAAGAGGGGGGGGGAAGGATAGTGAGCCCCGTCATAAAACCCCCCCTCATGGGGAGGGAATGCTGTGTAATGCAATTTACCTGCGACCTTTTTTTCTTGAGCAGTAATAGTAAAGCAGATGACAACACGAAATACAACCGGAAAAAAAAAACTAACACTGCAACCAAGTTGCGGTTCTGTCGTTTTTTAAGCACCTCACCTTTGTTAAAACCCTTTGAAGGGTTCCGTTTTCCAAACTGTCGAAGCTCGGGCCCTGGACTAGATTGTTTTGTTGCTGCTTTTCGCAGCTGGTGGCTCGCTGGCGCCCACACAGCCTCATAGCAGGGTTGATCTGGCATTTCTTCTTCTGTTTGTAGATTTTTAAATTTAAAGATCCTCATCTATCTTTTTGGGAAAGATCCCCAATACAGAACCCTCACAGCTCGAGGTAACATTCAGTTCAAACCCGAGGAGCTGGGATCAGTCTTTGGGGGGGGCGAGATGAAAAGGGGAAAAAATCACCCAAAATTTTTGCCCCCGTTACCTTCCTTTTTCTTCATTTACGCCTTCTTTTCTGAAAACTTTGCATTGTTTTAAAAAATTCCATGTATATATACTATAATGGAGCCCCCCGTGTGTGCCCCGAGGACTGCCACTCAAGATATAAATTCTAGTATCGTTTGTATTATCATCTGAGGAAGAGATTAGCATCTGTATGAGAGCAGCATCCACAAGGACGCAGCAAACCCGCAAGATGGCCAACATAAAATTTTAACGAAGACAAATCTCAGTAATAGAAAAAGGGACAAACACAAACACATACCAACAGCCCGATTGGTCAGAAGTCGGATCACACATTAAAAGAGCATGTAGTGCGTACTACATCCGTTGAAATTTAAAAAAAATATATATAATGAACAAATAATTAAAGATGGGATACCACAAGCACTAGCTCTCTTCCTGTAGTTACAAATAGGTAAATACCATTAGCTGACGGATGATCGAGCGCACACCACTCCTTGTGTGCTGAATGACTCAAACGGGTTTAGCACTTCATTATGAACGATAAATTATAGATACGACCCCTGTGAAATGTCTCATGACTAATGACGTTTCTTAAGTCAAGTGCTGCACATAAGCTGGTGTGTCGCCCAGGGATCACTTGCACCGTGATCAACAGAGACAACTACTGCTGTGCTGTGAGTCGCTACTTTTGTGTTAGTGTCTGGTGCACACCCTCATAACTGGCCTTAGCAGGTCAACATAAATAAGAAAAATCTTTAGAGCTCCCCATTTCTTTCTTAGAGAACGACCCCTTGTGAAATACTATGAGGGAAAGAGAGAGAGAGAAAGGGCAAAACACAAAAAAATGACGTACAACCAGAGACGAACAGCAGCAACAGCAACAGATGGCGGGGCTGATGGGAAAGGGGAGGTGGAGGAGGAGGGAAGAGTGAAACAAGAGAGTCCCATAACTTTCTGCTCACTGAGTGAAGGATAATGAGGGAGGGAATAAAATTCAAAACTGGCACTCACGCTTGCCTCACTTTGAACTCAAGTCTCACTCACAACCAACAACAGAGTGCACTATTTTTGTAGAATCTTTAGTTATACCTGTGACCTATTTCGAGGGGTTTTCTCTCCCTGTCGCCCACCCTGAGGCCAAGCTTCCATGCTGGCTGCCTGGTCGAACAGGCTACGTGGACCCGCAGGTCCTCAGGCATCACAACCCGGCTGAGCCGGCACTTGTAACAGGAAGCTCTTCAGTCTGGTCTTGAAAACTTCTATTGTGTTCAGGCAATATTTCTGAAAAGTCTTGGACCACTGATATTGTGTTCTCAGTTGTACCCTCAGACCTTGTTCTTCACTGGCTTTATTCTACACTTTCTCCTATATCTTTCACTCCAGTGTTGGAGTGCAGCAGTGTGCAAGCACCAGACGAGCCCGACCCAAGGCCGGGCTCTGAGAGTAGGAAAACTGTGGGAACTCATCAAAAGTGTGTGTGTGTGTGTGTGTGTGTGTGTGTGTGTGTGTGTGTGTATCAAAGGAATATCAAGCCCTCGTATATCTTTCGTGTATACTTTTTCTATTCCAGGAAGACAATCGAAGTGTTCTGAGGAGTTTGAAGTAGTTTAGATATTTCATATATTCTATGCTGGCAACATACGATCTCTGTACATTTCTCAGCCCTGCTATCTCTCCTGCCTTCAAAAGTGCTGTGAGCACAAATTTGAAAAGTACCAACATTGACGTTGTTTCTACTGTTTTGAAAGTTCTCATAATTCATCCTGTCACTTTCTAGCCTTTCCTGTATTGGCCTTTTTGTATTCTTCATATGTTAATATCTTCTGATATAATTACTGCATTACTAAATCTTATACCTGTTCTTTATTTTCTATAATAAAATCTGCTTGAGTGTAATTAGTTAATGGTCGAAGTGGGACCGAAACGTTTGCATAAGTTTCTCTCCCCTATGTGCGGGTTATTTGTGTACCGTGTACCTACCTGTGTTCTACAAGCTGTACCCACTTGTACTCGTTGGAACGCAGGAGGGAGAGATATATCATAATCTACACTTGGAAAATCTTGGAAGGAATGGTCCCAAATCTGCACACAGAAATCACTCCCTACGAAAGTAAAAGACTGGGCAGGCGATGCAGAATGCCGCCAATAAAAAGTAGGGGCGCCATTGGTACACTAAGAGAAAACACCATAAGTGTCCGGGGCCCAAAACTGTTCAACAGCCTCCCATCAAGCATTAGGGGAATTGCCAATAAACCCCTGGCTGCCTTCAAGAGAGAGCTGGACAGATACCTAAAGTCGGTGCCGGATCAGCCGGGCTGTGGCTCGTACGTCGGACTGCGTGCGGCCAGCAGTAACAGCCTAGTTGATCAGGCCCTGATCCATCGGGAGGCCTGGTCGTGGACCGGGCCGCGGGGGCGTTGATCCCCGGAATAACCTCCAGGTAACCCATTTTAACTTCCTCATTTATCCCATACCTTAGCAGTCAGAGTATGTCACTATTGTACATCACGTTATTTTTCTCTTACCAACTGGAAAACTTGTTAATACCTGAATTTTCCCATGTTTTCTACTGAGGCGACTTTCATACTTATTTTGGTATCGTCCGCAAAATTTGTGTTGAGTGTGCTGTCATCTCTGTCTGCCGAGGAGAAGAAGGAATAGTGCCAGGGCTGTGCCTTGGAGACCAGACCTGGTTCTACTCTTATCTACAGTGACCTGCGCCTGCCAATTATCAGTTAGGTGAGCACATTTAGGATGTGTACCTGTACGTGTGTACTTTAGTGGTCAGAGGATCAAATCTCCACAACTCCTCGAGCTGAATGATCCACATATAAAAATATTAAGGGAGCCAGGAAAGGCCCTGTGGTACTCCTCTTCCATCACGCACTCAAAGTTTACCTCATTTATGTTAGTCTTGTGTTTAGTGTGAGGCCAGCTTGCCTCAGCCGATTCTACCTACCTGGAGTCAAACTGGAGGGTCAGCGTCCCCGCGGTCCCGTCCCAGACGAGAGGCCTACCGGTGGAAGACCTCATGAGATGCAAGTGTGATCTCTCCTGCAGAACACTCTCAAATGATTTTCTTTTGAGTCGAGCTGCATTATAACCTAACTTACATTCTCAATTCCAAGATGCACCTGCCCCGGACTCTACATGTACTTACACTTACCTTACTCCGGACTCACGTACCTCACTCCGGACTCTGCCCTCCACCTACCTGTAATTCAACAACAATATTTATTACATCAACTCCAATTAATGGATCAACATATTACATTCATAAGGAAGCGCTAAACCCGTAGTGCCAGTGGAATGGGAATCAATTAGCTTCGATCCAAGGAAATTAAAAGGCAGCATTAATTCCGTGAATGAAGATCACTTCACCGGCACTAAGGTTCGTCTCCCTACATTAAAGTTATCACACTTTATTTTATAAAGCAATATTAACTGAGAAAATTAAAAAAAATACGAGTGATGCTACGACGAAGCAAGTCTTATCTATTACAAAATACGAAACTACCAAAAAATATATTTTTGGAAGGTTAGAAAGTATATGTCATCATATAGACACTAGAATATAGCTTCCGCTGAGGAGGCGAGAGATACATGATAATATTGCATATACGTCCCTACACACTGCCATAACAACATACTGGAGTGAGATATATGGGTGAAAGTATAAAAAGAAACCCATTGAAACCCGGGAGTACAATAAGAGAACACTTGCGTCAACATCCGTGGGCTTAGACTCTTCAACCTGTTACCAAAAGATATCAGAAATACTACCGGAACTAGTGTATTAGTTTTGAAGAGGAACTGGATCACTACCTCCGTCAAGTGGGCCCGATCAACCAGTTTTTTGATAACTATGTGAATCAGCGGGGTACTAACAGCAAAAAACCTAGTTAAAAAAGCAATCATCAAAGAAGCCTGGTTACAGACCGTGCTGCAAGGGTAGAAAGCCCTAGAAACCTGCCACAGGTAAATCGCTGGTATAGTGTAATGAATAAAACGCATGTGTAACATTCGAGTATCAACGTAACCAAGACACTTCACCTGCGCAGCAAACTACTTCAGTCGAATACAGAGGTGATATTATTACCCAAGTGTTTACACATGTGTCGTATTAATCAATATGTACAGGGTGTTTCACTCGTAGGACGCCCCCAGTTATCGTTTACTACAAACATTATATATAAAAAAGACGGTTACGGGAGTATTTTGGGGCCTCCTACGAGTGAAACATCAGAATGGTCTGGCTGTCAAGTCATCATGTCTTCAAACTTGGGTGTTTGATCATGTTGGAGCTGGAGGCTGGTGCCGAGTATTTCAACATGAGACAAACGTGTGCAGATTCTTTAGTGAGCTTCCTGAAGGCTGTTCTGAGAGTCGCTATCATCGTACATGCTGCTGCTGCTGCTGCTGCTGCTCCTGTTGCTGCTGCTGCTGCTGCTGCTGCTCCTGTTGTTGCTGCTGCTGCTGCTGCTTTCAAATACCAATACATTCTTACACCACCATATACTCGTGCACATTTCAACGTTCCCTGGTGCTAGCACGTTCAGGGGGTTTTTCTTTTATTGTGATTATGAGGTGTAAACGTAAGTTTTCTTTACAAGTTAATGAAAGCTAACCTAATTTTTATAAGAAATGTCAGTTATTCAGTAAGCGTTGAATAACTGACGTTACAACAGCAAATGAAAATGATCGTAGTAAGTTTAGGAATTAATACTAATAACATGAATGTATTTTTATTATTATTATTATTATTATTATTATTATTATTATTATTATTATTAGGGGGAAAGGGGTTTAAAATTTTGTAGAATCACATATCTTGTAAGAAATGGGAGGTAATCGGGATAAGAGGAATGGCCAGGGATAACTCCAATTCCTTGGATACTTTTGAAAATACCTTTGATGAGTTCTGAAAGTTTTTCTGCTATCAGAGTCCGGCCCGGGGCCAGTTTGTCTGATGGTGCTTGCCTGGTCAACCAGGCTGTTTCTGTTGGTGTCCCGCTGACCACCACCATTACAACCTGGCTGTTCCGGCAAGTCTCTCACAGTGTAAGTCAGAGACCAAAAGGAACCCGCTTACATCTGCCAAAATTGTATACAGAAGCATAGGTGTGAGAATGAGAGAGAGAGAGAGAGAGAGAGAGAGAGAGAGAGAGAGAGAGAGAGAGAGAGAGAGAGAGAGAGAGAGAGAGAGAGGCTCGAATACACTAAAGATCTAGTCCAGAGTTATTTTTCAACCTCTAGGATAACAAGAACGTTGGATATCTAGACCAGAGTTCTCCTTCAATCTCCAGGATAACAAGATGACTTGTGTTGCAATTCTCTGGATAATCGTTATTGCTTCACTTGTATATCTGTTTAGCATACATTAATTATTGAGCTAACATACTTAACATCACGAGATGCTAGCCAACTGGTCTTGGTCTACACACTGGTCTTGGTCTCCATACTAGTCTTGTCACTTAGTGTGGTCCTTGATCAACACACTGGTCTGGTTGTACACACACAGTGGTCTGGTCTGGTTGTACACAGACACACACATGGTCTGGTTGTGCACACACACTGGCCTGGTCACTGGGTGTGGTCTTGATCAACACACTGGTCTGGTTGTACACACACACTGGTCTGGTCACTGGGTGTGGTCTTTATCAACACACTGGTCTGGTCTGGTTGTACACAGACACACACATGGTCTGGTTGTGCACACACACTGGCCTGGTCACTGGGTGTGGTCTTGATCAACACACTGGTCTGGTTGTACACACACACTGGTCTGGTCACTGGGTGTGGTCTTTATCAACACACTGGTCTGGTCTGGTTGTACACACACACTGGTCTGGTTGTACACACACTGGTCTGGTTGTATACACACACACTGGTCTTGTCACTGGGTGCGGTCTTGATCAACACACCGGTCTGGTTGTACACACACACTGGTCTTGTCACGGGTGCGGTCTTGATCAACACACTGGTCTGGTCTGGTTGTACACACACACTGGTCTTGTCACTGGGTGCGGTCTTGATCAACACACTGGTCTGGTCTGGTTGTACACACACACTGGTCTTGTCACTGGGTGCGGTCTTGATCAACACACTGGTCTGGTCTGGTTGTACACACACACTGGTCTTGTCACTGGGTGCGGTCTTGATCAACACACTGGTCTGGCTGTACACACACACTGGTCTTGTCCTGGTGCGGTCTTGTCACACACACTGGTCCTGGTTGTACCCACACACTGTCTTGTCACGGGTCGGTCTTGATCAACACACCCGGTCTGGCGTACACACACACGGTCTTGCACGGTGCGTCTTATCAACCAACCGTCTGGCTGACAACACACCGGTCCTTCCCCTGGTGCGGTCTTGATCAACACACTGCTGTCCGTTGTACACACACCTGGTCTTGTCACGGGGCCCGGGCTGATCAACCACTGTCCCGGTGACACACACACGGTCTGTCACTGGGTGCGGTCTTGATCAACCACTGCTGGTTGTACACACACACGTCTTGCCTGGGGCGGGCTTGATCAACCACCGGTCCCGGCTGTACACACACACTGGTCTTGTGCACTGGGTGCGGTCTTGATCAACACACCTGGTCTGGTTGTACACACACACTGGTCTTGTCACTGGGTGCGGTCTTGATCAACACACCGGTCTGGCTGTACACACACACTGGTCTTGCCACTGGGTGCGGTCTTGATCAACACACTGGTCTGGTCTGGTTGTACACACACACTGGTCTTGCCACGGGGACGGTCCCTTTATCAACACACGGTCGGGCTGGTTGTACACACACACTGGTCTTGCCACTGGGTGGCGGTCTTGATCAACCCCACTGGTCTGGTTGTACACACACACTGGTCTTGTCACTGGGTGCGGTCTTGATCAACACACTGGTCTGGTTGTACACACACACTGGTCTTGTCACTGGGTGCGGTCTTGATCAACACACTGGTCTGGTTGTACACACACACTGGTCTTGTCACTGGGTGCGGTCTTGATCAACACACCGGTCTGGCTGTACACACACACTGGTCTTGCCACTGGGTGCGGTCTTGATCAACACACTGGTCTGGTCTGGTTGTACACACACACTGGTCTTGCCACTGGGTACGGTCTTGATCAACACACTGGTCTGGTCTGGTTGTACACACACACTGGTCTTGCCACTGGGTGCGGTCTTGATCAACACACTGGTCTGGTCTGGTTGCACACCACCCCTGGTCTGTCACTGGGTGCGGTCTTGATCAACACACTGGTCTGGTCTGGTTGTACACACACACTGGTCTTGCCACTGGGTGCGGTCTTGATCAACACACTGGTCTGGTTGTACACGCACACTGGTCTTGTCACTGGGTGTGGTCTGGGTGGTGGTGATGCTCATCTTATCTCCTGTGTTTGTTTATTACAAGATGACAAACTTGACCCACCCAGCCTCCACTTGTGGATTATCACTACTTCTTCTGGGTGCATAGTGGTATGCCCTATGTATGAACCGTGTATGTAAGTGTGCACACGTTATTTAAAAAAACAACACAGGTCGGTTAGTCGCCGAACAGTTTTGCTGTTAATCAATAGGCAGGTCTTGAATCTTGCTGCTGACTAATGGTAAGTGATATGAACTTCTTACAACAAGTGTTTGCTATCATTCAGCACAAGCATGACCTTCATACATGAACTCTTACAACAATTTGGCTATCACTTCAGCACATAGCATGACCTTCATATAACTCTTACAACAAGGTTTGGGCTACCACTTCAGCAACATAGCATGACCTTCAACATGAACTCTTACCCAAAAAGTGTTTGGCTATCACTTCAGCACATAGCATGACCTTCATACATGAACTCTTACAACAAGTTTGCTATCACATCGCACATAGCATGACCTTCATACATGAACTCTTACAACAAGTGTTTGGCTACCCCTTCAGCACATAGGGATGACCTTCATACATGAACTCTTACAACAATGTTTGGCTACCACTTCAGCACATAGCATGACCTTCATACATGAACTCTTACAACAAGGTTTGGCTATCACTTCAGCACATAGCATGACCTTCATACATGGAAGCTAAAGTAAGAGCCAATATCTGATATTGAACTATGGTAAAAAATATCTGTGAAGTCTCTTTAAATATTCCATTGCTAGTTCTGGAGTTTGCTCATACATAAGCATATCATCTCTCAGCATGGCTAACAAAACACAGACTTACATCTACTGTATTTACTTAACAAAATTTTAAATGGTTATGAAGTAGTATGGTAGGATGGTAGGTGTAGCCGCACCTCCAGGGACAGTACAAACCCCCTCAAATATGTATTGAAACGAAGCTGTCAAAAAGTTTTATACTGGACAGGAAATTGTTAGGTTTTTTTTCTTTCTGCGTCCGTGAACTTTTAACTTTCCGAGATAAATGTTACAAGCTTCTACATATATTTAGTACACTTTCAGTTTTCTTTCCTGTGTGGTATTTTTGTATTTTTTCATTTCCAATTTAGGAAGTCTGGATTGAGGGCCCGCCTCGAGGACGATGATTTCCTGACCTATCGTCAGGTATAACACAATAAGAGTTAATATTTGTAAAGGGTTGATGATTGAGGCTGTTACCTGTGGGGTACCTGTACCTGATACAGGAGTTCACCGCCCCCGCAGCCCGGTCCTAGAACAAGTTTCACAGTTGTATTATCTATGCACCACAGCCTGACTGATCACAACATTATAAGCTCAGTCAGAGGGACCTTGATTGTTCCGAGTAATTCAGGTTCTTGAGTATATACGGACAGTGAAGGTACGCTGGAGGGGAGAAGGGACGTGGGAGGGAGTAGTTCAGGTGTGCATGATGTTGCATGCTGATCAATTCATGGTGGACTACGAGACACCTGCCTGGTGCACCATGATCCTGCCATCCCACCTCACCACCCACTTTGGGAGAACTGGACGGTCACAGGGTTCACCCATTACTCTCTACCTCCACACCAACTCCTCTGTTACACCAAACTTATAAATAGCCAGAAATTACTTCCTACGAGAGCAAGAGCTGGGTTAACTGTTCTTTTACATTCTGAAATGCATATAAAAGTAAGTCTGGTGGGTCGACCCTTGCAACCACAACTAGGTGAGTACTGCTCAATTATACTTCCTTGTGTGATTCCTACTGACAGTTACCAACTGTGGATTATAGCTCAACTTAGTACTGCAGGCCTGTTACACTAGTACTGGGGTGCATTAAATATCATTTAAAGTGACAACTACACCAGCTAAATTAAAGATTTCCAACAAAATTAGCGACTACATCAACTACAAGCCAAATCAAGCCACATTGCAAATCAGTTACCTTCCTGCTTTTCAACGTAGCTGTTTCATCTTTTCAACCTCTGTACCTCGTTTCAACTAACAAAACCAGTTTCGTACCTGATTTCAACTCGCAAACCACTTACACTCCCGGTTTTAAACTTACCTTTGAAGATATACCTTCGAAGAGCTTCGAGAGTTTGACTACTATCGGAGCACGACCATGGGCCAGGCTCGTCTGGTGCTTGCCTGGTCAACTAGGCTGTTGCTGCTGGAGACCCGATGCCCCAAATATCCCACACAGCCTGGTTTTCAACCTATTTACGTTCCTACTCTTGGGTTTTTTAACTCCTAAAAGGAGCTGGTTATACAGATAACAAGAGTGCAAAAGACAGTTTACTCTCAAACATGTTTGTGTTACAGCCCAAGACTGTAATAACGTTAATTGCTTTTTAAGTACCTCTTTTTGTAAGTGTTGATGTAACCTGCGCACTTGTGAGACACGGACCTCCTTTTACTTACAAGATGTTTCGCCTGTCCAGTGATTTTATTAATAGCTATGTTGAAGAGACGTTTCGCTTGCCCAAATGATTTGTTTACATCTAATACGGTTACATAAATTTTTTTTATAGCGGAGCCAGTGGCTCTCAGTCATCAATGGTGCCAACACAGCATGCTTGAGTGCGCCAACACAGCATGCTTAAGTGTGACTGGTGCCAACACAGCATGTTTGAGATGGGTGCCAACACAGCATGCTTGACTGAGACAGGTGCCAACACAGCATGCGTGAGTGAGACGGGTGCCAACACAGGATGCTTGAGTGAGACAGGTGCCAACACAGCATGCTTGAGAGATAGGTGCCAACACAGCATGCTTGAGTGAGATAGGTGCCAACAGGGCGTCCTTGAGTGTGTCATGATTGCCACTATGGCCATCACTACGTGCCCACACTTGTGCTAAGTACCGCGCTATGAGTGCCACACAACAGGCTGGTTTTGGCATCGTACACAGAGACACAGAGTTATGCTGCCTTGACACAGTGCCATGGAGGAAGTGTGTCTTAATATATATATATATATATATATATATAATATATATATATATATTATATATATATATATATATATATATATATATATATATATATATATATATATATTCAAACAGCTCCGGGGAGAACCTTGAGTTTTCCTGAGGAACGTTTATTGTCTGCTCTGAGGAGAGGGCCCTATTCCAGCTATAGAGGTGGTACTTCCCTATTAGTTATAAATATAAATATATATATATATTATTATATATATATATTATATATATATATATATATATATATATATATTATATATATATATACAATTTTTTAATTTATGTTATTTTAAAAATTAATAATTTTGTACTAAAAGAACTTAGAAACTTACCTAACCTTTTTATAACAAGCGCAATTTAATTTAGCCTAATCCAACTTAATAATAAACAAACACAATTAAATATTTTTTTTCCGTTAGGTTCAGAATTATTTTGCGAAATTACTGCATACACAAATTTTCGTGCTTTATTCGGCAAGAAGAGCGTTGCTATTTAAGCCAAATACAAGTTTTACCTATTCGGCACGACACACACATACACATGAGGAAGTATTTCTTCAGTCATATAGTCAGGAAGTGGAACAGTCTGGCGAGTGATGTGGAGGCAGGAACCATACATCGTTTTAAGACGAGGTATGATAAAGCTCATGGAGCTGGGAAAGAGAGGACCTAGTAGCGTTCAGTGAAGAGGCGGGGCCAGAAGCTGAGTCTCGACCCCTGCAACCACAATTAGGTGGGTGAGTACACACACACTCACACACACACACACACACACACACACACACACACACACACACACACACACACACACACATACACATTCATATACAGGCCTAGTGTCTAATCGACATGTGCCTGGTGGCCTGGTGGGGGGCTCTGGTGACCTGGTGGTTAACGCTCTCGCTTCACACGGTGAGGGCCTGGGTTCGATTCCCAGCCAGAGTAGAAACATTGGACGTGTTTCTTTCCACCTGTTGTCTATGTTCCCCATCAGTAAAATGGGTACCTGGGTGTTAGTCGACTGGTGTGGGTCGCATCCTGGGACACTGACCTAAGGAGGCCTGGTCACAGACCGGGCCGCGGGGGCGTTGACCCCCGGAACTCTCTCCAGATAAACTCCAGAAGGACAGAATGGTAACTAACACGCGCTAGTAGGAGGCAGCTGAAGTAGTTAAATAACTGGAACATGGTGAATCGTGGGTCTGTGAAGTGCTTCTGGAGGTACACTGTACTACTGGGTTGAGACATTATCTAGTTTCCGAACGGTATGTTAGCCCCCATGCCTGCACAACATTACTACCAACAATGTCCCTATAATATGACGAGTGCCATATGGGCGACGAATACCTGGAGGCCACTGACAGCAATAGCCTGGCAGTCAACAAGGTGAGTGTAGGATAAAAAAATGCATCCCTGGAGAGCGATCACAGGAATCACAGAGAGAATCACAGAGTTGTAGTGCCTCATTAACGCACTATCTGCTTGCTGTTTATATACACAACACACCCGCAGATCATTTTAATTAAGAGCGTTGAAAAGCTGTTGAAGTGTTGAGCATTGACGGAGGCTCAATAACCAGGCTCTGAGTGACACCTCAAACATCACTCATTAACACTGTCCAGGGGTGGGAGGGCAGTGATGGGAGGAGGAAGTGGTGTGGGGGACGAGGAGGATGGTAGGGATGTAGAGTGAAAACTGGAGTATGGATGTTGAATGAAAACGGCAGGATGGAAGGGATGTGAAGTGAAAAGGGGAGGATAGGAGGGATGTGGAATGAAAAGGAGAGGATGGGAGGGATGTGGAGCGAGAAAGGCAGGATGGGAGGGATGTGGAGCGAGAAAGGCAGGATGGGAGGGATGTGGAATGAGAAAGGCAGGATGGGAGGGATATGGGGTGAAAGAGGCAGGATGGGAGGGATGTGGGGTGAGAAAGGCAGGATGGGAGGGATATGGGGGTGAGAAAATCAGGATGGGAGGGATGTGGGGTGAGAAACTGGGATAAATGACATCCTCCACCTCTTCATTAACACTGTCATGGAGGAAGGGGGGGGGAGGTAGGTGGGACGGAAGTAAGAGAGGAAGAGGTGAGGGTGAGAAAGGAAGCTGATTATTATTATAATTACAGTGATGCGCTAATCTTACAGTGGGTCACAGAGCGCCTGGGGAATGAGACGTAACCAGTTTTCTAAAGTACTGTTCAGTGTTGACAGTCTTACTTAGGGCAGAGCGAGATAGTAACAGTTGGAACAGATACAGAGATCATTTACTGCCTGTATAGAACCATAAAACTTTTAATTAAATTCCTGGTGAACGCCTCAAATATGTACTCACTGGAGCGGAGATATACATAAGAGATAAATAATATATAAGTGGAAAGTACTTGAGGGTCTGGTCCCAAATCTGCACAATGCCATAACATCATACTGGGAGGGAGTAAAAAATAAACCCAGTGAAAAGTAGGGGCATCATGGGCACAATAAGAACACACTGTATCAACATCCGTGGTCCCAGACTATTTAGCATTTTACCACAAGATATCAGAAACACTGCTGGAATAAGTATAGAAGTCTTCAAGAGGAAACTGGACAAATATATTTACCACTTGCGAAATCAACCAGACTATGATTAATATGTGGGCCAGTGGGCAGCCAGTAGCAACAGTCTGGTTAACCAAGCAAGCAACAGACAAGCCTGGCCAAGGACCGGGCTCCGTAAGTAGAAAAAACTCTCGAAACTCATCAATGGTATATCAAAGGTAAAGTACAATTCCTATCACCAAGAACTCTTCCCCCGCATCAAGGTTGGGAGGGTCAACGTCCTGGGGGTCTTCCCGCAGACCAGGTCTACCTCAGGATGGCCTGATCAACCAGGCACTTGATGCCTAGCTACACATACACAGGTATTATAAAACACAGATCTGAAAGAGTAACTCGGACTCTGCTAGGTTAATCATCTCATTACTCTCACAGCAAGTGCAACATAAGCAACTCTACTTGACGGTATGTCAGTACCCGAGAGGAGCGGAAACAGTAATAGTAAACAATATTATAAGATTGAACATTAAAATGGTATAAAATACCGACAGGTTGTTAGGTAAGACACATATGCAACAGTTAGGTATCTTTATAATTGTTTCATACTATGGAACAATGCTCTTCTCCAGACTGAGGGACTGACCACCTCAAAACTTTAAGGGTGATGGACTGATTACATCGTCTTCAAGTATCTTCTGCTTCTATCAACTTTTCTGTACTTGACTGAAGAAGCCTACTGTGTAGGCGAAACGTTTCATTATAAAGATACCTAACTGTTGCATATGTGTCTTACCTAACAACAATATTATAAGAGACGGGTCCATGTTGAAGTATGCGGTGCCAGCCAGCATGGTGTTCGCACCTCATCAAGTGTGTCAACACTCCACAGTAACGAGGTTGTTACCCAAAATGTGAGAAACAATATCACAATCGCACCGTAGTCCATTACTGTGTGCTGATCCCTTTTTTGTTTTGTTTTTTAAATACAGTGTCAGGAGACAACTACCCTGTTTCCTGATGGACAAAACACCACCCAAGGTACTACGAAGAAGAGCAAGCGAACTCAACATAACAACGCTAAGAGAAAACAGTATTATGAAATATACATACATAGCGCATATGTAAGATACAAACTCATTCCAAAAAAACGTATGTTGTGAAGCTAAATAAAACAGCACGTGATAGAGAAACATCTGTCATCTGTTAGATATCTGTTAGTGGTCTTAGCGATTATGTTCCCCAACGCCCGGTCTCAGACCTTGGTATAGATACATTTTATTCCCACAATATCATATAAAATAGTCTCAGCACTCTATGGGCGCATCTTCTGTGCCTTGAGAAACAGTGTTTCATTGCGCCAGCCTCAGACTCTATTTGTTAAGAAGTAAAATATCTATCTGCCGACTTTTCCAGTTATTTCTTCTGTACGCATTTTGTGTGCAATCACACCTGGTCGCATCTATCGAACGCTTTTGCAAATTGTGTGTGAACATCAGCATTTAGCTCGTCTTCCAGAGCATCCAGAGCCACATCGTAATGTTTTAATTATTGTGAAAGACAGGTGCGACCTGCCCTAAACCCATATTGCCCTGGATTGTGCGAATGTTGTGATTCCATGTGACTGATAATCTTGCTTCTTAGAATCAGTTCAAAAATTTTGATAACGTGTGATGCTAGCGCTATTGTCTATTGTTTTTTTCAACTGTTTTATTGCCATCCCTTCGTAAAGTGGGGGCGATATCAGTGGCTTTTAATGACTGTGGGATGACAATTGTCCACGCTCCTACCTATAAAATACTAAAGGTCCAAGATAGTGGTTGCTTTCAATTTTTGAAGACCGGACTCAAGAAATCGTAATGACCCGATTGCAAACAAACCATGGTACGGGCGGGGATTGAACTCGCTGGCCCAGTAGCTAACGTGTCGGTCTGGAGTTTTACGACTCACTCACCGCGAGTTTAATCCCCGCCCGTACCGTGGTTTGAAGACTGGAGTTCCGCGAGTCTGGTCCTTGGACAGCATGCTGTAGACCAAAGCTTCTTCAGTCAATTGGGGAGAGTGTTACATCAGAAACTGTGGGGATGCCAGTGGCGTTCGGAGTCTCATAAAAAAAATCGTTAGGGTCACTGATCTGTATACTGAGTGGGTCACTGAACACAGTATTTTACTCATTTCTTGACTGTCATCAGTGTACGTTTTATCTCCCTTAATTAAAGTCCCTAAACTGGATGAGGTTTTTTGTCCTGAATTTGCATAAGAGAAAAAACATTTGAGATTTCTTCTAATTTCATTTATAGCACTTTCCTCCCTCTTTCTCCTGGACTCTGTATAATGTAACTAGTTTGTGCTCGATATTCTCTATTTTTCTGGCCAGTCTGCTGGCTTTGAGAAGATCTGATAACCGTCGTCTTCGCCTGTAGAGGGAGTGCCTCTCTCGAGTTTACATGCTCTCCACCTTTGCCGTAGAGGCATGTCTGGTGCAGTAAATGATCTCTGTAGCTGTTGCAGCTCTAATATTTCTCCTGCCAGGAGCTGTGTCTTCTGTTTCCAGTAACAATAAATCCAAAGAAAGGACAACCTAATCTCTAGCAAACATAGGAATATATTTTATTCATGGCGAGACAGACGGGAGGATAAGTGTCTTTCAACGGGAACGTGTATTTGCATCGCAGCTCTCTCCACCCATTCCCCTGGCTGGCTCCAGCCGTGGACACACACACACACACACACACACACACACACACACACACACACACACACACACACACACACCACACAACACACACACACACACACTCATGTACACACACGTACACAAAAAACGCGCACATACTCACTAAACACACACACAACGTTAATAAAATGGAAATCGGTGTAACCTTAGCCCGAGGGGGCGAGGTGGCTATGACTACACACCTACCACGCTAACACCCAAGCTTTTTCATCCACCAGCTTTCATAACCTGCAAATCCTTGGCAGGTCACCTAGGCGCTCTTCACCGAAATCATCCTCCCTTACCCCAGCACTTAACATCCCTCACTCATGGATAATAAATAGCTCACTCGCCACAGCCTTCGGCTCACAACTAAAAGGCCCGGGTTTGATTCTTGATCCAGGGGAACATATGGGCAAGTGTCATTACAGCTCTGCAATTCCAGCTCAATCAGCCTTTGTATATATACCTTTCATGAGTTCGGAGACTTTCAGACTCCCAGAGCCCGTCTTAGGCCAGGTTTGTCTCGTGCTTGCCTGGTCAACTAGGCTGTTGCTGCTGGTGGACCGCTGACCCACCCACATATCCATCACAGACTAAGATGAAGATACTTGTCCAGTTTTCTCTTGAAGAATTCTATACTTGTCCCAACAGTGTTTCTGATATCTTCAGGTAAGATGTTGAATAGTTTGGGACCACGAATGTTGATACAGTGTTCCCTTATTGTGTCCACTACACCCCTGCTTTTGCCTGGGTTTATTTTGCACTTTGGGTCGCATCCTGGCAAGCAATTACAATGAAAATGTTTAAGAAAACTTCAGACCTGCTAGAAGTCATAAACAGAAATGTTAATCAGAAAACTTCAGACTGCTGGAAGGATTTAAGTTTCAGACAAGAGACAGGAAGATAAGTGCACACTTCAGAATACCTTACAATAATAACCTGAAAACTCTTCAGCTACCACAAGTTCTCCCTGGAGGGGTTATCCAGGGTCTGGAGGGGTTATCCAGGGTCTGGAGGGGTTATCCAGGGTATGGAGGGGGTTATCCAGGGTCTGGAGGGGTTATCCAGGGTCTGGAGAGGTTATCCAGGGTCTGGAGGGGTTATCCAGCGATGGGACTTATTTATACGCCTCCACCCCACTTTTAACTGCAGTAAATTACTAATGTTGTGGTCGAAGGTTAAGGAGCAGTTCCTAAGATAGTTAGACAGCAGCTTTTCAGGTATCCTGCTCTGCCGTCCAGTGTACTACGAAAGAAGGAGAGAGAAAATAAGGGGAAGAGAATGGAATGAATACGAGGGAGAAAGTATGGGGGAAAGAATGGAATGAATGAGGGAGAATGAAAAGAATGAAGAAATGAAAATAAGAACAAAAATTGAAGGAAAGAGGAGATGTCACGTGTTTCCTTAGAAAAGCAAGGAACAGTAAGTACACTAAGAGACAATTCATTAAGTGTAAAGTGTTCAAGACTTTTCAACACCGTCCCTTCAAACATAAAGAAAATTATCAACAGACTACCCCTAGGTATCTCAAAGGGAAACTTTTGCAGTTCCTTAAGTTAGGCTGCTAGTCCCAATAGCATGAGTGCTCAGGTCATTAATTAGAAGGTCTGGTCTAGGACCGGTCCACAGGAGCGATGGCACTAGGTACTATCAACAGGAGGATAGATATGTAATGTTTAGGCTAAATAACAAAAATGGTTAATAAGGACAAAGTGCGTTAGTGCATCACGTGTCGTCGACTTTCAGTGACATACTTATTTCTGGTGTCAAGAATATTTTGTACTTCAGCAGCCAGGCTTGTGACCAGACTGATGGTGTGACCAGGTCAAGAACTTCTTGTTCTCCAGCAGCCAGGCTTGTGACCAGACTGATGGTGTGACCTATGGCAAGAACTTCTTGTTCTCCAGCAACCAGGCTTGTGACCAGATTGGTGGTGCGATCTGTATCAAGAACTTCTTGTTCTCTAGCAGCCAGGCTTGTGACCAGAGTGATGGTGTGACCTGTGTCAAGAACATGTACTGCAGTAGCAAGTCTTCTGCACAACCACACCAATGTTACCTATGCCGGCAAGCCCACACACATCACAGCCTGACTTATCAGTCACCTATTGCCAGACCTAGTTTAGTCAGCTCTTAAACGTGTACCATTGTTCCAGTAATACTTGTCATGTTTACTGGTTGAAGTGCCTGTGCACTTCTGCTCATCACAATGTTATGTATATAATATTCCAACTCTGGCAGTTCCCCTACTTTAGTGGGAAATGTAAATACAGGACAGTGTTTTAAGTGAGAGAGCACAAGTACTTCCAAGTGTACCATCATATTACTGACTGCATTAAATGTAAAAGGTTCCACAATGTACCGTCGACTACAATTTTCCTGAGAGTAAGACACATGTGCAACATCTGGGTATCTTTATTGTAGACGTTTCGCCATCCAGTGGCTTTATCAATACAAATTCCAGGACATAACTTGAAGACAGTAGAACTATGTACAGAAGATGAGGTAATCAGTCCCTCAACCTAGGAGTAGGTGCGAACAGCACCATAGTCGTGGAGAATCTCCACGACTATGGTGCTGTTCGCACCTACTCCTAGGTTGAGGGACTGATTACCTCATCTTCTGTACATAGTTCTACTGTCTTCAAGTTATGTCCTAGAATTTGTATTGATAAAGCCACTGGATGGCGAAACGTCTACAGTAAAGATACCCAGATGTTGCACATGTGTCTTACTCTCATCTTGTCGTTATTATATACCATTCGTATACAATTTTCCTGTTCTTGGCTACACTTTAATATTTTTTTAAAGGTTAGGTCGTCTGACATTAATAATGCAAGATCCTTCACCTATTGCCTCTGTTATGTGACCAAATCTGACTGGTCTTATCCTCTACCTGTTTTCAATTAACCTTTTTTCTAAATCGTAATAGCTGAATCAGTCGATCAAGTTTATTTTTCGTTGCGGCGTGCCTGGTCAACCAGGCTGTGGTGGATATGTGGACCGGCTGTCCGCCAACAGCAACAACCAGGCTGACCAAACAATCAACAGGAGGGCCTAGCCACGAGCCGGATCGCGGTAGTAAAAATTTCGAAACAGGTCACAGGTAAATTATATTTTTGACATATCTAATCGTAGCTTTGTAACGCCTCTCTGCTCTAGCAAGTTATCAGCTCATTATCTCATTATACTGCAGCTCATTATCTCATTATACTGCAGCTCATTATCTCATTATACTGCAGCTCATTACCTCATGATAATGAGCAGCAGTAAAAGTGTCAGCAACACAGTTTTTACTGTGCTCTGATTACATTTGGTTTTCCTCAAAAACACTCTTGGCGATTTTTTGGAAAATGTATTCGACAGATCCGTATTTACCTGAGTTACCTTCTGAGGTAACAATTAAACTTACTTAGTTCATCACCTTTAAAACAAGTTAGCAATAATTAACTTAATGCAACCAAATACAAAACAAAAAATACCTGGATAAGGAGACTATGATGTACATGCAACTTAAGCTAAATGACTCTTACAGGAACCAGGAGAGGCAGGAGGAGCTTAAAGCTATTAGTGAAATTGAAAGAAATTCAAAATATTTCTTTTCATATGCCAAAAACAAGGCAAATACCACATCTAGTATCGGGCCCTTACTCAGACAGGATGGGACTTACACAGATGACAACAAGGAAATGAGTGAAATATTGAAATTCCATTACGACTCTGTGTTTAGTGAACCACTAATCGGTCTGAGGATCGACGACCCAAATGATTTCTTCATGAATGAGCCTCAAAACTCCATAAATGTATGCCAGATTTCCGACATTACCCTAACTCCGATAGATTTCGAAAAAGCCATTGACAACATGCCTATGCACTCAGCCCCGGGCCCAGACTCGTGGAACTCTGTTTTCATTAAGAACTGCAAGAAACCCCTCTCGCGTGCCCTAAGTACACTATGGAGGAGGAGCTTGGACATGGGTGAAATTCCACAGTCACTTAAAACAACGGATATAGCCCCACTCCATAAAGGTGGCAGCAAAGCATTAGCTAAGAACTATAGACCAATAGCTCTGACGTCCCATCATAAAAATCTTTGAAAGAGTGCTAAGAAGCAGGATTGCAAATCACCTGGATTCCCAAAATCTGCACAATCCAGGGCAACATGGGTTCAGGGCAGGTCGCTCCTGCCTCTCACAACTACTGGATCACTATGACATGGCCTTGGATGCACTGGAAGAAAATCAGAATGCAGATGTAATATACACAGACTTTGTAAAAGCATTTGACAAATGCGATCATGGCGTAATAGCCCATAAAATACGTGCTAAAGGAATAACTGGGAAAGTGGGGAGATGGATCTTCAACTTCCTAACAAATCGAACACAAAGAGTAGTGGTCAACAGAGTTAAATCGGAGGCTGCCATAGTGAAGAGCTCTGTTCCACAAGGCACAGTACTCGCCCCCATTTTATTCCTTATCCTCATATCAGACATAAACAGAGATATACACCACAGCACCGTATCATCCTTTGCGGATGATACTAGGATCTGCATGAGGCTGTCATCTGCTGAGGACGCGGTTAACCTCCAAGAAGATATAAACAAAGTTTTCCAGTGGGCAACGGTAAACAATATGATGTTCAATGAGGACAAATTCCAACTACTCCGTTATGGAAAACTGGAGGAGATAATAACTTTGAACAGAGTATACTACTGACTCCGGCCATACAATGAGCGGAAAAAAAAAATGTAAGGGACCTGGGAGTAGTAATGTCTGAGGATCTCACTTTCAAGGATCACAACAGTGCCACGATCGCACGTGCAAAGAAAATGATAGGATGGATAATGAGAACTTTCAAAACGAGAGATGCCAAGCCAATGATCCTTTTCAAATCACTTGTTCTCTCTAGGCTGGAATACTGCTGTACATTAACATCTCCATACAAAGCAGGTGAAATCGCAGATCTAGAGAGTGTACAGAGATCCTTTACTGCACGTATAAGTTCTGTCAAGCACCTTAACTACTGGGAACGCTTGGAAGCACTTGACTTGTACTCGTTGGAACGCAGGAGGGAGAGATATATCATAATCTACACTTGGAAAATCTTGGAAGGAATGGTCCCAAATCTGCACACAGAAATCACTCCCTACAAAAGTAAAAGACTGGGCAGGCGATGCAAAATGCCCCCAATAAAAAGTAGGGGCGCCATTGGTACACTAAGAGAAAACACCATAAGTGTCCGGGGCCCAAAACTGTTCAACAGCCTCCCATCAAGCATTAGGGGAATTGCCAATAAACCCCTGGCTGCCTTCAAGAGAGAGCTGGACAGATACCTAAAGTCAGTGCCGGATCAGCCGGGCTGTGGCTCGTACGTTGGACTGCGTGCGGCCAGCAGTAACAGCCTAGTTGATCAGGCCCTGATCCATCGGGAGGCCTGGTCATGGACCGGGCCGCGGGGGCGTTGATCCCCGGAATAACCTCCAGGTAGGTAAAGCTAACTCATAGGATCTATTTGTTGATGGTTCCACGGCCAAGTCTTAGAGCAGGCTTCCTGTTTGGTGTTCTACTCAGTCAGGCTATTGGTGCTAGCAACACGCAGCCTGAACGTTGGTAACACAACATCTGCTCATTAACCTATGATACTTTCTACAAGTTACTGTGATTTCACCTGAGATTTAGAGTGACCCGCTTCAAGTCAATAACAGAATTGATATTATGTTGCCTAGAAACAAGTAAAATATTTTAAATCAATCCTGACCTGTAAACTGCATTTCAAGGGGAAAATTGATCAATTTTTTTATATTTTATATGAAATGAAAAGCCTTCTAAAACTGAATGTTGTCTTAAGAGGATAAGTTGCTGGAAGAGTCGTTAATCGTCCGAACTTCGTCTCTGTTATAGCTATTATATATGATTGGTTTTCAGTATTCTCACCATCAACTCACAGGTCTCTCTGGTAGTAAATGTCAGTGGAAGAATACCTGCTAAAGTGAACGAGTATTATAAATGTAATGATCAAAATGTATGTGAATGGGTGAGTTAGCGTGTAGAACTACTTACATACTCCTAGTCTCATGGACTATCATGCCTATACCTAGTTTCATGGACCCTATCATGCCTATACCTAGTTTCATGGACCCTATCATGCCTATACCTAGTCTCATGGACCCTATCATGCCTATACCTAGTCTCATGGACCCTATCATGCCTATACCTAGTCTCATGGACCCTATCATGCCTATACCTAGTCTCATGGACCCTATCATGCCTATACCTAGTTTCATGGACCCTATCATGCCTATACCTAGTCTCATGGACCCTATCATGCCTATACCTAGTCTCATGGACCCTATCATGCCTATACCTAGTCTCATGGACCCTATCATGCCTATACCTAGTTTCATGGACCCTATCATGCCTATACCTAGTCTCATGGACCCTATCATGCCTATACCTAGTTTCATGGACCCTATCATGCCTATACCTAGTTTCATGGACCCTATCATGCCTATACCTAGTTTCATGGACCCCATCATACCTACTCTTAAAACTATGTATGGAGCCTGCTTCCATTTCTTTATCGAGGTCACTACACTTCCAGACAAAATATTTGCTGATATTATTATGACTCGCTTGTGTCTTTTAATTTCAAACTGTGACCTCAAATACCTGCTTCCCGCCTCTCAGTCTTTCCCAGTCCACTCCAATTCACTTGAGTATTTTGTATGATGTTTTCATATCTCCCTGACTCTTCTGCCCTCAGATTCAGTTACTTTAGCCTCCATAGTTCATTCAGGTGTAGGTTCTATGCTGGTGCTGCGGACTCCAAGATGAGCCCCAGTACGAGTGCCTGATTGAATGTGTGTGCGTCACGTAGTGTGTGCGTGAGGTAATGAGTGTGTGTACATGAGCTGGTGAGTCGAGTGGGAGGCATCAAATGTAGCGTAACTAAAGACCATGTGGACAGCTGTTGAGGACAAGACCCAGAGACCACTACACCCCTTACAGCCACCACACCCCTCCCTAACAACCACTACACCCCTTACAGCCACCACACCCCTCCCTATCAACCACTACACCCCTTACAGCACACCACACCCCCCTCCCTAACAACCACTACACCCTTACAGCCACCACACCCCTCCCTATAAAACCACTACACCCCTTTACAGCCACCACACCCTCCGTAACAACCGCTACATCCCTTACAGCCACCACACCCCTCCCTAACAACCACTGCACCCCTTACAGCCACCACACCCCTCCCTAACAACCACTACACCCCTTACAGCCACCACACCCCTCCCTAACAACCACTACACCCCTTACAGCCACCACACCCCTCCCTAACAACCACTGCACCCTTACAGCCACCACACCCCCCCCTAAAAAACCACTACATCCCTTACACCCCACCACACCCCCCCCTAACAACCACTACACGCCTCACAATCACCACACCCCTCCCTAACACGCCTCACAATCACCACACCTCTCGCTAACACGCCTCACAATCACCACACCTCTCCCTAACCACCCCTCACAATCACCACACTCTCCCTAACACGCTCACAATCACCACACCTCTCCCTAACACACCTCACAATCCCACACCCCTCCCTAACACGCCTCACAATCACCACCCTCTCGCTAACACCCTCACAATCACCACCCTCTCCCTAACACGCCCTCAAAATCACCACCCCCCTCCCTAACACGCCTCACAATCACCACACCTCTCCCTAACACAAACTCACAATCACCACACCTCTCCCTAACACGACTCACAATCACCAAAACCTCTCCCTAACACGACTCACAATCCCCCACCCCCCTCCCTAACACGCCCACAATCACCACCCCTCTCCCTAATACGACTCACAATCACCACACCTCTCCCTAACACGCCTCACAACACTACATTCCTCCTAACACGCCCTCACAACCACCACCCCCCTAACACGACTCACAATCACCATACCTCTCTCTAACACACCTCACAACCACTACATTCCTCCCTAACACGCCTCACAATCACCACACCTCTCCCTAACACGACTCACAATCACCACACCCCTCCTAACACACCTCACAACCACTACATTCCTCCCTAACACACCTCACAACCACTACATTCCTCCCTAACACGACTCACAATCACCCACCTCTCCCTAACACACCTCACAATCACCACACTCCTCCCTAACACGCCTCACAATCACCACACCCCTCCCTAACACGCCTCACAATCACCACACCCCTCCCTAACACACCTCACAATCACCACACCCCTCCCTAACACCTCACAATCACCACACCCCTCCCTAACACGCCTCACAATCACCACACCCCCCCCTAACACGCCTCACAATCACCACACCCCTCCCTAACACGCCTCCCCAATCACCACATCCCTCCCTAACACACCTCACAACCACTACATTCCTCCCTAACACACCTACATACCAATACATTCCTCCCTAACACACCTCACAACCACTACATTCCTCCCTAACAACACCTCACAACCACTACATTCCTCATCTAATACACCTTCACAACCACTACATTCCACCCTAACCCCGCCTCACATCACCACACCCCTCCCTAACACACCTTACAACCATACATTCCTCCCTAACACACCTTACAACCAATACATTCCTCCCTAACACACCTCCACATACCACACATTCCTCCCTAACACACCTCACAACCACTACATTCCTCCCTAACACACCTTACAACCAATACATTCCTCCCTAACACACCTCACAACCACTACATTCCTCCCTAACACACCTCACAACCACTACATTCCTCTCTAATACACCTCACAACCACTACATTCCTCCCTAACACGCCTCACAATCACCACCCCCCTCCCTAACACGCCTCACAATCACCACACCCCTCCTAACACACCTTACAACCAATACATTCCTCCTAACACACCTTACAACCAATACATTCCTCCCTAACACACCTCACAAACCACTACATTCCTCCCTAACACACCTCACAACCACTACATTCCTCTCTAATACACCTCAAAACCCACTACATTCCTCCTAACACGCCTCACAATCACCACACCCCTCCCTAACACACCTTACAACCAATACATTCCTCCCTAACACACCTTACAACCAATACATTCCTCCCTAACACACCTCACAACCACTACATTCCTCTCTAATACACCTCACAACCACTACATTCCTCCCTAACACACCTCACAACCACTACATTCCTCTCTAATACACCTTACAACCACTACATTCCTCCCTAACACACCTCACAACCACTACATTCCTCCCTAACACACCTCACAACCACTACATTCCTCCCTAACACACCTCACAACCACTACATTCCTCTCTAATACACCTTACAACCAATACATTCCTCCCTAACACACCTTACAACCACTACATTCCTCTCTAATACACCTCACAACCACTACATTCCTCTCTAATACACCCTTACAACCACTACATTCCTCTCTAATACACCTCACAACCAATACATTCCTCCCTAAACACCTCACAATCACCACACCTCTCCCTAAACACACCTCACAATCACCACACCTCTCCCTAACACACCTCACAATCACCACACCTCTCCCTAACACGCTCACAATCACCACACCTCTCCCTAACACGACTCACAATCACCACACCTCTCCCTAACACACCTCACAATCACCACACCTCTCCCTAACACACCTCACAATCACCACACCTCTCCCTAACACACCTCACAATCACCACACCTCTCCCTAACACGCCTCACAATCACCACACCTCTCCCTAACACGACTCACAATCACCACACCCCTCCCTAACACACCTCACAATCACCACCCTCTCCCTAACACACCTCACAATCACCACACCTCTCCCTAACACACCTCACAATCACCACACCTCTCCCTAACACACCTCACAATCACCACACCCCTCCCTAACACACCTCACAATCACCACACCTCTCCCTAACACACCTCACAATCACCACACCTCTCCCTAACACACCTCACAATCACCACACCTCTCCCTAACACACCTCACAATCACCACACCTCTCCCTAACACACCTCACAATCACCACACCTCTCCCTAACACGCCTCACAATCACCACACCTCTCCCTAACACGACTCACAATCACCACACCTCTCCCTAACACGACTCACAATCACCACACCCCTCCCTAACACACCTCACAACCACTACATTCCTCCCTAATACCCCTCACCTGACTTACATGGGGCTGTTAAGAGTACAGTCTTATTCATATATTATCAAGTTACTGTTCCTGGAGGTTTGGTATTGCTCCATTATGGAACGGAACGTGGTCCACTTTATGTTGTAATTTGTGAGTTAGTTAAGAACTGTTCCATCCACGGTATTGTGACTTATCCTTCACGCTCTTTCCATTTTGCAACAATTAGGGGATGAACACTGAGTCTGCAGCACTCCTTGTTCTGAATAACTCACACGAACTTAGAGCTTCGATCGCTAACGCACTCAGCTCACACACTGAGGTCCGGGGATCGATCCCTCGGTACGGCTGGAAAACATTAGGACGTGTTTCCATAAGACACCTGCTGTCCATGTTCACCTATCAGTAAAATGGGTACCTGGGTGATAGTTGACTGGTGTGGGTCGCATCCTGGGAGAAAATTGACCTAATTTGAACGAAATGCTCAGCATAACACACGGCTTTCTATAAAGTAGTATGTCACTGATGTCAGTTATGTCCTGTATACCTTGTACATGTATAAATAAAGATAAATATATTATTATTTATTATAAAAACTTAACAAATTATATATGAAACATATAGCGGCCGCGTGTCAATGATATGAGAAGAACCTGGAGGTTACCTGGAGGTTATTCCGGGGATCAACGCCCCCGCGGCCCGGTCCACGACCAGGCCTCCCGATGGATCAGGGCCTGATCAACTAGGCTGTTACTGCTGGCCGCACGTAGTCCAACGTACGAGCCACAGCCCGGCTGATCCGGCACTGACTTTAGGTATCTGTCCAGCTCTCTCTTGAAGGCAGCCAGGGGTTTATTGGCAATTCCCCTAATGCTTGATGGGAGGCTGTTGAACAGTTTTGGGCCCCGGCCACTTATGGTGTTTTCCCTTAGTGTACCAAAACATGTACACAAAACATATTTACACACAAAAACCACATATACACAAAACCCCACACGTACACACAAGAAACTCACATGATACACTGGTCTTACCAAATTAACATGAATTCGATTAAAGTGTACCCATACAAATAAAGCACTGGTGTACTGAACTAACAAAAAAACCAGATGATTACGTAGATGATAAACTACAGCAAAGAAGAGGCTATCACAAAGTGGTTAAACTATACTTTACAAGAGAAAGGTAAACCATAAAACAGTCGACCACTCTGAGTGGGACACTAAATACAGGAGCCCTGGAGGGTGAGCCACGCCCACAGCTACCATCACCACCGCCCACCCCGCCCATACTACCTCACTCCCGGGAGACATAGTCCAATCTTCAACAATTTCCACACAGTTTAGTTACTTAGGTGTTTTAACTTCGAAGGTTTAAATAATAAGATATTACAAAGGCCCCAATGGAAATAAAGTCACGTTTTCTGACACTTCTGGCGGTATCCTGCGTAATTTACACCAAGTATCATAATTGTACTTACATGTTTTTGTGCCTAAATAAGCTTACTAACGGTCTGTGGTCCTCTTCTATATTCCACAGTCTATCACAGTTTCCCAGGAATCTCTCTCTCTCTCTCTCTCTCTCTCTCTCTCTCTCTCTCTCTCGCAGCTCAGCCTTCCCTGCCGACCGCCTCACCAATTACGTTATTATTACTTCACAACCTGCAGGACTATGCAAAAACCTGGCTGATTAAAAACCTTTAAGAAATCGTCTGGTTTAACCTTGAAAACGTCCACCTGTGACCAGGGATGCTACGAGTGATCTGTAATCACCTACAGTGCCTCACTTTTCACTGGGTTTGTTCTACGCTTCTTCCAGTATATATCACTGCAGTTAAGTTGTTATGATAGAGTGAAGATAAAGTACCTGTCCTTCAAAATGTTTTCCATGTACAGATTATCAGATATCTCAGCCTCCCTTCCAGAGTAAGTACCTCCAGGTGTTCCCACCAGTTTACATGTTTTCTTGATTCTGTGCGGCAGTAAAAGTTCTTAGTGTCTTTTTATCTTAGCACTTGTCCTCTCTTGCCTTGAAAGATACAAGAGAACAAGTTTCTCGGTTGGTAGCTCACTCAGTGATGGTTAGATCCCCTGCACGAATGGACACGACAGGTATGTTCCCTTACATCTTACCTTGTGCCTCTGTTCACCAGTGTTAGTTGATTGGTACGAATCTCATCCTAGGGAAGGGGATTAAACGTCCCCAATGGAAATAAGCCAGACAGTCCTCAATGACATCCTAACTTTACTCTCCCTACCCCTCCCTTACCTACCAACCCACTTGCTTCCAAAACACCTGCAAGCGCACCTGTTAAATATTATCTCCTGAAGCATCTGCTGGAAATTTAAAAACCTTCATTGACACATCTGAAAAAAAAACTCTCCACTGACCTGGCTAAGATAAACATGTACTAACACACCTGTACAATAAATGTTCCAGCGCACCTGTATACACCTACTACAAACACCAGCTAAAATCATTTTTCTACAAGGATATGAATTCTGGCAGAGAGAGGGAGTAGCAGGTGTTGATGAACTATTGAAAGAGTTCACAGGTATACCACTGATTATACAACCCATGACACACTTCTTAAATCTAGTTTTTATATTCCTGTTCAGTCTAGTCTTAACATACCAGTCAAGTTTGTGATATGCTTGTGACCGGTTTCCAGACCTTTTCTACTCTTGCAGCCCGGCCCTGGGCCCAGGCTTGTCTGGCGCCTGCCTGGTCAACCAGGCTGTTGCTGCTAACGGCCCGCTGGTCCACATATTTATCACAGCCTGGTTATCCTGACGTTTGGCGGAGGTGCTTGTTCAATTTCCTCTTCAAGACTTCTACACTCGTTCCGGCAATGTTTCTAATATCTGTC
>NC_069412.1:57417932-57442932 GCF_026875155.1 Cherax quadricarinatus | reverse complement strand
ACCAGGGCAAGTACCAGCCGAGTCTGGCTCATGGCCGGGCTCCGGGAGTAGAAAAACTCGAAACTCATCAAAGGTATATCAATGGTACCCAGAGTTGATGTCATTGCCTCTGCTGTGGCATCAATCACCATTACGCACTCATCAATACAGCGGCTATCATTCTCCAAAATACTTCCCATACACAGGATCCAAGTCAAAAACAACATATAGTATCGAACCTTTGCTTAAAGGCAACAGGACATACACTGATGACAACAAGTGCAATACTAAGTGTTCAGTGAGCCACTAATCGGCCTTAAGACTAACGACCCAAATGAGTTCATCATGAGTCACAAAATACTGCAGGCATGTCCCTAATCTCTCTTATAACTCTAACCCCACGTGACTTCGAAGAAGCCATTGATTACAAACCCATGCACTCTGCCCCAGGCCCAGATTCGTGGAACTTGATATTCATCAAGAACTGCAAGAAACCTTTATCATGTGCCTTAAATATTCTATTTAGAAGGCTAATGCTGTAGCCATCCTGCAGTCATTAAAAATCAGTTATTGTCCCACACTACAAAGGTGGTGGTAAAACAGTAGCAAAACTACAGACCAATAGCCCTAACATCCCAGTTATCGAGATCTTTAAGGGTTTTAAACAAGATTACCAATCACATGAAGACAAGCAAAATGCAGATAGTATTATATGTCACAGTGTAATTGCACACAAAATGAGTGGAAAGTAATAACAGAGAAGGTTGACAAATGTATATTTAACTTCCTAACAAACACAACCCAAAGAGTAATAGTAAACAGAGTGAAATCAGGGGCTGCTACAGTGAAAAGTTGTCCCCCCAAGGCACGGTACTCTCCCTTCTTCTCTTTCTTATTCTCATTTCTGACATAGATAGACATCATTCATAGCACTGCAGACGATACCAGAATCTGTATGAAAGTGACATCCATACAAGACACAGTGAGCCTCCAAGCTGATATAAACCAACCCTTCCAGTGGGCTACTGAGAACACTATGATGTTCAATGACGACAGCTTTTGGTTGCGACGTCATGGAAGAATGGAGGAAATAAAAGCAAGATGAGCGCACAAGACAAATTCAGACAACTCAACAGAACGTAAGTAAAATGTGAGAGACGTGGGAGATATAATGTCAGAAGATCTCACGCTCCAGGAGAACGATAATATTGTTATCGCAACAGGAAGAAAAATGATGAGTTAGATAATGAGAACCTTCAAAACATGAGATGTCAAACCAATGATGATACTCTTCGGTTCAATGGTTTACTCTAGGCAAGTGATACTGTTGGGCTGGAGATGATGTAGAGAACTTTCACAGCTCGCATACACTCAGCCCAGTACCTAAATTAAGTGGGAATGCTTGAAGTCCCTACAACTGTATTCCTTAGGACGTACGCGAGAAAGATACTAGAGGAACTGGTACCAAACCTGCACACGGAAATAACTACATATGAACACAATAGGCTTGGCACACGGCGCAGGATATCTCCGGTGAAAAGCAGGGGAGCGATGAGTACACAGAGAGAGAAATGCTGAAACCCGGCCCTGGATCAACTAGGTTGTGGTGAATAGGTCGTATTGCTTGGTACCAACAGCTTAATTTATCAAGCCAGCAAGCAAGAGGCTTAGTCTGGGACCGGGCCGCGGGGGCGGTGACCTCCAGAAGCCAGTCCCGATAAGCTCACTACCACCATCACATATAACCAGCATAATCACCAACCACATAAGCACCAGCACCACCGACATCACCGCCACCTACATCACTATTACCACCACTATCACTGATATCACTACCACTACCACCACCATCACCGCCACCTACATCACTATCACCACCACTATCACTGATATCACTACCACTACCACCACCATCACCGCCTCCTACATCACTATCACCACCACTATCACTGATATCACTACCACTACCACCACCATCACCGCCACCTACATCACTCACCGACATCACCACCCACATAACCACTATCATCCCCTAGTCTGCTACTAATCTCTTTCATTACCCGCCAGACAGACACCGCCTTGCCTGCCTCATCTTGGCTCATACAATGTGTTATCTCCCGCACCATGTGTCATAAGCGTGCAGATTTTAACGTTTCTTGACGCTGCTCACCCACCACGTTGGAAGACGTCTCTAAGCTATTTTTTCATTTGTTATTTTAAATAATTTTCTTACAAGGTGCCTCCCAGGAGGCACACACCCCATACAACACATCATAGTAGCTATGGTAGCTATGACAACACCCCAAGTGATTTTTTAGTGGTAGGAAACGAAGAAAGAAAATGGAAAGAAATAACCAAAATAGTCCACCACCTTGGAGTCTTGTTGGACTGGAGGCACAGCCAGTGGCCCCTCCGGGCTCACAGCTACTGATGCCAACAACAAAATCCCCCCAACACACATGCAACACATCCTCATTTATATTTGCTAATATACAGGGCCTTAAGCCATCCACCAACAACAAAATACCTTTCATTAGTGGACTTCTAGGAGAGTCAAATGCAGTGTTTGCAGCCTTCACAGAGACCCACGCAAAAGATTACTTTGACAGTGAAATATGGATACCTGGATACAACCTTTTCAGATGCGACAGAAAGAACAGGAAACAAGGGGGGGGGGGGGTTGGCCTGTACGTCAAAGAGTCTCTCATTTGCACAGAGATACTGAACACCACAAATGATGTAGTTGTGAAGTTCTGACAATGAAAATCGAGAACCAAAACTTAGTCATTGTACTTGTATATAAGCCATCGGATGCAATTTCCCAACAGTTCAAAGAACAACTGTCAAAATCGACTCCTGTCTGGACAACTTTCCAGCCCCATCCCCAAACATCTTGCTGCTTGGTGACTTCAATCTTAGACACACAAAACGGAAGAATATAGCAAATAATGTCGTAGCAGAAATAATCCCTGGAGGTAGCTCAGATGAAAGGTCACACACACAGGAGTTGCTGAATTTCTGCGGCAAACACACCCTAAGTCAACAGATAGTGGAGCCAACAAGACTGGAGAACACACTGGATCTTATTTTCACAAATAATGAGGACCTGGTAAGGAATATAACAATATCAAAAACAACAAATTCCGATCACAATCTAATCGAAGTCCAGACTTGCATGCACAGAAGTCCTAATCGACAAGATGCATACAGTTATAAGGGTACCTTTACCAAATTCAACTTCAACAACAAAAACATCATCTAGGATCAGGTAAACTATGCCCTAAATGAAACATGCTGGAAGGATATCTTAAATTACATGGACTCAAACCAGTGCCTCGAAAAGATCACCCTCTTGGTAGCTGAAGTATGTTCAAGGTATATTCCTATAAGACAAAAAAAAAGAAGTAAACTGGAGAGAGAGAGACGTTCCCTCTACAGAAGAAGACGAAGAATCACTGAGCTCCTCAAGAATGCCAGATTATCTGATACACGGAAGGAAGTGCTAACCAGGGAAGTGGAAAATATTGAGCTGAAGTTAAAGGACTCATACAGGATCCAGGAGAGACAAGAGGAGCTAAAAGCAATCAATGAAATTAAAAGAAATTCAAAATATTTCTTTTCATATGCCAAAAACAAGTCAAAAACCACTTCTAGTATAGGGTCCCTGCTCAGACAAGATGAATCCTACACTGACGACAACAAGAAATGAGCGAGATACTGAAATTGCAGTATGACTCAGTATTCAGTAAGCCACTAACCAGTTTAAAGATAGACGATCCAAACAATTTTTTCATGAATGAGCCTCAAAACCCTGCCTATGTAGGCCAGATTTACGACATAACTTTAACTCCACTAGACTTTGAGAAAGCCATCGACGACATGCCCATGCACTCAGCCCCAGGCCCAGACTCGTGGAACTCAGTGTTCATTAAAAACTGCAAGAAACCCCTCTCACGGGCCCTAAGTATGCTATGGAGAAGGAGCTTAGATACAGACGAGATTCCACAGACACTAAAAACAACAGATATAGCCCCACTCCATAAAGGTGGCAGCAAAGCAGTAGCTAAGAACTATAGATCAATAGCGTTAACATCCCACATCATAAAAATCTTTGAAAGAGTTCTAAGAAGCAGGATAGCAAACCACCTGGACTCCCAAAAATTGCACAACCCAGGGCAGCATGGTTTCAGAGCGGGTCGCTCCTGCCTTTCGCAACTGCTTGACCACTATGATATGGTCCTGGACGCACTGGAAAACAAACAGAATGCGGATGTAGTATACACAGACTTTGCAAAAGCCTTTGACAAATGCGACCATGGTGAAATAGCACACAAAATGCGTGCTAAAGGGATAACCGGCAAAGTAGACAGATGGATCTTCAACTTTCTAACCAATTGCACACAAAGAGTAGTGGTAAACAGAGTTAAATCAGATGCTGCCATAGTGAAGAGCTCTGTCCCACAAGGCACAGTACTCCCACCTATCCTGTTCCTTATTCTGTAAACCACAGCACTGTATCATCTTTTGCAGACGATACTAGGATCTGCACGAGAGTGTCATCCATTGAGGACACGGCAAAGCTCCAAGAAGATATAAACCAAGTTTTCCAATGGGCAACAGAGAACAATATGATGTTCAATGAAGACAAATTCCAACTACTCTGTTATGGAAAACTGGAGGAAATAATAACGAGAACTGAGTATACTTCAAACTCCAGTCACACAATAGAGCGGAAAAGTAATGTGAAGGACCTGGGTGTGGTAATGTCCGAAGACCTCACCTTCAAGGACCATAACAATGCCACTATCACATCTGCTAGGAAACTGATAGGATGGATAATGAGAACATTCAAGACAAGAGATGCTAAGCCAATGATGATCCTTTTTAAATCACTTATTCTCTCTAGGCTGGAATACTGCTGTACATTAACATCCCCATTCAAGGCAGGTGAAATTGCAGAACTAGAGAATGTACAGAGAACCTTTACTGCACGTATAAGTTCCATCAAACACCTTAACTACTGGGAGCGCCTGGAAGCACTTGATCTGTACTCACTGGAGCGCAGGCGAGAGAGATATATCATAATCTACACCTGGAAGATTCTGGAGGGACTGGTCCCCAACATGCACACAGTAATCACTCCATACGAAAGCAAAAGACTTGGCAGGGGATGCAACATACCCCCAGTGAAAAGTAGGGGCGTCACTGGTACACTAAGAGAAAACACAATAAGTGTCCGGGGCCCAAGACTGTTCAACAGCCTCCCACCAGCAATAAGGGGCATTACGGGAAGACCCCTGGTTGTCTTCAAGAGGGAGCTGGACAGATACCTAAAGACGGTGCCGGATCAGCCGGGCTGTGGTTCGTACGTTGGATTGCGTGCGGCCAGCAGTAACAGCCTCGTTGATCAGGCCCTGATCCACCGGGAGGCCTGGTCGTGGACCGGGCCGCGGGGGCGTTGATCCCCGTAATGCCCCCCAGGTAGGTAGGTAGACTCCAGGTAGGTAGCGTTCATTTCCCAACGTTCCATCTGATTCAAAAATATTAGTGTACAGCATTAAGTCCGGTGGACTGCGTGCGTCCAGCATTAACAGCCTGGTTGATCAGCCCTTGATCCACCAGAAGGACTGGTCTGAGACTGAGCCGCGGGGGCGTTGACCCCAGAAAGTAAGCTTATTCAGGTACAGGTACACATAAATACAATTATGATATGTAAATTACATATAACCCCTCCAAAAAATCATGCTGCATATGGTTGTTTCTCTACATAAACCTATAAAAACCTCATGCTACATACGGCTACGTTTCTCTACATAAACCTATAAAAACCTTATGCTACATACGGCTACGTTTCTCTACATAAAACCTATAAAAACCTCATGCTACATACGGCTACGTTTCTCTACATAAACCTATAAAAACCTTATGCTACATACGGCTACGTTTCTCTACATAAACCTATAAAAACCTCATGCTACATACGGCTACGTTTCTCTACATAAACCTATAAAAACCTTATGCTACATACGGCTACGTTTCTCTACATAAACCTATAAAAACCTCATGCTACATACGGCTACGTTTCTCTACATAAACCTATAAAAACCTTATGCTACATACGGCTACGTTTCTCTACATAAACCTATAAAAACAGATATTTAAGCACAAACTTGGATAATCCGCACTAAGGAAACTTATGAGGACGTCCTCGACCATTGTTAAGGAACAAATATGGAAATTTAAAAAGAAAATGTAGTGGCGTGGCCACACAAGAGGCGGTGGATGAGCGTTACCAGGAAACATTTAAAGCTGCACCAGTAACACTGGTGTTGAGACTGATAAAGCTGCACCAGTAACACTGGTGTTGAGACTGATAAAGCTGCACCAGTAACACTAGTGTTGAGACTGATAAAGCTGCACCAGTAACACTAGTGTTGAGACTGATAAAGCTGCACCAGTAACACTAGTGTTGAGACTGATAAAGCTGCACCAGTAACACTAGTGTTGAGACTGATAAAGCTGCACCAGTAACACTAGTGTTGAGGGCTGATAAAGCTGCACCAGTAACACTAGTGTTGAGACTGATAAAGCTGCACCAGTAACACTAGTGTTGAGACTGATAAAGCTGCACCAGTAACACTAGTGTTGAGACTGATAAAGCTGCACCAGTAACACTAGTGTTGAGACTGATAAAGCTGCACCAGTAACACTAGTGTCGAGAGACTGATAAAGCTGCACCAGTAACACTGGTGTTGAGACTGATAAAGCTGCACCAGTAACACTAGTGTTGAGACACTGATAAAGCTGCACCAGTAACACTAGTGTTGAGACACTGATAAGCTGCACCAGTAACACTAGTGTTGAGAGACTGATAAAGCTGCACCAGTAACACTAGTGTTGAGAGACTGATAAAGCTGCACCAGTAACACTAGTGTTGAGACACTGATAAAGCTGCACCAGTAACACTAGTGTTGAGAGACTGATAAAGCTGCACCAGTAACACTAGTGTTGAGACACTGATAAAGCTGCACCAGTAACACTAGTGTTGAGAGACTGATAAAGCTGCACCAGTAACACTAGTGTTGAGACACTGATAAAGCTGCACCAGTAACACTAGTGTTGAGACACTGATAAAGCTGCACCAGTAACACTAGTGTTGAGACATGATAAAGCTGCACCAAATAACACTAGTGTTGAGAGACTGATAAAGCTGCACCAGTAACACTAGTGTTGAGACACTGATAAAGCTGCACCAGTAACACTAGTGTGAGGACTGATAAAGCTGCACCAGTAACACTAGTGTTGAGAACTGATAAAGCTGCACCAGTAACACTAGTGTTGAGACACTGATAAAGCTGCACCAGTAACACTAGTGTTGAGACTGATAAAGCTGCACCAGTAACACTAGTGTTTTGGGGACTGATAAAGCTGCACCAGTAACACTAGTGTTGAGACTGACAAAGCTGCACCAGTAACACTAGTGTTGAGAGACTGATAAAGCTGCACCAGTAACACTAGTGTTGAGACTGACAAAGCTGCACCAGTAACACTAGTGTTGAGAGACTGATAAAGCTGCACCAGTAAAAACTAGTGTTGAGACTGATAAAGCTGCACCAGTAACACTAGTGTTGAGACACTGATAAAGTGCACAGTAACACTAGTGTTGAACACTGATAAAGCTGCACCAGTAACACTAGTGTTGAAAACTGATAAAGCTGCACCAGTAACACTAGTGTAAGACTGACAAAGCTGCACCAGTAACACTAGTGTTGAGACACTGATAAAGCTGCACCAGTAACACTAGTGTTGAGACACTGATAAAGCTGCACCAGTAACACTAGTGTTGAGACTGATAAAGCTGCACCAGTAACACTAGTGTTGAGACTGATAAAGCTGCACCAGTAACACTAGTGTTGAGACACTGATAAAGCTGCACCAGTAACACTAGTGTTGAGACTGATAAAGCTGCACCAGTAACACTAGTTGAGAACTGATAAAGCTGCACCAGTAACACTAGTGTTGAGACTGACAAAGCTGCACCAGTAACACTAGTGTTGAGACACTGATAAAGCTGCACCAGTAACACTAGTGTTGAGACACTGATAAAGCTGCACCAGTAACACTAGTGTTAAGACTGATAAAGCTGCACCAGTAACACTAGTGTTGAGAACTGATAAAGCTGCACCAGTAACACTAGTGTTGAGACACTGATAAAGCTGCACCAGTAACACTAGTGTTAAGACTGATAAAGCTGCACCAGTAACACTAGTGTTGAGACACTGATAAAGCTGCACCAGTAACACTAGTGTTGAGACACTGATAAAGCTGCACCAGTAACACTAGTGTTAAGAAATGATAAAGCTGCACCAGTAACACTAGTGTTGAGACACTGATAAAGTTGCACCAGTAACACTAGTGTTAAGACTGATAAAGCTGCACCAGTAACACTAGTGTTGAGACACTGATAAAGCTGCACCAGTAACACTAGTGTTGAGACACTGATAAAGCTGCACCAGTAACACTAGTGTTGAGACTGATAAAGCTGCACCAGTAACACTAGTGTTAAGACTGATAAAGCTGCACCAGTAACACTAGTGTTGAGACACTGATAAAGCTGCACCAGTAACACTAGTGTTGAGACTGATAAAGCTGCACCAGTAACACTAGTGTTGAGACACTGATAAAGCTGCACCAGTAACACTAGTGTTGAGACACTGATAAAGCTGCACCAGTAACACTAGTGTTAAGACTGATAAAGCTGCACCAGTAACACTAGTGTTGAGACACTGATAAAGCTGCACCAGTAACACTAGTGTTGAGAGACTGATAAAGCTGCACCAGTAACACTAGTGTTGAGACACTGATAAAGCTGCACCAGTAACACTAGTGTTGAGACACTGATAAAGCTGCACCAGTAACACTAGTGTTGAGAGACTGATAAAGCTGCACCAGTAACACTAGTGTTGAGACACTGATAAAGCTGCACCAGTAACACTAGTGTTGAGACACTGATAAAGCTGCACCAGTAACACTAGTGTTGAGACTGATAAAGCTGCACCAGTAACACTAGTGTTGAGACACTGATAAAGCTGCACCAGTAACACTAGTGTTGAGACACTGATAAAGCTGCACCAGTAACACTAGTGTTGAGACACTGATAAAGCTGCACCAGTAACACTAGTGTTGAGAGACTGATAAATGCTGCACCAGTAACACTAGTGTTGAGACACTGATAAAGCTGCACCAGTAAACACTAGTGTTGAGACACTGATAAAGCTGCACCAGTAACACTAGTGTTGAGACACTGATAAAGCTGCACCAGTAACACTAGTGTTGAGACACTGATAAAGCTGCACCAGTAACACTAGTGTTAAGACACTGATAAAGCTGCACCAGTAACACTAGTGTTGAGACACTGATAAAGCTGCACCAGTAACACTAGTGTTGAGAGACTGATAAAGCTGCACCAGTAACACTAGTGTTGAGACATGATAAAGCTGCACCAGTAACACTAGTGTTGAGAACTGATAAAGCTGCACCAGTAACACTAGTGTGAGAGACTGGTATAAAGTGCACCGTGTATAACACTAGTGTTGTAGACACTGATTAAGCTCGCACCAGTAACCACTAGGTTGAAACATGATAATGCTGCACCAGTAACACTAGTGTTGAGACTGATAAAGCGCACAGTAACATAGTGTTGAGACATGATAAAGCTGCACCAGTAACACTAGTGTTAAACACTGATAAAGCTGCCCAGTAACATAGTGTGAGGACATGTAAGCTGCACACAGTAAACTAGTGTTGAGACACTGGTAAGTAGATTACACTACTGTGTAATTAACCACATTAGGTTGAACATGTAATTAAAGTCAGTGCTGAGGGCTAATACCATATTTCCAATAGGCTTTGTATACCATGATCTAGGTGTTATGCATGCAGACTCTTCCTCAACACTAGACTCTTGGTAAACCTCACTCTGGCAAGTGGAGAATAAACTTCCCCCATTTGTAATCAAAACTAACATAATTTTATTAAACTACTGATTTTACAATCATCATGTGAGTCTCCAGTGGCCATATACGAACTTGGGTATTGGAAGCCATCATTTTCATTGAGGTAGAAAGGGGGTAACTCCAATTTACTGAGTAAGAGCCCTTCACCAGCACTGTGGAACATCTTGAATGGGTCCCCGGAATGCCACCCGGTTCAATATTTAAACTTGAGTAACCAGTGCCGACGCTGCGCTAACTACACACTTGGCTGACATGTTTCCACATCAACTTTTAAATTACCTTTACTAGGTTGTATGCTCGGCGGTCCTGCCGGCAGCAACAACTAGTTGACCAGGCTAGCACCAGACAAGCTTGCCCAGGTTGCGAGAGTAGGAAGACTCTCGAAACCCATCATATGTCTATCAAAAGCACAACTGAAAGATAGTAATGTTTATATAGATCCTATCTGATGTTTACATCTCAGAGAATGAATGTTGGTGAACTGACAGTCACTAATATTACCAATGTTGTGTTAGGTATTTAGTCTGTCATATACTGTCTTAGTGTATGAGTGATGCTGTACGGTGTGTTAGTATGTTCACTCACAGTATGAATGATACTGCACAATAAACTCGCACCTCGGGGTAAAATCTTAGACTGGGAATCCCAAAGAGAGCAGACACCAGAAGGTCTCGCAATGAATTACCCGAAGATACCAGTGAACGCTTTCCAGAGTTTTTTTCTACTTCCACAGGACATACCTTTTATGTCTCATAGTTTCCATTTGCGCTCATCATTTACATCCCTTTGTACCTTTGATATACCCTTGAAGAGTTTCGAGAGCTAATCTACTCTCTGAGCCGGGTCATGGGCCAGTCTTCATTCTACTCCTTTCAGGCAAATGTAACCTCTGTACATACCTTTGGTGAGTTCCGAGAGTCTTTCTACTCCTGGAGCCCGGCCATGGGCCAGGCTCGTATTCATCGTTTTTGACGAAAAAAATCAATACAATCAAATGCTCAACACTCGCAAACCAAACTTATAACACAAAAAAAAGCCAACACGTACAACAAGAAATAAATACAACCAAACTAGGATAAAATAAACCCAGAGTAATTCAGACATAAAATTGTGACACTCAGGAGATTTCCCTAAAATTTCCCACTGATGATTGTTGAGGCAAGAGAAGGAAGGTCCAACACCCACGTCTTGTCAACCTTCTATAATTTAATGTTCGTTTGTAGTGTCTACCGGGCTATACTTTTTATTATGACGTTAAACAATCTTTATTGAAATCAAGCACACTATTGCGAACACGTTCATTGTTGCTTGCTTTGTTGGGCTCTTGAAATGTTTGCTCATCTGACGTTAATGTTCCATCAGAAGATCTGACTCGAGTTTCATACTTTATATATGTTTGGAAGTATTTTATTATTTTTTTTAGTATCGAAGCAGTTTAAATTTGTGGACGATGAACATAATGAGACTTATATGGGTGAATATTTGTGAAGCAATTATGGTTCATCAAGAGTTGTTACGGGAGTAGCTACACTGAAGACAGTATCAAGAGTTGTTACGGGAGTAGCTACACTGAAGACAGTATCAAGAGTTGTTACGGGAGTAGCTACACTGAAGACAGTATCAAGAGTTGTTACGGGAGTAGCTACACTGAAGACAGTATCAAGAGTTGTTACGGGAGTAGCAACACTGAAGACAGCATCAAGAGTTGTTACGGGAGTAGCTACACTGAAGACAGTATCAAGAGGTGTTACGGGAGTAGCTACACTGAAGACAGCATCAAGAGTTGTTACGGGAGTAGCTACACTGAAGACAGCATCAAGAGTTGTTACGGGAGTAGCTACACTGAAGACAGCATCAAGAATTGTTACGGGAGTAGCTACACTGAAGACAGTATCAAGAGTTGTTACGGGAGTAGCAACACTGAAGACAGCATCAAGAGTTGTTACGGGAGTAGCTACACTGAAGACAGTATCAAGAGTTGTTACGGGAGTAGCTACACTGAAGACAGCATCAAGAGTTGTTACGGGAGTAGCTACACTGAAGACAGCATCAAGAGTTGTTATGGGAGTAGCAACACTGAAGACAGCATCAAGAGTTGTTACGGGAGTAGCTACACTGAAGACAGCATCAAGAGTTGTTACGGAGTAGCTACACTGAAGACAGCATCAAGAGTTGTTACGGGAGTAGCTACACTGAAGACAGCATCAAGAGTTGTTACGGGAGTAGCTACACTGAAGACAGCATCAAGAATTGTTACGGGAGTAGCTACACTGAAGACAGCATCAAGAATTGTTACGGGAGTAGCTACACTCAAGACAGCATCAAGAGTTGTTACGGGAGTAGATACACTGAAGACAGCTTCAAGAGTTGTTACGGGAGTAGCTACACTGACGACAGCATCAAGAATTGTTACGGGAGTAGCTACACTGAAGACAGCATTAAGAGTTGTTACGGGAGTAGCAACACTGAAGACAGCATCAAGAGTTGTTACGGGAGTAGCAACACTGAAGACAGCATCAAGAGTTGTTACGGGAGTAGCTACACTGAAGACAGCATCAAGAGTTGTTACGGGAGTAGTAACACTGAAGACAGTATCAAGAGTTGTTACGGGAGTAGCTACACTGAAGACAGTATCAAGAGTTGTTACGGGAGTAGCTACACACAAGACAACATCAAGAGTTGTTACGGGAGGAGCAACACTGAAGACAGCATCAAGAGTTGTTACGGGAGTAGCTACACTGAAGATAGCATCAAGAGTTGTTACGGGAGTAGCAACACTGAAGACAGTATCAAGAATTGTTACGGGAGTAGCTGTGGCTGTGGCTCGTACGTTGGTTTGCGTGCAGCCAGCAGCAACAGCCTGGTTGACCAGGCTCTGATCCACCAGGAGGCCTGGTCACAGACCGGGCCGCGGGGGCGTTGACCCCCGGAACTCTCTCCAGGTAAACACTGAAGACAGCATCAAGAGTTGTTACGGGAGGAGCAACACTAAAGACAGCATCAAGAGTTGTTACGGGAGGAGCAACACTGAAGACAGCATCAAGAGTTACGGGAGTAGCTACACTGAAGACAGCATCAAAAGTTGTTACGGGAGTAGCAACACTGAAGACAGCATCAAGAGTTGTTACGGGAGTAGCTACACTGAAGACAGCATCAAAAGTTGTTACGGGAGTAGTAACACTGAAGACAGCATCAAGAGTTACGGGAGTAGCTACACTGAAGACAGCATCAAGAGTTGTTACGGGAGTAGCTACACTGAAGACAGCATAAGAACATAAGAAGAACATAAGAACGAAGGAACACTGCAGAAGGCCTACTGGCCCATGCGAGGCAGGTCCAAGTCTCCTACCGGCTTAAGCCAATGCACCCAACCTAGTCAGGTCAGGTCACATTGACTTAAGGGAGGAACACGGCAACCGACCTGTTAGCACAAGCTATCAGGTCTAACTCACACCCACCCACATCTACTCATGTATTTATCCAACCTATTTTTAAAGCTACACAACGTTCTGGCCTCTATAACGGTACTTGGGAGTTTGTTCCACTCATCCACAACTCTATTACCAAACCAGTACTTTCCTATATCCTTCCAGAATCTGAATTTTTCCAACTTAAAACCATTGCTGCGAGTCCTGTCTAGGCTAGATATTTTCAGCACACTATTTACATCCCCTTTATTTATTCCTGTCTTCCATTTATACACCTCAATCATATCCCCCCTAATTCTACGTCTTTCTAGAGAGTGCAGTTTCAGGGCCCTTAGTCTATCCTCATAGGGAAGGTTTCTGATACATGGGATCATCTTTGTCATCCTCCTTTGTACATTTTCCAGAGAATTTATATCCATTCTGTAATACGGTGACCAAAACTGTGCAGCATAATCTAAATGAGGCCTAACCAAGGATATATAGAGTTGAAGAACAACGTGAGGACTCCTATTATTTATGCTTCTTGATATGAAGCCAAGGATTCTATTAGCTTTATTGCGAACACTTATGCACTGTTGTCTTGGTTTCAGATTACTGCTAACCAGAACTCCTAAATCTTTTTCGCAATCCGTAATATTAAGATCTACATTATTTAGTTTATATGTGGCATGGTTATTGTCCTGTCCAACATTTAGAACTTTGCATTTGTCTATATTAAACTGCATCTGCCACTTCTCCGACCACTGCATCAGTCTATTCAAATCTTCCTGGAGTGCTCGAATGTCCTCGTCAGAATGAATTCGACGGCCTATTTTGGTGTCATCGGCAAACTTGCCGATGTCGCTCTTTATGCCCTCATCTATGTCGTTTATGTAGATTGTGAACAGCAGGGGGCCCAACACTGACCCCTGTGGAACACCGCTCGTGACGCTTCCCCACTCTGATTTCTCCCCATTTATGCAAACTCTCTGCTGCCTATTTGTCAACCATGCCTCTATCCAGGAAAAAATTTCTCCTCCTATTCCATGTGCTTTAATTTTCCTCAATAGTCTCTGATGTGGGACCCTGTCAAAAGCCTTACTGAAGTCCATATACACAATATCATATTCATTACCATGATCTACCTCCTCAAATACCTTAGTGAAAAAAGTTAATAAATTCGTAAGGCAGGAACGCCCCTTTGTAAAACCATGCTGAGATTCGTTGATTAATTTATGCTTTTCAAGATGGCTACGAACTGCCTCGGCAATTATTGTTTCAGCATCAAGAGTTGTTACGGGAGTAGCAACACTGAAGACAGCATCAAGAGTTACGGGAGTAGCAACACTGAAGACAGCATCAAGAGTTACGGGAGTAGCTACACTGAAGACAGCATCAAAAGTTGTTACGGGAGTAGCTACACTGAAGACAGCATCAAAAGTTGTTACGGGAGTAGATACACTCAAGACAGCATCAAGAGTTGTTACGGGAGTAGCTACACTGAAGACAGCATCAAAAGTTGTTACGGGAGTAGCTACACTGAAGACAGCATCAAAAGTTATTACGGGAGTAGATACACTCAAGACAGCATCAAGAGTTGTTACGGGAGTAGCTACACTGAAGACAGCATCAAGAGTTGTTACGGGAGTAGCTACACTGAAGACAGCATCAAAAGTTGTTACGGGAGTAGATACACTCAAGACAGCATCAAGAGTTGTTACGGGAGTAGCTACACTGAAGACAGCATCAAGAGTTGTTACGGGAGTAGCTACAATCTAGACAGCATCAAGAGTTGTTACGGGAGTAGCTACACTAAGACAGCAGCTCTAACAGAATTACACACAGCCACACCATGGATAACCCTCCTCAGTGTTATCATTGGCCTACTAGTCAAGTATGACAATCACTACTCTACTTTCATGTCTTCCACCGTCTCTTCCTCTTATTATCTTACATGACTTTCCCTTCTCTTCCTCTTCACCCTCCTGCACTTATTCTCCACTTCTTCCTCCAATTTATTTTCTTTATCTTCCGCTTCTCCATCGTCTATCCCCCCCCCCTTGCCCCAGGAAAAATAAACAAATGCTACAACCAATCACCTAGCACCTGCCCCGACCTTCCCTGCCTCTGCTCTGTCCCTCACCTGACACCTACCTATCCCGACCTTCCCTGCCTCTGCTCTGTCCCTCACCTGACACCTACCTACCCCGACCTTCCCTTCCTCTGTTCTGTCCCTCACCTGACACCTACCTGGCCCGACCTTCCCTGAATCTGTTCTGTCCCTCACCTGACACTTACCTACCCCGACCTTCCCTGCCTCTGTTCTGTCCCTCACTTGACACCTACCTACCCCGACCTTCCCTGCCTTTGCTCTGTCCCTCACCCGACACCTACCTACCCCGACCTTCCCTGCCTCTGCTCTGTCCCTCACCTGAACCTACCTACCCCGACCTTCCCTGCCTCTGCTCTGTCCCTCACCTGACACCTACCTACCCCGACCTTCCCTGCCTCTGTTCTGTCCCTCACCTGACACCTACCTACCCCGACCTTCCCTGCCTCTGTTCTGTCCCTCACCTGACACCTACCTACCCCGATCTTCCCTGCCTCTGTTCTGTCCCTCACCTGACACCTACCTATCCCGACCTTTACTGCCTCTGCTCTGTCCCTCACCTGACACCTACCTACCCGACCTTCCCTGCCTCTGCTCTGTCCCTCACCTGACACCTACCTACCCCGACCTTCCCTGCCTCTGCTCTGTCCCTCACCTGACACCTACCTACCCCGACCTTCCCTGCCTCTGCTCTGTCCCTCACCTGACACCTACCTACCCCGACCTTCCCTGCCTCTGCTTTGTCCCTCACCTGACACCTACCTACCCCGACCTTCCCTGCCATTGTTCTGTCCCTCACCTGGCACTTACCTGCCCCGACCTTCCCTGCCTCTGCTCTGTCCCTCACCTGACACCTACCTGCCCCGACCTTCCCTGCCATTGTTCTGTCCCTCACCTGACACCTACCTGCCTCGACCTTCCCTGCCATTGCTCTGTCCCTCACCTGACACCTACCTGCCCCGACCTTCCCTGCCATTGCTCTGTCCCTCACATGACACCTACCTACCCCGACCTTCCCTGCCTCTGCTCTGTCCCTCACCTGACACCTACCTACCCCGACCTTCCCTGCCATTGCTCTGTCCCACACCTGACACCTACCTGCCCCAACCTTCCCTGCCATTGCTCTGTCCCTCACATGACACCTACCTACCCCGACCTTCCCTGCCTCTGCTCTGTCCCTCACCTGACACCTACCTACCCCGACCTTCCCTGCCATTGCTCTGTCCCACACCTGACACCTACCTGCCCCGACCTTCCCTGCCTCTGCTCTGTCCCTCACCTGACACCTACCTACCCCATTCCCTGCCACTGCTCTGTCCCTCACCTGACACCTACCTACCCCGACCTTCCCTGCCATTGCTCTGTCCCACACCTGACACCTACCTGCCCCGACCTTCCCTGCCTCTGCTCTGTCCCTCACCTGACACCTACCTACCCCGACATTCCCTGCCATTGCTCTGTCCCTCACCTGACACCTACCTGCCCCGACCTTCCCTGCCTCTGCTCTGTCCCTCACCTGACACCTACCAACCCCGACCTTCCCTGCCATTGCTCTGTCCCTCACCTGACACCTACCTACCCCGACCTTACCTGAAGGTTACCTGGAGGTTATTCCGGGGATCAACGCCCCCGCGGCCCGGTCCATGACCAGGCCTCCCGATGGATCAGGGCCTGATCAACTAGGCTGTTACTGCTGACCGCACGCAGTCCAACGTACGAGCCACAGCCCGGCTGATCCGGCACTGACTTTAGGTATCTGTCCAGCTCTCTCTTGAAGGCAGCCAGGGGTTTATTGGCAATTCCCCTAATGCTTGATGGGAGGCTGTTGAACAGTTTTGGGCCCCGGACACTTATGGTGTTTTCCCTTAGTGTACCAATGGCGCCCCTTCTTTTTATTGGGGGCATTTTGCATCGCCTGCCCAGTCTTTTACTTTCGTAGGGAGTGATTTCTGTGTGCAGATTTGGGACCATTCCTTCCAAGATTTTCCAAGTGTAGATTATGATATATCTCTCCCTCCTGCGTTCCAACGAGTACAAGTCAAGTGCTTCCAAGCGTTCCCAGTAGTTAAGGTGCTTGACAGAACTTATACGTGCAGTAAAGGATCTCTGTACACTCTCTAGATCTGCGATTTCACCTGCTTTGAATGGAGATGTTAATGTACAGCAGTATTCCAGCCTCGAGAGAACAAGTGATTTGAAAAGGATCATCATGGGCTTGGCATCTCTCATTTTGAAAGCTCATTATCCATCCTATCATTTTCTTTGCACGTGCGATCGTGGCACTGTTGTGATCCTTGAAAGTGAGATCCTCAGACATTACTACTCCCAGGTCCCTTACATTATTTTTCCGCTCTATTGTATGGCCGGAGTTAGTAGTATACTCTGTTCTAGTTATCTCCTCCAGTTTTCCATAACGGAGTAGTTGGAATTTGTCCTCATTGAACATCATATTGTTTACCGTTGCCCACTGGAAAACTTTGTTTATATCTTCTTGGAGGTTAACCGCGTCCTCAGCAGATGACAGCCTCATGCAGATCCTAGTATCATCCGCAAAGGATGATACGGTGCTGTGGTGTATATCTCTGTCTATGTCTGATATGAGGATAAGGAATAAGATGGGGGTGAGTACTGTGCCTTGTGGAACAGAGCTCTTCACTATGACAGCCTCCGATTTAACTCTGTTGACCACTACTCTTTGTGTTCGATTTGTTAGGAAGTTGAAGATCCATCTCCCCACTTTCCCAGTTATTCCTTTAGCACGTATTTTATGGGCTATTACGCCATGATCGCATTTGTCAAATGCTTTTGCAAAGTCTGTGTATATTACATCTGCATTCTGATTTTCTTCCAGTGCATCCAAGGCCATATCATAGTGATCCAGTAGTTGTGAGAGGCAGGAGCGACCTGCCCTGAACCCATGTTGCCCTGCTATTTTTCTGTCCCTCACCTGACACCTACCTGCCCCGACCTTCCCTGCCTCTGCTCTGTCCCTCACCTGACACCTACCTATCCCGACCTTCACTGCTATTGCTCTGTCCCTCACCTGACACCTACCTGCCCCGACCTTCCCTGCCTCTGCTCTGTCCCTCACCTGACACCTACCTACCCCGACCTTCCCTGCCTCTGCTCTGTCCCTCACCTGACACCTACCTACCCCGACCTTCCCTGCCTCTGCTCTGTCCCTCACCTGACACCTACCTGCCCCAACCTTCCCTGCCTCTGCTCTGTCCCTCACCTGACACCTACCTTCCCCGACCTTCCCTGCCTCTGCTCTGTCCCACACCTGACACCTACCTGCCCCGACCTTCCCTGCCTCTACTCTGTCCCTCACCAGACACCTACCTACCCCGACCTTCCCTGCCTCTGCTCTGTCCCTCACCTGACACCTACCTGCCCCGACCTTCCCTGCCTCTGCTCTGTCCCTCACCTGACACCTACCTACCCCGACCTTCCCTGCCTCTGCTCTGTCCCTCACCTGACACCTACCTACCCCGACCTTCCCTGCCTCTGCTCTGTCCCTCACCTGACACCTACCTACCCCGACCTTCCCTGCCTCTGCTCTGTCCCTCACCTGACACCTACCTGCCCCGACCCTCACACTGCACCTTACCAACACTACCAATAACAAGGTGACGTCATCTTCAGCAGTGCACCTGCCTCCCTCAACCACTAATTAACACCAGTAACATAATAATTAAAACAGATATGTTAATGACATTGGTTGTAATGATTATGACGTCAGTGCTACCTATCCACACACAGACTGTTATCTGCTACCTTTGTGGATTACCATATTCAATTTCAAGTACTTGGATCAAAAGCCCTTCACCGGCATCAAGGCATCCGATGCCTTTACTCACAGGAACATCTGTGGAGTCTACCTACCTGGAGTCTCCCTGGAGGGTATTCCGGGGATCAACGCCCCCGCGGCCAGGTCCACGACCAGGCCTCCTGGTGGATCAGGCCCTGATCAACTAGGCTGTTACTGCTGGCCGCACGAGTGGTTGGAATGGTTTTCAGTAACGAACAGTGGCATAACTGCTGCGTGGAGACTGTGTCCATGGAATATTTAAGATTTGTGCTTAATTTTGACAACTTTTGAATACAGAGTTGCACGAATGTGAGCTTTGGTCAGAGAGATTTGTTACTATCAAAAGTCTCTTCAAAGTTATACGGTTATCACGACTCCGAAATCATAATGAAACTATTACAAAGAGACCCACGGTACGGGTGGTGTTGGTCCGTCTCTTACGCACTGGCATGGAGCTTTATGACTCACTTGCCATGGGTTCTAACCTCACCCGGACCGCGGTTTATGGGGTTATTGTTTTAGCAAGGATACCGGCAGAACCTGTCATATACTGGATATTACAAATGTATTTTCACTGTCAATTTCCACGTCGGGCATGTTTTTGTTGTGATCAAAGTTATCTTCGTTAAGAGGACTCATACCAGACGTCTACCTATCTAGATTTTTTATTATTATAATCAAGGGGGAAGCGCTAAACCCAGAGGATTATACAGCGCCTGGGGGGGGGGGATGTGGAAGGCATTCAGGCTTAATTTGGGAAACTGGAGCACAGATCCAATTCCCTAAATCAAGAGCCCCTCACCAACATCAAGGAACCTTCCTTGAGGGGTACCTACCTGGAGGGTATTCCGGGGATCAACGCCCCCGCGGCCCGGTCCATGACCAGGCCTCCAGGTGTTTGTTTAAATTTTTGCACAATAAAAGTATTTATATTTACTCTCAAATCAGCTGATGATTTTAGTACTTCTGTCTTTCCCGGACACTGAATGGTGCATCAATTTGCTTTTAGATGCTTTCAATTTTTCCTATTTGTTACGCTTGTGAGAAATTCTTGAACGTTTAAGAAGTTGTGTAACTCGTGTGTGAAAGGCTGTTTACCAGAGCACAGTACTTGACAATATCTGTTGGACAACTCTCTTAGTTTTATCTAGTTATATATAAATAACCCGCACACAGGAGGGAGAAAAGCTTATGACGATGTTTCGCACCATCTTGGACCATTCACAAGTGACTTGTTAGTGGTACAAGAAGGACCGAAACGTCGTCATAACATTTTCTCTCTCCTATGTGTGGGGTCATTAGTGTACTGTTCCAGTCACAGTATTGTGCCTCTTTGTTCCTTATCAAGTTATGACTTAAGTTACTGACTTGATAAAACTATGAACAGAGCGAAACGCTGTCTCGATAACAGCTTGTTCTCTAACTTACACCTTTTTTTAACATTATCGACAGTATGCCATTCCAATCAAATATTTTTTATCCATTCTTACATCTAGTCAAGACAATGATAACAATATTGGTGAGTAGTATGGTGACAGCACCAAGTTGTATGACAGACGAGTATCACTGATCACAACACTTACCAAGGAACAGTATCACCACAAGTGTCCAGAACTTTCCTTAGTAACACTTACCAAGGAACAGTATCACCACAAGTGTCCAGAACTTTCCTTAGTAACACTTACCAAGGAACAGTATCACCACAAGTGTCCAAAACTTTCCTTAGTAACACTTACCAAGGAACAGTATCACCACAAGTGTCCAAAACTTTCCTTAGTAACACTTACCAAGGAACAGTATCACCACAAGTGTCCAAAACTTTCCTTAGTAACACTTACCAAGGAACAGTATCACCACAAGTGTCCAGAACTTTCCTTAGTAACACTTACCGAGGAACAGTATCACCACAAGTGTCCAGAACTTTCCTTAGTAACACTTACCAAGGAACAGTATCACCACAAGTGTCCAGAACTTTCCTTAGTAACACTTACCGAGGAACAGTATCACCACAAGTGTCCAGAACTTTCCTTAGTAACACTTACCAAGGAACAGTATCACCACAAGTGTCCAGAACTTTCCTTAGTAACACTTACCGAGGAACAGTATCACCACAAGTGTCCAAAACTTTCCTTAGTAACACTTAGCAAGGAACAGTATCACCACAAGTGTCCAGAACTTTCCTTAGTAACACTTACCAAGGAACAGTATCACCACAAGTGTCCAGAACTTTCCTTAGTAACACTTACCAAGGAACAGTATCACCACAAGTGTCCAGAACTTTCCTTAGTAAGTGTCTTGTTCAGTGCGTATCTGCCTTTAACTTAAAACAATATAAATAATGTAACTGTCATTTTTGTTGATATAAGAATTTGTATGAGAGAAGTGGTATCCATCTAGGACACAGCACACTATGATGATGTTAACCAGGTCTTAACACTTCCAAGATGATGTTAACCAGGTCTTAACACGTCCAAGATGATGTTAACCAGGTCTTAACACGTCCAAGATAATGTTAACCAGGTCTTAACAAGTCCAAGATGATGTTTACCAGGTCTTAACACGTCCAAGATGATGTTAACCAGGTCTTAACACGTCCAAGATGATGTTAACCAGGTCTTAACACGTCCAAGATAATGTTAACCAGGTCTTAACACGTCCAAGATTATGTTAACCAAGTCTTCACACTATAATATCAGATCTTTCAAGCACAAGGTGACGTATGTCACACAGGTTACCTGAAGTCGCTTCCGGAGGTCAGCGCCCCCGCGGACCGGTCCTAGGCCAGGCCTCCTGGTTGCTGATACCCGCCACCCGCAGTCCGATGTATGCACCACGACCCGATTGAGCAGGAACTGATTTGTGGAATTTGTCGAGTTCCCTCTTGAAGACAGCCAGGGGTCTGTTACCTTTGACATACCTTTAATGGGTTTCGAGAGTTTTTCTACTCTTGGAGGTCGTCTGGTGCTAGCCTGGCCAATCGGGCTGCTACTGCTGGAGACCTGCCGCCCCACATATCCATCACAAGACTGGTTGATCTGGCACCTGGTGAAGATACTTGTCCAGTTTTCTCTTGAATACGTCTACACTTGTTGCAGCAGTGTTTCTGTTGAAAATTCCCCTTATGCATGAAGCGAGGGTGTTGAAGAGTCGTGGTCCACTTGCACTTATCGAGCTCTCTCTCAGTGCATCCATCGTTTCCCTGCTTTTCACGAAAAAAAAACTCTGGGTTTTGAACACCCTAAAACATAACCTAAATTACCAATAAACTCCTGTCTTCAAGAGGAGACCTTCATGATGATCAGCTGTGTTGGGGTTTCTACTTGTGACTGTTTGTCGGAAGCACTAGAACCCTGACGGACCAGGCCATCAAGCAGGCTTGGTCTGAAACCAGGCCTAAAGGGTAAAGATTCCTGCAATCATCACTAAGTTAATCATGAAGAATAAAACGGCACAATGCCGTGACTGGAACAATACACAAATAATCCTCACGTAGGAGAAAGAAACTCTTGACGACGTTTCGGTCCGACCATTAACTAGTCACACACAGTATCCGAAACGTAGTCATAAGTTTCTTTCTCCTATGTGCGGGTTATTTGTGTACAGGTAAATCATATAATCTATGAATCTTTCAAAAAAATATACACATATTCTCATACTCTTAAAATTGAGGTTCTCTCCTGTCGAATTATAACATGAATATTATGTGCATCTTATAGGACAGTAACCTTGGCACAATATTCCTTCTTGTTGTTATGAGGGCGGTGGGAGGAAATGCCTTCCAACCAGTCAATTGTACGCTATCATGGAGGGCTACAGTGATAAGACAAGAGTGGCTCAGGATGGCCGCTAAGCACTACCACCAGCCACACCTCTCCTTTATATAGCTTCATTTCCTCTCTTCATTTTCCTCTATGTGTTTATGTGTCACACTCTCACTCTTTGTATATTTTTACTTCCTGTTTCTTAGGTGTGAAGTGTGCTTTCTAAGGCTGCAGGAACCTTGATACAGTATCCCACAGGAAAATGAAGACAAAGAGGGAGGGTGATAACGGAAACACCAGGATGAACAATTTACGATGAAGACACCCGAAGAGAAAGCCTGCAGGAAACACCAAGATGACTGCTGCAGGTTGTATGGATATGAGGCTCCTGTGGTTTTATCATGAGGACTGATGTCACTTGTTGCTATAATGAACATTTATTTTAAATTTAAAATAAAAAATACTGGATAAGTATCGGTATCGGCCAAAAACTGGGTATCGGTATCGTCAAAAATGTTGGATTTGTCCCATCCAGCGTTTACGTTGATCTAAGATCAGGATACGTGGCCGATGTTATGCGGTACTATCAACAAACATTTCGGATTATATTACGCCCGTCGATCAAAAATATAAAAAAGTATGCCCAGGAGCTGAAAGTCTAGCCGTGGAAACTCTTGTAAGCAGATAGAGACCTATCAGTGGGGTCAGAGCAACATTAAATACACCACGGTAGTTTATTAAGAAGGACGTTGATCTTCTGGGAAGAGAGCTCACTACCACAGCTTATCTTGAAGTTAATATAAGTCTCACGTACACGCACGTCTCAGTATATGTGTTTGTGCGAGTAATTATCGTCTCAGCAGTATGGGTTTAGATAGCAAGACGCTCTTGCCTCCTCTTTAAGTTGCTGCACCAATTCCAAGTGAGATCATTATGTCAAAATTCATTTAATACTTGTAAAAAGAATAATTGGAAACGTGAAATGTTTGGAGATTAATACTTAATTTTGCATAAAAATATAACATGTTGCTAACTGGTTTTGAGAATTCTTGTGTTCTGGCAGCTGGGTCTGAAGCGACAGTAATACCAGAGTCCGCCATAGTGAAGTTTGGCTCCTCTCATCTGTCATTTTATTACTACTATATTCATAAAAAGGAGCTAAACCTGTAAGGGTCATGCACCGCCGGTGTATGACCCTGTGTATGCTCGATCCAAGAAAGAGGAAGATAGCCACAATTCCTTGTATTAAGAGGCTGTCAGTAGACACATTATAACCTGCATCAGTGGGACATTCACTGAGGACAAAATAACCACCACAATGACGTAATTCAAGTCTTTCACTGGACAACTGAACAACAAAATATTCACCAAAGACAAATTTAATTTTCTATACTATAAAAAAAAAACAAGAAACTTACACAGCATAATTAAACGGTATTATACCAATGAAGCGAAATATGAGGGACCCGAGAGCAACAATGTCAAAAATTTATATATATTAATGCATCAACGAACGAGTGGTTTAAGCAAATAACAGTCGCAGTATTGTTATATATAAGCTTATACATATAACGCTGGACTGGATAGTAAGAACTTTTCAAAATAAAATAAGTAATCCTAATCACAATATATTTTAATGCACTTGTATACAGTAACTGAATACTGCTGTTTACTAACATTCCTTACAGGCTGGTGAAACTGCACACCTTGAGAATGTGCAGAAAATTACCTGCCCTCATTCACTTCAACATTTACACTAGGGTGATTGCCTGATAATGCCTCAAATTGCCCTGCCTTTGTCGCAGCCGAGAAAGATATAATATACTTTATAAATGGAATATGCAGCAGGGGCTAGTTCCAAATTTACACTGAAATATTTCCCAGGAAGACGGGGGGACAAAAGTTTAAAATATAAC
>NC_069412.1:57406484-57417432 GCF_026875155.1 Cherax quadricarinatus | reverse complement strand
TGCGTGTCTGTCTGGTGACTTGTTCCATGTGAGTTTTGCAGTGTCTGTCTGGTAACTTGTTCTTTGCTCTTCGTTTAATATATCAAATATCAACAGATTTGCCCACTCGCACTTCACAAAATATTTAATGCTGCCATTGAATTAAAAAATGAAATGTTTATGATTTTATCACTTATCTGCTCTATTTATGTTGTTAAACATACTTTCATAATAAAGTTTATCTTCTTAGTCTGGGTGCTCTTGGACACTATTAATGTTTATTTGTAAAAGCTTGTTGATATTGAAGTCTTGGCGTCTTTGACATAAAAATTAGGTTGGAATGTTTATGGTTTATTTGTGTGAAAATTAATGTGGCTGGGTACATGGCTCTTATTGAGGTTTGTGGATACTGATAAATATTATTGTTCAGTCTTACATGATATCCGCTCAGAGGAGTTATCATTGTGTAAATACGTGGTAGGCGAGAGCGTGGGTCAGTGTGGTGACACATCACCTTACCATTATAACACCAAGTACACCGGTTAAGTCGGTGGGAATACCACCATTCTGACTAGCTCTCACTCCTACAATGACCACACTCAGCACAGTGCATAAGAATGATGATGTTGACGATTATAACAGTGAACGGATACAATGTAAAAATGACAACAGTATTTTAGTATTCCCAAATCTCCCATTGAAATACATCTATTTAGACACACCACACTTCCTTCATAATATATTTATCTATTCCACTCTGATATTTAACTTTTTTTTATTTACACTTCATATAAAATTAAAAGACGGCCGAGAGTGTGAACTCTTGAGGTTGAATCACTGACTTTCTTCAAAATGTCAGCTTATTAGTGGTTAATGGTGTTTTAAGCCTAGCGACTACACAAGGATCATTAAGGCTGCACGGAACCGATTCATCTTCTTCACCACCAGTGAACAATACATTAATCCCTAAGACAGAACACCTCTCGGTGTATAAACACCCCTCTGTGTATATAACCTATCAGAAACCCCAATGGAAATAAGTCACTCTGTCTGACTTTATTGGGTTTTCCTAGGTACTTTACACATATGCTGCTATGTATGATAATCTATGTAACTGTATTTGTGTATACCTGAATAAACTTACTTACTTACTGACTAACAAATCACATCAGAAGATGTCAGGAAGATGTTAAGGTAGTGGTGGTAAGTTCGCCTCAAAAGCTGCAGGACCTGGTTCGAATCCTGGACTTTTCCGAACGTACAGATAAATATCTTTACACCCACTGCCTCTGTTCGACTAACAGTAAATAGATCCCTGGGTTTTAGTCGGCCGATTTGGGTCGCATCCTAGGAGAGGAAACTAATGAGCTACGAGGGTAAGAAAAAATATGGATACCTGACATAAGTATCACATGAACGTAGGTGCGTGTTAACGTTGAATTTCCTCAGGAAACTGGCTGCATGTCTCATCTATGCTGAAACTGGATCATTCATGTGGATTTGGTCTCATTTTGAAAGAAATTCTCCTGATCATATGTCTTCCAAAGAAAGACACGGGAAATGCCCGCGCTGCAAGAAAGGAAATAGATGACATAACATCTCAAAAGATCATACAAGAGTCATGGAAACTAAGAAAAATTATTTTTGTTTGCTATTAGCCCGAGGGAGAACAACAAGTTACGTATAATTACAAGAACAGTAATACAGAAGGGACATTACAAAATGTTTCTTCAGAAACGAAGCTTCAGACACAAGGGTGTCAAGGAGCTGAGATTTTAACTTATATCACAGCCCAGTTCAGTTATATTTAAACTATACTAACTTAATGTGTGTGTATGTTTACATGTGTGTATGTTAACATGTGTATATGTAAACACGTCTACCTGGATGATGTGACGTGTGTATGATAACATGTGTATGTGAACATTTTGTGTATGCTATGTTTGTGAAGATGTGTATGTGAACACTGTATATTATTATGTATGTGAACACTGTATATATTATTATGTGTGTGTATGTGAACACTGTGTATATTATGTATGTGAACATTGTGTGTATGTGAGCTCTATGTATATTATGTGTGTATGTGAACATTATGTATATTATTATGTGTGTATGTGAACACTGTGTGTGTGCTAACATGTGTGTTGAGTGACCTATGCAGCTCGTGACCTGAATATAAGTCATGGTGTTGGTGGTGGTCTGTGAGGAAATGTGAAGGGTACACTAGGGCCTTACCCCTTCATGTCCTTCTGCTATCTCTTTTTTCTTCCCCTTCACCACCTTCTCTTCTTCCCTTCACCTTTTCTTTCCCTTCACTACTTTCTCTTTTCATCCTCCCTTCTTGACCTTCTCTTGTTCCACCTTCCTTCTTCTTCCCTTCAGGTTTTCTCCTGCTCCTTCCCTCACATGGAGTTTTACCTGAGTCACCGCCCCCGCGTCCTGATCCCAGAGCAGGTCAGGTCTTCTGGTTGCTGGCATGATTGATCAAGCTGTTAGTGCCTGCCGGCGGCAGTTCAACGTATGCGCCACAACATGGTTGATCAGGAACTGTTCTGAGGAATCTGAGTTTCCTTCTTGTTGACAACTAGGGGTCTATTGGTAATCCCCTTGTGCATGAAAGGAGGGTGTTGAAGAGTCGTGGTCACTTAACACTTATTGAGTTAAATTCTCTCTCGGTGTACTCATTGTTCTGCTTTTCACCGGAGGTATCTTACACTGTTTGCCAAGGATCTTGTGTTCATATGTAGTAATTTCGGTGTGCCGGTTTTTAGTATTCTCTCCTGTATCTTCCAGGTATAGATTACGATGCATCTTTTTCGCTTATGTTCTAAGCTGTACATTTCTAGGAACTTCAAACACTCTCAGTAATTTAGGTGCTTGTCTGAGTTTATACGAGCTGTGAGGGTTATCTGTACATTCTTCAGCTCAGCAATATCACCTGCCTTGATGGGTGCCGTTAGTACACAAAAATATTCCAGAATAGAGAAAATGAGTGAACTGAAGAGTATCATTATTGCCTTGGCATCTCTTGTTTTTAAGGTTTTTAGTTATCCAACTTATCTTTTTCTTGCTGTTGCAATAATTACGTTGTTGTGTTTCTTAAACGTAAGATGTTCAGACATTATAACTCCCAGGTCTCTCACATTTTACTTACGTAGTCTGAGTTTGTCTTGTACTCTCATCTTGTTTTTTATGTCTTCATTCTTCCGTGATGTGGTAACTAAAAATTGTCATCATTGAACATCATATTGTCAGTAGTTCACTGGAAGACTTGGTTTATATTAGTTTGGAGGCTCGCTGCGTCTTCTATGGATGTCACTGTCATACAGATTATAGTGTCGTCTGCAAAGGATGATACAGTGATATGACTGATGTCTGTTTATGTTAGAAACGAGAAGAAGAAAGAGAAGCAGGGAGAGTACCGTGCCTAGGGAAACAGAACTTTCCACTGTAGCAGCCCCTGATTTCACTCTGTTTACTATTACTCTTTGGGTTTTGTTTGTTAGGAAGTTAAATATCCATCTGACCACCTCCTCAGTTATTCCTTTTGTACATATTTTGTGTGCATTTGCCCCGTGGTCGCACTTGTCAAAGGCTTTTGCAAAGTCACTGTATACAACATTTACATTTTGTTTATTTTCAAGTACATCCAAGACCAAGTTGAGAAAGGAGCGACCTGTTCTTAACCCACGTTGACCTGAGTTGTGCAACTTCTGTGATTCCATGTGATTGGTAATCTTGCTTCTTATTGGTCTGTGACCAATAAGAAGCAATGCCAATGCTTTATTACCAACTTTGAGTGGGGCAATATCAGTAGTTTCTAATCATGCCTTTTTCTTCTTTGCCCTTGAACCGTCCCCCCATCTTCCTGGGTTTGATGCTGGGAGTGTCATGTGGACAAGTTTCCATACCATCCAGCCGCTTCTGCTCGCCTAGCAGCAAAGATATTTGCCTGTGTCTTAGTCGCCTGGAAAATTACTTCGCAAATTTGTAAGAATGTTGTGTAGTTGGACCCTAGAAGATAAACACTGTCTAAGGGTGGACACATTGGCCTTAATTACGCAAAATTATTTAAATAAAACTATCCTAGGTTCAGAGTTATTCGTAAATTTATAAACAACGTTAAATTGATGGTCAGTACTGTGATTGATAAACCTTAGGTTTGATCTTCAACGACGGTCACATAAACTCTCCTTGAAGAAAATAAACATACAGCAAACAGTATATACAACACGATACCGCCATACTCTCCCTCATTACACTTCACGAAACATTAGGTTACACATGTAAACTCTTACTAGGTAATTAAACTAATGCTGGAAGTAAATTAACATGACCAGCGTCCCTCGTACCCGTTAAACACGCTATTTTTCCTGTTCTATTCTCAGTTCACACACATCCCACTGAAACAACAGGGCCAGGTACCTCTCAGAGCCTACGTCTACCTACCTGGAGTCTACATGGAGGTCGTTCCGGGGGTCAACGGCTCCGCGGCCCGGTCCTTGACTAGGCCTCCCGGTGGCTCAGGGCCTGATCAACTAGGCTGTTACTGCTGGCCGCACTCAAATCCAAAGTACGAATCACAACCCGGCTGATTGGGTACTGATTTTATATGATATATATAACTTATAGCCTCAGCAACACTACAAAATATCACACACCTGCTACAAGAATTATAAATTCCACACCTGCTGCAAGTATTATAACTTCCACACCTGCTGCAAGTATTATAACTTCCACACCTGCTGCAAGTATTCAGGTGTTGGGTAAAGAGTGTATCCGTTCACAGTAGTTTATTTGTATAATAATTAAAAAAGACATACGTAATTAGTTAATGGTAATGAATATATACCAGCCTCTGTGTTAATTATTAGATAAATGTTGAGCCGTGTGTGCTTAGGTAAGAATGTACGGATTTATGAAGGTGCGCGCGCACGCACGCTCACAAGCACAGACACTAGCCCCAGCAACCCCTCCCCAACCTCACTGTTTATGACCCCAGCAACCACTCCCCAACCTCACTGTTTATGACCCCAGCAACCCCTCCCCAACCTCACTGTTTATGACCCCAGCAACAACTCCCCAACCTCACTGTTTATGACCCCAGCAACCCCTCCCCAACCTCACAGTTTATGACCCCAGCAACCCACTCCCCAACCTCACTGTTTATGACCCCACAACCCCTCCCCAACCTCACTGTTATGACCCAGCAACCCCTCCCCAACCTCACAGTTTATGACCCCAGCAACCACATCCCCAACCTCACGTTTTATGACCCCAGCAACCCCTCCCAACCTCACTGTTAATGACCCCAGCAACCCCTCCCCAACCTCACTGTTATGACCCCAGCAACCACTCCCCAACCTCACTGTTTATGACCCCAGCAACCCCTCCCCAACCTCACTGTTTATGACCCCAGAACCCCTCCCCAACCTCACTGTTTATGACCCCAGCAACCACTCCCCAACCTCACTGTTTATGACCCCAGCAACCACTCCCCAACCTCACTGTTTATGACCCCAGCAACCCCTCCCGCAACCTCACCCTGTTGTTTATGACCCCAGAACCCCTCCCCAACCTCACTGTTTATGACCCCAGCAACCACTCCCCAACCTCACTGTTTATGACCCCAGCAACCACTCCCCAACCTCACTGTTTATGACCCCAGCAATCCCTCCTCAACCTCACTGTTTATGACCCCAGCAACCCTCCCCAAACCTCACTGTTTATGACCCCAGCAACCCCTCCTCAACCCACTGTTTATGACCCCAGCAACCCCCTCCCCAACCTCACTGTTTATGACCCCAGCAACCCCTCCTCAACCTCACTGTTTATGACCCCAGCAACCCCTCCCCAACCTCACTGTTTATGACCGCAGCAACCCCTCCTCCAACCTCACTGTTTATGACCCCAGCAATCCCTCCACCACCTCACTGTTTATGACCCCAGGAACCCCTCCCCAACCTCACTGTTTATGACCCCAGCAACCACTCCCCAACCTCATTGTTTTATGACCCCAGCAATCCTTCCTCAACCTCACTGTTTATGACCCCAGCAACCCCTCCCCAACCTCACGTTTTATGATCCTACCGACCCCTCCCCAACCTCACTGTTTTAACCCCAGCAACCCCTCCCCAACCTCACTGTTTATGACCCCAGCAACCCCTCCCCAACCTCAACTGTTTATGACCCTAGCAACCACTCGCCAACCCACTGTTTATGACCCCAGCAACCACTCCCAACCTCACTGTTTATGACCCCAGCAACCCCTCCTCAACCTCACTGTTTATGACCCTAGCAACCCCTCCCCAACCTCACTGTTTATGACCCCAGCAACCCCTCCCCAACCTCACTGTTTATGACCCCAGCAACCCCTCCCCAACCTCACTGTTTATGACCCCAGAAACCCCTCCACAACCTCACGTTATGACCCCAGTAACCCCTCCCTAACCTCATGTTTATGACCCCAGCAACCCTCCCCAACCTCACTGTTTAGGACCCTAGCAACCCTCCCCAACCTCACTGTTTATGACCCCAGCAATCCCTCCACAGCCTCACTGTTTATGACCCCAGGAACCCCTCCCCAACCTCACTGTTTATGACCCCAGCAACCACTCCCCAACCTCATTGTTTATGACCCCAGCAATCCCTCCTCAACCTCACTGTTTATGACCCCAGCAACCCCTCCCCAACCTCACTGTTTATGACCCCAGCAACCCCTCCCCAACCTCACTGTTTATGACCCCACATCCCTCCCAACCTCACTGTTTATGACCCCAGCAACCCCTCCCCACCTCACGTTTATGACCCTAACAACCACTCCCCAACCTCACTGTTTATGACCCCAGCAACCACTTCCCAATCTCACTGTTTATGACCCAGCAAACCCTCCTCAACCTCACTGGTTTATGACCCTAGCAACCACTCCCCAACCTCACTGTTTATGACCCCAGCAACCCTCCCCAACCCACTGTTTATGACCCCAGCAACCCTCCTCAACCTCACTGTTTATGACCCTAGCAACCACTCCCCAACCTCACTGTTTATGACCCCAGCAACCCCTCCCCAACCTCACTGTTTATGACCCCAGCAATCCCTCCCCAACCTCACTGTTTATGACCCCAGAAAACCCCTCCCCAACCTCACTGTTTATGACTTCAGCAACCCCTCCCTAACCTCACTGTTTATGCCCCAGCAACCCCTCCCAACCTCACTGTTTAGGACCCTATCAACCCCTCCCCAACCTCACTGTTTATGACCCCAGCAACCCTCCCCAACCTCACTGTTTATGACCCCAGCAACCCCTCCCCAACCTCACTGTTTATGACCCCAGCAAACTCCCTCCTCAACCTCACTGTTTATGACCCCAGCAACCCCCCAACCTCACTGTTTATGACCCAGCAACCCCTCCCCAACCTCACTGTTTATGACCCCAGCAACCTCCTCCCCCAACTCTCACTGTTTATGACCCTAGCAACCCCTCCCCATCCTCACTGTTTATGACCCCAGCAACCCCTCCCCAACCTCACTGTTTATGACCCCAGCGACCCCTCCCAACCTCACTGTTATGACCCCAGCAACCACTCCCATCATCACTGTTTATGACCCAGCAACCCCTCCCCAACCTCACTGTTTATGACCCCAGCGACCCCTCCCCAACCTCACTGTTTATGACCCCAGCAACCACTCCCATCATCACTGTTTATGACCTCAGCAACCCTCCCTTCAACCTCACTGTTTATGACCCCCTACAACCCCTACCCCACCTCCCATCATCACTGTTTATGACCCCAGCAACCCCTCCCCAACCTCACTGTTTATGACCCCAGCAACCCCTCCCCAGTCTCACTGTTTATGACCCCAGCAACCCCTCCCCAACCTCACTGTTTATGACCCCAGCAACCCCTCCCCAACCTCACTGTTTAGGACCCCTGCAGCCCCTAACATACACTCACCTAAGTACTTCAACACAGCGTCGAAACACCTTCACACATGCAACACCAGCCCATCACCTGCAACACCAGCCCATCAGCAACCACGAGCCCATCACCTGCAACACCAGCCCATCACCTGCAACACCACTCCATCCCGGCAACACCACCCCACCACCTGCAACAGCCACCACCTGCAACAACACCACCTTTTTGCACACACCACCACCTGCAACACCACCACTTACAACACCACCACCAACATACACCACCACTGCAACAACACCACTCAACACCACCACCTCAACACACCTCACACCACCTGCAACACCACCACCTGCAACACCACCACCTGCAACACCACCACCTGCAACACCACCACCTACAACACCCACCACCTACAACACCACCACCTGCAACACCACCACCTGCACACCACCACCTGACACACCTGCAACACCACCACCTGCAACACCACCCTGCAACACCACCACCTCAACACCACCACCTGCAACACCACCTGCAACACCACCACCTACAACACCACCACCCTGCAACACCCCCCCTGCAACACCACCACCTACAACACCACCACCTAACAACCACACCCGCCACCCCACCTGCAACACCACCACCTGCAACACCACCACCTCAAACAACAACCACCACCTGACAACACCACCACCTGCAACACCACCACCTGCAACACCACCACCTACAACACCACCACCTGCAACACCACCACCTGCACACCACCACCTGCAACACCACCACCTGCAACACACCACCTGCAACACCACCACCTACAACACCACCACCTACAACACCCCACCTGAACACCACCACCCCGCAACACCACCACCTGCAACACCACCCCTGCAACACCACCACCTCAACACCACCAAACCCACAACACCACCACCTACAACACCACCACCTGCAACACCACCACCTGCAACACCAAACCCGCAAACACCACCTACAACACCACCACCTACAACACCACCACCTGCAAACCACCCCCTGCAACACCACCACCTGCAACACCACCACCTCAACCCCCACCTGCAACACCACCACCTGCAACCCAAACCCGCAACACACCACCTACAACACCACCACCTGCAACACCACCACCTGCAACACCACCACCTGCAACACCACCACCTACAACACCACCACCTACAACACCACCACCTGCAACACCCCCACCTGCAACACCACCACCTGCAACACCACCACCTGCAACAACCACCACCTGCAACACCACCACCTGCAACACACCACCTGCAACACCACCACCTACAACACCACCACCTGCAAACACCCACCTGCAACACCACCACCTTCAACACCACCACCTGCAACAACCACCACCTGCAACACCCCACCTGCAACACCACCACCTGCAACACCACCACCTACAACACCACCACCTGCAACACCACCACCTGCAACACCACCACCTACAACACCACCACCTGCAACACCACCACCACCAAACACCACCACCTGCAACACCACCACCTACAACACCACCACCTGCAAACCACCACCCGCAACACCACCACCTCAACACCACCACCTACAACACCACCCACCTGCAACACCACCACCTGCAACTCCACCACACTGCAACACACCACCACCTGCAACACCACCACCTGCAACACCACCACCTGCAACACCACCACACCTGCAACACCACCACCTGCAACACCACCACCACCTGCAACACCACCACCTGCAACACCACCACCAGCAACACCACCACCTGCAACACCACCACCTGCAACACCACCACCTACAACACACACTCAACCCACCACCTAACCCAATCCACCACCACCCTGCCAACACCACCACACCACCACCTGCAACACCCACCTGCAACACCACCACCTGCAACACCACCACCTGCAACCCACCACCTGCAACCCACCACCTACAACACCACCACCTACAACAACCACTGCAACACCACCACCTGCAACTCCACCACCTGCAACACCACACCTCAACACCACCACCTACAACACCACACCTCCTACACCCCCACCTGCAACACCACCACCTGCAACACCACCACCTGCAACACCACCACCTACAACACCACCACCTACATCACACCACCACCATGCAACACCACCACCTGCAACACCACCACCTACAACACCACCACCTACAACCCCACCACCTGCAGCACCACCACCTGGAACACCACCACCTGCAACACCACCACCTGCAACACCACCACCTGCAACACCACCACCTGTTACATTCACGATATACTAAGTATGCTGACTCCCCCTCCAAGCACCTCACACTTACCATGTATGCACAAAACAATATAATACGACCCAGCACATCACCTCTCAGTCGCAGTTATCAAGCATGACAATTATCAGTCTTCTAGGACAGTCCTGACTGTATAGTATATAAACCGCTTCTTACTCTTCATCCTTCTCCCCATCCTGAATCTGATCTACCTCCTCTTCCAGATATCAAGTCTGATCTACCTCCTCCTACACATATCAGTTCTGATCTACCTCCCCTTCCACATCCCGTGTCTGATCTACGTCTTCCTAATCCCAAAATATCAACATCTCCTCCCCTCTTCCCTCCAGACATTACCCAGGTTCACCTCTTCCCCTCCACCAGACATAATGCTGCACTTATTACCACAGCACTATTATCTTCAGCACCCCTATATTCTACTGCCCACTCCCTCCACTCACCAGCCAACCAACACTACTGCCTCATCTCCCATCACCACCACCATCCCAGTATTCATTACTGCTGGACTTCACTACAAATCCCTCAGGTCATCCCCTCCTAAGGAGCTACATAATTTCAGCAGTAACAAACAAGCCAGAATTACCCTTTCCCGGTCTAGCATTAAATGTACAGCAGTAGATTAAAAATTATATGCACGAAGGTAGATGGCATCGTAAACAAAAGTAACGGGGCAGAATGATTGAAACTGAACATACTGTTAAGTAAAATGTGTGGGGAATGGTAACAAATGCATTACA
>NC_069412.1:57303984-57401484 GCF_026875155.1 Cherax quadricarinatus | reverse complement strand
CACCCACACACGCACCAATAATGCCAAGTAGTTTTTGCTAACTCACATTCACTAAGTGGACAGTGATTGCACACATCCCAGCATCTGCATTGTGTCGCACAAGATTTCCATTATTGCTCAAATTCTCCGCTACTCAGTTCCTCATATTTTATTACTTAAAGTGCAACATGGCACATGAAGTCGTGTTCGTTTGGTATTCAGAAGTTTCCTGTACAAGACTGAATATATTATAAAAGTTCCCGGTGCTGAACATTGTGTCATCGCTTGATACTATCTACACCTAGTTTGTGTAGTGAGCCAGAGTGTAGCACCTGGGACTTGCGGGAGGTAATGCCATTATCTCTACTGCTGGTATTCCACTCGTACCACTCATATAACAAATCTACTTGTACAAAAGGCTTTTGATATATGGCCATTAGTTATCTGCCTAGTCTTGAGACGTGACCGTTGGCAACTCACTTAGTGGGTGTGGTGACCTAAGCCTTGATACTTCTAAAACTACAGTAACGTAATGCACGTTATAATACATCACTCACTTCGATTTCTTTTTGGAATGAAACACTATCAAAACATGTATAGTAGCAGAATGATGAAGAGTGTCTCAGAAAGCCGGTGAAGAGGAAGGAGTTTGTGGCAACTACGGGAACTGGGGAGGGGTCGGGGGATGAGGATCATACAGGGGCCTCAGTCTCCCTCTGGACAGTGTTGTGTTGGGACTGGCATCTTGCGCTCCGGGATAATTGTGTGATTGTGGTGAGTGTTTGTTGAATTTTGTTGTAATTTGAGTACAGGAGGAGTGCCATTGTACACAGTGGAGGCTGGAGACGTGCGTGCCCACGAGCATGGCGTGTGTGATGCAGGAATGGTGATGCTAGCTTCTAGCAACCCCCCGCCCGGTGCTCACACCATGTTGTGCTCATGCCATCAAACGCCGAAAATATTTACATCTTTACATTCTCATAATGCCTTACCTGCGTATAAATTATAAGCGTAACTCGCCTTCACGCTCACAAATGGCCGATTTCAAGCGCTTTACGCACGCGGCTAAAGTTAGAAGACCATTTTTCACCTCTGATCCAGTGACCACACATATACAAAAAAAAAAACATTCAATTAAAACCCGAGAATGAATGAATTTTTGACCCACCAGACAATTTGGGCGTAATTGTGGGACTTCACCTGTGTGACGATTGTCAAAAATAGGGGTAATAGTGGCAGGCACGTCGGGAGAACTTGAGAAATAGCTTCCATGTGGGAGATAACTTTCAGACAAAGACCACTGCAAGTTGAGATAATGATATTCTTGCTCTCTGTTAGTTTGGAGAAAGAAAATGAAGTAAAATGAGGAAGAGAGAATGTCGGTGAGTAATACCGTGGCGGTGGTGAGTGTTTATGAATGTTTGGGTAGTGTTAATGTTGATGAGTGTTTGGGTAGTGTTAATGTTGATGAGTGTTTGGGTAGTGTTAGTTAATGTTGGTGAGTGTTTGTGAATGTTTGGGTAGTGTTAGTTAATGTTTGGGTAGTGTTAGTTAATGTTGGTGAATGTTTGGGTAGTGTTAGTTAATGTTGATGAGTGTTTGGGTAGTGTTAGTTAATGTTGGTGAGTGTTTGTGAATGTTTGGGTAGTGTTAGTTAATGTTTGGGTAATGTTAGTTAATGTTGGAGAGTGTTTGTGAATGTTTGGGTAGTGTTAGTTAATGTTGGTGAATGTTTGGGCAGTGTTAGTTAATGTTGGTGAGTGTTTGTGAATGTTTGGGTAGTGTTAGTTAATGTTGGTGAATGTTTGGGTAGTGTTAGTTAATGTTGGTGAGTTTGTGAATGTTTGGGCAGTGTTAGTTAATGTTGGTGAGTGTTGATGAATGTTTGGGTAGTGTTAGTTAAGTTTTGTGAATGCTTTGATTGTGTTAATAAATGTGGGTGAGTGTTTATGAATGTTTTGGTTGGTAATAAATGCTGGTGAGTGTTTATGAATGTTTTGGTTTGTAATAAATGTTGGTGAGTGTTTGTGAATGTTTTGATAAGATTCATAAATGCTGGTGAGTGTTTATGAACGTTTTTATGATATTGGTGGGGTTTTACGGATGTATTTCTAATATTGACGAGTGCTGAGGGAGGTTTTTGTAATGTTGAGTGTTGAGGAGTTTTTTGGTGTGTTGGTAGTATTTAGGAATGTTAGCGAGTTATTTTTTTATGGATGCCGGTGAGTGTTTACGAGCATTTTTTGATGTTATTGAATGTTTGTAAATGTTATTGTGATGTGAGTGTCTTAAGTGGGTAGTGTTACTTGAGTGTTGGTGAATGTTTCTTGAGTGTTTCTTGAGTGTTGGAGTATGCTTCTTGGGTGTTGGCGAGTGTTTCTTAAGTATCGTTATGTTAATAGTATAAAATACCGAGACGTTTCGCCTTCTCAGTAGGCTTCTTCAGTCTAAACACTGAGGAGACTCATCTTCTTGAGTGTTTATTGTATGTTGGTGAGTGTTTCATGGATTTTGGTGAATGTTTCTGAGGGTGTTAGTAGTGGTGGGTGTTTTACAGGTGGAGGTGGATGCATCATAGGTGGTGGTACTGGTGGTTGTATCACAGGTGGTGGTGGTAGTGTTGGGTGTATCACAGGTGGTGGGTGTGTCACAGGTGGTGGTAGTGGTGGGTGTGTCATAGGTGGTGGTAGTGGTGGATGTATCACAGGTGGTGGTTACCTGAAGGTTATTCCGGGGATCAACGCCCCCGCGGCCCGGTCCATGACCAGGCCTCCCGATGGATCAGGGCCTGATCAACTAGGCTGTTACTGCTGGCCGCACGCAGTCCAACGTACGAGCCACAGCCCGGCTGATCCGGCACTGACTTTAGGTGTCTGTCCAGCTCTCTCTTGAAGGCAGCCAGGGGTTTATTGGCAATTCCCCTAATGCTTGATGGGAGGCTGTTGAACAGTCTTGGGCCCCAGACACTTATTGTGTTTTCCCTTAGTGTGCCAATGGCGCCCCTACTTTTTATTGGGGGTATTTTGCATCGCCTGCCCAGTCTTTTACTTTCGTAGGGAGTGATTTCTGTGTGCAGATTTGGGACCATTCCTTCCAGGATTTTCCAAGTGTAGATTATGATATATCTCTCCCTCCTGCGTTCCAAGAAATACAAGTCAAGTGCTTCCAAGCGTTCCCAGTAGTTAAGGTGCTTGACAGAACTTATACGTGCAGTAAAGGATCTCTGTACACACTCTAGATCTGCGATTTCACCTGCTTTGAATGGAGATGTTAATGTACAGCAGTATTCCAGCCTAGAGAGAACAAGTGATTTGAAAAGGATCATCATTGGCGTGGCATCTCTCGTTTGGAACGTTCTCATTATCCATCCTATCATTTTCTTTTTTCGTGCGATCGTGCCACTGTTGTGATCCTTGAAAGTGAGATCCTCAGACATTACTACTCCCAGGTCCCTTACATTATTTTTCCGCTCTATTGTATGGCCAGAGTCTGTAGTATACTCTGTTCTAGTTATTATCTCCTCCAGTTTTCCATAACGGAGTAGTTGGAATTTGTCCTCATTGAACATCATATTGTTTACCGTTGCCCACTGGAAAACTTTGTGTATATCTTCTTGGAGGTTAACCGCGTCCTCAGCAGATGACAGCCTCATGCAGATCCTAGTATCATCCGCAAAGGATGATACGGTGCTGTGATGTATATCTCTGTCTATGTCTGATATAAGGATGAGGAATAAGATGGGGGCGAGTACTGTGCCTTGTGGAACAGAGCTCTTCACTATGGTAGCCTCCGATTTAACTCTGTTGACCACTACTCTTTGTGTTCGATTTGTTAGGAAGTTGAAGATCCATCTTCCCACTTTCCCAGTTATTCCTTTAGCACGTATTTTATGGGCTATTACGCCATGATCGCATTTGTCAAATGCTTTTGCAAAGTCTGTGTATATTACATCTGCATTCTGATTTTCTTCCAGTGCATCCAAGGCCATATCATAGTGGTAGTGGTGGGTTTGTCACAGGTGGTCGTAGTGGTGGGTGTGTCACAGGTGGTGGTACTGGTGGGTGTACTGGATATTTTTCCTACACTTTAAATGACATTCTAACAGGATTGGAGAGTTCTAACACATTTACGCTGGATTCAATCCACAAAAGTCAGTTGACATACAGTTAGCAATTTTTACTACTGGATGGACAGGGGCAGCAGGTGCATAAGAAATGTTGCTCATATGTTTCTCTGTGCCAGGGAGTTGAACCCGGGACTTGGTAATTGAGTCGAGTGCTCTCACCAGAGCGTTCCGTTATCGGATCTGTGTTGTACCCCGGGGAAACTCCTTAGACCTCAGAAGTGCCGGGTGATGATGCTTTGCCTATACGCGTGGCAGCTCGCATGACAAGGCCTAGGGCGAGGCTACAGTTGGGTGAGGCCTGCAGTGAGGCAACACAATGAAGGCTACGTCCCACCGAAGCTTTTGACAGGTTTGGTCCAAGTTTTTATACTCCTGGGCTCCAGGAGTATAAAAACTCAAGAAACTCATTCATGGTATGCGAAAACCCGGTGAATACATCCTAGGTGATGGTGAGGTGTATTGCAGGGGGTGGGTGAGTGTATCATGGGTCCAACTGGTAAAAAAGTTAGAACACCATCTGTCTTTATTTTCATTTATATCTCTTGGGCACGCAATTTGTCCAGTGTTCCACATGATAGCATTTGTGGAAGGCTTTCATGAAGCTTGTATATATCAAGTGCTGGGGCTGATGCAGTCTTTTTGATACCTTGGTCTTATATCATTTAAAAATAATTTTTTTCCAACTTGAACTCACTGCCGCGAATCCTGTCTTGGTTACATATTTTTAGTACGATATTTACATCCCCATTATTTATTTCTGTTTTTCATTTATACACCTCAATCATACCCTCCACCCCCACCCCACCAAATTCTACGCCTTTCTAGAGCGTGCAGATTCATTACCCTCAGTCTGTCCTCTTAGGAAAGATTTCTGTTACAAGGGGATCATGTTTGTCATCCTGTCTGCGTTTTGCAGCGCGTTTTTGTCCTTTCTGTAATACGGTGACCAGAACTGCAGCATAATCTGAATGAGGCCTAACCATCGATAAATAGAGTTGAATAACCTGATGACTCTTCTTATTTATACTTCCTGATATGAAGCCAAGAATACTATTCGCTTTATTGTGAACACTTACGCACTCTTGTCTTGAATTTAAATTACTACTAACCAGAACTCCTAAATCATTTTCGCATTTAGATTGATTAAGTTTTACATTATCTAGTTTATAAGTACCATGGTTATTTTCTTTTCCAAGGCTTTGAGTTCTCCATTTGTCTATATTAAACTGCATCTGCCACTTTTCCGACCACTGCTTCACTCTATTCAGCTCTTCCCCAGAGTTTCGTTTTTAAGTTAAGATCGTTTAATCGGATCAGCTGCAAAATTTCAGCGTTGCTTTACAGTAACTAGCGAAAGGTTCGTGCAATTATTGGCATGCTCAAGTGCCGTCTGGTCACTGTTATGTAAATCATTCCAGGATTCTTGGAATGAATCTTATAATTTTAAAAAGTCCCCCTTTATTTCAAACATTCAACACTAGTGTATTATACCTGGAAGGCTGAAAGTGTTATTGAAATGTGTAGATGAACATTTGTTAATTTTATGTATAAAATACGTAAATATACCGCACTTAAGAACACTTCTTTTGTATAGCTTCAGTTTTTAACATGTTTATTATATACAGTACAGGAGAGTACCGGCAAAGTTTAGTCTGTATAAATACATATTTACTAATATAGTATACTACTTGGTCAGGAAACTTGGACTTCTTAGAGCCCTTGTGAAAACTTTGCAAAGTTTCTTCTGTTAGGCTTCAAACTTTCAACATTAGTGTGTTTTACTTAAAGGTTTTAGTAATTTATTGAGCCTCGTAGCTTCTTTTTGCTAATTTTACTAATATTAAATATTAGGCGGAATTTTAAATATTATTTTTAAGTTGCCAGAGTATAGTTTTTCTCCCAGCTGGGTCAGTGGGTCAGTAGCGTACACAGCTCCCGTTTATCGACCACAGGTTCGATTCCCCGCACACAAAAAAGTTGCCATTGTTTATTAAAGGTTTCTCCAACCCATAACAGTAGTTAGGACAAGAGCTGTACTCTGGTACAGGTTGTGGTTGTACAAATGTACATTGGATTACAGTTGTAGATGAGTGGAACAAATTCCCGAGTACCGTCGAAGCTAAAAACGTGTAGTTTTAAAAATAGGTTAGATAAATACATGAGTGGGTGTGAGTTGGACCTGACTAGCTTGTGCTACTAGGTCTGATGCCGTGCTCCTTCCTTAAGTGAATATGGCCTGACCTGACTAGGTTGGGTCATTGGCTTAAGCTGGTAGGAGACTTGGACCGGCCAGTAGGCCTGCTGCAGTGTTCCTTCTTTCGTATGTTCTTATGTACGGTGGCCATGACTCACGAAATCGTAATGACACGATTGCAAACAAACCATACCACAGGTAGGGCTTGAACCCTCGGTCAGAGAGTCGTAAAACTTCAGACCGACGCGTTAGCCACTGGCAAATGCCAGGCAGTGGCTAACGCTTCGGCCTGGAGTTTTAGGACTCTGACCGCGGGTTCAAGCCCCGCCCGTGGTATAGTTTACAGTGATCATGTTAACCTTACCACATACAGCAGGTAGCTGGTTTGAGAATTCATTACTGAAGATTGCATTTTCCTGCTATCATTTCAATGCCACAGACACATGATAAAGTATACCAAGATATATATACACCTCAGTGTATATGCATACACTACTGCTCTCGGTACATATGCATCATGGGATATACACTGCAAAGTATAAACAGTGTGAGAAAATAGACACTGAAAAGGCTCATAGTACGTGAGGGAGTTGGAGCCTTTGTATGCTGAATATGAGCACTATTGAGATTCCTTTGGTGACTGTGTGGTGGAATTTGGTGACTGTGGTGATATCTGGTGGGTGCAACATGCAAGTATTGACCCGCTCGTCATGGAGTATATGAGCTGCTGTTTGTGATTACTTCCCTTCCCCTCTCCCTCCCCAGTTACCACATCACTCCTCCAGCCCTCCCCAGTTACCCCTTCATTCCCCTCCCACGTTACCCTATCATTCCCCTTCCCCATTACCTCTAACACTGTGATACGTTTAAAGATATATTTTTTTCATTTATGTTAATGTAAAAATTAATAATTTTGTACCAAAAGAACCTTAGAAAACTTACCTAACGTTATTATAACAAGCTCAATTTAATTTAGCCTATTCCAACTAAATATATTTTAGATAAGTTTATAATAATTTAATAATGAACAAAGACAATTAAATATATTTTTTCGTTAGTTTCAGAATGATTTTTGCGAAGTTATTGCATACACAAATTTTCCCTTGTCTTATGCAAGAAGAGCGTTGCTGTTTAATTCAAAATTGCAGGTTTTACCTATTCGGCACGACATATATAAGCACATATTTACTTGTTTATGTATGTGTATAAAAGAATGGAATTGGTTACTTGATCATGTCAAGGCCATGAATATCCATATAAAGAATATCCATATAATATGAATATCCATATAAAGAATATCCATATAATATGAATATCCATATAAAGAATATCCATATAATATGAATATCCATATAAAGAATATCCATATAATATGAATATCCATATAAAGAATATCCATTATATATGAATATCCATATAAAGAATATCCATATAATGACTGAAGCTACAGAAAGTGAGGATAGTGTTTTTATGTACGTGGTGTTAAATTGACCATAATGCTCTTTTTTTTCATGATTTTCTTCACTGTTATTCTTTATGTGAAGTTACTCTGATTTTTTTTAAATTTTGTTCTATTTTATTAGTAATGTTAAGATGAAAATTGAAATGACAGCATTCATAAATACCTAAATATATAAATTAACAGGAACCCCAGTGGAAATAAATTACATAGTTTGACTTTTTTGGGGGCTATTCTAGGATACACACACACACACACACACACACACATACACACACACATATATATATAAAATATATATATATATATATATATATATATATTATATATATATATAAAGTCCATTCTGAAAAATAGCAATTCCTAAGTAATAGCAACTCTAGCTCTGGGGCGAAACTTTTGAAGATATCGTAGCTACTAAAGCTTTAATAGAATACGTTTCAAAATCATTGCTCTACAGAAGTCTCCCAGTTCAGGCTGACAGGTGTCAACACTATGAAGTCCACCCTTGGTGATGGAATATAGCAAGGGAACAAATATCTTTTGTTCCAGCAATGTAAGTATCGTGTTGAATAAAATAACAGCACATTGTAGATGTGTCTAATTTTACTAAATATAAAATTAATCGGGGTAAATCTAATGGCTATAATTATAACCATAATTTTTAAAGGTGTGGACTGGAAAGCCAGTGGAAGGTCTCTGTCAGATGTCCAAAACCTCCAGCTGCAGGTCATCATATGACGAAGACCTGGGTCAGGAAACACTTTTACTGTTTCCTGACAAACCTAACCTAACCTAATCGGGGTGCCCTATATTTTATTAGTGAGAGTATTCGACTCACGACCGTAGGGTCCAGACTTCGATTCTCTGATTTTGAGAATCATTTAGAAATTATTTTACATTTATGTTGCCCCAGTTGACCTAGCAGAAAAAACTAATGTTGTAATTGTGTGGTAGCCGCCGACTCTTGTGAGTCGCAACCAGGGAGAACTATTCTGTTGAATTTCTTACTTGCAAAGGAAACTAGTCCTGTTGAAATGTACTTGCATTAGAAAACACTCCAGTCTTTTTATTATGTCACATCCAGGGTAAGAAAACACTCCAGTCTTACTGTAATGTCGTATCCTGGGAAGAAAATACCCCAGTCTTACTGTAATGTCATATCCTGGGTAAGAAAACACTTTAGTCTTACTGTAATGTCATATCCTGGGTAAGAAAACACCCCAGTCTTACTGTAATGTCATATCCTGGGTAAGAAAACACTTGCGTCTTACTGTAATGTCATATCCTGGGTAAGAAAACACTTGCGTCTTACTGTAATGTCATATCCTGGGTAAGAAAACACTTCAGTCTTACTGTAATGTCGTATCCTTTGTAATACACCTCAAGTACCGTCTTGAAGGCTCAATTGTTGGGTAAAGTCTCCCCGTATCTAGTAATATTAACTAAACAAAGCAGATAAACACCGTAATCGGTGATAAAGGAGGGGAGGAAAATATTACTTACATTACTTTATGGTAAAACAGTGGTATCTTCCTGACCCAGTTTTGGGAGGTCGAGCTCTGGTTACTGTGCCTCATATGCGATATCACCTGTTTGAGGTGAGCACATAGGATGTGTGTGTGTGATATCACCTGTTCGAGGTGAGGGGTTGAGCTCTAGTTGTTGGGGTAAGTGTGCGTGCAGGACGATGCATTAATGATGGGGCAATGCATTAGGGTTGCAGAGAATGATTGTTAGACACGTGAAGGTCACTAGAGGGACTCCACTAGTGTTGCTGGTCTTGTATCGTTCGGCATGTGCTGGCGTCGTTTAGGGTGTGTTTCCATCGTTTAGGATGTGTTAGCATCGTTTAGGGGGTGTTGGCATCGTTTAGGGGGTGTTAGCATCGTTTAGGGTGTGTTAGCATCGTTTAGGGTGTGTTAGCATCGTTTAGGGGGTGTTGGCATCGTTTAGGGGGTGTTAGCATCGTTTAGGGTGTGTTAGCATCGTTTAGGGGGTGTTGGCATCGTTTAGGGTGTGTTAGCATCCTTTAGGGTGTGTTAGCATCGTTTAGGGGGTGTTGGAATCGTTTAGGGTGTGTTAGCATCGTTTAGGGGGTGTTGACATCGTTTAGGGTGTGTTAGCATCGTTTAGGGGGTGTTGACATCGTTTAGGGTGTTAGCATCGTTTAGGGGGGTTAGCATCGTTTAGGGGGTGTTGACATCGTTTAGGGGGTGTTGACATCGTTTAGGGTGTGTTAGCATCGTTTAGGGGGTGTTGACAACGTTTAGGGTGTGTTAGCATCGTTTAGGGGGTGTTGACATCGCTTAGGGTGTATTACCATCGTTTAGGGGGTGTTAATAATAATATCTTCATTTACTACAAGGACATGTACAAGGTATACAGGCCTAGCTGACATACTACTATATAGAAAGCCGCTTGTTATGCAGAGCATTTCGGGCAAATTAGGCCAGTTTTGTCCCAGGATGCGACCCACACCAGTCGACTAATTCTCAGGTACCCATTTTACTGATGGGTGAACATAGACAACCGGTGTAAAGAAACCCTCAATGTTTCTACGTTCGCTAGGAATCGAGCCCAGACAGTCGCAGTGTGAAGCGAGAACTTTAGCCACCAGGCCACGGGGCGTGTTGGCATCGTTTAAGGTGTGTTGACATCGTTTAGGGCGTGATGGCATCGTTTAGGGCGTGATGGCATCGTTTGGGATGTGTTGGCATTGTTTAAGGTGTGATGGCATCGTTTAAGGTGTGTTGGCATCGTTTAGGGTGATAGCATCGTTTAAGGTGTGGTGGCATCGTTTAGGGTGTGTTGGCATCGTTTAGGGTGTGTTGGCAATGTTTAGGGTGTGATGACATCGTTTAGGGCGTGATGGCATCGTTTAAGGTGTGTTGGCATCGTTTAGGGTGTGATGACATCGTTTAGGGCGTGATGGCATCGTTTTAGGTGTGTTGGCATCGTTTAGGGTGTGATGGCATCGTTTAAGGTGTATTGGCATCGTTTAGGGTGTGATGGCATCGTTTAAGGTGTGTTGGCATCGTTTACGGTCTGATGCATCGTTTAAGGTGTGTTGCATCGTTTGGGGTGTGTTAACATCGTTTAGGGTGTCTTGGCATTATTTAGGGTGTGATGGCATCGTTTAGGGCGTGATGGCATCGTTTGGGATGTGTTGGCATTGTTGAGGGTGTGATGGCATCGTTTAGGGTGTGATGGCATCGTTTAAGGTGTCTTGGCATCGTTTAGGGTGTGATGCATTGTTTAAGGTGTGTTGCATCGTTTAGGGTGTGTTGGCATAGTTTAGGGTGTGTTCACATCGTATAGGATGTGTTGGCATCGTTTAGGGTGTGATGGCATCGTTTAAGGTGTGTTGGCATCGTTTAGGGTGTGTTGGCATCGTTTAGGGCGTGTTGGCATCGTTAAGGGTGTGTTGGGATTGTTTAGGGTGTGTTGGCATTGTTTAGGGTGTGTTGGCATTGTTTAGGGTGTGTTGGCATCGTTTAGGGTATGTTGGCATCGTTTAGGGTTTATTGGCATTGTTTAGGATGTATTGGCATCGTTTAGGATGTGTTGGCATCGTTTAGAGTGTGTTGGCGTACCTGTCACGAAAATGTTGTGACGATCCTGCAAGAGGGGGGGGGGCGACCTTAATGTTGGTGAAGTGCTCTTGATCTTTGGAATTAGAACTACCTTCCTTTTCCTCGGATTAAACTTAATTATCTGCCATTTTCCCAGGGGGTTGCATGACTCTTACTATTCAGAGCTTTGCCAGAATTGTAATGGTAATGTAAGTGTAGGTGATGTACCTATGACTGGTTTCTATTGTTCTACACTGGAAGCTCCTTCTCACAAAGGAGGGGCGAGGAGTTTTTGATCCAAGGAATTGACTTGTTCTTCCTTGCCTTGCACAAATGACCTGCATATAAAGGCTTACGACGACGTTTCGGTCCATTTTGGACCATTTACAAAGTCACATAGCGTGCCTTTGTAAATGGACCAACAAGGACCGAAACGTCGTCATAAGCTACTCTCTCCTATGTGCGGGTTATTTGTATATTGTTACAGTCACGGTATTGTGCCTTTTTGTTCTTCCTTGGATTGAATCCAAATGCTGCATAATCCCTACTTATTAAGTACTTACCATGAATGTGATGATAATAATAATAATAATAATTATAATAATTATAATTCTACTATATAAGATCGTCCTGGTAGCACCAAAAATCATATATTGTCCATAGTCATGTAATAGCTAACTTGTCAAATTAACAGTAATATCAAGGCTCGCATTAAGGTTACCATTTACCCTTCAGTAATAAGGAAAAACTAAAGGGTAATAAAATACTTTGTTAATGCTTTTTTTACCACGTATTTTCACGTCATTTTAAAAATTTTAAGAAAAACAGTGAAATAATGTTTTGGACGAAAACTAAAAGCTAGCAACTTAAACTAGCCTTACTAATAATTACGTAATATGAAGTTAATTTACTTAAACTAAGAATATACATGCTTATTTCACTGTCTCCCTGGGTAACATGTTAATTTAATTAACCTAAGAGTACACATGTTTATTTCACCTTCTTCCTAGGGTAGAGAAGCTTCAGGTGATGACCAGGCTTCAGAAACAATGTATTCTCAAAAACATTACATGATCTTCAAATAAACATCTACCTGAAGCAAGTTTGGTATTTTAGCGACAAGTTCCGCTGTTTTATCTCCAGGCGATGGTGAGCTCTTTCCTCGGTTATTGGTTGATTGATGCACTGTGGTTATTAAGGCTGCACATAACCTTTTCAACCACCAGACAGGAATAATATCTAGAATAGAGATTAGTGTAAACTGTTAGCATATATACGCTGAAATACACCTCTTGGTGTATATAACCTGTGTATGTATATATACGCTGAAAGAAATACAATATACCTCTCGGTGTACATAACCTGTGGAGGCATATTTAACATACGTGTAATTAAAATATTTTTATTTAGCTTTTCTGAAAAGAGTTAACAGTATAGATAATTTGGACAGAATGTTTGTGGTGACAATAGCGACAGGAATTTGCCAATAATAATTGTGGTAACAGTAGCGAGAAGAATGGCAGGTTCATAATAATAGTTACTGTAGCGACTGTTATTTGCTTGTTGGGTTGGATGGGAATTATTGTTAAGGTAGTTGAAATTGTGGTTGTAAATGTAGTTGAAGTTGGTGATAATGTGGTTGGATGTAACTAGTTAGTGATAGTGGTTGGAAATGTAACCAAAGTTAGTGATAGTGGTTGGAAATGTAACCAAAGCTAGTGATAGTGGTTGATAATGTAGCTGAAGTTAGTGATAGTGGTTGATAATGTAGCTGAAGTTAGTGATAGTGGTTGGAAATGTATCTGAAGTTATTGAAAGAGGTTGGAAATGTAACCAAAATTAGTGATAGTGGTTGGAAATGTATATGAAGTTATTGAAAGAGGTTGGAAATGTAACCAAAATTAGTGATATTGTTTGGAAATGTAACTGAAGTTAGTGATACTAGTTGGAAATATAGGTGACGTTAGTGATAGTAATTGTAAATGTAACTGAAGTTAGTGATGGTTGGAAATGTAACTGAAGTTACTGATAGTGGTTGAAAATGTAACTAAAATTAGTGATAGTGGTTGGAAATGTAACTGGGGTTAGTAATGGTATTTATAAATATAACTGAGGTTAGTGATAGTGATTTTAAAGTGTATCAAAAACCGACCAACCAACACTATCTTCTCCACGACACCAATCAGAAATTTAATCATAAGCTTCTTCCTTCTTGTCCTCTGAATCTGTAGTAGTGAATTCCTTGAGCAAAAATGTTGTTTTATCAAGCAAATATCTTCTAAACTTCAGTATCTTCATCACTTCATAAGAGACTACAGATGCTGTGTATGTAACATCTTCAACTCACCCAGACATGATACCGCCGAGAGAAGATACAGTCCTCCCTATTAACTCCGTTGTTAAACACGTCTCTAGCATCTTTTCCAATACCACATTAAAAGCAGCTACCTCCACATCCACCACCATCAAAGACATCACCAGTAAGGGACACCACGAGGTTCAGTCCTCTGCAGGGGTGTACGTAATGCCTTTTGCCACGACTGCAACCACTTATACGTGCGCGAGACATCCAGAGACCTCCGAACACGTATTTCAGAACACCAATTCGCTAGCAGAATAAACAACTTGAGGAACACCTTTTTTTTACACCGAAACACCCACAATCATTTACTTAAGTTCAGAGACATAAGACTCATCGCCAGAGAAGACAGTGTCGCAGGAATCTTGACTCATCTTTATATCCAGTAGTTTCAACCAGAACAACGGCTTTTACAATATAGCTGAACCTCTTGCCAAGAAACTTCATCGTTATCTTACATAGCAACATAATTACTGGGCCATGCCGGGCAGGTCCTCCTCATATCCTACCTCGTCGCAGCTTCAACAATCCTCACCTGACTCTTCACGTCACTGTGATTCCTATATATATTCACATACTCTCTACTCAGGTAGTTTCCCCTCAAGGGAGGTTCATTGACGCTGATGAGGAGCTCTTGATCTAGGGAATTGGATCTGTGCTCCGGTTTCCTGAATTGAGCCTGAATACTTTCCATTCCCCCTCCCCTCCCCACATGCGCTGTATAATCTGCTCAGGTAGATCTGTTTGAAACCTGATCAAGTCCACTGTGTGGGCGAAACGTAGTCAATGAAGGATCGCATTATACTACATTTGTTTATTTTTCCATCGTGTAGGTATTTTATACCATTTATCTCCACACATAAATCTTGATAGGTGACTTGAAATAATGTTGATAGTGTTATTAGTATAGTGTAAATATACAGTAGGAAGGTATATTGTAGTTATAGATAGTTTAGTTAGTATCTTTAATAGATAGTGTTGTCTTTTTGCAGTAAACACCAGCGGGTCCCCATCTTTAATTAAAGTGGTAACACGTTCCGCTCACACTCAGAGGTTCTGGGTTCAATTAAGGTACATCAAGTCGTATGGGCAAGTCTTGTTACACCTGCTGCTCCTGTTCAGTTCGCAGTAAATAGATACCTGGGAGGTTGTCGACGTTGTGGGTCGCATCGTGACAAAGAGTACTAAAGTACCCCAGTGGAAGTGTAAACATTCTAACTTTCTTGGGTTATCGTACCTGGAAGCCTTTCTTTAGGGGGATCACTGCCCCCGCGGTCCGGTCCTAGACCAGGATCACTGCCCCTGCGGTCCGGTCCTAGACCAAGATCACTAACCCTGCGGTCCGGTCCTAGACCAGGCCTCCCAGTTGCTGACCTGAGCATGACCTTGGGTTAATAATACAGAGAAAGTCTTCTGTGTTTTTGAGATCGTTGATACTAGAGGCCGTCTCGGCTGATGCTGTACGGGATGAGTGTAATGAGTTGGGGAAATTCTTTGTAAGTGTAACATAGTTATTTATATTTGTTTTGGATATTTGGTATGCTCGTTGTTGAGTTCGTTTCTGTGGAGAAGAATTTGTTGAATTCTGTAGTGCCAGAAGCTAAGGGAATGGTGTTCCATTGTGTTTGGTCTGGTGTGGGGATTTGGGAAATAGTTCTCTTGGATTTTCATGTAGCCTTTAGCTTACTGGGATTCTGTTTTTTTCATAGGAGATGTGTTTGGGCATTGTGTTGGTTATTCTCCGGGAATTTTGCCGTGTCTAAACTTATTTCAACTCTCATGCTTTTCGGCATTTGATCAAAATAAACTTTTGATATACCTTTGATGATTTTCAAGAGTTTTATATTCCCTGGCCTTGGGCCAGGTTTGTATTGTGCTACGTTATTTAGTAATTTTACAGAGATTTACTGTATAAATAATACCTGTAATAATAATTTTATTTCAAATCATTATACGTAAGGTACAAGTCAGTCAAACGCACATAAGCCGGAAATGCTGTGCATACTTATCAATAATGGGTATATAGTAAGTATAGCTTTTTTTCTGTGTATTGTAAAATGGTCCAGTCTTCACGGCACACGTGGTGTGTTAGCTTGTCTGTGAGAGAAACCCTTTGTTATAAGATGAGTGAGTGTGTGGGTATCAAGACAGGTGAAGGCGTGATAGCTGGTGGACAGCACCATGGTGGACCATGGCAGCACCCGCCTCTGGCTTACTCGTGCTGAACTCTGAGTCACTCACACGTGACTACGTCTGACCTTGGGCTTTCTCCTCACCTCTTCACCTGATGTGTCTTCTGGCTTTCTTTCCTTCTCTCTCTCCTTGCGACCTCTTGACTTTTCTTTCCAAACTGTAGATTTGTTGTGAATTGTTCCAGTCATGGTATTGTGACTTTAGTTGGACAGTAATAAGTGTACAGATGTTGGTAGAAAGGAGGAAACCTAGGTCTCTGGCCGTGTAGGGCAAGGTTAACAGGTGTTTAGACCTGTTATGCCTTACTACTTAGTGTAACATTCTTTGGTTTATCATCTTCGTGTTCTTTTCCATGTATGCATTTATTTACATAGCCGTATTCAACTAATTGAGTTTGTAACTGTTGAGCTCCAACCTTTGGCCCCGTATCATAATTTTCTGTTAATGTGCTTGATGTCTCATCCAGAAATGGTTATACATAGTATCTAATGTGTCCTGGGAGTAGTAATGTCTGAGGATCTCACTTTCAAGGATCACAACAGTGCCACGATCGCACGTGCAAAGAAAATGATAGGATGGATAATGAGAACTTGCAAAACGAGAGATGCCAAGCCCATGATGATCCTTTTCAAATCACTTGTTCTCTCTAGGCTGGAATACTGCTGTACATTAACATCTCCATTCAAAGCAGGTGAAATCGCAGATCTAGAGAGTGTACAGAGATCCTTTACTGCACGTATAAGTTCTGTCAAGCACCTTAACTACTGGGAACGCTTGGAAGCAATTGACTTGTACTCGTTGGAACGCAGGAGGGAGAGATATATCATAATCTACACTTGGAAAATCTTGGAAGGAATGGTCCCAAATCTGCACACAGAAATCACTCCCTACGAAAGTAAAAGACTGGGCAGGCGATGCAAAATGCCCCCAATAAAAAGTAGGGGCGCCATTGGTACACTAAGAGAAAACACCATAAGTGTCCGGGGCCCAAAACTGTTCAACAGCCTCCCATCAAGTATTAGGGGAATTGCCAATAAACCCCTGGCTGCCTTCAAGAGAGAGCTGGACAGATACCTAAAGTCAGTGCCGGATCAGCCGGGCTGTGGCTCGTACGTTGGACTGCGTGCGGCCAGCAGTAACAGCCTAGTTGATCAGGCCCTGATCCATCGGGAGGCCTGGTCATGGACCGGGCCGCGGGGGCGTTGATCCCCGGAATAACCTCCAGGTAACCTCCCTTACTTCATTCCATTTTTTCCCCGTCATTCAGTTTACAGGCTAAAATCTTTTATGATCTCAGCTAATTAAAAACAAATAACCTATGTTAAGTACGTTACTACCTGATGAGCCTGGCCCATAGCTAGGTTCTGGGAGTAGAAAGATTCGAAACTCATGACTCTACAACATGCTCAACATCTCCAGTTCCCTATCACCCAAAAACCGAAGGAATATCCTTAGTTTTGTATGATTCAGCTTAGTGTTCAACTTCCATGTTCCCACCATGTTTTATTTTTCTGGAATTGGTCGTAACCATGCCTCGTCTTGTTCTACACTCTTCCAGAGACGTGAGGCCAACTTTCTCCATAATTTTTATACCTCGCTTCAGCCTGGTAGTTAATTTTCTTACTTTCTTTAGTTCCTGTTTGTTTTGCTAGATTAGGGCTTCACGCTTGTGCTACATGCTCAGAATTTGTCCTGCATATTTGCCAGTGTGTACGTGTGTGTGTGTGTGTGTGTGTGTGTGTGTGTGTGTGTGTGTGTGTGTGTGTGTGTGTGTGTGTACTCACCTAGTTGAGGTTGCAGCTGTCGAGTCCAAGCTCCTGGCCCCGCCTCTTCACACACACACACACACACTGTGTGTGTGTGTGTGTGTGTGTGTGTGTTAAAATCTTCATCGACTTTAAAGCGTCATTCCTGCCCCTGTTAGAACTAATATCCCTTGTGTGTGTGTGTGTGTGTGTGTGTGTGTGTGTGTGTGTGTGTGTGTGTGTGTGTGGTGTGTGTGGTGTGTGTGTGTGTGTGTGTGATACACTTGGCCTGGTGGTGTTTTTTATATGCGCGTGCACATGCTGACTAATGTGCTTCCGGGGGGCAGTTTATGGCTCTTGATAAGCCTCTTGAACTATATTTACTGGTATCGCTCAATCATGTTTTCCTAGGCCTTGCCGTATCTAATCCTGACTATATAAAGTTTCCCTCCATCCTTTCCCCATCTAACTCGTTGCTCTTCTTTACCATCCTAAAACTAAAGAAGTGTTTCCCATCGCCCCTGTGGCTCATTTGTACTCCAAATTTCCGTCTGTCTCCTTTTGTCCCTTTCCTTTAGCCCTCTTTTCCTTGGGCGTTAGATTTTATTCCTTTAATTAATGTCTTGCCGTAGTGCATCCTCCTCTCTTAGGGGAAGAATAGAGATTCTTGATAATATACACATGAGATATACGTGAGGGCCCAGTCACAGATATACACATTACGTACCTAACAGTGTACTGGAGTGAGAAATTTGGAAGTGTACAATAGGCGATGTGAAAAGCAGGGGCGCCATTGGCTCAGTGAGAGAAGTGTCAACACCCGTGGTCCTAATGTTGTGTGACTGGTGTAACAGTTGTTGGTTTTTGACTTGGCCAGGAGAGACTACAAGGAACGCCATCTGTGGAGGTGATTCTTACTTTTCCAGGCTAGTTACCTAACGTTTGCCTCCTCTATTCTTTAGGGTTTCAGTTCTTTTCTTTGACATTTTCTTTTTATTCGGTGGCTGTGATGAGAGAAATTGCTTCACCTACAAAGATATATACAGTGGTGTGTATCTCTTAGTGTTATACACTGAGAGTTAACTTTATTCTCTATTTTAAGGATTAAATTATTTTTGACTGGTGGTGTACAGGTTACTTAACGGCTCTTGTGTAGTCGATAGGCTTTAAACACCATTAACCAACAGCTGCCACATCCAGTCCATGTACGCATTCCTATCTGCCTTGGGTTACTTCAGTTTAGCTACATATTTCATGAAGGTAGAAATTACTGTGACTTCTCAGTGAGAGCTTTATCGTGACACTCCGCTTATTCTAAACGTGGCATGTTTTAATGTGACATCCCTCTGTAGATTTAGTAACCTAGTGTTTTGTTTTTCTGAGTTTATTTATCTGACTTGGTTAGCCGAGAACGTGAGTGAACCTGAACACTTAAATAAATTTCCGACGTAACTCCTTATGAGTTGTAGCGTCAACGTTGTGGAAGATGTATCGTCGAAGTCACGGGAATGTGTGTACATCATTAGACTTGTAGTAGGAATAAACTCAGTCAAGCTTCACCATCTTCTTCTACATCTACCGACTCTTATCTCGAGGGCCATCAAGAACAGACATATCCTATCAGACATAGACAGAGTTGTAAACCATAGCACTGTATCATCCTTTACAGATGATACTAGGATCTGCATGAGTGTCATCCACTGAGGACACGCCAATCTCCAAGAAGATATAAACCAAGTTTTCCAGTGGGCAACAGAGAACAATATGATGTTCAATGAAGACAAATTCCAACTACTCAGTTATGGAAAACTGGAGGAAATGATAACTAGAACTGAGTATACTACAAACTAATCAAACAATTGAGCGGAAAAGTAATGTGAAGGACCTGGGAGTGGTAATGTCCAAAGACCTCACCTTCAAGGATTACAATGCCACTATCACATCTGCGAGGAAACTGATAGGATGGATAATGAGAACATTAAAGACAAGAGATGCCAAACCATTGATGATCCTTTTTAAATCACTTGTTCTCTCTAGGCTGGAATACTTCTGTACATTAACATCCCCATACTGGGAGCGCCTGGAAGCACTTGACTTGTACTCACTAGAGCGCAGGAGAGAGATACATCATGATCTACACCTGGAAAATCCTGGAGGGACTGGTCCCTAATATGCACACAGAAATCACTCCCTACGAAAGCAAAAGACTTGGCAGGCGATGCAACATACCCCCAGTGAAAAGTAGGGGCGCCACTGGTACACTAAGAGAAAACACAATAAGTTTCCGGGACCCAAGACTGTTCAACGGCTTCCCACCAGCCATAAGGGGCATTACCAATAGACCCCTGATTGTCTTCAAGAGGGAGCTGGACAGATACCTGAAGTCAGTGTCGGATCACCCTAGCTGTGGTTCGTACGTTGGACTACGTGCTACCAACAGTAACAGCTCGGTTGATCAGGCCCTGATCCACCGGGAGGCCTGGTCGTGGACCGGGCCGTGGGGCCGTTGATCCTTGGAATACCCTCCAGGTAGCAAAAGATAGACTCATCTAGAGTGTTGTCTCGGCTTATCTGTAAATTACCCGTAGTCGCTTCCTAGGAGTCACCGTGCCTGCCACCGTATCCCAGAACACACTTCCAGCTGAGGGCCTGATTGATAAGACTGTTGGTGTTCGCCTCCCGCAGTGTGTATATATATTAAAAAAGCTTCGATACATCTGGCAACTAGATGACATAGAAAAACTTCATATGTTCAAATTTGAACATTTTTTTCATTCGTCATCCCGTCAAGGGAGACACGTTGCTTCAAGTGAAGCAATTGTGCCTAGACGATGGATGCCAGTCAGGTTTGATTGGTATCCATTCTCTAGGTACTGTACAACCTCTACGGATTTAGCGCTTTTGCTGCTGCTGCTAATAATAATAATAATAATAATAATAGTGTTTGCTATCACTGCCTCCTGATCTTCTAGTTGATAAATGAGTCTCTGCTGGTGGACTAGGTCAGATGCTTTCCTGCAGTCCTCCAATATTTTATACATCCATGTCTCATGCCGTATTTCTGTCAACTCAGCAGGTTCACATGACAACACTTTCTATTCCTAGGCATTACCCATACGAATGTAGCGCTTCAATGATCTTATAAATGCAGTCAAGCATCTAAAATATTGGGAACGTTTTAAGTCCCTCTTATCTGTAATCCAAGAAATGTAGGCGAGAAAGATGCATTTTAATTTACTCCTGGAAAATTCTGTCTCTACATAAATCACTGGATGAAAATGAAAGGCTTGACGGACGAGGTAAAATTCCCCCAGTAAAAAGCAGGAGTGCCATAAATACACTAAGAGAAAACCCAGTAAAAAGCAGGAGTGCCATAAATACACTAAGAGAAAACCCAGTAAAAAGCAGGGGTGCCATGAATATAGTAAGAGAGAACCTAGTAAAAAGCAGGGGTGCCATGAACACACTAAGAGAGAACCCAGTAAAAGCAGGGGTGCCATGAACACACTAAGAGAAAACCCAGTAAAAAGCAAGGGTGCCATGAGTACACTAAGAGTACACCCAGGAAAAAGCAAGGGTGCCATGAATACACTAAGAGTACACGTACAAGTAAACCAAGTCCTAACAGATATAAGCTGGGAAGATATACTAAGCAACACAGACCTCAGCTTATGCCTAGAACAGATTAACTTGGTGGCACTCGATGTATGCACAAGGCTTATTCCTCTAAGAAAAAGGAGGAGTAGATGTAAAATAGAAAGAGACAGGCGCTGTCTTTACAGGCGACGGAAAAGAATAACAGAGCGGCTAAAAGAGGTCAATCTATCTGAAATGCGTAGGGAGACACTGGTCAGAGAAATAGCAAACATCGAACTTAAGCTAAAGGAATCTTATAGGAGTCAGGAATCGCGGGAAGAACTAAAAACCATAAATGAAATCGAAAGAAACCCAAAGTATTTCTTCTCCTATGCCAAATCAAAGTCGAGAACAACGTCCAGTATTGGGCCCTTACTTAAACAAGATGGGTCCTACACAGATGACAGCAAGGAAATGAGTGAGCTACTCAAGTCCCAATATGACTCAGTTTTTAGCAAGCCACTAACCAGACTGAGAGTCGAAGATCAAAATGAATTTTTTATGAGAGAGCCACAGAATTTGGTTAACACAAGCCTATCTGATGTTATCCTGACGCCAAATGACTTCGAACAGGCGATAAATGACATGCCCATGCACTCTGCCCCAGGGCCAGACTCATGGAACTCCGTGTTCATCAAGAACTGCAAGAAGCTCCTATCACGAGCCTTTACCATCCTATGGAGAGGGAGCATGGACACGGGGGTCGTCCCACAGTTACTAAAAACAACAGACATAGCCCCACTCCATAAAGGGGGCAGTAAAGCAACAGCAAAGAACTACAGACCGATAGCACTAACATCCCATATCATAAAAATCTTTGAAAGAGTCCTAAGAAGCAAGATCACCACCCATCTAGAAACCCATCAGTTACACAACCCAGGGCAACATGGGTTTAGAACAGGCCGCTCCTGTCTGTCTCAACTATTGGATCACTACGACAAGGTCCTAAATGCACTAGAAGACAAAAAGAATGCAGATGTAATATATACAGACTTTGCAAAAGCCTTCGACAAGTGTGACCATGGCGTAATAGCGCACAAAATGCGTGCTAAAGGAATAACAGGAAAAGTCGGTCGATGGATCTATAATTTCCTCACTAACAGAACACAGAGAGTAGTCGTCAACAGAGTAAAGTCCGAGGCAGGCACGGTGAAAAGCTCTGTTCCACAAGGCACAGTACTCGCTCCCATCTTGTTCCTCATCCTCATATCTGACATAGACAAGGATGTCAGCCACAGCACCGTGTCTTCCTTTGCAGATGACACCCGAATCTGCATGACAGTGTCTTCCATTGCAGACACTGCAAGGCTCCAAGCGGACATCAACCAAATCTTTCAGTGGGCTGCAGAAAACAATATGAAGTTCAACGATGAGAAATTTCAATTACTCAGATATGGTAAACACGAGGAAATTAAATCTTCATCAGAGTACAAAACAAATTCTGGCCACAAAATAGAGCGAAACACCAACGTCAAAGACCTGGGAGTGATCATGTCGGAGGATCTCACCTTCAAGGACCATAACATTGTATCGATCGCATCTGCTAGAAAAATGACAGGATGGATAATGAGAACCTTCAAAACGAGGGATGCCAAGCCCATGATGACACTCTTCAGGTCACTTGTTCTATCTAGGCTGGAATATTGCTGCACACTAACAGCACCTTTCAAGGCAGGTGAAATTGCTGACCTAGAAAATGTACAGAGAACCTTCACGGCGCGCATAACGGAGATAAAACACCTCAATTACTGGGAGCGCTTGAGGTTCCTGAACCTGTATTCCCTGGAAAGCAGGCGGGAGAGATACATGATTATATACACCTGGAAAATCCTACAGGGACTAGTACCGAACTTGCACACGAAAATCACTCACTACGAAAGCAAAAGACTTGGCAGACGATGCAACATCCCCCCAATGAAAAGCAGGGGTGTCACTAGCACGTTAAGAGACCATACAATAAGTGTCAGGGGCCCGAGACTGTTCAACTGCCTCCCAGCATACATAAGGGGGATTACCAACAGACCCCTGGCAGTCTTCAAGCTGGCACTGGACAAGCACCTAAAGTCGGTTCCTGACCAGCCGGGCTGTGGCTCGTACGTTGGTTTGCGTGCAGCCAGCAGCAACAGCCTGTGATCAGGCTCTGATCCATCAGGAGGCCTGGTCACAGACCGGGCCGCGGGGGCGTTGACCCCCGGAACTCTCTCCAGGTAAACTCCAGGTAAACACCCAGTAAAAAGCAAGGGTGCCATGAATACACTAAGAGTACACGCAGTAAAAAGCAAGGGTGCCATGAATACACTAAGAGTACACTTAGTAAAAAGCAAGGGTGCCATGAATACACTAAGAGTGGTTATCTGGAGGTTATTCCGGGGATCAACGCCCCCGCGGCCCGGCCCATGACCAGGCCTCCCGATGGATCAGGGCCTGATCAACTAGGCTGTTACTGCTGGCAGCACGCAGTCCGACGTACGAGCCACAGCCCGGCTGATCCGGCACCCAGTAAAAAGCAGGGGTGCCATGAGTACACTAAGAAACCAGTAAGTGTAAGATGTTCAAGAGTTTTCAACTCCCTTTTTCCATTCATAAGGTAAATAAATTACCAACAGACCCCTGGATGTCTTCAAGAGGGAATTTGGTAAGTCCTTGAAGTCACTTCCGGGTCAGCCGGGCTGTGGTGCATATGTCGGACTGTGCGTGACAAGCATCAACAGTTTGGTTAATCAGGCCATCCATCAGGAGACCTGGTCTGTGCTCGGGCCGCGGGGGCATTGACTCACAAAACCATTTCCAGGTAACCTCCACATAATCCTTGACACCACGCTGGTTATCTCTACTTAAAAGTCTCTCCACTTTCAGTGTTGCAACACATACTTCCTGGCTATCTTCTCCAGAACTTCGGATATTATGTATATACTTAAGAGATATTAACCCGTAGTTCAGTGCCGCCTGTCCATTCCCTGCTTGACTATAAGATCCATATTAGCAACTTCTTAGTTTTGTAGAATGTGTGCTGTGGCTAGCAGGATATTGAGAGCACTTTACTCACACAATGACTGCATTCTTTCTCTCCTTACCCATAGAGATATTGTCTCTGGTCTCTCTTGTGCTGATTTTCCCTGGTTCCTGATGTGCATTCTTGTTTCCTGCTCTCATCTCCCTCTCTATAACCTCCCTTAAATCTTCTGTTTAATTCCTCGTTTATCTGCTTAGCTTTCATATGTGCTCCTTCCTTCTACAACCTTGATTTACACTTTGTCTCTCACAGCCAATTTGGAACCGAAAGATTGTTCGCTCCTAATGGTTCTCTTCATCTTTCACTCATGATTGTTCACTCTTAATGTCTCCTCACCTCTCATTGATGTGTCTTTTACATGGTGGGTCAAGAAGTTTTTCATTAATTTCTTTATTATCATATTTGCTCTGCAGGTTTTCATCCTCGCCGTCCACTTCTCAGTTATCTCCCATCATCAGCGGTTTCGATTTTGTCCTGCCAGAGTTTTATCTCACCCTATCACTACAGGGTAGATGGGGCCATTGGTGTGTGTGTGCAGCAGTGTCTGGTCATTCTCTCCCTCCGTCTCTCTATCTCTGTCTCTGTCTCTCTCTTTCTCTGTCTGTCTCTGTCTCTGTCTCTCTCTCTCTCTCTCTCTCTCTCTCTCTCTCTCTCTCTTTCTCTCTCTCTCTCTCTCTCTCTCTCTCTCTCTCTCTCTCTCTCTCTCTCTCTCTCTCTCTCTCTCTCTCTCTCTCTCTCTCTCTCTCTCTCTTTCTCTCCTTTCTCTCTCTCTCTCTCTCCTCTCTCTCTCTCTCTCTCTCTCTCTCTCTCTCTCCTCTCTCTCTCTCTCTCTCTTTTCTCCTCTCTCCTTTATCAGCACTGCTAGCAACATCGTAAGCCCATGAAAGGATGCCGGTTGGTGGGTAGGCCTACAGCCTGGCCCTGGCCCTTGTCTGCTACCTAGAGTTGTCACTTGTTTATTTTGGGAGTGAAAGTGGTAGCGGGAGACTGAGGGAGAGTGAGAGGGAAAGGCGGAGTGGGAATGGGAGGAAGTAGAGAGGAAAAAAGCTCAGCCTTATTGAGATGTTTAAATTCATTATTCATGACCACGTTTGGCTGACAGAGAGGGACACAGTTAAGAAATCTTTACTTAGTGCTTCAAGACACTCATTAGAGTAGCTATTCACCATATATATGTACGAACAGTATATATATGTGATCATCAAGTAAAACACACAACCATTCTGAAAATGTTGAGGAATTCTTCAAAATCTCGAACCACGCTGATAATGTTTAGGTATTCTCCAATATCTCGATCTGAAACTAGTCGAGCTATGAGGCGAGACTGAGACTACGAGGACTCATCTCGCTGGACGAACGAAGCTTAAAGGGAAACCGGCCCTTGGGGAAGATAATCCCCAAAAACCACTTAACAGATAACAGAACAAATAATCAGAGGCTCTATCAGTTCAGTATGTCAGTGTGTACAAATCAAAGTATATATACACTAACAGCTCCTTTCAACACAGAGAAACGTATAAATTCAGCATGCATCTAAATTATTAGGATTTCCTGAGAATAATTCTCTTTGGCCTGAAATTTTATTATCATTCTTTGTACCTTATATATATAATCTCCCATTGGGCCACATTAAACTGCATCTGCCAATTTTCCGTATACAACATGAACCAGTTATGGGTGTAGAGTCGTTAGTTTTCTTGGGAATGTCACTTAAGATCAAGTGATAACATCTTTGTGTATACACCTGTTGTGTACCAAGTGTTGATTCCAAGGGTCATCGCCCCCGCTGCCCGGTTATAACATCGCTCATACGTTGCTCGTTCCAGATGAACTCCTTGTCGTAACGACACTGGTGCTTTGTTTTTGTTTAATTGTTGCTTTTCTATCGTTTTCACGTCATTGTGAAATTACAAAGAGGTAATCACACACACACACACACACACACACACACACACACACACACACACACACACACACACACACACACACACACACACACACACACACACACTCACACACACACACACACACACACACACACACACACACACACACACACACACACACACACACACACACACACACACACACACACACACACTGTTGGTGAGGTCTTATATCAGAGGCAGATCTCCAGTGGGGGTCTTGAGGCAGGAGATTGTTGGTCTTCACGTACTAATCTTTCTTTCCTCTCGTCTCCCTGTTTTCTCCACCTCTACTTGTGTCTTTTTTTTCCCCCAGTCCTCTTTTGTCACCCAAGAGGAGGTGACTGATGACCAAAGAACTCGGAGATCAAATGGGGACTAGAGACCAAAGAAGATCCAGGGGAACTAGTGACCAAAGAACTGGCAACCAGGAAGGAACTGGTGACAAAAGAACTGTAGACTAAAAAGAGCCGGAAACCAAGAAGGAAGTGATGACAATAGAAGTGTAGACCAAGGGGACTCAGCAGGAAGAAAAATGCGTGAACACTGGAGAAGTTCAAAAGTCCGTGGAAATGAAAAATGCGTGAACACGGGAGAAGTGCAAAAGTCCGTGGAAATGTTGAGAACCGTTTTTCAAGATACACTTGATAATATTGGATGGTGGCTGGAGGTGGACGGGACGGGAGACTAGTAGGTCCATTTATTGTGTGGTGTCTTCCTCTCGTTAGGGGGGGGGGTTGCTTGATGCCGGTGAGAGGCTCTTGATCCAAGGAATTGAACCCTATCTTTCCTTGAATAGAACATGATTACCTCCCATTCCACCAGCAGCTGTATGAGCCTTTGACGTTTAGCGCTTTCCTTACCTGGAGGTTATTCCGGGGATCAACGCCCCCGCGGCCCGGTCCATGACCAGGCCTCCCGATGGATCAGGGCCTGATCAACTAGGCTGTTACTGCTGGCCGCACGCAGTCCAACGTACGAGCCACAGCCCGGCTGATCCGGCACTGACCTTAGGTATCTGTCCAGCTCTCTCTTGAAGGCAGCCAGGGGTATTGAATGTAATAATAATAATGTGTGGTATGTATTCGCCTAGCTGTGATTGCAAGGGTCAAGTCAAGTTGAAATTTCTGAATATGTACGTACTCTTGATCTTCATATGGTGACGTTACTGGGTTCTGGCTTCTTGGGTTCGGTTATAAATACTTCTGAAACTGTGTATGAAGTTTTCTTCTGCCACTTTATTCAGCTCATCCCGCTTTACTAAAACCCAGAGACTGAAGTATTTGTTTTTTTACATTCCATGTGAGTCATTGTGATTTTAGCTTCCGTCTTTGTCCTTTTGCCTCCCCTACCATCCCCTCTTATTTCAGTCTCTCATCCCTTCTCCTGAGTCCTCTTAAGTATCTTATACGTCGTTATATTATGCTCATTAATACTTCTCTCTTCTCAGGTCATGAAGATCAGTTCCTTTAGTCTTTCCTACATGTCTTTTCTCCCTTTTTTTGTGTGCTACAGGTACCAATTATTTTTATACTACATCTACCAATTATTAATAATATAGACTAATGTAGTCAGTGGCTCTCGGTAGTGTTCTATAATTAGTTTCTGGTCATGGTCTGGTCCATGGCCATGAGTAGATTCATCTTTTAGCATTCTTGTGGATACAGAGCAGAGGTCCAGTCTCAGCTCCTGGCCCTCTGTTAATACACGAACTCCCCAGTGTTGGAATGTCACAACACCAGGGTTGTACACTTGTGCTGTGATCATAACAATGGAGTTTCGTGACCAGGGTGGCGGGGCCTGATAATCAACAATGCAGGTGATGTGTAGCAACAGCATAAATAATCAGGCTGTCAGTCAAGGGTTGTGGAAATAAAGAGCTGCAGTATCCGACCTGACCCTCTTAAGCCATCGGTGAGGGCCTAATAATACGGCCAGAGCCACCTCCGTATCCGCCTGTATTTATGGGGCGGACGTGCTCTAATTTACCAATCCTCTCTACAATTTTCACCACTATTTTTTCTGTAGTAATTGTTGCAAATGTTTGTATGCACTTGTGTGTGTGTGTGTGTAATGTCACTGACTGGTGATTGCGGGGGTGGAGATATAGCTTCTGGCCCCGCCTTCAAAACTACCTTGCTCTGCATCACTGACTTCTGTCCTCTTGGGTCTTAACATATCTACTCTTGAAGCTATATTGAGTTTGCATCCACCACTACCTCATCTAAGTCATTCCACTTTTCAACCACCTTAAGACTAAAGAAATACATCTTATGGCTAATCAGTTTCTTCAGACCTCCCGTGTCTCCTTGACCTCGACTTTTCAACACCCTTCATGCATACCTTTGCCTTTGAAAGCTTTCGAGAGTTTTCCCAACTCGCAACTCGATCCAGGGGCGAGCTTGTCTGGTGCTTGCCTAATTAACCAGGCTGTGCATAAAATTTATTACCTTTACAAAGCCCTAGTTACATTCAGTACTATGGGCAGATGTATTCAATTATGCTATAAAAAAAATTCCATCATGTAAGCTGCGACGAGTCTGTGACTATTATTGTAGATTATTATCATTATTATTTCCATAGCGAAGAGTCAGACCTATAGAGGAGTGGGAGACAACCCGGTTCCATCCAAGGAAGCGGGAAACAGCTCCAATTACTTGGATCAAGACCCCTCACCAGCATCGAGGTCTATTCTAGGAAAAAAAGTTGAAATAGCCAAATCTGAGTAAATTATAATTCATTTCACTCACTACTGGAGAGTAAATATGCAAATATTTTCCAGTACTTTACTCTGATTCATCATAATTCCAATTAGATGTATATTTTGAATACTAGAATGATCTTATAATTACTCTTAAGTACACTATATCTTTATTGATATACTGAGCCAATGTCTGCAGCACATTTGGCATACAATATATGTTTCACAATTTAAATTATTATTATCATTTTTACCTCAGCCATCACTCACCGAGGCAGGGTGACCTAAAATAGGTCATTCAATCACTGTCTTGCTAGAAGTGTGCTGACATCACTGTTCAGATGCAGCATCCCCATCCATTCTTCAGAGTGCATGTACTGTATAATGGGGGGGGGGGATTACCAACAGACTCCTGGCTTTCTTCAAGAGGGAACTCGATAAATTCTTCAAATCAGTGCTTGATCAGCCAGTCTGTGGTGCATGCATTTGATTACGTGCGGCGGGCACCAACAGTCTGATCGATAAGGCCAGCAACCAGGAAGACTGGTCTGGGAACGGACCGTGGGGGCGGTGATCTGAAGTATCTACAGGTAACCTATAGATTGAACCTGGCCCTTTAATTTAGTTTGCACCTGCATCCAAGCTAACATCAGCCAAGTCTGGGTTACTGACGACGATATGATGTTTACTGAAGAGAAATATCGCTTACTACGTTATGGAAAGATTGAGGAAATAAAAATAGGATGGGAGTATAAGACAGACTAGTACCAGTCAGTAGAGAAAGTGATGTCAGAAGATCTCACGTTCAAGAAGCACAACAGCATTGTTATTGAAACTGCGAGGAAAATGACAAGGTGCCTAACTAGAACTTTTAGAACAAGAGATACAAAGCCAATGATACACTTCAGGTCATACGTTCTCTCCAGGGTAAAATATGGCTGTGTACTAACAGCCCCCTTCAAGGCAGGCGAAATTGCAGAACTGGAAAATGTACAGAGAACCTTCACAGCTCATACCTGGAGTTTACCTGGAGAGAGTTCCGGGGGTCAACGCCCCCGCGGCCCGGTCTGAGACCAGGCCTCCTGGTGGATCAGAGCCTGATCAACCAGGCTGTTGCTGCTGGCTGCACGCAAACCAACATACGAGCCACAGCCCGGCTGATCCGGAACTGACTTTAGGTGCTTGTCCAGTGCCAGCTTGAAGACTGCCAGGGGTCTGTTGGTAATCCCCCTTATGTGTGCTGGGAGGCAGTTGAACAGTCTCGGGCCCCTGACACTTAATGTATGGTCTCTTAACGTGCTAGTGACACCCCTGCTTTTCATTGGGGGGATGGTGCATCGTCTGCCAAGTCTTTTGCTTTCGTAGTGGGTGATTTTCGTGTGCAAGTTCGGTACTAGTCCCTCTAGGATTTTCCAGGTGTATATAATCATGTATCTCTCCCTCCTGCGTTCCAGGGAATACAGGTTTAGGAACCTCAAGCGCTCCCAATAATTGAGGTGTTTTATCTCCGTTATGCGCGCCGTGAAAGTTCTCTGTACATTTTCTAGGTCGGCAATTTCACCTGCCTTGAAAGGTGCTGTTAGTGTGCAGCAATATTCCAGCCTAGATAGAACAAGTGACCTGAGAGTGTCATCATGGCTTGGCCCTCCCTAGTTTTGAAGGTTCTCATTATCCATCCTGTCATTTTTCTAGCAGATGCGATTGATACAATGTTATGGTCCTTGAAGGTGAGATCCTCCGACATGATCACTCCCAGGTTCTTGACGTTGGTGTTTCGCTCTATTTTGTGGCCAGAATTTGTTTTGTACTCTGATGAAGATTTAATTTCCTCATGTTTACCATATCTGAGTAATTGAAATTTCTCATCGTTGAATTCATATTGTTTTCTGCAGCCCACTGAAAGATTTGGTTGATGTCTGCCTGGAGCTTTGCAGTGTCTGCAATGGAAGACACTGTCATGCAGATTCGGGTGTCATCTGCAAAGGAAGACACGGTGCTGTGGCTGACATCCTTGTCTATGTCGGATATAAGGATGAGGAACAAGATGGGAGCGAGTACTGTGCCTTGTGGAACAGAGCTTTTCACCGTAGCTGCCTCGGACTTTACTCTGTTGACGACTACTCTCTGTGTTCTGTTAGTGAGGAAATTATAGATCCATCGACCGACTTTTCCTGTTATTCCTTTAGCACGCATTTTGTGCGCTATTACGCCATGGTCACACTTGTCGAAGGCTTTTGCAAAGTCTGTATATATTACATCTGCATTCTTTTGTCTTCTAGTGCATTTAGGACCTTGTCGTAGTGGTCCAATAGTTGAGACAGACAGGAGCGACCTGTGTTCTAAAACCCATGTTGCCCTGGGTTGTGTAACTGATGGGTTTCTAGATGCGTGGTGATCTTGCTTCTTAGGACCCTTTCAAAGATTTTTATGATATGGGATGTTAGTGCTATTGGTCTGTAGTTCTTTGCTGTTGCTTTACTGCCCCCTTTGTGGAGTGGGGCTATGTCTGTTGTTTTTAGTAACTGTGGGACGACCCCCGTGTCCATGCTCCCTCTCCATAGGTTTGGAAAAGGCTCGTGATAGGGGTTTTCTTGCAGTTCTTGATGAACACAGAGTTCCATGAGTCTGGCCCTGGGGCGAGTGCATGGGCATGTCATTTATCGCCTGTTCAAAAGTCTTTTTGGCGTCAGGATAACATCGGATGGCTTGTTTTTAATCAAATTTTGTGGCTCTCTAAAAAATTCATTTGATCTTCGACTCTCAGTCTGGTTAGCGGCTTGCTAAAAACTGATTTCTTTATTGGGACTTGAGTAGCTCACTCATTTCCTTGTTGTCATCTGTGTAGGACCATCTTGTTTAAGTAGGGGCCCAATACTGGACGTTGTTCCGATTTTGATTTGGCATAGGAGAAGAAATACTTTGGGTTTCTTTCGATTTCATTTATGGCTTTTAGTTCTTCCCGCGATTCCTGACTCCTAAAGGATTCTTTTAGCTTAAGTTCGTGCTTGCTATTTCTCTGACCAGTGTCCCCCTACGCATTTCAGATATATTGACCTCTTTTAGCCGCTCTGTTATTTTTCCGTCGCCTGTAAAGGGAGCGCCTGTCTCTTTCTGTTTACATCACTTCCTCCTTTTTCTTAGAGGAATAAGCCTTGTGCTTTCATCGAGTGCTACCGAGTTAATCTGTTCTAGGGATAAGTTGGGGTCTGTGTTGCTTAGTATATCTTCCCAGCTTATATCGGTTAGGACTTGGTTTTCTTGGTCCCACTTTATGTTTTGTTATTGAAGTTGATTTGGTGAAAGCTCCCTCGTGACTAAAACTCATTATGTCGGTCTGGGGCTCCGCGCATACATGACTGAACCTCAATTATGTTGTGATCTGAGTTTTATTTTTTTGATATGGTGATATTCTTATAGATCATTTATGTTTGAAGATGAGTCTTAGTGTATTCTCCAGTTAGTAGGCTCTATTATTTGCTGGTTAAATTGATTTTGTGCAGGATTTAAAAGCTCGCGTGAGTGTGAGTTTTTCATCAGAGCTGCCTCCTGGTGTTATTATGCAACAATTTTATTTTGCTATATTCCTCCATTTTTAGGTGCCTTAAGTTGGGAAAAAACCCCAGGAGCAAGATGTTTGGGTGCAGGAGCTGGAAGGTTTTCCAAAACAGTGGTCAATTTTTAACAGCTGTTCCTGGAATTGCTGGGATGTTGCATCCGGAGGTTGTAGATATCACAATGACTAGGTTTGGGTTCTCGACCTTTACTGCTAAAACTTCCACTACATCATTTGAGGCATTTAGCAGTTCTGTGCAAACAAGTGGACTCTCAATGTACAGGCCAAACCCCCCCTTTTTTCCTGTTCCACTCTGTCACATCTGTATAGGTTGTAACCTGGGATCCATATTTCGTTGTCTAAGTGATCCTTTATGTGGGTCTCAGTGAAAAGCCGCGAACATTGCCTTTGCCTCTGCAAGCAGTCCACGGATGAAAGGTATTTTGTTGTTTGTTGCTGGCTTTAGACCTGTATATTGCAAAAAGAATGTTTTTCGGACTGGTTTGGGATTGTTTGGGATGGGGGGGGATTTTTTTTCCGCATTAGTATCTGTATCTGTTGGTTTGGAGTGGGGGCCATCGACTGTGGTTCCACTCCAGGAATGACTGGATTTGGTGTACGATTTCTGCCATTTCCTGCCATTTTTTTTCCTTCCTGGCACTAAAAAACCTCTCCCTCTTGAGTGGCTGTGGCTACCAGGTTTTCCCATGGCCTGGATGTTTTGTATCTTTTTGCCCCCTTTAGATGGTATGCCTGGCAATTTAAGTTATAGCACAGTCTTTCCTGTACTGAAGAGGTACACAGTTCAGGGTGAAAAAGCTTACAGGAAGGGAGTTTGCATTTTCCTGTTGTCATATGGGCATGGCATTTCCTAGGGTGGTCATAGTTGCACGTCCCATCTGTTTTTTCCAGTTTTCCCCATGCCAGCAGATACCGAGTGCATAGTATGTGCACAGGCTTGGTTTCCGTTTGCCTTGGGTTTCTGTGACTGTATTCCCTGTTGGTGCATGTTTCCCTGTCTTACTTCTATCCTCCCTAGCACCAACAATGGAGCTCCCACCATTTGTTTTTGGTAATATATCCTCACTATTGCTAGTGGAGTCTCTTGTTTGCTATTTCCTGCGGTATTTCTAGTTTGCAATATTGGTTTTATCTTATCTTTGACTACACTTGTTTCCCTACTATGGCTCCTGTCCCTATGCGGTCATTCATATGTATTCCTTCCTGCATATAGTTCCCGACTACCTGGACAAAATCTCCAGCTTCACCATTACTGTCTCCCAGGACAGCATCTCCAGCTTCCCCATTACTGTCTCCCAGGACAGCATCTCCAGCTTCACCATTACTGTCTCCCAGGACAGCACCTCCAGCTTCACCATTACTGTTTCCCAGGACAGCACCTCCAGCTTCCCCATTACTGTCTCCCAGGACAGCACTATCAGCCCCCCATTTACTGACTACCAGGACATCATCTCCAGCCTTACAGTTTCTGACTACATGGCCAGTATCAAGGGCAGTACCATTCAGCCCGGACTTTTTATGTTCCCATCTGTTGTAGAAAGCTTCCAAATTTACTAGGGACGACCCAAGTCCCTCGAACTGTACCCCCTAAGAACGTAGGCGAGAAGATTCTGGAGGGATTGATCCCAAATCTCCATACTTAAATTACATATGAACACAAGAGGCTTGGCAGACGGTGCAAAATACCTCCAGTGAAAAGCAGGGATGTGATGAGTACACTTAGAGAATTCAGTTGGGGGGATTACCAACAACCCCCGGCTGTCATCAAGAGGGGACCAGACAGGCTCCTCAAGTCAGTTCCTGATCAGCCTTAATGTGGCACGGCTGCACCACCATCCTGATAAGGCCAGCAACTAGGCCTGGTCTGGGACCGGGTCGCGGGGGCAATGACCTCCGGATGCTGGTACAGGTAACTCCTTGTCATTCTCTCATATAAGGTCATCAGTCTATCGTTTGCGTCTTCCTGCAGTTTATCTTTTGCTTCTCAAGTGTCACCTATGTAGATGGTAATAGTAAAACAAATAATTTTAATGATATTACTGGAATTATATTAATTTTTATTAATGATTATTTATATAATGAAGTTATTAATATAATAATTTTAATTATGTAAAAAGTAATTGTAATTGTAAAGCTTAGCGCTTCTTTTTGATTATAATAATAATGTAATTGTAGAAACCTCGTGTAGAGTTATGGTTGAGTAGTTTTTTTTTTTTTTTACCTCATGTCCTAGTATCGTTTACGAAGGCGGATACAGCGAGTTTGACCGTTTGTAAGTTTGGTTGTTACAGTAACCTGATGACGAGGAAGGGGAAAGGGGCGTGGAAAATGGTATGGAAGGACCAGCTGTGTGAACGGAGGGGAAGTTGTTTATACCATAACACATGTTACCCCTCCCCTTCCAGGCCGTATTATCCACATGGGTTAGTATTTTGTCTGTCAGAACACTTACTGGGTGTATGACATGTCACTGTAGTCGCGCTCAGCGCTGAACATGTCATGTATTTCGCTATTAAAAAGTTCAGGGGGGATTGTTGGTGGTGAGTGTGGTGGTGGGGGAGAGGCGAAAGTTGAATGAATTATGCGAGCCGGCAACTCTCCGTAACGGTGGTGCATTCTCCAGTGTTGCTGCTGCTACGCTAATCTCACCCGTCTGCCACCAGGCCGTAGAGAACGTTTTCCTCTTCCTCCTTCCGGGTGGCAGCAAGGAGAAGTGAGGTACTTTGCTGTGGAACAATCGACCGTATGACGCTCTGACGATCGTCGAGATTTGCGCGACTGGCAGAATTGGTGCAGTGAAGTGCTTGGGAGTGGGGGGGGGGGGTGGATTTTGTGAACCTTCCCCCAAAAACACATACATTGGACTCGCTCTACAAATTTTATCAATTAGTTTATTTTTAGAGACGCGGGATATGGTATTTAGGGATTAATACAGCGAAAAGCTGTTCCGTAGAGAAATTAATTTTAAACTGAATATTCTGATGCTGTTCGCCTCAGATAAATAACTTTGGCTTTTTTTTTGGGGGGGGGGGGGGCTTTAGCCTAGGTAATTCACGCAGCGCTGTATAGCCCTTGTTGCTTAGCGCTTCTTTTTATTATAATAATAATAGGTAATTCACACATATGTTAAACTGTGTATGATAATTGTACTTATGTGTACCTGTACGTAATGAACTTACTGTCCCTATCTGGATGTTCATTCCTAAAATTTAGATAACTTTACCTGGATAATTAGTGCACTGCTTGGATATTAAAACAAAATAGATAAGTTAATTCCTGAATAAAAGATAATAATTAGGACTTCATTACCCGTATCCTTCATGATAACTTCCTTTATTAACCGGATGCTCTTGATCACAGGAATTGGAGTTAGGCTTCCTTGGATCTGACTTGACCTCACATTCCCCAAGCGTTGTAACTCCTTTGCACTTATCGCGTCCTTGTGAATATCTCACTTTCGAGGAGCACATAAATGTCATTATCGCAGCCGCAAGATAAAAGATAGGTTGGATAACTAGAACTTTTAAACAGATGCCAAGCCACTCGTTCTAAGCTGGAATATTGCTTTGTATTAATTCTCGTAAAAGGTTCCTGAACCAAGGAAGTAGAGCTACCCTCTTCCTCGGATCTAATCTGATTGTCTCTATCCCCAAGGCGGTTATTGCTTCAATGTAAATATAATTAATGTTCCATTTGTTTTGATATGATAATATAAATTCCACTAAACCTGACATCGTTTTGGATATAGTGTTAATGATCATTGACAACTACTCTTCTATAGAGTCATCAGTAATAATAATATTATTATTATTAATATTGGCATACAGGCCTGGTCATAGACCGGGCCGCGGGGACGTTGACCCCAGGTAAACTCCAGGTAGGTATGCCTTTTTAGGGAAGGCAATATTCCTTCATAAATGATAAAAAGTAGATATGAAAAAATATAGTCTCTCTCTCTCTCTCTCTCTCTCTCTCTCTCTCTCTCTCTCTCTCTCTCTCTCTCTCTCTCTCTCTCTCTCTCTCTCTCTCTCTCTCTCTCTCTCTCGGCCTCAGTCTCATTTAGCACTTAAGTCTTCTACAGGATTAAGGAGCTCCCTCTCTGTATTGTGCCTAAGCTTATCTCAAAGCCTGGCCTCAGCAGCATCCACACCATAAAGCTAACATAGTTGCTTACCTCACCAGTTATTAAACACCCTACATATACAGTAGAGTGAAGGTGGACCATTTATGAGTTAAATCATTCATCTGAGTTAATTCATTCATCAGTTCACTTCATTTCTCGAGTCTTATCCTCAGACTTTAGAGGCGAGTGATTGTCCATGCTGTGGTTTCCGTAACAAACCACTAGCTATGTTGAAGATGCTATTGACTTCCCGTCCTGTGGTTTAACTCTCGTCTGGTATTCTAGTAACGGTTTATAATACCGACTAGTAGATGAATAAGACACATGTGCAACACTTGGGTATCTTTGTTGTGGAGACGCTTCATCAGCTATTGTCTTTCTCAGTCCAGTACAAAGAATAATCCTGGAGACGGTGAAGGGTAAGTAGAAGTAGTAGTCTGAGGTGATAAATATTGTGTCTTATTGACAGACTTGTGGGTGTATAATAACATAGACATATACGCCTTGTAAGTAATGTACAAGAGTACAAAAGATGATTGATCTCGTCCTTACCACCGGTCCACCACCAACTGTAACTTGGTGAATAACCACAAGACAGTAAAACACATGTGCAAGAATGATCCTGGAGATGGTGAAGGGTAAGTAGTAGTAGTAGTAGTAGTAGTAGTCTGAGGTGATAAATTACTTTAGGTCTGTCTTCTACCATCTTCATCAGACTCATCAAGGCAGGAGTGATCATCTCAGACTATTTGTCCTGCATCGTCTGCAGAAGTATTCTCTGTATTGGATTCATAAAGCCACTAGCTGACGAAACATTTACACAAAGATACCTAAGTGTTGCACATGTGTTTTGCTGTCTTGTGGTTGTTCACCAAGTTACAGTTGGTGGTGGACCAGTGGTAAGGACGAGATCAATCATCTTGTGTACTCATGTACATTACTTATAAGGCGTATATGTCTATGTTATTATACACCCACAAGTCCGTTAATAAGGTTTATGACATTTTATTGAGCAGACATTTCGTCCACCATGGAAGAAACGTATTCAATAGTATTCCGTAACTGCATATTGTTTTATTGATCCACTATAAGGTATAAACAGAATGTACTCACATAAGCCAAAAAATTAGGCATATTCAGGAAGGCTGCACTTTTCAGGGGAAGGCTTTACTGCTCCTGAAGGGCTCTTAATCCAAGAATTTGGAGCTAACCTGCCGTTCTTCAGTTCAGGCTTGATTTCCTCCCATATATACCGTGTTTTATGACCGCTACGGGTCATAAAACACGGTATATATGGTATGTGGAAGCAAACGTGTCTTGTGTAGAAGTTTGTCAACACTACTGTGAGGTAAACATGAGAGGCGAGTGAATGCTATAAGTTTCTTTGCTGCCGTGGTTGCAACTCTCATCACATGGCCTTCATTAGCATCACAGAATCAGATTTCAACACCACGCTATCCACTCCATCCATGAGCGCTAGCCCCCCTGCCTTCCTCTCTCTCTCTCTCTCTCTCTCTCTCTCTCTCTCTCTCCCTCTCTCTCCCTCTCTCTCAATATTTTTTTTGGTCTCCAAAACCCCATCTTCCCTCCTCTCTCCTCTGCACCGTTTCTCGATAATTTAGTGTGCATGACCCAAATGGATTGTTTGTGGATATACGTAATAATATAAACTGCTGTTGACATTGTCTTCATATCTAGTGTAAAAGAGGCGCAAACGCATAATTGATCCATTCAAAATATATTTAAATGCGATGTAAGATAGGACAATAAATAAAAAAAACAATTATGAAAAAAACTTGTTAGTAATTTTTTTATCATTGATATTTAAAATAATATTTGAAAAAATAAGTGGGTGCGAATGTGGGTTTCAATGGAGGTGAGATGAACACAGTACCTGAACATCCGGGCTGTTGAAGAGGTTATAACTTGACTAAGCTCACTTGATAATGAAAGACTCCAAACTGTACCCCAAGTCACGTTACACAGCTCTCAGTGTAAACTGTTCTTTTTAACCTTTGTTCAGATATTACACTACTGGTGTGATGGGTACTGTTTTAGATATTACACTTGTATGATGGGTACTGTTTGTTCAGATATTACACTGGTGTGGTTGGGCCTGATCAACGAGGCTGTTACTGCTGGCCGCACGCAGTCCAACGTACGAACCACAGCCCGGCTGATCCGGCGCTGGCTTTAGGTATCTATCTAGTTCCCTCTTGAAGACAACCAGGGGTCTATTGGTAATGCCCATTATGGCTGGTGGGAGGCTGGTGAACAGTCTTGGGCCCCGGACACTTATTGTGTTTTCTTTTAGTGTACAAGTGGGTATGTTGCATTGCCTGCCAAGTCTTTTGCTTTCGTAGGGAGTGAATTCAGTGTGCAGATTAGGGACCAGTCCCTCCAGGATCTTCCAGGTGTAGATTATGATGTATCTCGCCGGCGCTCCAGTGAGTACAAGTCAAGTGCTTCTAAACGTTCCCAGTAGTTAAGGAGTTTGATGGGAACTTGCACGTGCAGTAAAGGTTCTCTGTACATTCTCTAGATCTGCAATTTCACCTGCCTTGAATGGGGATGTTAATGTACAGCAGTATTCCAGCCTAGAGAGAACAAGTGATTTAAAAAGGATCATCATTGACTTAGCATCTCTTGTCTTGAAAGTTCTCATTATCCATCCTTTCAGTTTCCTCGCAGATATGAAAGTGGCATTGTTGTGGTCCTTGAAGGTGAGATCTTCGGACATTACCATACCCAGATCCTTCACATATGTTTAGATATTACACTCATATGATGGGTACTGTTTGTTCAAATATTACACTGGTGTGACACGTACTTTTTGTTCAGATATTACACTCGTATGATAGGCACTGTTTGTTCAGATATTACATTCGTACTCCCAGTACAGTATATTAAAGACTCCCAGTACAGTATTTTTAATACTCCCAGTACAGTATATTAAAGACTCCCAGTACAGTATTTTTAATACTCCCAGTACAGTATTTTTAATACTCCCAGTACAGTATTTTTAATATTCCCAGTACAGTATTTTTAATACTCCCAGTACAGTATTTTTAATATTCCCAGTACAGTATTTTTAATACTCCCAGTACAGTATTTTAATATTCCCCCGTACAGTATTTTTAATATTTCCCCGTACAGTATTCTTAATACTCCCAGTACAGTATTTTTTAAAACTCCAGTACAGTATTTTAATACTCCCAGTACAGTATTTTTAATATTCCCAGTACAGTATTCTTAATATTCCCAGTACAGTATTCTTAATACTCCCAGTACAGTATTTTTAATACTCCCAGTACAGTATTTTTAATATTCCCAGTACAGTATTCTTAATATTCCCAGTACAGTATTCTTAATACTCCCAGTACAGTATTTTTAATATTCCCAGTACAGTATTCTTAATACTCCCAGTACAGTATTTTTAATATTCCCAGTACAGTATTCTTAATACTCCCAGTACAGTATTTTTAATACTCCCAGTACAGTATTCTTAAAACTCCCAGTACAGTATTCTTAAATACTCCCAGTAACAGTAATTTTTTAATACTCCCAGTACAGTATTTTTAATATTCCCAGTACAGTATTCTTATTTCTCCCCGTACAGTATTTTTAATATTCCCAGTACAGTATTCTTAATACTCCCAGTACAGTATTTTTAATACTCCCAGTACAGTATTTTTAATATTCCCAGTACAGTATTCTTAATATTCCCTGTACAGTATTCTTAATACTCCCAGTACAGTATTTTTAATACTCCCAGTACAGTATTTTTAATATTCCCAGTACAGTATTCTTAATACTCCCAGTACAGTATTTTTAATATTCCCAGTACAGTATTTTTAATATTCCCAGTACAGTATTCTTAATACTCCCAGTACAGTATTTTTAATACTCCCAGTACAGTATTTTTTTAAAATTCCCAGTACAGTATTCTTAATACTCCCAGTACAGTATTTTTAATATTCCAGACAGTATTTTTAATATCCCAGTACGTATTCTTAATACTCCCAGTACGTATTTTTAATACTCCCAGTACAGTATTTTTAATATTCCCAGTACAGTATTCTTAATACTCCCAGTACAGTATTTTTAATATTCCCAGTACAGTATTTTTAATACTCCCAGTACAGTATTCTTAATATTCCCAGTACAGTATTCTTAATACTCCCAGTACAGTATTTTTAAATTTCCCCGTACAGTTTTTTTTATTTTTCCCAGTTTCAGTATTCTTAATACTCCCAGTACAGTATTTTTAATACTCCCAGTACAGTATTTTTAATATTCCCAGTACAGTATTCTTAATACTCCCAGTACAGTATTTTTAATATTCCCAGTACAGTATTTTTAATACTCCCAGTACAGTATTCTTAATATTCCCAGTACAGTATTCTTAATACTCCCAGTACAGTATTTTTAATATTCCCAGTACAGTATTTTTAATACTCCCAGTACAGTATTTTTAATACTCCCAGTACGGTATTCTTAATATTCCCAGTACAGTATTCTTAATACTCCCAGTACAGTATTTTTAATATTCCCAGTACAGTATTCTTAATACTCCCAGTACAGAGAACTTTCACTGCGCGCATAACGGAGATAAAACACCTCAATTATTGGGAGCGCTTGAGGTTCCTAAACCTGTATTCCCTGGAACGCAGGAGGGAGAGATATATGATTATATACACCTGGAAAATCCTAGAGGGACTAGTACCGAACTTGCACGCGAAAATCACTCATTACGAAAGCAAAAGACTTGGCAGACGATGCACCATCCCCCCAATGAAAAGCAGGGGTGTCACTAGCACGTTAAGAGACCATACAATAATGTCAGGGGCCCGAGACTGTTCAACTGCCTCCCAGCACACATAAGGGGGATTACCAACAGACCCCTGGCAGTCTTCAAGCTGGCACTGGACAAGCACCTAAAGTCAGTTCCGGATCAGCCGGGCTGTGGCTCGTATGTTGGTTTGCGTGCAGCCAGCAGCAACAGCCTGGTTGATCAGGCTCTGATCCACCAGGAGGCCTGGTCTCAGACCGGGCCGCGGGGGCGTTGACCCCCGGAACTCTCTCCAGGTAAACTCCAGGTAAACTCCAGTACAGTATTTTTAATACTCCCAGTACAGTATTTTTAATAAGATGTTGGATGTTTATTATCCTGTGATAATTTGAGTTATGACCTGCAGGTGGTGGCTAAGCCACCTGCAGGTTTATCTGGGAGAGGTTGCGACCTCTTCTAGCTAATAAATCACTGACTTGACGGTAGATCACGTGCCAGGTGTTTATATTTATCATTATTGAAGGAGGGATGAGGAGAGAGAATAGTAATAAGGAGAGAGAGAATAGGCAGTTGAGTCCGTTCCAGTACAGAAGTTCTCAAGAGGTACAGTACAGATAGTAACTTTGTACGGATAGATGTTCCCTTGTATATTAGTGTGGAAATAGTAAAATGATTAAATTAGCTGGCGTTTCAATCTCTCCTCTAACCTTATCTATAAATTTTCCCCTTTCATATATATTTCCTAATCACATGTTTTTACATTTACTGGGTATTGTTTGTTCAGATATACCTACATTCTTGTGCCGGCTGACACTAAAAATATCCCTACATTCCTATGCTGGATAATATTTTATTAAATTTCCATATACAGTATTTCTTTTCTTCAGGCTATTCGTAGTTTGCTTAGAGGTTCAGTGATCCCGATGGCTGGGCAAATTGTGATGTAGAGTGACTAGTTGTTTTGGTTCACTGATGTCTGTTGTTCTTGTAGCTGACTGTGGGAATCAACTTCCTAGTTGTCCCTCATGCTTCAGCCGAGTGGAAATACTGTCTTAGTGATGGCATTTAGATATTGCCTTGTTTGTTGGTCATTCTTAGGGGTATTTAGATATTGCCTTGTTTGTTGGTCATTCTTAGGGGTATTTAGATATTGCCTTGTTTGTTGGTCATTCTTAGGGTTAATGCCTTAGCTATGTTCTGCTTTATGTGTAGTGGGAATATCCCACTTCCCAAAATGTTTTCAGTGGTGAAGGGGATTTTCATGGTGGCAAGGCCATGCTTGACGATGGTTCTCGCTCTGTTTATGTTTACTTGGAGTCACTTCTTGAGGTCACCGCCCGCGCGGCCCCGATCCCACACCACGGAATAATAATAATAATAATAATAATATTTATTTCTACAAGTACATGATGCAACTTATACAGACCTAGCTGACATCAGTGACATACTATATAGAAAGCCTCTGTTTATAACAGAACATTTCGGCCAACTTAGGGTAATCTTAAGAGCATAAGAAAGAACACTACAGCAGGCCTACTGGCCCATGCGAGGCAGGTCCAAGTCTCCTACCGGCTTAAGCCAGTGCCACAACCTAGTCAGATCAGGTCGTATCTTGTTCCCCAAGATACGACCTACAAGGTTAGGTTAGGTTAGGTTAGGTAAGGTTTGTCAGGAAACAGAACAAGTGTTTCCTGACGCGGGTCTTAGTCAGATGATGACCCGCCTTTGGAGCTTTGGTCATCTGACCGAGGCCTTCCGCTGGCTTACCGGTCCACCCCTTTAAAAATTATGGTCAGTTATAACCATTTTTTCAACGACGACCTACAAGAATCGACTAACGCCTATGTACCTAATTACTGTTAGTTGAACAGAGACAACAGATGTCTTAAGGAAATACCCCCAGTGGACAGTTTCTTCATATATACCTACAGTCATGTGCTGGGTGACCTGTCTTCATCAACCTTTCCTAAAGAAAATGTCGATTTATTACATACGATTTTATGCATATTACCTGATATACGTTATTTAGGTTAGATTAAATTGTCGTCAGTAAGTAAAATTTAACCACTTATAACGTTATATGACGTCAGGGTATGTAATAATATATAAAATCAATGTTAATTGTGCAATACTTGTGTGTGTATAATATTATATTTTTATATAATATATATATATATATATATATTTTATAGATTAATATATATATTTCCAACAAGTCGGTCGTCTCCCACCGAGGCAGGGTGCCCCAAAAAAGAAAGAAAATCCCCAAAAAAAAAATACTTTCATCATCATTCAACACTTTCACCACACCCCACACATTATCACTGCTTTTGCAGAGGTGCTCAGAATACAACAGTTTAGAAGCATTACGTATAAAGATACAAAACATATCCCCCCAAAAATCCCAAATACCCCAAAAACCCCCTCCTTTAAAGTGCAGCATTGTACTTCCCATTTCCAGGACTCAAGTCCGACTATATGAAAAAAAACCCGGGTTTTCCCCTGAATCCCTTCACTAAATATTACCCTGCTCACCTCCAACAGATCGTCAGGTCCCAAGTATCATTCGTCTCTATTCACTCCTATCTAACTCGTCATGCACGCTTGCTGGAAGTCCAAGACCCTCGCCCACAAAACCTCCTTTCCCCCCTCTTTCCAACCTTTCGAGGACGACCCCTCCCCCTCTTTCCTTCCCTAAAAGATTTATATGCTTTCCATGTCATTCTACTTTGATCCATTCTCTCTAAATGACCAAACCACCTCAACAAACCCCTCTTCGCCCTCTGACTAATGTTTTTATTAAAATCCACACCTTCTCCTAATTTTCCAAAACTCCGAATTTTCTGCATAATATTTACACCACACATTAATTACCCTTAGACAGGACATCTCCACTGCCTCCAACCGTTCCTCGGTGCTGCATTTACCACCCAAGCTTCACACCCATATAAGAGTGTTGGTACTACTATACTTTCATTTCATTCCCTTCTTTGCCTCCATAGATAACGTTTTTTGACTCCACATATACCTAAACGCACCACTCACCTTTTTTCTCTCATCAATTCTATGATTAACCTCATCCTTCATAAATCCTCCGCCGACACATCAACTCCCAAGTATCTGAAAACATTCACTTCTTCCATATCCTCCCCCAATTTGATATCCCAAATTTTTTTTTATCTAAATCATTTGATACCTTCACCTTACTCTTTTCTATGTTCACTTTCAGCTTTCTACCTTTACACACATTCTCAAACTCATCCACTAACCTCGCAATTTTTCTTTAGAATCTCCCATAAGCACAGTATCATCAGCAAAAAGTAACTGTGTCAATTCCCATTTTGAATTTGATTCCCCATAATTTAATCCCACCCCTCTCCCGAACACCCTAGCATTTACTTCTTTTACAACCCCATCTATAAATATATTAAACAACCATGGTGACATTACACATCCCTGTCTAGACCTACTTTTACCGGGAAGTATTCTCCCTCTCTTCTACACACCTAACCTGAGCCTCACTATCCTCATAAAAGCTCTTTACAGCATTTAGTAACTTACCACCTATTCCATATACTTGCAACATCTCCCCACATTGCTCCTCTATCCACTCTATCATATGCCTTTTCTAAATCCATAAATGCAATAAAAACTTCCCTACCTTTATCTAAATACTTTTCACATATATGCTTCAATGTAAACACTTGATCTACACATCCCCTACCCACTCTGAAAAACCCCCTTGCTCATCCGCAATTCTACATTCTGTCTTACCTCTAATTCTTTCAATTATAAACCCTACCGTATACTTTTCCTGGTATACTCAGTAAACTTATTCCTCTATAATTTTTACAATCTTTTTTGTCCCCTTTCCCTTTATATAAAGGGACTATACATGCTCTCCGCCAATCCCTAGGTACCTTCCCCTCTTTCATACATTTATTAAACAAAAGTACCAACCACTCCAACACTATATCCCCCCTGCTTTTAACATTTCTGTCATGATCCCATCAGTTCCAGCTGCTTTACCCCCTTTCATTCTACGTAATGCCTCACGTACCTCCACCACACTTACATTCTGCTCTTCTTCACTCCTAAAAGATGGTATACCTCCCTGGCCAGTGCATGAAATTACCGCCTCCCTTTCTTCCTCAACATTTAAAAGTTCCTCAAAATATTCTCTCCATCTACCTAATACCTCCCTCTCCCCATCTACTAACTCCCCTACTCTGTTTTTAACTGACAAATCCATACTTTCCCTAGGCTTTCTTAAACTTGTTTAACTCACTCCAAAATTTTTTCTTATTTTCATTTAAATTTCTTGACAGTGTCTCTCCCACTCTTTCATCTGCTCTCCTTTTGCACTCTCTCACCACTCTCTTCACCTTTCTTTTACTCTCCATATACTCTGCTCTTCTTATAACACTTCTGCTTTGTAAAAACCTCTCGTAAGCTACCTTTTTTCTCTTTTATCACACCCTTTACTTCATCATTCCACCAATCACTCCTCTTTCCTCCTGCCCCCGCCCTCCTGTAACCATAAACTTCTGTCCCACATTCTAATACTGCATTTTTAAAACTATTCCAACCCTTTTCAACCCCCCCACTACTCATCTTTGCACTAGCCCACCTTTCTGCCAATAGTCGCTTATATCTCGCCCGAACTTCCTCCTCCCTTAGTTTATACACTTTCACCTCCCTCTTACTTGTTGTTTCCACCTTCCTCTTTTCCCATCTACCTCTTACTCTAACTGTAGCTACAACTAAATAATGATCCGATATATCAGTTGCCCCTCTATAAACATGTACATCCTGGAGCCTACCCATCAACCTTTTATCCACCAATACATAATCTAACAAACTACTTTCATTACGTGCTACATCATACCTTGTATATTTATTTATCCTCTTTTTCATAAAATATGTATTACTTATTACCAAATTTCTTTCTACACATAGCTCAATTAAAGGCTTCCCATTTATATTTACCCCTGGCACCCCAAATTTACCTACTACTCCCTCCATAACATTTTTACCCACTTAGCATTGAAATCCCAACCACCATTACTCTCACACTTGATTCAAAACTCCCCACGCATTCACTCAACATTTCCCAGAATCTCTCTCTCTCCTCTACACTTCTCTCTTCTCCAGGTGCATACACGCTTACTATAACCCACTTTTCACATCCAATCTTTATTTTACTCCACATAATCCTTGAATTTATACATTTGTAGTCCCTCTTTTCCTGCCATAGCTTATCCTTCAACATTATTGCTACTCCTTCTTTAGCTCTAACTCTATTTGAAACCCCTGACCTAATCCCATTTATTCCTCTCCATTGAAACTCTCCCACCCCCTTCAGCTTTGTTTCACTTAAAGCCAGGACATCCAGTTTCTTCTCATTCATAACATCCACAATCATCTCTTTCTTATCATTTGCACAACATCCACGCACATTCAGACTTCCCACTTTGACAATTTTCTTCTTCTTATTCTTTTTAGTAATCTTTACAGGAAAAGGGGTTACTAGCCCATTGTTCCCGGCATTTTAGTTGACTTTTACAACACGCATGGGTTACGGAGGAAAGATTCTTATTCCACTTCCCCATGGATATAAAAGGAAAAGTAATAAGACCAAGAACTATTAAGATAAAATCAAAGAAAACTCAGATGAGTGTGTATAAATAAACGTGTACATGTATGTGTAGTGTGACCTAAGTGTAAGTAGAAGTAGCAAGACGTACCTGTAATCTTGCATATTTATGAGACAGACAAGACACCAGCAATCCTACCATCATGTAAAACAATTACAGGCTTTCGTTTTACACTCACTTGGCAGGACGGTAGTACCTCCCTGGGTGGTTGCTGTCTATCAACCTACTACCTATATATATATACTACTATATATATATATATATATATATATATATATATATATATATATATATATATATATATATATATATAATAGTGTCAGTACCATCATATACAGCATCCCTCTGTACATGTGACTTCCCTTTTGAATCGCACATGCTAGGCCGCAGGCCTAAGTTCGAATCTAGAGCAGACGCTCTTGAAGTGTGAACAGAATACGGAGACCCACGACGCTCAAGCTCACTAAAGATCTTTACCAAATAATATTTTTTTCCATTCCACGTTTATTCTTAGCCAAAACAATAAGCTGACCTTGATTATGAGGATGGAGTTAGTTTAGGTATCCCTACTGTAATTTGCCAAGTTAGTGTAGTTATCATCCACATAAAATAACACATTGTTATTTTATTTTAAACGGAAAAAAATGAATTTGTATCCAGAAAATTGGACGCAGTTAAATTATATATAAAAACAAGCGTTGTATTTTTTTTCTTGACACCGACCGACCTATTGTTTTTCACAAGAGCAGTACCCCAGGATAAAGAAATTTACCTCTTTCTATAGTAATTTCGCATGAAATGGATAAATTAATCCTTCCCTGTCTCCCACCATTTTTATTACTGGTCTCTGTATTGGACTGATGAAACCACTAGTTGGCGAAACGTTTCCTCAATAAAGATTCCCAGATTTTGCAAAAGTGTCTCAGACTTCAAAACAGTTTTCATCACACTATTTTCATTGGCTTCTGAGACCTCGCTTTGCTGCCAAGGAACGATTAAAAGACACTTTTCCACGGAAACTGAAAACTTCCCAGGAATAACAAATACTGGAGAATAATCTTGAATATATACTGAACGTGAGTCTTGAATGTATACTGAACGTGAGACTTGAATGTATACTGAACATGAGACTTGAATGTATACTGAACGTTGTCATGTAGGGGGGTAATGATTGAATAGGATATAAGTGGGGAATATGGGAGTAAGGGATTATGTAGGCAGGGGAGAGGTTTAGATAAATGGGGTGGTACACATAAGCAGTGAGACAGGGAACACAATCAACTTGACCAAAATGAATGTAACTTACAATATAGCACAGAGGACAGTACACTACAGGAACTAAGCCACAGGTCCCAAGACCTACACAGCACGAGTACTGCGCCAAGCCAGTACTCTGCCCAATGCCTCCAACAGTCTCCTCCAGAGACTTCAGCAGCCTTCTCCCGAGCCCTGCACCCCAGCAGCAGCTCCGCTCAAATCTCTGCTCAGAGCTCTGCACCCAGGCCAGAGCTCTGCCCGAATCTTCTGCTCAGGAGATCTGCGCCCCAGCAGCAGCTCCGCTCCAATCTCATGATCATGCTCTTCCTTGGGCTTTTATGGTGGTCCAAGCACCCTCCACAACCACGTGTACGACCTGACGCCTAGGTCTGAGGCGTCAAGAACAAAAGACCTCAGACGTGGGCGTGGCTACAGACGTTTGCCAAGGCAAGGTGTGACCATATAATTGGTTAAATTAGGTCTCCCCAGAGACCTCACAAGCCCAGCTGGACTACATCACAACGTGAGACTTGAATGTATACTGAACGTGAGTCTTGAATGTATACTGAACGTGAGTCTTGAATGTATACTGAACGTGAGTCTTGAATGTATACTGAACGTGAGTCTTGAATGTATACTGAACGTGAGACTTGAATATATACTGAACGTGAGTGTTGAATGTATACTGAACGTGAGACTTGAATATATACTGAACGTAAATAGAAGCTCATGAGATTGGCCCACCGTCTTAAATTTTTTTATGAGATAGAAAAAGACAAGCAGTCCTGCCAGAGTGCAAAACATTTAACGAGTTTGTTTCACACTGGTATAGTACGAGGGTAGTACCTCCCCGGATGGTTGCTTGTTTCACACTGGTATGGTGCGAGGGTAGTACATCCCCGGATGGTTGCTTGTTTCAAACTGGTATGGTGCGAGGGTAGTACCTCCCCGGATGGTTGCTTGTTTCACACTGGTATGGTGCGAGGGTAGTACCTCCCCGGATGGTTGCTTGTTTCACACTGGTATGGTACGAGGGTAGTACCTCCCCGGATGGTTGCTTGTTTCAAACTGGTATGGTACGAGGGTAGTACCTCTCCGGATGGTTGCTTGTTTCAAACTGGTATGGTGCGAGGGTAGTACCTCCCCGGATGGTTGCTTGTTTCACACTGGTATGGTGCGAGGGTAGTACCTCCCCGGATGGTTGCTTGTTTCACACTGGTATGGTGCGAGGGTAGTACCTCCCCGGATGGTTGCTTGTTTCACACTGGTATGGTACGAGGGTAGTACCTCCCCGGATGGTTGCTTGTTTCACACTGGTATGGTGCGAGGGTGGTACCTCCCCGGATAGTTGCTTGTTTCAAACTAGTATGGTGCGAGGGTAGTACCTCCCCGGATGGTTGCTTGTTTCACACTGGTATGGTGCGAGGGTAGTACCTCCCCGGATGGTTGCTTGTTTCACACTGGTATTATGCGAGGGTGGTACATCCCCGGATGGTTGCTTGTTTCACACTGGTATGGTGCTAGGGTGGTACCTCCCCGGATGGTTGCTTGTTTCACACTGGTATGGTACGAGGGTAGTACCTCCATGGATGGTTTCTTGTTTCACACTGGTATGGTACGAGGGTAGTACCTCCCTGGATGGTTGCTTGTTTCAGACTGGTATGGTGCGAGGGTAGTACCTCCCCGGATGGTTGCTTGTTTCACACTGGTATGGTGCGAGGGTGGTACCTCCCCGGATGGTTGCTTGTTTCACACTGGTATGGTGCAAGGGTGATACCTCCCCGGATGGTTGCTTGTTTCACACTGGTATGGTACGAGGGTAGTACCTCCCCGGATGGTTGCTTGTTTCACACTGGTATGGTACGAGGGTAGTACCTCCCCGAATGGTTGCTTGTTTCACACTGGTATGGTGCGAGGGTAGTACCTCCCCGAATGGTTGCTTGTTTCACACTGGTATGGTGCGAGGGTAGTACCTCCCCGGATGGTTGCTTGTTTCACACTGGTATGGTGCGAGGGTAGTACCTCCCCGGATGGTTGCTTGTTTCACACTGGTATGGTGCGAGGGTAGTACCTCCCCGGATGGTTGCTTATTTCACACTGGTATGGTGCGAGGGTAGTACCTCCCCGGATGGTTGCTTGTTTCACACTGGTATGGTACGAGGGTAGTACCTCCCCGGATGGTTGCTTGTTTCACACTGGTATGGTACGAGGGTAGTACCTCCCCGGATGGTTGCTTGTTTCACACTGGTATGGTGCGAGGGTAGTACATCCCTGGATGGTTGCTTGTTTCACACTGGTATGGTGCGAGGGTAGTACCTTCCCGGATGGTTGCTTATTTTACACTGGTATGGTGTGAGGGTAGTACCTCCCCGGATGGTTGCTTGTTTCACACTAGTATGGTACGAGGGTAGTACCTCCCCGGATGGTTGCTTGTTTCACACTGGTATGGTGCGAAGGTAGTACCTCCCCGGATGGTTGCTTGTTTCACACTGGTATGGTGCGAGGGTAGTACCTCCCCGGATGGTTGCTTATTTCACACTGGTATGGTGCGAGGGTAGTACCTCCCCGGATGGTTGCTTGTTTCACACTGGTATTGTGCGAGGGTAGTACCTCACCGGATGGTTGCTTGTTTCACACTGGTATTGTGCGAGGGTAGTACTTCCCCGGATGGTTGCTTGTTTCACACTGGTATGGTGCGAGGGTAGTACCTCCCCGGATGGTTGCTTATTTCACACTGGTATGGTGCGAGGGTAGTACCTCCCTGGATGGTTGCTTGTTTCACACTGGTATGGTGCGAGGGTGGTACCTCCCCGGATGGTTGCTTGTTTCACACAGGTATGGTGCGAGGGTAGTTCCTCCCCGGATGGTTGCTTGTTTCACACTGGTATGGTACGAGGGTGGTACCTCCCCGGATGGTTGCTTGTTTCACACTGGTATTGTGCGAGGGTGGTACCTCCCCGGATGGTTGCTTGTTTCACACTGGTATGGTGCGAGGGTAGTACCTCCCCGGATGGTTGCTTATTTTACACTGGTATGGTGCGAGGGTAGTACCTCCCCGGATGGTTGCTTGTGTCACACTGGTATTGTGCGAGGGTAGTCCCTCCCCGGATGGTTGCTTGTTTCACACTGGTATGGTGCGAGGGTAGTACCTCCCCGGTTGGTTGCTTGTTTCACACTGGTATGGTGCGAGGGTAGTACCTCCCCTGATGGTTGCTTATTTTACACTGGTATGGTGTGAGGGTAGTACCTCCCCGGATGGTTGCTTGTTTCACACTGGTATGGTACGAGGGTAGTACCTCCCCGGATGGTTGCTTGTTTCACACTGGTATGGTGCGAGGGTAGTACCTCCCCGGATGGTTGCTTGTTTCACACTGGTATGGTGCGAGGGTAGTACCTCCCCGGATGGTTGCTTATTTCACACTGGTATGGTGCGAGGGTAGTACTTCCCCGGATGGTTGCTTGTTTCACATTGGTATGGTGCGAGGGTAGTACCTCCCCGGATGGTTGCTTGTTTCACACTGGTATTGTGCGAGGGTAGTACCTCCCCGGATGGTTGCTTGTTTCACACTGGTATTGTGCGAGGGTAGTACCTCCCCGGATGGTTGCTTGTTTCACACTGGTATTGTGCGAGGGTAGTACCTCCCCGGATGGTTGCTTGTTTCACACTGGTATTGTGCGAGGGTAGTACCTCCCCGGATGGTTGCTTATTTCACACTGGTATGGTGCGAGGGTAGTACCTCCCCGGATGGTTGCTTGTTTCACACTGGTATGGTACGAGGGTAGTACCTCCCCGGATGGTTGCTTGTTTCACACTGGTATTGTGCGAGGGTAGTACCTCCCCGGATGGTTGCTTGTTTCACACTGGTATGGTGCGAGGGTGGTACCTCCCCGGATGGTTGCTTGTTTCACACAGGTATGGTGCGAGGGTAGTTCCTCCCCGGATGGTTGCTTGTTTCACACTGGTATGGTACGAGGGTGGTACCTCCCCGGATGGTTGCTTGTTTCACACTGGTATGGTGCGAGGGTAGTACCTCCCCGGATGGTTGCTTGTTTCACACTGGTATGGTGCGAGGGTAGTACCTCCCCGGATGGTTGCTTGTTTCACACTGGTATGGTACGAGGGTAGTACCTCCCCGGATGGTTGCTTGTTTCACACTGGTATTGTGCGAGGCTAGTACCTCCCCGGATGGTTGCTTGTTTCACACTGGTATGGTGCGAGGGTGGTACCTCCCCGGATGGTTGCTTGTTTCACACAGGTATGGTGCGAGGGTAGTTCCTCCCCGGATGGTTGCTTGTTTCACACTGGTATGGTACGAGGGTGGTACCTCCCCGGATGGTTGCTTGTTTCACACTGGTATGGTGCGAGGGTAGTACCTCCCCGGATGGTTGCTTGTTTCACACTGGTATGGTGCGAGGGTAGTACTTCCCCGGATGGTTGCTTGTTTCACACTGGTATGGTACGAGGGTAGTACCTCCCCGGATGGTTGCTTGTTTCACACTGGTATGGTGCGAGGGTAGTACTTCCCCGGATGGTTGCTTGTTTCACACTGGTATGGTACGAGGGTAGTACCTCCCCGGATGGTTGCTTGTTTCACACTGGTATGGTGCGAGGGTAGTACTTCCCCGGATGGTTGCTTGTTTCACACTGGTATGGTGCGAGGGTAGTACTTCCCCGGATGGTTGCTTGTTTCACACTTGTATGGTACGAGGGTGGTACCTCCCCGGATGGTTGCTTGTTTCACACTGGTATTGTGCGAGGCTAGTACCTCCCCGGATGGTTGCTTGTTTCACACTGGTATGGTACGAGGGTAGTACCTCCCCGGATGGTTGCTTCTTACCATCCTGATTTATTGGTAATTGATTATAATTAGAAAAATTACAGTTTATTAAGCATTTATTATTCAGCACTAGGAGTAAGTCACACGTGCTTATTACACTCCATCTTTACCTTTGATAAGGTCTGAGAGTTTTTCTACACCAGGAGCCCAGCCATAGGCCAGGCTTGCTTGGTGCTTGCCTTGTTAACCAGGCTGTTGCTGCTGCTGCTGGTCCAGTGATCACAATACACTATAAGACACGTGCCTACTACACACCAGTGATCACATTAATACACTGTAAGACACACGTGCCTATTACACACCAGTGATGCGATTATACGTTGTAAATATCTACCATAATCAGGGGGAAATTCAATTTGGAAAGTGAACACACGTTCACTGGTTCCACCTCGCCGGTCACTGCTATTAAAGCGGACCTTTGTATATAATACGAACTATAATGAAAATCTGAGTTTGGTATGTTAGGTTTAAGGGCTATTTAACCCCCTGAGGTTCATTAAGTGTACGATTTACATATATACGAACATCAAGAATGCCCTAATCATTAGTAAAAGCATTTGGATCATTAAAACTTTAATTTATCTACGTACTAACATCAAGAGTGCAATAATTCTAGCATAAGGTACCCGAAACTGTTTATACACATGTCGTTGTATACACACGTCTCGATGTATACACACGTCTGGTATGTATACCTTATTTAATAAGGGGATGATTTCGGTCAGTATCTTAAATGGTATTAAAACATGCTTTTAACTTTACGTATAGCCCCTAATTTATAAACTAGTTGCGTTCCTGTTTGTCAACTTGCAAACTAGTTACATCCCTGGTTTATTAACTAAGAAGCTAGTATGTTCCTCGTTTGTTAATCTGGAAACTAGATACTGTCCTGGTTTGTTTATTAATAGACCAATTATGTTCCTGCTTTGTCACCTTACAAGCTAGTTATGTTCCTGGTTTATCAACTTAGGGACGAGTTACATTCCTGGTTTCCAACTTATAGACCAGTTACGGAGTTGTTTATATAGAGAACAATAGTACCAGCAGTGGCTATGTGTCACGTTCGTATTGTGGCTCGGAGGTTGTAAAAATTTAATTGGTTCCTAAATGTCCCATTTGTACGTACGGATGATTGTAATGCGGATGTTTGTAAATTGGGGATCTCCTGTGTACACTTAATTTTCAGTTTTGTAGCCAGCCCTCTACCGTCGCTTTTAATAGATTTAAAAAAAAATCTTGGTCTACAGTACCACTTGTCGATTCCGGGGGTCATTGCCCCCGCAGTCTGGTCCCAGACCAGTGGTGTTTGTTATTGCTTAATATTAAAATTTAGTTTTGCAAGACTATATGCGTATGTTACTAGGTGATGTAGTTTGTTGTCGTAATATTATATTCATACTCCCAGTACAGTATATTAAGCACTCCTAGTACAGTATTTTGGTACACTAAGAGAAAACACCGTAAGTGTCCGGGGCCCAAGACTGTTCAACAGCCTCCCACCAAGCATAAGGGGAATTACCGATAGGCCCCTGGCTGCCTTAAAGAGGAAGCTGGACAGATACCCAAAGCCAGTGCCGGATCAGCCGGGCTGTGGCTCGTACGTTGGACTACGTGCGGCCAACAGTAACAGCCTGGTTGATAAGGCCCTGATCTACCGGGAGGCCTGATCGTGGACCGGGCCGCGGGGGCGTTGATCCCCGGAATAACCTCCAGGTAGACTCCAGGTTGGATGTTTATTATCCTGTGATAATTTGAGTTATGACCTGCAGGTGGCTTAGTCACCACCTGCAGGTTTATCTGGGAGAGGTTGCGACCTCTTCTGACTAATAAATCACTGACTTGAAGATTTTTATTGTTTTCATTCTTTGTTTTTTACAGGGTAACGTGAAGTCTATTTCCAGTAACTGAAAGTTAAAACTAGGTAAACCTATAAAACAATGTTTCTGTTTGAAAAATGCTGATATAGTGTAGCCCCAAGATGGAGGACTGGGAAGGTGTTGTCGTCGATGGAAGATAGAAGGAATTTGATAATCTATCTGTTTACGGTTACGTAAATCATCGCCCCTTCGACCAGGTCTCGCACCAGACCTTCTGAACTGACAGACACATGTGATGTATATTACCGTATAAAGTGTACAACAGATTAAGTTATGTAAGATTTACCTGCCATTTTTCGTGTTCGTGAGACATAAAAGACCAACACTGGCACCAGAGAACAAAACGTTAAACAGATTCCAGTTTTACATTTATATGGCAGGATGGTAGTATCTCCTTGGATGATTGTCTACCGTCCTGCTGGCTACACGTATTCAGGGAACAAAGCGGAAGTCAAGTCTCCAGAGTGCAAAACATTTAACAAGCTTTTGTTTTACATTTACATGAACGAGACACATTTGCAACATTTGGGAATCTTTATTGTAGAAACGTTTCGCCAGCCAGTGGCTTCTTCAGTTCGGTACATATAAGAACAGTGGAAGAAGCCACTGGCTGGCGAAACGCTTCTACAATAAAGATTAACAAGTGTGTCACAAGTGTTTTATTCTTCCACTTGTCGGTCTTGTAAACCATTTACATCACACTTACAGTTACATAACCGAGGGTTGGGTAGCACCTTCCTGGATGGTTGTTGTCTACCAGCAGTGTGTTGGTAGACAACAGGTGTGCACGAAGTCGTGGCGGTGAATAAATGCAGCTTCACCAGACTGAGGACACACATCCTCTGCTACCAGGTAATGTTATGTGCAGTAATATAAGAAAGAAGACTCTTGGCAACTACACGAGGTTCTTAATCTTCAAGTTTGGATTGAGAAGTAGATACACAAATAACCCGCACATGAAGGAGAGAAGCTTACGACGACGTTCAGGTCCGATTTGGACCATTTACAAAGTCACACTAACCAGAAGTGGAGCAGGACGGCTATATATAGGCAGGAAGAGGTGGTGATAGTAGTAGTAGTAGTACAAGAATGGTATATAATACCGACAAGATGAAATTAAGACACATGAGAAGTAGCACATGCAGGTCAATGTGGACAATCTCATTTACAATTTCAGTCGATGTGAACACAGCGACTCCAGGCTGAGGGAGTGATTATCTCAAACTCTTCATCATTTTCCACCTTTCTCTGCATTGGACTGAAGAAGCCACTGGGTGGCGAAACTTATCCAGAATAAAGATACTCAAATGTTATACAAGCGTGTCATTTATCAGCTTGTCGGTGTTCTGAACCGTTTATTCACCCCCTCCCCCACTTGTGTTATACTCATGTATTTGTTTTATCTAATCGCTTTATAATTGTGTATGACGGCGATATTGCTGTAGTAAATCTATAGCAGTGATCCTAATTATATTTTTAATTAACTGGTATTAATTGTTTTGCATACGTGACTAATTATGGTACAGTTTTGGTATTAATTAAGTTTATCTGTGACTAAAAGTATTTTTTGGTTCTTTTCTCAGGATTAATTATGAGTCAGTGAGAGCGTGTGCGATCGTTGTCATCGTCTTGTAAGATACTGTAGTGGTTACCATGTTGCCACGACCTTCAACCTCCATGCTGGCCGCCCTGGTCGTTCTGGCGACCCAGGTGTGTCTTGGCCAGCACCTTGAGAACGACCTGCAGTCCCTCCTCCATGACTTGGACGTCAACCAGGGTGCTCCTCCCCTTGGCGACGCTGATGATGACTTCGAAGTGGAGGTGTTCTACCGGCCGGAACCTGAAGAGCGGGCGGCGTCGCCGCCGGCTTCAGTGGCAAGGAAAGGTGGGGAGGGTGTGCGGAGGCTGTGGGGTGTTGCCGATACGGAAGCCCAAGCCGGACGCCTCTTCTCGTATCCTATTCCCGCTGATGCGTTCGAGGGCGACGTCGTTTCTTACAAGGTAAGTCTCTGCTACCTACCTGCCAGGAAGATGATAGAATTACCCACAAAATGTTAGGTAAATGGACACAGATGCAACTAATGTGATATTTTATTATGACAATGTTTTGCTTTGTCAAGCCGTTACCGGTAACGGCTTGACAAAGCTTCTGGAGAGGGAAACATTGCCACGATGAAAGGTCACATTACTTGCATCTATATCCATTTACCTAACAAGATGATAGTTGTCTCTGCTACCCGTGTAATATCTGTCTTTGTTTCTGTAAATGATCAGCTTTACGGTCACTTGATTGCTGAAGGGTTTTCCACCAAGTGCCAAGTGGAAGTCTTGGTAAATAAGACATCTCCACAACCAACTTGCTATTCTTAGGCATGATCTACTTCCACTGGGAAATTCCGCCTACCAGTGACAATACCTTCATCTCATCTGACTCTAGTATGTAAGCCCACTTCTTCCTGGCAGTGTTTCAGAGTTATCAAGACTGCGGTACTGAACACCTGCTTCTGGTCTGAGGGATTGATTACCTCGTCTACCTCTCCATTATTATGTATTGTATTGATAGAGTCACTGGATGTCTTTATCGATACATAGCAAGGATACTCAGATGTGTTTTAATTTATCAAGTGGCAGATTATCCAGTCTGTGATGGATATGTGGGACCAGCGGGCCTCCAGTAGTAACAGCCTGGTTGACCAGGGTCGGAATGCGAGAAAATGAAAACTCTTGAAACTCATCAAAGGTATTCCTGGATATAATAACAATAATAATAATAAATGATAATAATAGTGACAATAATAACTATATTATTTGAGAACAGTTTGAGGGGAAAACATCATTAAGAATATTGGGAAAATAATAAACCCGCATGGGAATGGAAGGTAATGATGCTTGATCCAAGGATTCAGTTCCTTGGATCAAGAGCCCTTCAGTATGAAGGGACTAGATAATGCTGCACACACTGCTTCAGTGTGGGTGCCTTGATGCTGATTAAGTGCTCTTGATTCAAGGAATTGGAGATACTCCCCTTGGGCCGAATCTGATACCTATCATTAACCAGACGGGTTTAGCCGTCGGCAACAGGGGGCTTGGTCTGGGACCGGGACCAGGACCAGGAAGCAACTACAGGTACAGGTCATGATCTGAAGTCAAAACTAGGGGAAGGTGCGGGTCAGTAAGGGTCACCTATGAGCGTATAAGAGTCACATTAAGACAGGTGGTGACAAAAGGGCAGAGGGTGTACAGGGGTCACATTAAGGCAGGTGGTGACCAAAGGTCAGAGTGTGTACAGGGAGAGTAAGAGTTCTGCTGCCTCATGTCTAGTATTGATCAAATATACATGTCAGGGAGGTTCTCCCTCTTCCTTATCACCCCACCCTTCATCACCCCTACCCTTCCTCATCACCCCCACCTTTCCTCATCACGCCTACCCTTCCTCATCACCCATACCTTTCCTCATCACCCCCACCTTTCCTCATCACCCCTACCCTTCCTCATCACCCTCACCTTTCCTCATCACCCCTACCCTTCCTCATCACCCCCACCTTTCCTCATCACCCCCACTTTTCCTCATCACCCCTACTCTTCCTCATCACCCCCACCCTTCCTCATCACCCCTACCCTTCCTCATCACCCTTACCCTTCCTCATCACCCGTAGCCTTCCTCAGCACCCCCACCCTTCATCACACCACCCTTCATCACCCCACTCTTCCCCATCATCCCCAGTCCCCTTTCCATTTCCTTACCTCCCCGTCTCCCCATCGTTCTTCCATTCCCTCTCCTTCCCCCCAGCCCCCTCCCCTCAACCTTTCTCCCCATCTTCCTCATTTCCGTTCCCTTTCACCGTCATTCTTTCTCCCCAGCTTTCCCAGTGTACCTCACTCTCCCATTACCATTCAGTCTTCCAATCCTTCTACTTCCTTCATCTGCCCTCCCTCCCTTCCTCCCTCTTATCTCCCCTCCCCCCTCACGTCTCCCCCTCCTCCCTCCCAAGCAGTGTGTTGCCTCGTTAGTGCTGGGAAAACCTGCAATGCTGTTCTTGGCAAAACAAATAAAATTTTTATTTGCATCTCTCTCTTTCTCTCTCTCTCTCTCCTCTCTCTCTCTCTCTCTCCTCTCTCTCTCTCTCTCTCTCTCTCTCTCTCTCTCTCTCTCTCTCTCTCTCTCCTCTCTCTCTCTTTCTCTCTATCTCTATCTCTCTATCTCTATCTATCTATCTCCTGCCACCAGGTGTTGTTCACCTTCCCTCCCTGCCACCAGGTGTTGTTCACCTTCCCTCCCTGACACCAGGTGTTGTTCACCTTCCCTCCCTGCCACCAGGTGTTGTTCACCTTCCCTCCCTGCCACCAGGTTTTGTTCACCTTCCCTCCCTGACACCAGGTGTTCACCTTCCCTCCCTGACACCAGGTGTTGTTCACCTTCCCTCCCTGCCACCAGGTGTTGTTCACCTTCCCTCCCTGACACCAGGTGTTGTTCACCTTCCCTCCCTGACACCAGGTGTTGTTCACCTTCCCTCCCTGACACCAGGTGTTGTTCACCTTCCCTCCCTGACACCAGGTGTTGTTCACCTTCCCTCCCTGACACCAGGTGTTGTTCACCTTCCCTCCTGACACCAGGTGTTGTTTACCTTCCCTCCCTGACACCAGGTGTTGTTCACCTTCCCTCCCTGCCACCAGGTGTTGTTCACCTTCCCTCCCTGCCACCAGGTGTTGTTCACCTTCCCTCCCTGACACCAGGTGTTGTTCACCTTCCCTCCCTGACACCAGGTGTTGTTCACCTTCCCTCCCTGCCACCAGGTGTTGTTCACCTTCCCTCCCTGACACCAGGTGTTGTTCACCTTCCCTCCCTGCCACCAGGTGTTGTTCACCTTCCCTCCCTGACACCAGGTGTTGTTCACCTTCCCTCCCTGACACCAGGTGTTGTTCACCTTCCCTCCCTGACACCAGGTGTTGTTCACCTTCCCTCCCTGACACCAGGTGTTGTTCACCTTCCCTCCCTGACACCAGGTGTTGTTCACCTTCCCTCCCTGCCACCAGGTGTTGTTCACCTTCCCTCCCTGACACCAGGTGTTGTTCACCTTCCCTCCCTGCCACCAGGCGTTGTTCACCTTCCCTCCCTGCCACCAGGTGTTCACCTTCCCTCCCTGCCACCAAATGTTGTTCACCTTCCCTCCCTGCCACCAGGTGTTGTTCACCTTCCCTCCCTGCCACCAGGTGTTGTTCACCTTCCCTCCCTGCCACCAAGTGTTGTTCACCTTCCCTCCCTGCCACCAGGCGTTGTTCACCTTCCCTCCCTGCCACCAGGTGTTCACCTTCCCTCCCTGCCACCAAGTGTTGTTCACCTTCCCTCCCTGCCACCAGGTGTTGTTCACCTTCCCTCCCTGCCACCAGGTGTTGTTCACCTTCCCTCCCTGCCACCAGGTGTTGTTCACCTTCCCTCCCTGCCACCAGGTGTTGTTCACCTTCCCTCCCTGCCACCAGGTGTTGTTCACCTTCCCTCCCTGCCACCAGTGTTGTTCACCTTCCCTCCCTGCCACCAGGTGTTGTTCACCTTCCCTCCCTGCCACCAGGTTGTTCACCTTCCCTCCCTGCACCAGGTGTTGTTCACCTTCCCTCCCTGCCACCAGGTGTTGTTCACCTTCCCTCCCTGCCACCAGGTGTTGTTCACCTTCCCTCCCTGACACCAGGTGTTGTTCACCTTCCCTCCCTGACACCAGGTGTTGTTCACCTTCCCTCCCTGACCACCAGGGTTGTTCACCTTCCCTCCCTGACACCAGGTGTTGTTCACCTTCCCTCCCTGCCACCAGGTGTTGTTCACCTTCCCTCCCTGCCACCAGGTGTTGTTCACCTTCCCTCCCTGCACCAGTGTTGTTCACCTTCCCTCCCTGCACACCAGGTGTTGTTCACCTTCCCCTCCCTGCCACCAGGTGTTGTTCACCTTCCCTCCCTGCCACCAGGTGTTGTTCACCTTCCCTCCCTGCACCAGGTGTTGTTCACCTTCCCTCCCTGCCACCAGGTGTTGTTCACCTTCCCTCCCTGCCACCAGGTGTTGTTCACCTTCCCTCCCTGCCACCAGGTGTTGTTCACCTTCCCTCCCTGCCACCAGGTGTTGTTCACCTTCCCTCCCTGCCACCAGGTGTTGTTCACCTTCCCTCCCTGCCACCAGTGTTGTTCACCTTCCCTCCCTGCCACCAGGGTTGTTCACCTTCCCTCCCTGCCACCAGGTGTTTTCACCTTCCCTCCCTGCCACCAGTGTTGTTCACCTTCCCTCCCTGCCACCAGGTGTTCACCTTCCCTCCCTGCCACCAGGTGTTGTTCACCTTCCCTCCCTGCCACCAGGTGTTGTTCACCTTCCCTCCCTGCCACCAGGTGTTGTTCACCTTCCCTCCCTGCCACCAGGTGTTGTTCACCTTCCCTCCCTGCCACCAGGTGTTGTTCACCTTCCCTCCCTGCCACCAGGTGTTGTTCACCTTCCCTCCCTGCCACCAGTTTGTTCACCTTCCCTCCCTGCCACCAGGTGTTGTTCACTTCCCTCCCTGTCACCAGTGTTCACCTTCTCCTGTCCACCAGGTGTTTTCATCTTCCTCCTCACAATTGATGGTTTTACCTCCCTGCATGCACAGGTTGTGTTCCACCTTCCCTCCCTGCACTCAGTTCTTTCCCTCTCTCCTCCCTGCACTCCAGTGTTGTCTCTTCCTCCTCTACCTTTTCACCTTCTCTCTCTCCTCTTTTCCGTCCTTCTCCTCCCGTGTTTTCCCTCCCTCCCTCCACCCTATTTCTTCGCCATTCTCCCTCCCAGGTTGTTACCTCCTCTCCCTCTCCTGTTCCCTTCCTCCCGCACGCGTCACCTCCCTCACCTCCCATTTCTTCCTCCTACACAGGTCTGTCACTTCTCCTGACACAGTGTTTTCACCTGAATAGTGCACAGCGTTTGGTTACCTCTCACCCCGTGTTTCCTTCACGCTAGGTGTGCACCTTCCCTCCTGCCCAGTTGTACCTCCCTGCACAGTGGGCTCTCTACAAGGGTGTACCTCCCTCCTGCCACCATGTTCACCTTCCTCACTGCTAGTATACTTCCACTCTCCACAGGTTTTCATTCACATCCTGCAGAAGAAGACTGAAGTTTGAAGACAAAGGAGATTGAGGTAATCATTCCCTCCATGCCATGGGTTGTGTGTTCAGTCTATCTTCTGTATTGGCTGAGGAAGCCACTGACTGGCGAAACGTTTTCTAGGTTAGAAATTATCCAGTCTTGTACCAGTGTCTCAATTCCATTACTTAGATTTAGCACTAACATCACACATAAAGATTTAGGAAACATGGTAAAAGTGAAATTTCTAATTTTGGAAAAAGTGCGACCTGTAAACTCAAGTCATTGTGGATTTTAAGCAACTGTTACATTCTGGAAAACTAAAACTCAGTTGTGATCTACACAGGCGTTGATCAACAGGTGTTATTTGCTGTCTCACACGCAGTGGAACGTATGTACCAAAGCCTGTTTGGGCAGGAATTGATTTGAGGAACTTATCAAGCTTCTTCATGAAGACTGCCAAAGGTTTGTTGTTAATTCTCCTTATGCATGAAGGGAGGGCGGTGAAGTCTAGGGCCACTAGTACCTAGAGCTCTCTCTCTGAATGTACTCTTTAGCAGCGCTCTGTGACCCCTACGTGTTTAGAGCTTAATTTAACAATAACAAGAATCATAGGGTAATCGTCGCGCCCCTGCTTTTAAATTGATGCACTCTAACCGTCTGCCAAGTCTCTTAAGAACATAAGAAAGCAGAAACACTTGCTTCATACGGAATAATTTCGGTGTTCAGGTTTTGAACCATTCATTCTCCAGGATTTTCCAAGTGTAAATTATGATGTACCTTCTTTTTTGCCTACTTTTAAAGGGGTAGAGTTCAGGGGGCATCAAGCGTTCCCAGTAGTTCATATACATAACTAACTGTGAGAGGTCTCTTAGTGTACTAATTACACCCTTGCTTTTCATCAGAGGTATTTTGCTCCATCTGGCGTACCTCTTGCTCTCGTAGGGAGTCATTCTGGTGTGCAGATTTGGAACCAGTCTGCAGAACTTTCCAGTTGGTGTGAATTGTGAAGCTTCCGTGCGGGTAGAGCAGGTCAAGGCACCTCAACCATTCTGTCATTTACATGTTTTAATGTGTGTATATAGACGGGGAAGGTTGTGTGTACATCTTCAGTTCTACATGAATGTATATAGACGGGGAAGGTTGTGTGTACATCTTCAGTTCTACATGAATGTATATAGACGGGGAAGGTTGTGTGTACATCTTCAGTTCTACATGAATGTATATAGACGGGGAAGGTTGTGTGTACATCTTCAGTTCTACATGAATGTATATAGACGGGGAAGGTTGTGTGTACATCTTCAGTTCTACATGAATGTATATAGACGGGGAAGGTTGTGTGTACATCTTCAGTTCTAATAATGGAGTATGGGTAAGGTGTTCTACATTTTTAATACGAAGTTTATAATCGAGGTAAGTGTGTGTATCTACAGTTCTACTGAATTATAAGACGGAAGTGTTGTGGTCATCTTGATATTACACTCTCATTCACTGCATTCTACTATTTTCATCCTTTTTTTCTTATTTATACCTCCACGTTTACCTCTGAGGTGTTACCAATTCTTCGCTAAGCGAGGTAATAGAAAACTCAATCACAGAAATGACAGACGTTTCCTGTATTATTAGAGAGATAGCAGAGTAGCAAAATGTGTTGTCGGTATGAGAGATGAGATGACTACGACCGCGAGAGGTACTGCAGCTCGATGCATGTGTTAAAGTTACCCTTACCAGGAGAGGTTAGCATGATCTTGAAAAAACTAAGGAGAAGAGAATAAGTGAGCAGTTTATTATCATTTTGTTTGTTGATTGATGTGAGGATGAAAAGCATTGTGCGGCAAGCACGAGAGATTAGGTTTCTCCAGTCTCGGTACTCACTCGTGAGCTTCTCAGAGTCTTCATACCTCTAGATCGACGGCATGATTGCAAGAAAAACAAGAGAGAGAGATAATAGAGTGAGAGGTATTTTATTATCAGTTTTGTAGTTGATTGATGGTGATGGATGAAGAAGCACTTGAGCGGCAGCACGAGAATTAGGTTTCTCCTCTCTCTCTCTCTCTCTCTCTCTCTCTCTCTCTCTCTCTCTCTCTCTCTCTCTCTCTCTCTCTCCTCAGAATTCCTTATGTTGTGGGCTCTCTATTCTGATGGATCTGTCTCCATTCCCCGATTAAGGAAGGCTTCCAATCCCCTCTCCAGGCGCTGTATAATCTCGGATTAGAGCTTTCCCCTGATTAATAATCTAATCCTCTCTCCGCTTTTCCCCCTTCTCCCTGATTCATCATCTCTCTCTCTCTCTCTCTCTCTCTCTCCTCCAATTTCTCTCTTCTCTTTAATCTCTCCTCTCTAATCTCTCTCTCTCTCTCTCTCTCTCTCTCTCTCTCTCTCTCTCTCTCTCTCTCTCTCTCTCTCTCTCTTCTCTCTCTCTCTCTCTCTCTCGTTGTTGCTACCTGTAATTTAGAGTGAGGTAGTGAGGTACCGCGAGTGGGCAGTGGTGGAGGAAGCTGCCTAAAGCTGCAGTGTTGATGGTGGGGGTGTGTGGGAGCAGGGACTGGAGGTGTGTTGCTCCAATGGTGGGGGCAAGTGTGCGTCTCTTCCTCTTGGTGGGGTGGGTGTGGTTGTGGTAGGGGTGTGGTGGAGAGCTATTGAGTTTGGTGTGGATTAGAGAGGGAGTGGGGGAGAGGTATTGAGTTTGTTGGTGATTGTAGAGGGTGTGGAGGAGAAGTATTGAGTTTGTTGGTGATTGGAGATGGTGTGGTGAAGAGTTAATGAATTGAGTGATAATTGTGTTGAAGATGCTGTAGTGACTCCAGTACACTTATTTTGAACGTCACATGTTTACGTATTGCAGAAATAGGTTTGTTTAGGAGTGTAGGTCACCCCACTACTAGGCAGCTACACTCTTGATCCTTCCTCAGTCTACCTACCTACCTACCTGGAGGTAGGTAGGTAGGTAGCCGGAGTGAGTATACCTACCTACCTGGAGGTAGGTAGGTATACTCACAAGGATGGATATACAAATAAAAATAATACCGTAACTGGAACAATGCAGAAATAGTTTGCATATAGGAGGCTGTAACTTATACTATCATTTCGCTCGTGCAGTGCTGTATTCTCTTATTCTCAGACTCTTAGACTACTACCTTCTTATTACCACCTCTGCCACTGTTGCACTACTTTTTATAGTGCTACTACTACTGTCAGTATAATACTATTCCCTCCTATCTTTATACTACTCCTGTCCTTGCTCCCGTCTGGTGTATATTCTGGCTCTCTTCCCTTCCCTTGTAACTAGTTAATGGTACAAGTCGCATTGAAGAGTCATAAGTGTCAGTCTCCTATTTGTGGGTTATTTATATAAGGAAGGATATCTTACCTTGTTTGATATTTGACAGCTTGTTTTATACTTTATTTTAAAGTAAAAGGACACAAGTGCAACTAATGTGACATTTTATTGTGGAAAGTTTCGTCTCGGGGCTTTATCAAACCCTTACAAACGGTTTACAAGAGATATATATAGGGTCAGAGGAGGGCAATCTATGGTATATATATATGATATTTAGTGTAAATTTCTACTATTGTTCACTATACGTTGTAGTGGGTTTTGTAAAATCTGTGTACAACACCGAAAATTCTACCCGCATCTATGGACGCCCACTAGTGATAAAAAAATTAATTTTTTACGACCAAGTGCCTTTAATTTCCTAATACTGTTTCTAATACAATTAAACAAAAAAAAAGGCAGTTCACCATTCAAGTCTTTTGAAGAAATCCCCCTAAAACAGTAAATCCCGCCCCTCACATGTTTCCCCCCTGTTAAAACTCAAAGCACATTACAGAGAATGAAATTTTAAACAGGCGCCTCTATCCCGCCCCCAAAAGAAATATTTGTCAACCTTTTTTTTTTCCCAATTTATAGCTTTTTTATGTTTGTTTTTTGCAAGTTAATTTTCTAATATTTTATTCTACAACAACTATACTACTACTACTATATACACTAAAAAAACCACACTAATATTTCCCAAATCAACTCCCCTTTTTACCTTTTAAAATTTTCCCTCTTACCATTACGTTTGTAAAGTTGATAAAACTTGGAAGCAAACGTTCCACAATAAAAAGTCCCCTTAGTTGCACTGTGGTTTTCTTTAATATTGTCGGGAATTCTCCAATTTATTAAAAAGTTTATTTTGTTTGATTCTTTTTATATTTGTAAAAAAAAATTTTTTTACTATTTTTTATTAGGTGTTTGAGGGGTGGTGGGGCTAAGGGGGGTGGGTGGTGCTAGGGGGGTGGGGTGGGGTGGTGGTTTGGGAGTGGTTGGGGGGTGGGGGTGTGGTTTGGGGGGTGTAGTGGGTGTGGGGGGTGGTGTAGTGGTTTGGGGGCTGTGGTGGGGTGTGTGCTGGGGGTGTGGTGGTGGGGGTGTAGTGGTGTGGGGGGTGGGTGGTGGGGGTGGGGGGGAAAACTAGTGGTGTTGGTGGGGGTGCTAGTGGGGTTTGGGGTTGGGGGTGGTGTGTGGTGGGGGTGGGGCTAGGGTGGTGTGGTGGTGGGGGCGGGGGGTGGGGTGGGCTAGTGTGTGGTGGGGGTGTAGTGGGGTGGGGGTGGTGGTGGGGGGGTGGTGGTGGGGTGGTGGTGTGGGGTTGGTGGGGTGCTTGGGGTGGGTGGGGGTGTGGGTGGTGGGCTATGGGTGTGGTGGTGGGCAGTGGTGGGGGGTGGGGCTAGTGGGTGGTTTTTGGGGTGGCAGTGGTGTGTGGTGGGGTGCTAGTGGGGGTAGGGTTGGTGTTGGTGGGTGGTGTGGTGTTGGTGGTGGGCTGTGGTGTGGTGGTGGGGCAAATGGTTGTGGTGGTGGGGCTGTGGGTGGGCTAGTGGTGTGTGGTGGTGGGGCTAGGGGAGTGGGGTGGTGGGGGTGTTGTGGGGGGGGTGGGGCTAGTGGGTTTGGGGGGGGGGTGCTAGTGGTGGGGGTGGTGTTGTGGTGGGGGTGTGTGGTGGTGGGCTATGGGGGGTGGGTTTCTAGTTGTGTGGTGGGTGGGGTTTGTGGGTGGTGGTTTGGGGCATGGTGTTGGTGGGGGTGTGTGTGGTGGGCTAATTTTTGGGGGGGGCTAGTGGGTGTGGTGGGGGTGCTATTTTGGGGTGGGTTTGGTGCAGTGGTGTGTGGTGGTTGGGGGGCTAGTGGGGGTTTTGCTAGGTGTTTGTGGTGGTGCTAGTGGTGTGGGCTGTGGTGTGTGGGGGGGGGCTAGTGGTGTGGGTGGTGGGGGTGTGGTGTGGGTAGGGTGTTGGTGGTGGGGCTATGGGGTGGGGTGGTGGGGGGTGTGGTGGTGGGGGTTTTAGTGGGGTGTGTGGTGGGTTTATGGGGGTGGGGCGTGGGGTTTTGTGGTGGTGTGGGTGTGGTGGTGGTGTTTTAGTGGTGTGGTGGGGGTGGTGGGGTGTGGTGTGTGGTGGGGGTCATGGGGGTTTTTGGGGGTGGTGGTGCTAGTGGTGTTGTGTGTAGTGGGTGTGGTGGGGGGGGGTGTGGGGGGGGTGTGGTTGGTGGGGTGCTAGTGGTGTGTGGGTTTGGGGGTGCTAGGGTGTGGTGGGGTGTGGTGCAGTGGTGGTGGGGGTGGTTCTATTTTTGGTGTGGGGGCTAGGGGTTGGTGGTGGGCAGGGGTGTTTGGGGGGGTTGTGGTGGTGGGTGGTGCTAGTGTGGGGGTGGTGGTGGTGGTGCTAGGGGGTTTTGGGGGGTGGTGGGCTGTGGTGGGGGGTGGTGGTGTATGGTGTGGGGGGGGGTGGTGGTGGTGGGGTTTTTAGGGTGTTTGGGCTAGTGGGTTGGGGGGGGGTTGGTGGGGGGGGGGTGGTGGTGGGGTGGGGCTGTGGTGTGTGGTGGTGGGGGTGCTAGTGGTGTGTGGTGGTGGGGCTTTGGGGGGGTGGGGGGTTTGGGCTAGGGGGGTGGTGGTGCTAGTGGGGGGTGGGATTGGTGGTGTGGTGCTATGGTGTGTGGTGGGTGCTAGTGGTGTGTGGGGGTGTTTGGTGTGGGTGGGGGTGCAGTGGTGATGGGGGTGGTGGGGGGGCTAGTGGGGTGGTGGGTGGTGGGGGTAGTGGTGTTGGTGTGGTGGTTGGGGATGGTGTGTTGGTGGTGCTAGTGGGTTTTGGTGGTGGGGGGCAGTGGTGTGGGGTGGTGGTGGTGTTGTGGGTGTGTTTGGTGGGGGGTGCTAGGGTGGTGGTGGTGTGGTGTGTTGGGGGGGGGGTGTAGTGGGTGTGGTTGGTGTAGTGGGTGTGTGGTGTGGGTGCTAGGGGGTTTGTGGTGGTGGGTGTGTGGTGGTGGTTGAGTGGGTTGGTAGGTGGGGGCTAGTGGGGTGTGGTGGGGGGGTGCTAGTGGTGTGTATTTTGGGGGGGTGTATTGGTGTGGATGGGGGTGGTGGTGCTGTGGTGTTTAAAGGTGGGTGGGGTTTGGGGGTGTGGTGTGGGGTGAGTGGTTTTGGGGGTGTGGTGCTATGGGGGTATGTGGTGGTGGGCTATGGTGTGTAGGTGGTTTGGGGGGTTTGTGATGGGGGGTGGTTTCTATGGGGTGTGGTGGGGTGGTGCTAGTGGGGTGTTTGGGTGGGGGGGTGTAGTGGTGTTATGGTGGTGGGGGTTTAGTGGGTTGATGGTGGTGGGGTCTAGTTTTGGGGTGAGGGGTGGTGTGTAGTGGTGGTGGTGTGGGAGTTGGGTGTGTATTTTGGTGGTGGTGGGCTAGTGGGTGTGTGAGGTGGGGGTGGGTAGGGTGTGTGTGGTGGTGGTGGGATGGGGGTTTGAGGTGGTGGGCTAGTGGGGTTTTGGGGGTTGTGGGTAGTGGTGGTGATTGGGGGGTGTAGTGGGTGTGATTTGGGGGTGCATGGGTGTGATTTTTTGGTGCATGGGGGTGGGGTGGTGGTGCGGGGTGTGATGGGGGTGGTGGGTAGTGGGGTGGTGGTGGGGTGTGCTGGGGTTGATTGGGGGTGGTGCGTGGGGGTGAATGGTGGTGGTGGGAATTGGGGTGATGGTGGGGGTGTGTAGTGGGGTGGGGTGTGTGGTGTGTATGGTTGGTGGTCTAGTGGTTGTAAAGTTTTGGGGTGTTCTATGGGGTATGGGGGTGGGGGGTAGTGGTTGTGATGATGGTTGGTGCATTTGGGGTGTGAAGGTGGTGGTGGTGGTTTGTTGTGGGGGGGATGGGGGTGAGGTCGGGGGGTTTTTGGTGGGGTCTATTTGGGGTGTGAGTGGTGTGGTGCTAATGTTGTGTGGTGGTGGTGCTAGGGGGTGTGTGAGGGGGGGTGGATGGGGTAGGGGTGTGGTGTGGGTGGTGGGGTGCTAGTGGTGTGTGGTGGTGGGGGTGGGGGGTGTTGATGGTGGTGGTGGCAGTGGTGTTGATGGGGTGGTGGGCTAGTGGTGTGGTTGGGGGGTGGTGCTATGGTGTTGATGTGGTGGTGGTGGTGGTGTGTGATGGGGGGGGCTATGGTGTGTGTGTGGTTTGGGGGTGCTATGGTGTGGAGGGGTGGTGGTGTAGTGGGGGTTTTTTGGTGGGCTAGTGGGGTGTGATGGGGTGGGGGTTTAGTGGTGTGTGTTGGGGTTGGGGGTGTGTGGGGGGTGATGGTGGGGGGGCTAGTGGTGGGGATGGTGGTTTGGTGCTAGGGGGTGTGATGGGGTGGTGGGGTATTTTGGTGGGGGGTGGGGTTTTTGGTGATGGTGGGGGTGGTGTAGTGGTTGTGATGGGGGGGTGGGGTGTGGTTGAGGGGTGTGGTGCTAGTGGTGTGTGAAAGGGGGGTGGGGGGTGGTTGGGTTGGGGGGGATGGGGTGGGGTGCTAGTGGTTTTGGGTGGTGGTGTGTAGGGGGTTGATGGTGGGGTGGTCGGGTGTGTGAGGGTGGGGTGCTATGGTTGTGATGGTGGGGGTGGGTGGGGGGTGGTTTATGGGGGGTGCTAGTGGTGTGTGATGGTGGTGGTGGTGCTAGTGGGTGTGGGTGGTGGTGGGGTTTGGGGGGGGTTTGTGGTTGTGTGTTGGGTGGGTGTTAGTGGTGGTGGGGGGGGTGTGTTGGGGGGTTGGGGTGTGGGGTGGGCAGGGTGTGTGGTGGGGGTGGGGTGTAGTGGTTTGGGGGGATTTTGGGGGTGGGGTGTGTGGTGTGTGGGGTGTTGGGGGTGCTAGTGGTGGTGGTGGTGTGGTGGGTGGGGGTTGTGTGATGGGGTGGGTGTGGTGGGTTGGGGTGTAGTGTGTGGTGGTGGGGGCTAGTGGGTTTGGTGGGGTGAGGGTGGTGTGTGGTGGTGGTTTCTATGGTGTGGTGGTGGTGGTGAGTGGGTTTTGGGGGGGTTTTTGGGGGTGGGGGTGTAGTGGTGTGTGGTGGGGGGGGTTTTTGTGGTTGGTGGTGGTGTGGGTGGTGGTGGTGGTGGTGGGGGTGGGGATGGGGGTGGTGGTGTGTGGTGGTGGGGTGTGGTGTTTGTGGTTTGTGGGTGTGGGGTGGTGTAGTGGGGTTTGGGGTGGGGGGTGTGTGGGGTGTATGGGTGGGTGGTGGTGGGGGTATGGGGTGGGGTGCATTTGGGGTGTTTGGGGGAGGGTGTGGGAGTGGGTGTGGGTGGTGGTTGGGGTTTTGGGGGGGTGGGATGGGGGGGTGGGGTGTGTATGGGGGTGGGGTGTGGGGGTTTGGGGGGGTTTGGGGGGTGCTTTGGGGTGTGGGGTTTTGTGTGGGGGTGTGTGGTGTGGGGGGTGTGGGTGGGGTTTTGGTGGTGGGGTTGTTGGTGGTGGGGTCAATGGTGTAGGGGGTGGGGTGCAAGTGGGTGTGTGGTGGTGTGGTTGTGGTGGTGGGGGTGTGGGGGTGGGGTAAGGGGGGGTGGTGTCTAGTGGGGTGGTGGGGTGGTGTGGTTGTGATGGTGGTGGGGTGTTGGTGTGTGTGGGGTGCAGGAGTTGATGGTGGGTGGTGGGTGTGGTGTGGGTGGTGGTGTGGGTTTATGGTGTGTGGTGGGGGGTGAATGGTGGGGGTGTTGGTGTGTGGGGGGGGGGTGGTGCAAAGGGGGTTGGGGTGGGGGTGTTTTTGTGGTGGTGGGGGGTTTTGGGGGGGGGTGTAGTGGTGTGGGGTTTGGGGGGTGGGGGTGGTGGGGTTTTGGGGGTGGTTGGTTTTGGGGGTGTAGGGTGTGTTGGTGGTGGTGTATGGGTTGTGGGGTATTTTTGGGGGGGTGGTGTGGGGGGGGGTTTGGGGGTTTTGGTGGGGGGGTGTGTGGTGGGGGTTTGGGGGTGTAGGTGGGTGGTGGTGGGGTGCTAGTGGTGTGTGTGGGGTGGTGGGGGTGGTGTGGGGTGGGGTGGTGGGTGTAGTGGGGGGTTTGGTGGTTTGGTTGTGGGTGGTGGGGGTGTGGTGTGGGGGATGGTGGTGGGTAGTGGGGGTTATGGGTTGGGGTGGTTTTTGGTGGTGGTGTGCTAGTGGTGGGGGTGGTGGGGTGTGTTTGGTGGTGGTGCTAGTGGGGTGGGTGGTGGTGTGGTGTTGGTGGGGTGGCTATGGTTGTGATGGTGGTGTGGTGTGTGGTGGTGGTGTGTGTTTTGGGGTGTGGGGTGGGGTAGTGGTGGGTGGGGGGGGTGTATGGGGTGTGATGGGGGGTGGGGGATTTGGGGTTGGTGGGGGGTGGTGGGGTGGGTTTTGGTGGTGGTGCAGTGGTGTTGATGGGTGGTGGTGGTGGGTGTGAGTGGTGGGGTGTATTGTGTGATGGTGGGGGTTTTTTTGTGGTGTGGGGGTGGTTTTGGTGTGGTGGTTTTGGGTTGGGGGGGGCTTGGTGTGTGATGGTGGGGGTTTTTGAGATGGGGTGGTGGGTGGTGTTGGGGGGTGTTGTGGGTGGGGGTGTGTGGTTGGGGTTGGTGGTGGTGTGGTGGGGGTGGTTTGGGTGTTGTGAGTGGTGGTGGTATGGGGTGGGTGGGGGTGTAATGGTTGTGTGGGGTTGGGTTTGGGGGGATGGTGGTTGGTTTGGGGTGTGTGGTTTGGGTTTTGGGTATGGGGTTGTTGGGGGGAAAGGGGGTATGGTTGGTGGGGGTATGGTGTGGAAAATTTGGATGGGTGGTGTGTGTATGGGTTGGTTTTGGGGTATGGGGGTGGTGTGGGGGTTTGGTTGGGGTTGGGGGTTATATGGGGGGGGTTTGGGGGTGGTTGTGGGGGGGTTTGGGGGTTGTAATGGTTGGGTTTAAATTTTTTGTGGGAATTGGGGTTGGTGGGTGTGTATGGGGGGGTGGGGGGGTTTAATTTTGGTGGGTTATGGGGGTGGGGGGGTGTGGGGTTTGGTTGGTGTTGGGTATGGGGTTGTTTGGGGGTTGTTTTTTGGTGGTGTGGGGTAAATGGTTGTTGTGGGGTGGGGTTGGTTTGTTGGGGGAAGTGGGGTTTGGTTGGGGGGTTTGGTTGGTTTGGGGTTTGTATGGTTTTGGGGGTGGGGGTTTTGGGGTTTTTGTGGGGTGGGGTACTGGTGGGTGTGGTTTGGTTGGGGGTTGTGGGGTGTGGTAGGTTGGGGTTTAATGGTTGGGGGGGAGTGGTAAAAGGTTTGGGGGGGGATGGGTTGTTGGGGGGAGTGGGGTGGTGGTGGTGGTTTTGGGGTTGTTGGGGGTGGGGTATGGTTTGTGGGGTTAGGTTGTTGTGGGTGGGGGTTTTTGGGGGTGGATGTGGTGGTTGGGAGTTTGTAAGGTTGGGGTGGGGTTGTGGGGGGGGAATGGGGTTTTATGGTTTGGTGTGGGTTTGGTGGGGTGGAGTTGTGTATGGGGGTGGGGGGTTTGGTGGTTTTGGTGTATTGGGGTTTTGGTGGTGGGAAATTTGGGGTTTTGGGGGGGTTATGGGGGTTTTGTGGTTTGGGGGTTGGTTTGTGGAGGGGGGGTTTATGGTTTGGGGTGGATGTGGGGTGTTTGGGTTTGGGGGAATTTGGGGTGTGGATTGGTTTGTTGGGGGAGGGGGTGTATGGTTTTGGGTTGGTGGTTGTGGGGGGATTGTTTTTTGGTGTGGGGGGGTTTTGGTGTTTGGGGGGGTGTAAGTGGGGTGTATGGTGGTGGGGTGGGGAGTGGGTTTTTTGGGGGATTGGTTTGGGGGTGGGTTTAAGGGGGGGTGGGGGTTGTTTTTGGTGGGGTTGGTGGGGGTTGTGTTTGTTGGTGGTGGTTTTTGGTTGGGGGTGGAGGGATGGGGGGTAAGGTGTGGTGGTTTGGTTGTTTGGGGTTGTTGGGGGTGGGTAGTGGTGTTGTGGGGTGTGTATGGTTTGGGGTGGGTTGTGGGGGGGTGGTATGTTGGGTTGTGGTGGGTTTTGGGAGGTTTGTTAAAGGTGTGGGTAATTTTGGGTTGGGGGTTGTGGTGTGTTGGTTGGTGGGGTTTGTTGTTTTGTTTGTTGTTGGTGGGTGGGGGTTTTGTGAATGGTGGTTTGTTGGGTTGGGGGGTGTGTGGGTGTGTAATGGTGGTGTGGGTAGGGGGGGGGGGTTGGGGGGGTGTGTTGGTTGGTGGGGGTTATAGGGTTTGTGGGGGAGGGGGTGTTTTTGGGGGGTTTGGGTGTGGGTTGTGGTTGTTGTGGGTGTGTATGGTTGGTGTGGATATGGGGGGGTTGTGGGTGTGGATGGTGGGGTGGTGTGTGAGGGGGGTTTGTGGGATGTGTTTTGGTTGGTGTGGGTTTGTGGTTGTTTGTGGGAGATGTGTAATGGTTGGTTTTGGGTATATGGTTGTTGTGGGAGATGTGTAATGGTTGGTGTGGGTATATGGTTGTTGTGGGAGATGTGTAATGGTTGGTGTGGGTATATGGTTGTTGTGGGAGATGTGTAATGGTTGGTGTGGGTATAGGGGTTGTTGTGGGGATTTTGAAAATGGTTGGTGTGGGTATGGGGTTTGTTGTGGGAGATGTACTCCCCCATTTGGGAACTCCCCTAGTTGAGGTTGGGGGGTTTCGAGCCCGAGTTTCCTGGCCCCCCCTCTTCATGATCGCTACTAGGTCCCCTCCCCCAAAGCCTTGAGCTTTTCATACCTTGTTTAAAAGCTTTTAGGGACCCTGCCCCCACACATCGTTTCCCCAAACTATTCCACTTACTGACTACTTGTGGTGAAAAAATTTACTTCCTAACCCCTGTGTTCATTTTTGTTTTTTAGTTTCCCAAAAAGGGGCCCCCCTTGTTACGTGTCCAATCTCTGGAACATCTTTTCTTTGCCCACCTTTCTTCCCCTGTTTTTTGGGATGTCTTTTATCAGTCCCCCTATCTCTCCGTCCTCCAGTGTGTCGGGTTAAATTTCCCTTAACCTCCCCTCGTGGGGGACATCCCTTTAGCTCTGGGATTAGTCTTGTTGCAAACCCTTTTGCATTTTCTATTTTTCTTTAGTGCTTGGTAGGTGGGGGTTTTAAAAAAGGGGGCCCGCATACTCCAATATGGGAAAACGGTAACGGTGTACGGGGCCCTGAACGTTTCCCTTTATTAAGAGGTCGGAATGTGTTTTGAGGTTTGCTAGGCCCCCAATGCTCAGAAATTATTTGGTTGTGTGCGCTTCAGGGGGATTGCCTGGTGTTATATCCCCCAAGATTTTTTTCCTTGAGTGAGGTTTGTAGTCTCTGCCCCCCAGACTTTTATGTCTGGGGCCCCTTCTTTCCCCTTCCCCCAATCTTCATAAACTTTGCACTTGGGGGGATTAAACCCTCCAGGAGCCAATTGCTGGCCCAGGTCGGGAAAGCCCCCAGACCCCTTTTTTGTTCGGGCCTGGTCTTGGGAATCGAGGTATTCTTCTCATAAAAATTCACGTCATCTGCAAAGGGGGACCCCTTTTAAAAGGGTTATTAACCGTCATGTGTTCAAAAAATATCAGAAACGATGGTCCAAGGAGGCCCCTGGGGGAAACCCGTGGCCCACGGGGGTGCCCACTCTGACCCCTCCCCACGTACCATGATCGTTTTGCGTTTCCCTGAAAAGGTTTTCCCCTGATCCATTGTAGTCCCTTTGTTACCCCCTTGCTTTGGCCCTCCTTTTTTTGCACCAATCTTTTTGTGTGGAACTGTGCAAAGGGTTCTTGCAGCCCAAGAAAATCCCATCCACCCCCCTCTCTTCTTGTCTTCTGGGGTCCCCCATGTATAAAACCCCAGTAGGGTTTGTGAAAGGATTTGCCCCTGAAACCTGCGGGGGCCCCTGTTGATGAGATATTCTTTTTTGGGTGTTCCACCACTCTTCCCCTGATAATCTTCCCCAGGGTTTTTTTGATATTTTAAGGGCCCAGTGAAAAATGGTCTGTAGTTTGTGTTCATGTCTGCCCCTTTTTTTAAAGGAGGGGATCCTTTTGCTGTCTTCATCCCTCAGGCAATCCCCCTGTTTCGATAGATGTTATTGAATTTTGTTGTTAGGGGAAATAGGGGCCCCCTGCCCCCTTTTAAATTCCCCATGGGGAGATGTTTTTGGGCCCCCATTCCCTTTTGAGGTATCTAGCCCCATAGAACCCTCTTCATTCTTCCTCGGTTGTGTGCACTTGTCCAGAAATTGGGGTGGTGGGGCCCCCCTCCCCTTTTTTTGGGAGTCCCTTCTTTTCCCTTGTGAAAACTTCTTTAAAACTTTGTTGAGTTTTCACATATTTCCCGGCATTTCCTGTTGTTCTCCCCCTTTCCCTTTCCCTTACCCTGATTCCCTGGCCCCTTGACTGTTTTTTTTCCTTGTGTGGTTTTAAAATTTTGGGTAGATTGGTTTTCGGGGTATGCCCATTTTCTTTTTGGTTTTTGGGGCCCCCTTTTAATTGTGAAATTTTTGTTTTGGCTCTAGGATGTTTCCCCTTTTTTCCCTGGGTCCTTGCCTTCTATATTTTTCCTTTTTCCCTAGCACATTTGGTTTTTTGCCCCCCTGCCCCTTTTGGGGTTTAAACCCGGGTCACCGGGTTTTTTTCATTATTTTTCCCCTTGGGGTAAAAACCTCCTCAGCCCCCCTTGCATTTTGTTGCTACATTTTCCCTTTTCATCTCTTTAAATGGTTTCCCCTCCCATTTCTTGTTCCCCCTGCCCCCCTTTTCAGGTATTTTTCCCTTTTCCCTGTGAAAGCCCCCTTTCTTGTTTTTGGTTATTGTCCGGGCCCTTTGTTTCCCCCTCCATTTGTAGTTATGGGTTTTTCGAAGTTTAAAACCACATGGTACGGGCCCCCAAGGGGGTTTCTTTTTTGGGGTTTTTGTTGATTTTCCCCTACTAAAGGTGAATACTAATTTCCACCCTTGCGGGTTCACCCTTCCTCTCTTCTTGTAGTGCCCCTTACGTGTTGGTAAAAGAATTTTCCCCTTTTCCATATATCTTAGCCTCCATGTTTTTTGGGCCCCCCATGGGGCCCAATTTTCCCCCAATGGCCCTTTTGGGTGGTTAAAGTCCCCCATGATCGGATTTTTGCCCTATGCTGAGCTTTTGGCCACCTTAGAGTGTGTAAAAACCAGCTTATTGCTCTCGGGTATTTCCCTTGGCTCCTGTGTTTTGGGGGGGGGGGTTATAATCACTGCTATTCCCCCCGGGGGAAACCTCCAGAGTGAAGTTTTCCCCATATGTAATCCTTTTTCTCCGTTTTCCCCTCTCCCCGTCAAAAAAATTTCCCGGGCTTTTTGATCGGGAACCCCACCCCTCCCCCCCCCTTTTCCCTCGGGTTTTTTCCTCGGATTTGGTCCCCCTTTGGAAAGATGGCATTGTTATCTTCCCTGTAAGTTGGTTTCTGTAAGAGTAGATGTGGGTTTGATGCTTTTTGCCCCTTTCGTCCCAAACCCCCCCCAAATTAAATTTGGGTTTTCCACCCGGTTTTTTTTTAAACCATCCCTTTCTTTTCCCTTTAAAAACCCAAGGGTTGGGGGGGGCCTGGGGGGGGTGGGAGCCCTGGTGGTTTTATGTGGGATTCTATAGTCGATTTTGGGGGTGGGGGGCTGTGGGTATGGATTGTAGTTGTTTTGGGGGGTTGGTGTGTTGGGTTTGTAGGGGTTTTCGGAGTAGTTGTGTGTGGGCTTGTTTGGGTTTTGTTGTTTGGGATGCCCTCTGTAAACCCCTTTGTCTTTTTTGCCCCTTTCTTTTTTTTTGCCCTCCCCCTCAGTGCTGCGCTTGATTTTGTTTGTCTCTGTCTGGGAACACCTTTGTACTTTTCCCGGGTATTTCAATCGGGGGTTTTTTTGGGGAGGACCCTTTTCCCGAAATGTTTAGTCCGGGAAAACACTTGTTTGGGCGGTTTCCCCCTTGGGTTCCCCCCTATTCTTTTTGGGAAAAATTTACAATCTCGTCCATCTCTTCCCAAATTTCCCGGGGATGATTTTCTAAATTCCCCTTTCCCTTTCTTCTGTTTCCCTTTTCTTTGTTTGCCCCTTTCCCCCTTTCTGAACCCCCGGGATAAAATAAATTTTGGGCCCTTTCTTCCTCCCTTTGCCTCACCCTCTGGTCTGGATCCTGCTGTTGGGGTTCAGTTTTCCCTTGTTTTCCAGGGGCTCTTGAACCTTGTTGTGCCTCGTTTGGGACCTACCCCCTTCCTTTTTGAACCCAGTGATCTTCCTTTACTCCTTGGTCCCCCTTGGCAGATTGATGTGCCCTTAGAATTTTAATAAATTTTCCCTTTCCCTGTTACCCTGCAGTTATATGCTGTGTCTTCTTGGTCACGCCTGTAATCGTCCAGCCTTTTTAATCTCAACTTCTAGGCCCCTTTAAATCTTGGTTCTGCAGTTTCGCTTGTGCCTCCCCAAATTTTTTGTTTCCGCTCCCAATCCCTTTTTAAATTTTACAGAGAGCTCTTTTTCTTTTTTTTAGAAAGCTTAATTTTCTTCCCACTCCCTTTTTCCATCCTTTTTTCCTGCTCCCCCATCCATTCCCCCTCCCCAAACCCTTCTCTCTGATCCCTTTGGGTTCCCGCGAGTCCCCCATTTTTTTTTTTTTTTTTTTTTTTTTTTTTTTTTTTTTTTTTTTTTTTGTGTGGGGAGGGGAGAGTTAGAAGGGAAAAAATGGGGGGCGAGAAGAGAGAAGAGAGATAGAGAGCAAGGAGAGAGGAGGCAAAAAGAGGGGGGGGGAGCAAAAGAGGGGGGAGCGAGAGAGAGAGCAAAGGGAGAGAGCAAAAGGGGAGGGGAGAGAGCAAAAAGAGAGAGCAAGAGGGGAGAGAGAGAGAAGGGCAAGAGAGAGAGAGAGAAAAAGGGAGAGGAGGCAAGAGAGAGAAGCGAGGGGAGGGGAGAGGCGGAGAGAGGAGAGCCCAAAATAGAGAAGGGGAGAGAGAGAGAGAGAGGGGAAGAGAGAAAAGGGAAACAAGGTAGGAGCAAAAAGAGAGAGCGGAGAAAAAAAAGAGGGAAAAGGAGGAAAGAGAGAGAGAAGGAGCAAGGAGAGAGAGAGCAAAAAGAGAGAGGGAAGAGAGGAGAAAACAAGAGAGAGGCAAAGAAAGGGGAGAGAGAGAGCGAAGGGGGAAAAGAGAGGAAAAGAGCAAGAGAGAGAGAGAGCGACGAGGAGAAAGGGGGAGAGAGAGAGCAAGGGAAAAGAGGGAGAAGGGGAGGGGAAGGGGGGCGGAGGAGGGGAGCAAGAAGGGGGAGGGAGCAAGGGGAGAGAAAAGGAGAAGAGGAAGGGGAGAGAGAGAGCAAGAGAGAGGAGAGCAAGAGAGAGAGAGAGCAAAAACCCAAAAGGAAAGGGGGGAAAACAGAAGGGGAGGAGGAGGAAGAGAGCAAGAGAGAGGGGAGAGCAAGGAGAGGAGGGCAGTTTGGAGAGGGGCAAAGAGAGAGGGGGAGAGCAGGGAGAGAGAGCAAAGAGAAGAAAAGGGGAGAAGAGAAGAGAGAGAGAAGAGGAGAGAGAGCAAAAGGGGAGAGAGAGAAGAGGAGGAGGAGAGAGCAATCGGAAAAGGGGCAAGGAGAGAGAGAGAGAGCAAAAAGGGAGAGAGAGGGGAGGCCGGGGGGAGAGAGAAGAGAGAGAGGGAGGGGGGGGGAGGGAGGGGGGGGGAAAGGGGGGAAAAAGGGAAGGCCAAAAAGGGGGAGAAAGGGGGAAAAAAGGGGGGGATGGGAAAGGGGGAGGGGGGGAGAGAGGTGGGGGGGAGGGGGGGGCAGGTGGGGGAGAGGTGGGGGGAAAAGGGGGGGGGGAGAGTAAAAGGGGGGGGGACAGATGTTAGAGGGGGGGGAGATGTTAGAGGGGGGGAGATGTTAGAAAGGGAAGAAAATGTTTTGGGGGAAAGATGGGGGGGGGAATAGAGAGAGAGGGGAGATAGGTTTGAGGGGAGAGATATAGGTAAAGAGTGAGGGGGTGAGAAAAGGGTTTTCTTGGTGTGGAAAGAGGGGGGGGGCCCGAGGAGAAAGGTTCAGATGGGCAGTTACAGGACTGGGAAAACCCGTGTAAGTTGTTTAAGTGTGTGTACTACAGCTACAAGTGCTTGTTTTTTTGTGTTTGTGTTTTGTTTAGTGTTTTATGTGGTATGTGTGTGTATGTGTGGGGGTTTTTGTGTATGTTGTGTGTGTGTGTGTATTTGTGTGGGGTGTGTTTTATGTGTGTATGGTGTGTTGGGTGTGTTATGTGTGTGGGGTATGGTATGTGTGTTTGGGTGTGTGTGTGTGTGTGTGTATTGTAAAGTGCGAAATGTGGGTGTGGGGTGGTGTTTGTGGTGTTTTGTTTTGTGCGGGTGTGTGCCCCCCCTTTAAATATTCATACCCGCTAAAAAAATAACGGTAGATACCAGTAATTTTAAAAAATACCCCAAAGTGATTTAGGGATTATACTTTTTACTTAAAAAAAACACAGAAAATTTAGGGTTTTAAAATTTATTTGTCTGAGCTTCTAGGAGTTCTGAAAGTCCCCCCACTGGTTCCCCCCGCTAGGGTGTTCCCCGCTAGTCAACCCCCTCTTTTACCCAAACAGTATTTTGTTTTAATTTTTGGTAATAAATTTTAAGGGGGTGAGGGGGCCAGAAACTAACAGGGGCTCAAAGGCCCGGATTCAGAACCCCCCCAAAAAAAAAACCCCCAAAAGGTGAGTATTTAAGGGCAGTGTGCGATGGGAAAATTGAGTGCTGATGACGAAACTTCTATCATATTTTGGGAAAAAAATTCCCCGTGATCTTTATAACCCTTATGGCATGCTCCCGCGACCCCCAGGGTTTTTCATTATGATAGAGTACCTTCATTATATTGGAATTTCACTTTACATTCGGTGTTACCTTTTTTATGTATAATTGGGGCACACAACTGTGTGTAATGGTTGGTTTTGGGTATATGGTTGTTGTGGGAGATGTGTAATGGTTGGTTTTGGGGGATATGGGTTTTTTGTGGGAGTGTGTAATGGTGGTTGTGGGTATTTGGGTTTTTGTGGGAGGTGTGTTTTGGTTGGTGTGGGAAAAGGTTGTTGGTGGGGGTGGTAATGGTTTGGGGTGGGGGATATGGTTGTTGTTGGGGGGGTGTAAGGGTTTGGGGTGGGTTTTATGGTTTTTTGTGGGGGTGTGTAATGGGGTTTGGGGTGGGTATGGGTTTTTTGGGAAAATGTGTAGGTTGGTGTGGGATAGGTTGTTGTGGGGGTGGTAAGGGTTTTGGGGTGGGTTTTAAAGGTTGTTGTGGGAAGGTTTGTGATAAAGGTGGGGAAGTAAATGGTAGCAGCAAAAAGACCCAACCTTTTTCTTGACTGTGTATATGTGGTGAATGGTTTTGAAAACCCCAAAAATTTTTAAAATTGAGGCATTTTTGCAACTATGGGAATCTTTAATTTAGGAAAAAGTTTTTTTGTACACAGTGGCTTCATCAGTCCAAATCAAAGTAGAAGGTTTTTAAGGAGAGGGGGGAGTTTGAGGTAAAACAGTCCCTCAGCCTTGACTGGGTTTAAACCCCTGTGTGGGTTGAAACGTTTCCCCAAAAAAGTTCCATTGGCATAAGGCTCAGTCTTTTAAGTGTTTTTACTTGCTTTATTCCCCGTGTATTTTTTTTTAAATTTTATTCCCTAATTTTACTTAGCTATTTTTGATGTTTTTGTTGTGAGAGGGGGGGCTGCGGGAGGATGTTTAACCACGAGCAAATTAACCCAAACGAGAGGGGGGAGGATACAAAAATTGTATTTTGTGTTACATGTGGGGAGAAATTTTGGCCCCCTTTTTTGGGGGTTCCCTTTCTTTTGGGGGGTTTTGAAGTTTGAGGAAAGGGCCCTACTTTCCCGGGGTGTGGGGGGGCCCCTGCCCCATTCATTGGGAAATGGTGGGAAAATTTAAAAAGTGTTGATTTTAATTATCCCTTTTTTAAATTAAAACCCCCTTTCCACGGGTTTTTGATGGTATGTGGGCGAAACACCCTCGCCCCGTTTACCAGGTGTCCAGGGAGGTTAGTCTTAGATCGGTGCGAGGGTTTGAAGAACCTTTGTTTTCAGTAAAGGTATGTACATGTAACGTTAAAAATTTAAAGGAACAAGAGTCGATGCCTATAACCCGAATAATGTTTTTTGGGGCTTTCGTCTCCACGGGCCCGGTTCCAAAACCCCGGTGTGGGGGGCAAGGCCTTTTAACCCGGTGTTACTGTGGTCCCCAAAGCAGGGCCAAAAGCCCCGATCTAGTCCCGCTGGTCGGGAACTGATTAATGTTTTTCCCATAAAAAAGTTAGAGCGGGGGAAAAATAAAAGTTGATTTATCAGTAGTGTGAAATTCCCCTCCCCAGGGTTCCCCCCCCTCTAATTTTTTCTTTAAAGAGAATTAATAGAAGCCCCTAATAACCCCAGGTGAGGAAAATGGTGATTGGTACACTTATCGCTCCTAAAGGGGGTTTTGGAAAAATTGGTAGGGTTTTTGGTTTGGTTTTCTCCCCTCTTTCTTCTCTCTTTTCTCTTCTCTCTCTCTCCTCCTCTCCTCTTCTCTTTCTCTCTCTCTCCGGAACGACATGAGAAAAATTTCCTAACATTTCAAGAAAATGATTTTAAAGAAGGGCCCGGATCCAGAATCCCGAATGGAGGTTTAAAAGTAACCTTTAATTATTAAAGGCGGAGTGGGAGCCCTGGTCGCCCCCCCACGAGTTTGGTTTAGTTAAAAACACGGGTGTTTTTGTACTAAATTTATGTAAAATTTCCTTTTTACGGGGTGGGGTATGAGAGTGGTGACTCCCCGGGCGAGACTTAAAAGGTAACGTTGTCAACAGTGGTACGATTTAAAAAATGATGCCTCTAGAATGTGGGGCTTACATTATGTAGCTCAGGGTGGTCTTGACTCCTTGTTTGAAAGGGTTTTAAGCTCCTTGTGGAATGATGAAATTGCAAATTTTTGTTTGGAAAGATAGGCTTGCGGCTTGGAAAAAGATAGACTTTTCAGTTTTTGGGAGAATTTACCCACTTGCACTACTTGGGTTTGATGAAACCCTTTTTATTGTAGAATGGTTTCACCCGCAAATCCCTTTTTTGAACGATGATTGCTATTTCCGTGGAGTGTTTGGGCCCTTTACTTCTTGTAGAATAAAAATACCCCCTCTTCCCGTTTGAATGATGGGGCGAGCTCTCGTTGTGCGTGAAAAATTTTGGGGAATAACGGGAACCGTTGGTGTAAGAGAGTAAGCGAGGAAAAATTTATTAAAAGGGCAGGCTGCATGGTTTGAAATACCCTTTGGGATAGGTAAAGGTAAACGGGGGTGGGCCTGGGCTTGTTGTACTTTTCATAACTACGCCTTATTTGGGGGGACTCGTTTCAAAATTTTTCACTTTGCAAATTTGGGGAGGTCAAAGCTTCTTGTTGGAGCCCCATGGGGGGAAATTTTTTAACGAGGGGAGTCGCAGAGGGGGGGGGGCGGAAAAGGGGGGGAGAGTCTCGCTTTTTATGGATACGGGGGTCGATTTCAGCCCCTTGGGCCTGGTTTTCTTAAAAATTTCCCTTCCCCGGGTTTTCAAACCTCCTGGTGTTGTGGGGCCCTTTTTTTAAAGTAGTTTTGGGGCCCGGGGAGATTTCGGGCTGGAACAAAAGATGAAGCCAATAAAATATTTAAATTCCCGGGAACGCCTTTAAAGTCCTAAATATGTCTTTAAAGGAGCGGAGGGAGGGTTTGGGCTACAGAAAATATATGTGTTTTAAAGTAATTTGGGATCTTGTTCCCGTCAGACACTGTCATAACAAAATGCTGGAGTAAGAGAAGTGTAACATAAACCTGTGAAAAGCAAGGGCTCCGTAGACACAGTAGGAGAATATTGTATGAACATCCGTGGACCCAGATTATTCAATATCATACCAGAAGATATCAGAAACACTGCTGGGATAAGTGTAGAAGTCTTCAAGAGGAAACTGGACAAGTATCTTCACCAGGTGCCAGATCGACCAGTCTGTGATGGATATGTGGGACAGCGGGCCACTAGCAGCAACAGCCTGGTTTTTCAGGCAAGCACCAGACAAGAGCCATCTCAGGGAATAGGAAAGAAAATCGTACAAGTCCTTGCAGAGTTATTTATTATGACACCTTTTCATATAACTCTTGGGGTTCTATTTGCTAGAAAGTTAAAAATCCTTCAGCTCACTTTTTCTGTTATTTCTTTTGTAATAATTTGTACGTTATTAAGCCATAGTTATACTTGTCGAAGCTTTTGCAAAATCTGTGTATATTTAATATGCATTTTTGTCAGTTTTCCAGTGCACCTAAGACTATGCCTTTATGGTTCAATAATTGCAAGAGGCCGGAGCGACTTTCCTTAAGGTCATGCTTCCTGGGTTGTGCAACTGTTGTAAATCCATGTGGTAACGATCTTCTTCAAACTCTCAAATATTTGTTTCACAAGCCTGGCCCACAGCTGGGCTCCAGGAGTAAACAAAATTCTCAGAACTTATCAAAGGTAAATGTGTCGATTTATAGTTTTTTTGCCATTGCTTTGCCGCCGTCTTTATGGAGTGGGATATATCCGTTGTCTTTAACGGCTGTGGGATGACCCCCGTGTCTAGGCTCCCTCTCCATGGCATATTTAAGGCACGTGATAGGGATTTCTTGCAGTTCTTTATGAAATAGTTCCATGAGTCTGGGCCTGGGGCAGAGTGCATTGGCATGCCGGCCTCCGTGAGTGGAGAAGCTCTCGAAACTCATCCAAGGTAAGTGGGGTTAGAGCTATGTAGAAAATTTTGAAAATGTTGACAAAGTTTTGAGTTTTGTTCATGAAGAATTAATTAAGATTATCAACCTTTAATCTGAATAACAGCTCGTTGAATACAGTCATATTGCGGCTTAAGACTCATTTCTGGTTTAAGCAAGATTCTGATACAGGATGTGTTTTTTTGTCCTGTATTTACTCTTCACTGTTCTCATTCTGAGTCTGTATTCTGTTTCCGATCTTTCCGCTTCCCCTTTCTTTTATTACCTTGCGTTCAAGTAGCTACTTGTCTGACCAATCATGCAGTTTGTTCAGGCTGATTTGTAGACTTCTGGTCTACCTGGAGTCTGCCTGGAGGGCATTCCGGGGATCAACGCCCGAGTTGATCAGGAGAGTAACAGGAGTTGAATGGGAAAAGCCAGACTATAAAGAGGGGACTACATAGGGTTGAGGAACTTCCTGCAGGAGGTCCCGTGGGACAGAGAACTGGCAGGAAAGCCAGTAAATGAAATGATGGAATATGTAACAACAAAATGCAAGGAGGCAGTGGAAAGGTTTATTCCCAAGGGCAACAGAAACAATGGGAAGACCAGAACGAGCCCCTGGTTTACACGACGGTGTAGGAGCAAAAACAAAGTGCAATAGAGAATGGAAAAAGTACAGAAGGCAGAGAACACATGAAAATAGGGGCTTTAGTCGCTGAGCCCAGGAACGAGATGCACCAGGTAAGGAGGGAGGCCCAGCGACAGTATGAAAATAAATAGGCATCGAAAATCAGGACTGACCCGAAATGTTGTATAGCCACATCAGGAGGAAGACAACAAGCAAATACCAGGTGATCAGATGAGGACAGAAGGTGGGAGAACTTTAACAAGAAATGATAGGAGGTATGTGAGGAGCTAAACAGGAGAATTTAAGGAAGTTCTTTTTACAGTAGAGACAGGAGGGGCTCTGGGAAGACAAGCACAGAAGGGAACATCAAGGGGAATATACCAACCAAGTGTTGGATGCATACGGAACAACGAGGTGGACGGTGCAGAAGCTGCTAAAGGTGACCTTGATACCTCAAAGGGGATGGGACCGGACATATCCCCTTGGGTCCTTAGAGAAGGAGCAGAGTGCCTGTGCGTGCCCCTAACCACAATCTTCTACACATCCCTTGAAACTGGGCAATACCTGAGAAATGGAAGACAGCAAATGTTGTCCCCTTATTTAGAAAGGGAAACAGAAATGAGGGCACTAAAATACAGACCTGTGTCTTCTGACTTGTATTGTGTGCAAAGTTATGGAGAAGATTATAGGAGAGTGGTGGAATGGATCACTGAACGGAACAGTTTTAAATGAAAACCAGCATGGGTTATGGAAGGCAAATCCTGTGTCACAAACCTACGGAGTTTTATGACAGGTAACAGAAGACACGAGGGAGAGGGGGGGGTTGATTGCATTTTCCTAGAGTGCAGGTAAAGGCCTTTGACACAGTTCCCCACAGAGATTAGTGCAGAAGCTGGAGGTAGGCGCATGTAACAGGAGGGCACATGCAATGGATCAGGGAAATATACCTGACAGGGAGGCCAACAACGCGCCATTGGTACTGGTGAGAGGTATCACAGTGGTAGCCTGTGTCGAGCGGGTCCACACAGAGGTCCAGTTCTAGGACCAGTGCTATTTTTTGATATATGCGAACGACATAATGGAAGGAATAGACTCTGAATGTCCCTATTCGCAGATGGATGTGAAGCTGATGAGAAGAATTTAATCGATAGAGGGATGAGGCAGACTGCAAGACACATGGGACGGCCCTGGAATGTGGTCCAGAAACTGGCTTCTCGAATTCAACCCTGCCGCAAATGCAAAGTCATGAAGATTGGGGGATGGGCAAGAAGACGCAGACAGAGTATAGGCTAGGTGGACAAAGACTAAGACCTCGCTTCAGGGAGAAAGGGACCTTGGGTGTGACCATAACACCGAGCACGATCACCGGAGGCACACATATCAAAAACCAAAATAACCGCTGCAGCATACGGGCGCCTGGCAAACCTGAGAATAGCGTTCCGATACCTTTAATAAGGAATCGTTCAAGGACACTGTACACTGTGTATGTTAGGCCCATACTGGAGTATGCAGCACAGTCTGGAACACACCTGGTCAGCCAGTCAGGAAGTTAGAGAAAAGTACAAAGGTTTGCAAACAAGGCTAGTCCCAGGCACAGGGGAATGTCGTACGAGGAAAGGATGAGGGAATCGGATGGACGACACTGGAGGACAGAAGGGTCAGGGGAGGGACATGATAACGAACATACAGATAATGCGGGAATAGACAAAGTTGGACAGAGAATAGGTGTTCCAGAGAGGGGACAACAGGAACAAGGGGATCACAACTGGAAGCTGAAGACTCGAAGAGTTCACAGGGACGTTAGGAAGTATTTCTTTCATTCATAGAGTCGTCAGGAAGTGGAATATTATTATTATTATAATCAAGGGGAAGCGCTAAACCCGGAGGATTATACAGCGCCTGAGGGGGATGTGGAAGGCATTCAGGCTTAATTCTGGGAACTGGTGCACAGATCCAATTCCCTAAATCAAGAGCCCCTCACCAACATCAAGGAACCTTCCTTGAGGGGAGGAAGTGGAATAGCTCTAGCAAGTGAAGTAGGAGGCAGGAACCATACATAGTTTTAAGAAGAGGTATGACAAAGCTCAGGAAGCAGAGAGGGAGAGGACCTAGTAGCGATCAGTGAAGAGGCGGGGCCAGGAGCTGAGTCTCGACCCCTGCACCCACAATTAGGTGAGTACTGTTTCCTTTCCATAAGGTACCCTGATCCACTGTAGCATTTTTTTTGTTATTCCTTCCTGCTCCTCGAATTTTTGTCCTAGTCTCTTGTGAGGTACAATAGCAAATTGGCTGAAGTCATGCGTCAAGGTACATCTGAGAGAGAGAGAGAGAGAGAGAGAGAGGGGGGGGGGCATAAAGTGTTTATTATGAAGAGTAGGTGAGGGCAGTGTGTCCGGTCAGTTAGTGAGTGAGGTCACTACACAATCAAGTCTGTCAGTGTGACAGCCTAGTGACTGTAACACTGCCACAACACGATCAATAGCCATAGCCTGCCTGGTCTGCCCAGCCCAGACCAGTCCAGCCTAACCCACCTCCCTGAAACATTTCCTGCTCTTCCTTCTCTTCTTTTCTTCTTCTTTATCTTTGTCTTCTCTTTTTCGTCTTTCTTCCTATTCAGTGTCTCCTCTTAAAATTATTGTTTTATTTTCATGTTACTGTTATTGACGTTCCTTGCATTGCACCCAGGGCAGGCTAGTTACCTGCTGCTACTGTTGCTGCTGCTGGAGGTCCCTGAGCAGAGCTCTTAACTGGCATCCTGGTCAGTGAGTCTGGTGTTCGCAGCTGGCAGTCACACACAACCATCATAACACAGCTCATTACGAGTCTTGTGCTGGAGCTGAGAAAAAGTATTTTGGAGACGAGTAGCGTTCTGCTGGTAATTTACTTAATGTCTGAAAGAGTATTGTAAAACCCTTACTATTACTATTATATTCGTGGAAGAGCGAAAACCTGCAGGGGTCATACAGAGCCTGGAAAAGGGACGGTAGTTGTGTTGTATATAACTAACAGGAAGAATGCTTCAACCCAAGATATTTTTTAGGTTATATTTTAAACTATTGTTCTTCCCGTCTTCCTGAGGAAATATTTCAGTGTAAATTTGGAACTAGTCCCTGCTGCATATTCCATTTATAAAGTATATTATATCTTTCTCGGCTGCGACAAAGGCAGGGCAATTTGAGGCATTATCAGGCAATCACCCTAGTGTAAATGTTGAAGTGAATGAGGGCAGGTAATTTTCTGCACATTCTCAAGGTGTGCAGTTTCACCAGCCTGTAAGGAATGTTAGTAAACAGCAGTATTCAGTTACTGTATACAAGTGCATTAAAATATATTGTGATTAGGATTACTTATTTTATTTTGAAAAAGTTTCTTACTATCAGTCCAGCGTTATAATGTATAAGCTTATATATAACAATACTGCGACTGTTATTTGCTTAAACCACTCGTTCGTTGATGCATTAATATATATAATTTTTGAATTGTTGCTCTCGGGCCCTTTTTTTTTTTTTCCCCATATTTCGTTCATTGGTATAATACCGTTTAATTATGCTGTGTAAGTTTCTTGTTTTTTTTTTTATAGTATAGAAATTAATTTGTTCTTTGGTGAATAATTTGTTGTTCAGTTGTCCAGTGAAAGACTTGATTTACGTCATTGTGGTGGTTATTTTGTCCCAAGTGATGTCCACTGATGCAGGTTATAATGTGTTACTGACAGCCTCTTAATACATGGAATTGTGGCTCATCTTCCTCTTTCTTGGATCGAGCATACCAGGGTCATACAACCGGCGGTGCATGACCCTTACAGGTTTAGCCTCCTCCATTTTTATGAATTTATAGTGTAGTACAAAATGACAGATGAGAGGAGCTCCAAAATTTCACTATGGCGGACTCTGGTATTACTGTCGCTCAGACCCAGCTGCCCAGAACACAAGGAATTCTCATAAAACCACGTTAGCAAAAGGTTATATTTTATGCAAAATTAGTAATTAAACGTCTCCCTAAACATTTCACGCATTTCCAATTATTCTTTTTTACCAAAGTATTAAATGGAATTTTGACATAATGATCTCACTGGAATTGGTTGCAAGCAAAAACTTTTAAAGAGAGGCAAGTGCGTCTTGCTATCATAACCCATACTGCTGTAAGACCGATAATTACTCGCACAAACACATAATACTGTGGGGGACGTGCGTGTACGTGAGTCTACTATTATAACTTCAAGATAATGCTGTGGTATGTGAGCTCTCTTCCCAGAAGAGCCAACGTCCTTTCTATAATAAAATACCGTGGTGTATTTAATGTTGCTCTGACCCCCATGATAGGTCTCTATCTGCTTACAAGAGTTTCCACGGCTAGACTTTCAGTCACTGGGCATACTTTTTTCTATTTTTTGTCGACGGTGGCGTAAATATAATCGAAATGTTTGTTGATAGTACCGCAGAACATCGGCAGTATCTGTTCTTAAGATCAACGTAAACGTGGATGGGACAAATCCAACATTTTTGACGATACGATACCCAGTTTTTGGCCGATACCGATCTTATCCAGTTATTTTTTTTATTTTTAAATTTTAAATAAATGTTCAATTATAGCCAACAAGTGACATCAGTTCCTTCATGATAAAACATCAAGGAGCCTTCATATCCATAAACTGCAGCAGTCATCTTGGTGTTTCCTGCAGGCTTTCTCTTCGGGTGTCTTCATTCGTAATGTCGCCATCTTGGTGTTTCCTCGTTATCACCCTCCCTCTTTGTCTTCATTTTCCTGTGGGATACTGGTATCAAGGTTCTGCAGCCTCTAGAAAGCCACACTTCATACACCTAAGAAACAGCGAAGTAAAATATACAAGAGTTGAGAGCTCGTGTGACACATAAACAACATAGAGGAAAATGAAGAGAGGAAATGAAGCTATATAAAGGAGAGTGTGGCTGGTGGTAGTGCTTAGCTCGGCCATCCTGTGCCAACTCTTGTCTTATCACTGTAGCCCTCCATGATAGCGTACAATTGGACTGGTTGAGCTTCGGCATTTCTAACCCCACCGCCTCATAACAACAAGAAGAATATTGTGCCAAGGTTACTGTCCTATAAGTTGCACATAATTATTCATGTGTATAATTCTGAAGGAGAGACCTCAATTTTAAGAGTATGAGAATATGTGTATATTTTTTTGAAAGATTATAGATTATATGATTTACCTGTACACAAATAACCCGCACATAGGGAGAAAGAAAATTATGACTACCGTTTCGGATACTGTATGTGACTTAGTTAATGGTCGGACCGAAACGTCGTCAAGAGTTTCTATCTCACTACGTGAGGATTATTTGTGTATTGATTCCAGTCCACGGCATTGGGCCGTTTTTTTCTGCATGATTAACTTAGTGATGATTGCAGGAATCTTTACCCTTTAGGCCTGGTTCAGACCATGCCTGCTTGATGGCCTGGTCAGTCAGGGGTTCGAGTGCTTCCGACAAACAGTCACAAAGTTGAACCCACACAGCTGATCATAATGAAGGTCTCCTCTTGAAGACAGGGAGTTTATGGTAATATTTAGGTTAATTGTATTTACGGGTGTTTCAAAACCCAGAGTTTTTTTTTCGTAGAAATGCAGGGAAACGTATGGATGCACTGAGAGAGAGCTCGATAAGTGCAAAGTGGACCACGGGAACTCTTCAACACCCTCGCTTCATGCATAAGGGAATTTTCAACAGAAACATTGCCTGCAACAAGTGTAGAGTAATTCAAGAGAAAACTGGACAAGTATCTTACCAGGGCCAGCATCAACTCCAAGTCTTGTGATGGATATGTGGGGCGGCAGGTCTCAGCTCAGTATGCAGCCCGATTGGCCAGGCTCAGGCACCAGATCCGAACCCCCAAAGAGTAGATAAAAGACATTCGGAAACCCATATTAAAGGTATGTCAAACGGTAACAAGGACCCCTGGCTGTCTTCAAGAGAGGAACTCGACAAATTCCCACAAATCAGTTCCGCCTAATCGGGTCGCGTGGTGCTAAATCGGACTGCGGGTGGCGGGTTTCAGAAACCAGGAGCCTGGACTCATAGGAACCCTCCCCAGTCCGCTAGGGGGGGGCGTGACCTCGGAAGCGACTGTCCAGTAACCTGTGTGACATACGTCACCTTGTGCTTGAAAGATCTGATTTTATAGTGTGAAGACTTGGTTAACATTAATCGTGACGTGTTAAGACCTGGTTAACATTATTCTTGGACGTGTTAAGACTGGTTAACCATCATTCTTGGACGTGTTAAGGACCTGGTTTTCATCATCTTGGACGTGATTAGGACCTGGTAAACATCATCTTGGACTTTTGTTAAGACCTGGTTAAACAGTATCTTGGACGTGTTTAAAGACCTGGTTAACAATCATTACTTGGACGTGTTAGGACCTGGTTAACATCATCTCTGGAAGTGTTAAGACATGGTTAACATCATCATAGTGTGCTGTGTCTGATGGATACCATTCTCTCATACTCAAATTTTATATCAACAAAATTGACAGTACATTATTTATTTGTTTTAATGTTTAAAGGCAGATACGCACTGACACAAGACATACTTACTAATGGAAAGTTCTGGACATTGTGTGTACTGTTCCTTGGTAAGGTGTTTACTACAGGAAAGTTCTGGAACTTGTGGTGATATACTGTTCCTTGGTAAGTGTTACTAAGGAAAGTTTATCTGGACCACTTGTAAAGCCCCCCCAACCTCCCCCCCCCCCACCCCCCCCCCCCCCCCCCCCCCCCCCCCCCCCGGTGCATCTGTTCCTCTGGCTAAGTGTTACTAAGGAAAGTTTTGACACTATGTGGTGATACTGTTCTCGGTAAGTGTTTCTAAGGAAAGTTTGGACACTTGCTGGTGATACTGTTCCTTGGTAAGTGGTTTCTAAGGTAAGTTCTGGTACTTGTGGTGATACTGTCTTTTTTTTCCTCGGAAAGTGTTACTAAGGAAAGTTCTGGACACTTGTGGGTACTGTTCCTTGGTAAGTGTTACTAGGTAAGTTTCTGGACACTTGTGGTGTTACTTGTGCATCGGTAAGTGTTATCCATAAGGAAAGTTCTGGCACCAATTGTGGTGATACTGTTCCTGTTAAGTTGTTAATAAGGTGAAAGTTTTGGACACTTGTGGTGATACTGTTCCTTGGTAAGTGTTACTAGGAAATGTTTTTTTTGGACACTTGTGGTGATACTGTTCCTTGGTAAGTGTTAATAAGGAAAGTTTTGGGACACTTGTGGTGATACTGTTCCTTCGGTAAGTGTACTAAGGAAAGTTCTGGACACTTGTGGTGATACTGTTCCTCGTCGGTTAAGTGTACTAAGGAAAGTTCTGGACACTTGTGGTGATACTGTTCTTGGTGCTATTGTTGTGATCAGTGGATACTGTCTGTCATACAAACTTGGTGCTGTCACCATCACTTAACTCAATACAATATTGTTATCATTGTTTGACTAGGATGTAAGAAATGGATAAAAAATTTGATTGGGAATCCGAGCAATACTGTCGATAATGTTAAAAAAAGGTGTAAGTTATACGAACAAGCTGTTATCGAGAAGCGTTTCGCTCTGTTCATAGTTTTATCAACGTCAGTAATTAAGTCATAACTTGATAAGGAACAAGAGGCACAATACTGTGACTGGAACAGTACACTAATGACCCCACTCATAGGAGAGAGGAAATGTTATGGGACGACGTTTTCGGTCCCTTTTTTCTTGTACCATAATAAAGTCACTTGTGAATGGTCCAAGATTGGTGCGAAACATCGTCATGTAAGCTTTTTCTCCCTCTGTTGTGCGGGTTATTTATATACTAAACTAGATAAAAATAAGGGAGTTGTCACCAACAGATATTGTAAAGTACTGTGCTCTGGTAAAACAGCCTTTCACACACGAGTCTTAACACAACTTCTTCAAAACAGTTTCAAGAATTCTCAAAAAGGCGTAACAAATAGAAAAATTGAAAGCATCTAAAAGCAAATTTGATGCACCATTCAGTGGCCGGGAATGACAGAAGTACTAAATCATCTGCTTACTTTGATGAGTAAATATAAATACTTTTTTATTGTGCAAAAATTTAAACAAACACCTGGAGGCCTGGTCCATGGAACCGGGCCCCGCGGGAGGCGTTGATCCCCGGAATAACCTCCAGGTAGGTAACCCTCAAGGAAGGTTCCTTTAATGTTGGTGAGGGGACCGACCTTGATTTAGGGATTGGATCGGTGCTCCAGTTTCCCAAACTTAAGCCTGAATGACCTTCCACATCTCCCCCCCCAGGCGCTGTATAATCCTCTGGGTTTAAGCGCTTCCCCCTTAGTTTATAATAATAAAAAATCTAGATAGGTAGACGTCTGGCTATGAGTCCTCTTAACGAAGATAACTCTTTGATCACAAACAATATACATGCCCGACGTGGGAAACATTGACAGTGTAAATAATTTTGTAATATCCAGTATATGACGGTTCTGCCTCGGTATTCCTTGCTAAAACAATACACCATAAACCGCGGTATCCGGGTGAGGTTAGAACCCTGGCAAGTGAGTCATAAAGCTCCATGCCAGTGCGTAATAGACGGACCAACACACCCGTAACCGTGGGGGTCTCTTTGTAATAGTTTCATTATGATTTCGGAGTCGTGATAAACCGGTTATTAACTGTGAACGAGACTTTTGCATCTATAACAAAAATCTCTCTGGACAAAAGCTCACAATTCGGTGCAAACTCTGTATTCAAAAGTGTGTCTCAAAATTAAGCACAATCTTAAAATATTCATGGGACACAGTCTCCACGCAGCAGTTATGCCACTGTTCGTTACTGAAAACCATTCCAACCACTCTGTGCGCCAGCATCAGTAACACGCCTAGTTGTTCAGGGCCCTGAGTCCACCAGGAGGCATGGTCGTGGACCTGGCCGCGGGGGCGCGTTGATCCCCGGAATACCCTCCAGGGGACTCAGGTAGGTAGAACTCCACAGATGTTCGTGAGTAAAAGGCATCGGATGCCTTGATGCGGTGATGATGGCTTTTGGTTCCAAAGTACTTGATATTTGATATGGTAATCACAAAGGTAGGCAGATTAACAGTTGTGTGGTGGTAGGTAGCACTGACGTCATAATCATTACAACATTGTACATTAAACATATCTGTTTTTAATTAGTATGTTTACTGGTGTTTTAATTAGTGGTTGATGGGAGGCAGTGCACTGTGAGGATCGACGTCACCTTGTTATTGGTAGTGTTGGTAAGGTGGGCAGGTGTGGGGTCGGGGCAGGTGGTGTCAGGTGAGGGACAGAGCAGAGGCAGGGAAGGTCGGGAGTAGGTAGGCTTTGTCAGGCTGAGGGACAGGCAGAGGCAGGAGGGAAGCGTCGGGGGTAGGTAGGTGTCAGGTGAGGGACAGAGCAGAGGCAGGGAGAGTCGGGTGTAGGTATGTGATCAGGTGGAGGGAGGGAGACAGGCAGAGGGCAGGGTAGGTCGGGGCAGGTTAGGTGTCAGGTGAGGGACAGTGCAGAGGCAGGACAGAGATCGGGGTAGGTAGGTTGTCTGGTGAGGGACAGGTAGAGGCAGGAAGGTCGGGCAGGTAGTGTTCTCAGGTGTGAGGCGAGCAGAGGCAGGGAGGTCGTGGGAGGTCAGGTTGTCAGGTGAGGGACAGAGAGAGGCAGGAAGGTTGGGGCAGGTAGGTGTCAGGTGAGGGACAGAGCAGAGGCAGGGAAGGTCGGGGTTAGTAGGTGTCAGGTGAGGACCAGAGCAGAGAGCAGGGAAGGTCGGGAGGTAGGTGTCAGGTGTGGGAGGCAGAGCAGAGGCAGGGAAGTCGGGAAGGTAGGTGTCAGGTGAGGGACAGAGCAATAGCAGTGAAGGTCGGGATAGGTAGGTTGTCCAGTCAAGGTGAGGGGACCGAGCAGAGGCAGGAGAAGGTCGGGGAGGTAGGTTGGTCAGGTGAGGGACAGGAAAAAATAGCAGGGCAACATGGGTTCAGGGCAGGTCCGCTCCTGCCTTCTCACAACTACTGGATCACTATGATATGGGCCTTGGATGCACTGGAAGAAAATCAGAATGCAGATGTTAATATACACAGACTTTGCAAAAAGCATTTGACAAATGCGATCATGGCGTAATAGCCATAAAATCGTGCTAAAGGAATAACTGGGAAAAGTGGGAAGATGGATCTTTAAACTTCCTAACAAAATGACACAAAGAGTAGTCGGTCAAACGTGTTAAATCGGAGGCTGTTCATAGTGAAGAGCTCTGTTCCACAAGGACAATACTCACCCTCCATCTTATTCTTATCCTCATATCAGACATAGACTAGAGATATACACCACAGCACCGTATCCATCCTTTGCGGAATGATACTAGGATCTGCATGAGGCTGTCATATGCTGAGACGCGGTTAACCTCCAAGATGATATTAAACTAAAGTTTTCCAGTGGGCAGCGGTAAAACAATATGATGTTCAATAGTGGACAAATTCCAACTACTCCGTTATGGAAAACTGAGGAGATATACTAGAAAGAGCTATACTAACTAACTCCGGCCATACAATAGAGCGGAAAAATAATGTAAGGGACTGGGAGTAGAATGTCTGAGGATCTCAGTCAAGGATCACTACAGCACAGTGCAAGATCGCACGTGCAAAGAAATGATAGGATGGATAATGAGCTTTCAAAATGAGAGATGCCAAAGCCCATGATTGATCCTTTTCAAATCACTTGTTCTCTCGAGCTGGAATACTGCTGTACATTAACATCTCCATTCAAAGCAGGTGAAATCGCAGATCTAGAGAGTGTACAGAGATCCTTTACTGCACGTATAAGTTCTGTCAAGCACCTTAACTACTGGGAACGCTTGGAAGCACTTGACTTGTACTCGTTGGTAACGCAGGAGGGAGAGATATATCATAATCTACACTTGGAAAATCTTGGAAGGAATGGTCCCAAATCTGCACACAGAAATCACTCCCTACGAAAGTAAAAGACTGGGCAGGCGATGCAAAATGCCCCCAATAAAAAGAAGGGGCGCCATTGGTACACTAAGGGAAAACACCATAAGTGTCCGGGGCCCAAAACTGTTCAACAGCCTCCATCAAGCATTAGGGGAATTGCCAATAAACCCCTGGCTGCCTTCAAGAGAGAGAGCTGGACAGATACCTAAGTCAGTGCCGGATCAGCCGGGCTGTGGCTCGTACGTTGGGACTGCGTGCGGTCAGCAGTAACAGCCTAGTTGATCAGGCCCTGATCCATCGGGAGGCCTGGTCATGGACCGGGCCGCGGGGGCGTTGATCCCCGGAATAACCTCCAGGTAACCTTCAGGTAAGGTCGGGGTAGGTAGGTGTCAGGTGAGGGACAGAGCAAATGGCAGGGAAGGTCGGGGTTGGTAGGTGTCAGGTGAGGGACAGAGCAGAGGCAGGGAAGGTCGGGGCAGGTAGGTGTCAGGTGAGGGACAGAGCAATGGCAGGGAATGTCGGGGTAGGTAGGTGTCAGGTGAGGGACAGAGCAGAGGCAGGGAAGGTCGGGGCAGGTAGGTGTCAGGTGTGGGACAGAGCAATGGCAGGGAAGGTCGGGGTAGGTAGGTGTCAGGTGAGGGGACAGAGCAGTGGCAGGGAATGGGGTAGGTAGGTGTCAGGTGAGGGACAGAGCAGAGGCAGGGAAGGTCGGGGCAGGTAGGTGTCAGGTGTGGGACAGAGCAATGGCAGGGAAGGTCGGGGTAGGTAGGTGTCAGGTGAGGGACAGAGCAGAGGCAGGGAAGGTCGGGGTAGGTAGGTGTCATGTGAGGGACAGAGCAATGGCAGGGAAGGTTGGGGCAGGTAGGTGTCAGGTGTGGGACAGAGCAATGGCAGGGAAGGTCGGGGTAGGTAGGTGTCAGGTGAGGGACAGAGCAGAGGCAGGGAAGGTCGGGGTAGGTAGGTGTCATGTGAGGGACAGAGCAAGGCAGGGAAGGTCGGGGCAGGTAGGTGTCAGGTGAGGGACAGAGCAATGGCAGGGAAGGTCGAGCAGGTAGGTGTCAGGTGAGGGACAGAACAATGGCAGGGAAGGTCGGGGCAGGTAGGTGTCAGGTGAGGGACAGAGCAGAGGCAGGGAAGGGTCGGGGCAGGTAAGTGCCAGGTGAGGGACAGAACAATGGCAGGGAAGGTCGGGGTAGGTAGGTGTCAGGTGAGGGACAAAGCAGAGGCAGGGAAGGTCGGGGTAGGTAGGTGTCAGGTGAGGGACAGAGCAGAGGCAGGGAAGGTCGGGGTAGGTAGGTGTCAGGTGAGGGGACAGAGCAGAGGCAGGGAAGGTCGGGGTAGGTAGGTGTCAGGTGAGGGACAGAGCAGAGGCAGGGAAGGTCGGGGTAGGTAGGTGTCAGGTGAGGGACAGAGCAGAGGCAGTAAAGGTCGGGATAGGTAGGTGTCAGGTGAGGGACAGAACAGAGGCAGGGAAGATCGGGGTAGGTAGGTGTCAGGTGAGGGACAGACAGAGGCAGGGAAGGTCGGGGTAGGTAGGTGTCAGGTGAGGGACAGAACAGAGGCAGGGAAGGTCGGGGTAGGTAGGTGTCAGGTGAGGGACAGAGCAGAGGCAGGGAAGGTCGGGGTAGTAGGTGTGTCAGGTGAGGGACAGAGCAGAGGCAGGGAAGGTTCGGGGTAGGTAGGTGTCGGGTGAGGGACAGAGCAAAGGCAGGGAAGGTCGGGGTAGGTAGGTGTCAATGTGAGGGACAGAACAGAGGCAGGGAAGGTCGGGGTAGGTAAGTGTCAGGTGAGGGACAGAACAGATTCAGGAAGGTCGGGCCCGGGGGTGTCAGGGGGGGAAGAAAAAGAGGAAGGGAAAGGGCGGGGGAGGGAGGTGTAGGTGAGGGACAGGGAGGCAGGGGAAAGGGCGGGAT